>OW028681.1:22036031-23270704 GCA_932294315.1 Epinotia nisella | reverse complement strand
CTAACCTAACCTAACCTAACCTAACCTAACCTAACCTAACCTAACCTAACCTAACCTAACCTAACCTAACCTAACCTAACCTAACCTAACCTAACCTAACCTAACCTAACCTAACCTAACCTAACCTAACCTAACCTAACCTAACCTAACCTAACCTAACCTAACCTAACCTAACCTAACCTAACCTAACCTAACCTAACCTAACCTAACCTAACCTAACCTAACCTAACCTAACCTAACCTAACCTAACCTAACCTAACCTAACCTAACCTAACCTAACCTAACCTAACCTAACCTAACCTAACCTAACCTAACCTAACCTAACCTAACCTAACCTAACCTAACCTAACCTAACCTAACCTAACCTAACCTAACCTAACCTAACCTAACCTAACCTAACCTAACCTAACCTAACCTAACCTAACCTAACCTAACCTAACCTAACCTAACCTAACCTAACCTAACCTAACCTAACCTAACCTAACCTAACCTAACCTAACCTAACCTAACCTAACCTAACCTAACCTAACCTAACCTAACCTAACCTAACCTAACCTAACCTAACCTAACCTAACCTAACCTAACCTAACCTAACCTAACCTAACCTAACCTAACCTAACCTAACCTAACCTAACCTAACCTAACCTAACCTAACCTAACCTAACCTAACCTAACCTAACCTAACCTAACCTAACCTAACCTAACCTAACCTAACCTAACCTAACCTAACCTAACCTAACCTAACCTAACCTAACCTAACCTAACCTAACCTAACCTAACCTAACCTAACCTAACCTAACCTAACCTAACCTAACCTAACCTAACCTAACCTAACCTAACCTAACCTAACCTAACCTAACCTAACCTAACCTAACCTAACCTAACCTAACCTAACCTAACCTAACCTAACCTAACCTAACCTAACCTAACCTAACCTAACCTAACCTAACCTAACCTAACCTAACCTAACCTAACCTAACCTAACCTAACCTAACCTAACCTAACCTAACCTAACCTAACCTAACCTAACCTAACCTAACCTAACCTAACCTAACCTAACCTAACCTAACCTAACCTAACCTAACCTAACCTAACCTAACCTAACCTAACCTAACCTAACCTAACCTAACCTAACCTAACCTAACCTAACCTAACCTAACCTAACCTAACCTAACCTAACCTAACCTAACCTAACCTAACCTAACCTAACCTAACCTAACCTAACCTAACCTAACCTAACCTAACCTAACCTAACCTAACCTAACCTAACCTAACCTAACCTAACCTAACCTAACCTAACCTAACCTAACCTAACCTAACCTAACCTAACCTAACCTAACCTAACCTAACCTAACCTAACCTAACCTAACCTAACCTAACCTAACCTAACCTAACCTAACCTAACCTAACCTAACCTAACCTAACCTAACCTAACCTAACCTAACCTAACCTAACCTAACCTAACCTAACCTAACCTAACCTAACCTAACCTAACCTAACCTAACCTAACCTAACCTAACCTAACCTAACCTAACCTAACCTAACCTAACCTAACCTAACCTAACCTAACCTAACCTAACCTAACCTAACCTAACCTAACCTAACCTAACCTAACCTAACCTAACCTAACCTAACCTAACCTAACCTAACCTAACCTAACCTAACCTAACCTAACCTAACCTAACCTAACCTAACCTAACCTAACCTAACCTAACCTAACCTAACCTAACCTAACCTAACCTAACCTAACCTAACCTAACCTAACCTAACCTAACCTAACCTAACCTAACCTAACCTAACCTAACCTAACCTAACCTAACCTAACCTAACCTAACCTAACCTAACCTAACCTAACCTAACCTAACCTAACCTAACCTAACCTAACCTAACCTAACCTAACCTAACCTAACCTAACCTAACCTAACCTAACCTAACCTAACCTAACCTAACCTAACCTAACCTAACCTAACCTAACCTAACCTAACCTAACCTAACCTAACCTAACCTAACCTAACCTAACCTAACCTAACCTAACCTAACCTAACCTAACCTAACCTAACCTAACCTAACCTAACCTAACCTAACCTAACCTAACCTAACCTAACCTAACCTAACCTAACCTAACCTAACCTAACCTAACCTAACCTAACCTAACCTAACCTAACCTAACCTAACCTAACCTAACCTAACCTAACCTAACCTAACCTAACCTAACCTAACCTAACCTAACCTAACCTAACCTAACCTAACCTAACCTAACCTAACCTAACCTAACCTAACCTAACCTAACCTAACCTAACCTAACCTAACCTAACCTAACCTAACCTAACCTAACCTAACCTAACCTAACCTAACCTAACCTAACCTAACCTAACCTAACCTAACCTAACCTAACCTAACCTAACCTAACCTAACCTAACCTAACCTAACCTAACCTAACCTAACCTAACCTAACCTAACCTAACCTAACCTAACCTAACCTAACCTAACCTAACCTAACCTAACCTAACCTAACCTAACCTAACCTAACCTAACCTAACCTAACCTAACCTAACCTAACCTAACCTAACCTAACCTAACCTAACCTAACCTAACCTAACCTAACCTAACCTAACCTAACCTAACCTAACCTAACCTAACCTAACCTAACCTAACCTAACCTAACCTAACCTAACCTAACCTAACCTAACCTAACCTAACCTAACCTAACCTAACCTAACCTAACCTAACCTAACCTAACCTAACCTAACCTAACCTAACCTAACCTAACCTAACCTAACCTAACCTAACCTAACCTAACCTAACCTAACCTAACCTAACCTAACCTAACCTAACCTAACCTAACCTAACCTAACCTAACCTAACCTAACCTAACCTAACCTAACCTAACCTAACCTAACCTAACCTAACCTAACCTAACCTAACCTAACCTAACCTAACCTAACCTAACCTAACCTAACCTAACCTAACCTAACCTAACCTAACCTAACCTAACCTAACCTAACCTAACCTAACCTAACCTAACCTAACCTAACCTAACCTAACCTAACCTAACCTAACCTAACCTAACCTAACCTAACCTAACCTAACCTAACCTAACCTAACCTAACCTAACCTAACCTAACCTAACCTAACCTAACCTAACCTAACCTAACCTAACCTAACCTAACCTAACCTAACCTAACCTAACCTAACCTAACCTAACCTAACCTAACCTAACCTAACCGAACCTAACCTAACCTAACCTAACCTAACCTAACCTAACCTAACCTAACCTAACCTAACCTAACCTAACCTAACCTAACCTAACCTAACCTAACCTAACCTAACCTAACCTAACCTAACCTAACCTAACCTAACCTAACCTAACCTAACCTAACCTAACCTAACCTAACCTAACCTAACCTAACCTAACCTAACCTAACCTAACCTAACCTAACCTAACCTAACCTAACCTAACCTAACCTAACCTAACCTAACCTAACCTAACCTAACCTAACCTAACCTAACCTAACCTAACCTAACCTAACCTAACCTAACCTAACCTAACCTAACCTAACCTAACCTAACCTAACCTAACCTAACCTAACCTAACCTAACCTAACCTAACCTAACCTAACCTAACCTAACCTAACCTAACCTAACCTAACCTAACCTAACCTAACCTAACCTAACCTAACCTAACCTAACCTAACCTAACCTAACCTAACCTAACCTAACCTAACCTAACCTAACCTAACCTAACCTAACCTAACCTAACCTAACCTAACCTAACCTAACCTAACCTAACCTAACCTAACCTAACCTAACCTAACCTAACCTAACCTAACCTAACCTAACCTAACCTAACCTAACCTAACCTAACCTAACCTAACCTAACCTAACCTAACCTAACCTAACCTAACCTAACCTAACCTAACCTAACCTAACCTAACCTAACCTAACCTAACCTAACCTAACCTAACCTAACCTAACCTAACCTAACCTAACCTAACCTAACCTAACCTAACCTAACCTAACCTAACCTAACCTAACCTAACCTAACCTAACCTAACCTAACCTAACCTAACCTAACCTAACCTAACCTAACCTAACCTAACCTAACCTAACCTAACCTAACCTAACCTAACCTAACCTAACCTAACCTAACCTAACCTAACCTAACCTAACCTAACCTAACCTAACCTAACCTAACCTAACCTAACCTAACCTAACCTAACCTAACCTAACCTAACCTAACCTAACCTAACCTAACCTAACCTAACCTAACCTAACCTAACCTAACCTAACCTAACCTAACCTAACCTAACCTAACCTAACCTAACCTAACCTAACCTAACCTAACCTAACCTAACCTAACCTAACCTAACCTAACCTAACCTAACCTAACCTAACCTAACCTAACCTAACCTAACCTAACCTAACCTAACCTAACCTAACCTAACCTAACCTAACCTAACCTAACCTAACCTAACCTAACCTAACCTAACCTAACCTAACCTAACCTAACCTAACCTAACCTAACCTAACCTAACCTAACCTAACCTAACCTAACCTAACCTAACCTAACCTAACCTAACCTAACCTAACCTAACCTAACCTAACCTAACCTAACCTAACCTAACCTAACCTAACCTAACCTAACCTAACCTAACCTAACCTAACCTAACCTAACCTAACCTAACCTAACCTAACCTAACCTAACCTAACCTAACCTAACCTAACCTAACCTAACCTAACCTAACCTAACCTAACCTAACCTAACCTAACCTAACCTAACCTAACCTAACCTAACCTAACCTAACCTAACCTAACCTAACCTAACCTAACCTAACCTAACCTAACCTAACCTAACCTAACCTAACCTAACCTAACCTAACCTAACCTAACCTAACCTAACCTAACCTAACCTAACCTAACCTAACCTAACCTAACCTAACCTAACCTAACCTAACCTAACCTAACCTAACCTAACCTAACCTAACCTAACCTAACCTAACCTAACCTAACCTAACCTAACCTAACCTAACCTAACCTAACCTAACCTAACCTAACCTAACCTAACCTAACCTAACCTAACCTAACCTAACCTAACCTAACCTAACCTAACCTAACCTAACCTAACCTAACCTAACCTAACCTAACCTAACCTAACCTAACCTAACCTAACCTAACCTAACCTAACCTAACCTAACCTAACCTAACCTAACCTAACCTAACCTAACCTAACCTAACCTAACCTAACCTAACCTAACCTAACCTAACCTAACCTAACCTAACCTAACCTAACCTAACCTAACCTAACCTAACCTAACCTAACCTAACCTAACCTAACCTAACCTAACCTAACCTAACCTAACCTAACCTAACCTAACCTAACCTAACCTAACCTAACCTAACCTAACCTAACCTAACCTAACCTAACCTAACCTAACCTAACCTAACCTAACCTAACCTAACCTAACCTAACCTAACCTAACCTAACCTAACCTAACCTAACCTAACCTAACCTAACCTAACCTAACCTAACCTAACCTAACCTAACCTAACCTAACCTAACCTAACCTAACCTAACCTAACCTAACCTAACCTAACCTAACCTAACCTAACCTAACCTAACCTAACCTAACCTAACCTAACCTAACCTAACCTAACCTAACCTAACCTAACCTAACCTAACCTAACCTAACCTAACCTAACCTAACCTAACCTAACCTAACCTAACCTAACCTAACCTAACCTAACCTAACCTAACCTAACCTAACCTAACCTAACCTAACCTAACCTAACCTAACCTAACCTAACCTAACCTAACCTAACCTAACCTAACCTAACCTAACCTAACCTAACCTAACCTAACCTAACCTAACCTAACCTAACCTAACCTAACCTAACCTAACCTAACCTAACCTAACCTAACCTAACCTAACCTAACCTAACCTAACCTAACCTAACCTAACCTAACCTAACCTAACCTAACCTAACCTAACCTAACCTAACCTAACCTAACCTAACCTAACCTAACCTAACCTAACCTAACCTAACCTAACCTAACCTAACCTAACCTAACCTAACCTAACCTAACCTAACCTAACCTAACCTAACCTAACCTAACCTAACCTAACCTAACCTAACCTAACCTAACCTAACCTAACCTAACCTAACCTAACCTAACCTAACCTAACCTAACCTAACCTAACCTAACCTAACCTAACCTAACCTAACCTAACCTAACCTAACCTAACCTAACCTAACCTAACCTAACCTAACCTAACCTAACCTAACCTAACCTAACCTAACCTAACCTAACCTAACCTAACCTAACCTAACCTAACCTAACCTAACCTAACCTAACCTAACCTAACCTAACCTAACCTAACCTAACCTAACCTAACCTAACCTAACCTAACCTAACCTAACCTAACCTAACCTAACCTAACCTAACCTAACCTAACCTAACCTAACCTAACCTAACCTAACCTAACCTAACCTAACCTAACCTAACCTAACCTAACCTAACCTAACCTAACCTAACCTAACCTAACCTAACCTAACCTAACCTAACCTAACCTAACCTAACCTAACCTAACCTAACCTAACCTAACCTAACCTAACCTAACCTAACCTAACCTAACCTAACCTAACCTAACCTAACCTAACCTAACCTAACCTAACCTAACCTAACCTAACCTAACCTAACCTAACCTAACCTAACCTAACCTAACCTAACCTAACCTAACCTAACCTAACCTAACCTAACCTAACCTAACCTAACCTAACCTAACCTAACCTAACCTAACCTAACCTAACCTAACCTAACCTAACCTAACCTAACCTAACCTAACCTAACCTAACCTAACCTAACCTAACCTAACCTAACCTAACCTAACCTAACCTAACCTAACCTAACCTAACCTAACCTAACCTAACCTAACCTAACCTAACCTAACCTAACCTAACCTAACCTAACCTAACCTAACCTAACCTAACCTAACCTAACCTAACCTAACCTAACCTAACCTAACCTAACCTAACCTAACCTAACCTAACCTAACCTAACCTAACCTAACCTAACCTAACCTAACCTAACCTAACCTAACCTAACCTAACCTAACCTAACCTAACCTAACCTAACCTAACCTAACCTAACCTAACCTAACCTAACCTAACCTAACCTAACCTAACCTAACCTAACCTAACCTAACCTAACCTAACCTAACCTAACCTAACCTAACCTAACCTAACCTAACCTAACCTAACCTAACCTAACCTAACCTAACCTAACCTAACCTAACCTAACCTAACCTAACCTAACCTAACCTAACCTAACCTAACCTAACCTAACCTAACCTAACCTAACCTAACCTAACCTAACCTAACCTAACCTAACCTAACCTAACCTAACCTAACCTAACCTAACCTAACCTAACCTAACCTAACCTAACCTAACCTAACCTAACCTAACCTAACCTAACCTAACCTAACCTAACCTAACCTAACCTAACCTAACCTAACCTAACCTAACCTAACCTAACCTAACCTAACCTAACCTAACCTAACCTAACCTAACCTAACCTAACCTAACCTAACCTAACCTAACCTAACCTAACCTAACCTAACCTAACCTAACCTAACCTAACCTAACCTAACCTAACCTAACCTAACCTAACCTAACCTAACCTAACCTAACCTAACCTAACCTAACCTAACCTAACCTAACCTAACCTAACCTAACCTAACCTAACCTAACCTAACCTAACCTAACCTAACCTAACCTAACCTAACCTAACCTAACCTAACCTAACCTAACCTAACCTAACCTAACCTAACCTAACCTAACCTAACCTAACCTAACCTAACCTAACCTAACCTAACCTAACCTAACCTAACCTAACCTAACCTAACCTAACCTAACCTAACCTAACCTAACCTAACCTAACCTAACCTAACCTAACCTAACCTAACCTAACCTAACCTAACCTAACCTAACCTAACCTAACCTAACCTAACCTAACCTAACCTAACCTAACCTAACCTAACCTAACCTAACCTAACCTAACCTAACCTAACCTAACCTAACCTAACCTAACCTAACCTAACCTAACCTAACCTAACCTAACCTAACCTAACCTAACCTAACCTAACCTAACCTAACCTAACCTAACCTAACCTAACCTAACCTAACCTAACCTAACCTAACCTAACCTAACCTAACCTAACCTAACCTAACCTAACCTAACCTAACCTAACCTAACCTAACCTAACCTAACCTAACCTAACCTAACCTAACCTAACCTAACCTAACCTAACCTAACCTAACCTAACCTAACCTAACCTAACCTAACCTAACCTAACCTAACCTAACCTAACCTAACCTAACCTAACCTAACCTAACCTAACCTAACCTAACCTAACCTAACCTAACCTAACCTAACCTAACCTAACCTAACCTAACCTAACCTAACCTAACCTAACCTAACCTAACCTAACCTAACCTAACCTAACCTAACCTAACCTAACCTAACCTAACCTAACCTAACCTAACCTAACCTAACCTAACCTAACCTAACCTAACCTAACCTAACCTAACCTAACCTAACCTAACCTAACCTAACCTAACCTAACCTAACCTAACCTAACCTAACCTAACCTAACCTAACCTAACCTAACCTAACCTAACCTAACCTAACCTAACCTAACCTAACCTAACCTAACCTAACCTAACCTAACCTAACCTAACCTAACCTAACCTAACCTAACCTAACCTAACCTAACCTAACCTAACCTAACCTAACCTAACCTAACCTAACCTAACCTAACCTAACCTAACCTAACCTAACCTAACCTAACCTAACCTAACCTAACCTAACCTAACCTAACCTAACCTAACCTAACCTAACCTAACCTAACCTAACCTAACCTAACCTAACCTAACCTAACCTAACCTAACCTAACCTAACCTAACCTAACCTAACCTAACCTAACCTAACCTAACCTAACCTAACCTAACCTAACCTAACCTAACCTAACCTAACCTAACCTAACCTAACCTAACCTAACCTAACCTAACCTAACCTAACCTAACCTAACCTAACCTAACCTAACCTAACCTAACCTAACCTAACCTAACCTAACCTAACCTAACCTAACCTAACCTAACCTAACCTAACCTAACCTAACCTAACCTAACCTAACCTAACCTAACCTAACCTAACCTAACCTAACCTAACCTAACCTAACCTAACCTAACCTAACCTAACCTAACCTAACCTAACCTAACCTAACCTAACCTAACCTAACCTAACCTAACCTAACCTAACCTAACCTAACCTAACCTAACCTAACCTAACCTAACCTAACCTAACCTAACCTAACCTAACCTAACCTAACCTAACCTAACCTAACCTAACCTAACCTAACCTAACCTAACCTAACCTAACCTAACCTAACCTAACCTAACCTAACCTAACCTAACCTAACCTAACCTAACCTAACCTAACCTAACCTAACCTAACCTAACCTAACCTAACCTAACCTAACCTAACCTAACCTAACCTAACCTAACCTAACCTAACCTAACCTAACCTAACCTAACCTAACCTAACCTAACCTAACCTAACCTAACCTAACCTAACCTAACCTAACCTAACCTAACCTAACCTAACCTAACCTAACCTAACCTAACCTAACCTAACCTAACCTAACCTAACCTAACCTAACCTAACCTAACCTAACCTAACCTAACCTAACCTAACCTAACCTAACCTAACCTAACCTAACCTAACCTAACCTAACCTAACCTAACCTAACCTAACCTAACCTAACCTAACCTAACCTAACCTAACCTAACCTAACCTAACCTAACCTAACCTAACCTAACCTAACCTAACCTAACCTAACCTAACCTAACCTAACCTAACCTAACCTAACCTAACCTAACCTAACCTAACCTAACCTAACCTAACCTAACCTAACCTAACCTAACCTAACCTAACCTAACCTAACCTAACCTAACCTAACCTAACCTAACCTAACCTAACCTAACCTAACCTAACCTAACCTAACCTAACCTAACCTAACCTAACCTAACCTAACCTAACCTAACCTAACCTAACCTAACCTAACCTAACCTAACCTAACCTAACCTAACCTAACCTAACCTAACCTAACCTAACCTAACCTAACCTAACCTAACCTAACCTAACCTAACCTAACCTAACCTAACCTAACCTAACCTAACCTAACCTAACCTAACCTAACCTAACCTAACCTAACCTAACCTAACCTAACCTAACCTAACCTAACCTAACCTAACCTAACCTAACCTAACCTAACCTAACCTAACCTAACCTAACCTAACCTAACCTAACCTAACCTAACCTAACCTAACCTAACCTAACCTAACCTAACCTAACCTAACCTAACCTAACCTAACCTAACCTAACCTAACCTAACCTAACCTAACCTAACCTAACCTAACCTAACCTAACCTAACCTAACCTAACCTAACCTAACCTAACCTAACCTAACCTAACCTAACCTAACCTAACCTAACCTAACCTAACCTAACCTAACCTAACCTAACCTAACCTAACCTAACCTAACCTAACCTAACCTAACCTAACCTAACCTAACCTAACCTAACCTAACCTAACCTAACCTAACCTAACCTAACCTAACCTAACCTAACCTAACCTAACCTAACCTAACCTAACCTAACCTAACCTAACCTAACCTAACCTAACCTAACCTAACCTAACCTAACCTAACCTAACCTAACCTAACCTAACCTAACCTAACCTAACCTAACCTAACCTAACCTAACCTAACCTAACCTAACCTAACCTAACCTAACCTAACCTAACCTAACCTAACCTAACCTAACCTAACCTAACCTAACCTAACCTAACCTAACCTAACCTAACCTAACCTAACCTAACCTAACCTAACCTAACCTAACCTAACCTAACCTAACCTAACCTAACCTAACCTAACCTAACCTAACCTAACCTAACCTAACCTAACCTAACCTAACCTAACCTAACCTAACCTAACCTAACCTAACCTAACCTAACCTAACCTAACCTAACCTAACCTAACCTAACCTAACCTAACCTAACCTAACCTAACCTAACCTAACCTAACCTAACCTAACCTAACCTAACCTAACCTAACCTAACCTAACCTAACCTAACCTAACCTAACCTAACCTAACCTAACCTAACCTAACCTAACCTAACCTAACCTAACCTAACCTAACCTAACCTAACCTAACCTAACCTAACCTAACCTAACCTAACCTAACCTAACCTAACCTAACCTAACCTAACCTAACCTAACCTAACCTAACCTAACCTAACCTAACCTAACCTAACCTAACCTAACCTAACCTAACCTAACCTAACCTAACCTAACCTAACCTAACCTAACCTAACCTAACCTAACCTAACCTAACCTAACCTAACCTAACCTAACCTAACCTAACCTAACCTAACCTAACCTAACCTAACCTAACCTAACCTAACCTAACCTAACCTAACCTAACCTAACCTAACCTAACCTAACCTAACCTAACCTAACCTAACCTAACCTAACCTAACCTAACCTAACCTAACCTAACCTAACCTAACCTAACCTAACCTAACCTAACCTAACCTAACCTAACCTAACCTAACCTAACCTAACCTAACCTAACCTAACCTAACCTAACCTAACCTAACCTAACCTAACCTAACCTAACCTAACCTAACCTAACCTAACCTAACCTAACCTAACCTAACCTAACCTAACCTAACCTAACCTAACCTAACCTAACCTAACCTAACCTAACCTAACCTAACCTAACCTAACCTAACCTAACCTAACCTAACCTAACCTAACCTAACCTAACCTAACCTAACCTAACCTAACCTAACCTAACCTAACCTAACCTAACCTAACCTAACCTAACCTAACCTAACCTAACCTAACCTAACCTAACCTAACCTAACCTAACCTAACCTAACCTAACCTAACCTAACCTAACCTAACCTAACCTAACCTAACCTAACCTAACCTAACCTAACCTAACCTAACCTAACCTAACCTAACCTAACCTAACCTAACCTAACCTAACCTAACCTAACCTAACCTAACCTAACCTAACCTAACCTAACCTAACCTAACCTAACCTAACCTAACCTAACCTAACCTAACCTAACCTAACCTAACCTAACCTAACCTAACCTAACCTAACCTAACCTAACCTAACCTAACCTAACCTAACCTAACCTAACCTAACCTAACCTAACCTAACCTAACCTAACCTAACCTAACCTAACCTAACCTAACCTAACCTAACCTAACCTAACCTAACCTAACCTAACCTAACCTAACCTAACCTAACCTAACCTAACCTAACCTAACCTAACCTAACCTAACCTAACCTAACCTAACCTAACCTAACCTAACCTAACCTAACCTAACCTAACCTAACCTAACCTAACCTAACCTAACCTAACCTAACCTAACCTAACCTAACCTAACCTAACCTAACCTAACCTAACCTAACCTAACCTAACCTAACCTAACCTAACCTAACCTAACCTAACCTAACCTAACCTAACCTAACCTAACCTAACCTAACCTAACCTAACCTAACCTAACCTAACCTAACCTAACCTAACCTAACCTAACCTAACCTAACCTAACCTAACCTAACCTAACCTAACCTAACCTAACCTAACCTAACCTAACCTAACCTAACCTAACCTAACCTAACCTAACCTAACCTAACCTAACCTAACCTAACCTAACCTAACCTAACCTAACCTAACCTAACCTAACCTAACCTAACCTAACCTAACCTAACCTAACCTAACCTAACCTAACCTAACCTAACCTAACCTAACCTAACCTAACCTAACCTAACCTAACCTAACCTAACCTAACCTAACCTAACCTAACCTAACCTAACCTAACCTAACCTAACCTAACCTAACCTAACCTAACCTAACCTAACCTAACCTAACCTAACCTAACCTAACCTAACCTAACCTAACCTAACCTAACCTAACCTAACCTAACCTAACCTAACCTAACCTAACCTAACCTAACCTAACCTAACCTAACCTAACCTAACCTAACCTAACCTAACCTAACCTAACCTAACCTAACCTAACCTAACCTAACCTAACCTAACCTAACCTAACCTAACCTAACCTAACCTAACCTAACCTAACCTAACCTAACCTAACCTAACCTAACCTAACCTAACCTAACCTAACCTAACCTAACCTAACCTAACCTAACCTAACCTAACCTAACCTAACCTAACCTAACCTAACCTAACCTAACCTAACCTAACCTAACCTAACCTAACCTAACCTAACCTAACCTAACCTAACCTAACCTAACCTAACCTAACCTAACCTAACCTAACCTAACCTAACCTAACCTAACCTAACCTAACCTAACCTAACCTAACCTAACCTAACCTAACCTAACCTAACCTAACCTAACCTAACCTAACCTAACCTAACCTAACCTAACCTAACCTAACCTAACCTAACCTAACCTAACCTAACCTAACCTAACCTAACCTAACCTAACCTAACCTAACCTAACCTAACCTAACCTAACCTAACCTAACCTAACCTAACCTAACCTAACCTAACCTAACCTAACCTAACCTAACCTAACCTAACCTAACCTAACCTAACCTAACCTAACCTAACCTAACCTAACCTAACCTAACCTAACCTAACCTAACCTAACCTAACCTAACCTAACCTAACCTAACCTAACCTAACCTAACCTAACCTAACCTAACCTAACCTAACCTAACCTAACCTAACCTAACCTAACCTAACCTAACCTAACCTAACCTAACCTAACCTAACCTAACCTAACCTAACCTAACCTAACCTAACCTAACCTAACCTAACCTAACCTAACCTAACCTAACCTAACCTAACCTAACCTAACCTAACCTAACCTAACCTAACCTAACCTAACCTAACCTAACCTAACCTAACCTAACCTAACCTAACCTAACCTAACCTAACCTAACCTAACCTAACCTAACCTAACCTAACCTAACCTAACCTAAGCCGCCGTGAACGGTTCATTTTCCGTGCAGCTCCGCCAGACATCGCGCCACAAATAGCCGTGCCACGTGTCTCCGCGAGTAGCCGCCAGACGCCGAGCATCGCAGGAGGCAGCCCCACTTCGCCGTACGGTGTTTCGCCGAGCGTCGCCGTGCTTCCCCAGTTTTCGCACGGGGTCGCCGTGAGTCTCCGTGGACGTAAGTGACGCCGTGTATAGCCGTCGCTCGCCCGCGATCGCACGAGATCGCCGTGAGTCTCCGGGGATCTCCGCGACCTTGGGCGGACGCCCGATATCGTCGCGCGTGGTCGCCGACGGACGCCGTGAATCGCCGGCTGGCGCCGTGGGGAGGACGCGGAGAGGGTGGACGCCAAATATCGCCGTCAGTCTCCGAAAATCTCCGCGACCTTAAGAGGACGCCCGATATCGTCGCCGCTCGCCTGCAGTCGCCGGCAATCGCACGCAGTCACCGGCGGACGCCGTGAATCGCCGGCTAGCGCCGTGGGAGTGGAGTGAACGTGTAAGCGCCATTATTGACAATTATTGACAAACATTCTAGTGTTAGAATAGAACACCAAGACTCTACATAGAGTCAAAAATTCTACTGTTGTGTATATTTATATAAAGTGTTTTTGACAAATACCAGAACGCAATTCTCATGCAAACTCATCTATAACTTGTACAAACCTGCATTGTATTTACCTACTGTATTTAGACCGTACTGGGTCCCTATTGACCATCACGTACAAATTGTGTGACTGTATTAGGTCCTTATAGACTTTATAACGTACATCGGCGGTGCTTGTTCCTATTGACCAGCACAATGATGTCCGGAATCGAGAGAACCCCACCAGCCAAGAAAGCCGGAGAGAAATCTCCAGCAAAAAGGGAACAGAGCGTTCGGCGTAGTGTGGGAGAGTGGGAAGCAGCGCAGGCAGGCCCTGCGAAGCCGAAAATTACCTCAGCACAAGATAGCAAAATGGCCTCACGCGCGATGCCACCAGCGCTTAGCCCTTTAAAAAAGGTTTACCCAAACAGGACGGCAGAAGCACGAGCTCATCACGACAGGGCTAAGGCTAGTATAAACGCCGGAAGAAACGTACGAACAGACATCAAGAAAGATGTGATTGACGCGCTGGACAGATTATATCAACTGGTAAAGGAGGCCGAGTTGGAAGCGAAAAAGGGGAAGCCGGGAGCTGAGAAGGAGATTCCTACGGGAACCGACAAAACCTTCACCCCGCGGAACGAACCCGACCCAATCCTGACCAAAATAGCCGAACAAACAAGGCTCATAAAAGAAAATGGCAGGAAAATGGACGAGCTAAAGGCCGGCCTAGAACACCAAAGACAGACACTTGAAAAAGTCGCGACTACAATGACCTACGCTAGTGTGGCAGCGTCAACACCAAGCCAAACCACGGCCCCGAGATCAACAAAAGAGCCAACGAGGAGCACGCTGCACTCAGTCGTAGTCACGTCGAGTATAGAGACGGAGACCGGAGAAGAGGTACTCGACAAAATTAGAAACGCAATAGACGCTAAGGAGGGATGGGTCAAAGTTGACAGGGTTCGAAAGGCAAAAGACAGGAAGGTGATAATGGGACTGAGAACGGAGGAGGAAAGGGAGAAGGTGAAAGAAAGGCTCCGGGAGAAGGGAGTCAGCCTTGTCATCGAGGACGTCAAAAACAAGGACCCTCTTTTGATCCTCAAGGGTGTCCTGTCCTACAATACGGACGAGGACATAAAAAAGGCCCTAAGGAATCAGAACAGGAATGTCTTTGGTGGCCTTGATGAAGGGGCAGACAGGCTGGAAATAAAGTACCGGAAAAGGACGAGAAATCCCCACACTTGTCACATAGTGATCGGTGTCTCGCCCACGATATGGCAGAGGGCAACACAGGCCGGGACCTTCCACGTGGACCTGCAAAGAGTAAAAGTGGAAGACCAGTCCCCGCTGGTTCAGTGCACGCGTTGCCTGGGTTACGGGCACGGCAAGCGGCACTGTAACGGACCGGCAGACTTGTGCAGCCATTGCGGAGGACCCCACTTGCGAGCCGAATGCTCTGAATGGCTTGCAAGGATACCACCAAAATGCCACAACTGTGTGAAAGCTGAAATGCCAGAAGTGACGCACGACGCATTTAGCCAAGCCTGCCAAATAAGAAAGAGATGGGACAACATAGCCAGATCAAGTGTAGCATACCACTGCTAAGGGCACCCACGGCGACCAAATCCCTCACCGGATAGCACAAACAAACCTCCAAAGAAAGAAGTTGGCGACAGAAGAGCTATACATCGAGGCTAAAAAGCGCGGCATAGTAGCCGCTCTTCTCCAGGAGCCCTATGTGGGTAGGGCAAAAGTGGTAAAGAGCTGTAGGGGAGTTCGAGTATTTCAAGCAACAAACCCAGGAGACAGGAACGTCAAAGCTGCCATAGCAATCTTCAACGAAGACATCCAAGTCACGCAGTACCCAAAACTTACCACCAACAACATCGCGGTGGTACAGATTCAGACCAGTGCTTGGAATATCGCGCTCGTCTCCGTGTACTTTGAGCCCGACCAACCAATTGAGCCCTACCTACAACACCTAGAGGTAATTATGGAGGAACTAGGATCGATGAGATGTGTAATTGGTGGAGATGTCAACTCCAAAAACACTTGGTGGGGGAGCCCGACAATAGATGGCAGGGGGGAGGTTCTGGCTGCAACATTGGATGAACTGGGCCTCCATATACTCAACCAAGGGGAAACACCAACCTTCGACACCATCAGGGGAGGCAAGCATTACACCAGCCATGTCGACATCACAGTATGCTCGACGAACATGCTTGACCTAGTGGAAGACTGGCAGGTTGACCAAGGCGTAACCAGCTCGGACCACAACGGCATCATATTCAGTATAAGATTGCAAAAATCGAAAGGAATCAAAATTAGTAGGACAACTAGAAGATACAACACAAAAAAGGCAAACTGGACTGAGTTTCGTGAGAAACTCAGCCAGTTTCTGCTTACCAATAAATTCACCAAACCAGAAATTGAAAATATTCAGAACCCAAAAGAATTAGAAAGCGCTGCAAAAAACTTAACAACTTCGATAACAGAAGCCTGTAAGCAATCTATACCGACCAAAAAAGCAAAAGAAGAATTTAAATTGCCATGGTGGACCGAAGCACTGGGAAAGTTGAAAAAAGAGGTCGCCACAAGGAAACGTAGGATCAGATGCGCCGCCCCGGTCAGAAGGCAGAAGGTTATTGGAGAATACCTAGAAAAGAAAGAAGAATATGAAGCAGAAGCAGCAAGAGCACAAGTCGAGAGCTGGAAAGAATTTTGCTCCAAGCAAGATAGGGAGGGAGTCTGGGAAGGCATCTATAGGGTGATTGGCAGAACTACGAATAGGGTGGAAGATATGCCGCTGGAGAAAAATGGAGAGATACTAGACGCAAAAGGCTCAGTTAAATTATTAACTGAAACTTTTTACCCCGAAGATCTCACGACCACCGACAATATCCACCACCGAAACATCAGAAGGAAAGCTGACGAAGTGAATGTAGATGACCAAGGTGAGTCTTGCGACCCGCCATTCACAATGGATGAACTCATCACCGCAAGCCAATCTTTCAACCCCAAAAAGGCCCCAGGAGGGGATGGATTCACCGCCGACATATGCCTCCAGGTAGTTAAAACAAACCCGGAGCTCTTCCTGAAATTTTTCAACAAGTGCCTAGAATACCACTACTTCCCTGAAGTCTGGAAAAAAGCCACAGTAATAGTTTTAAGAAAACCCGGCAAGGAAAATTACACAATTCCGAAAGCATATAGGCCGATAGGACTGCTACCAATATTGGGAAAGACCATGGAGAAGATGTTAGTGGCCCGCCTCAAGTTCCATCTTTTACCAAGGATAAGTACCCGTCAATTCGGATTCATGCCACAAAAGAGCACCGAAGACTCTCTCTACTCCTTAATACAACATATTCGCGGAAAAATAGACCAAAAGAAGATTGTGACAATAATATCATTGGATATAGAGGGAGCCTTCGACAGTGCATGGTGGCCAGCTATAAGAGTCCGACTGGCGGAGGAAAAGTGTCCCTTGAACTTGAGGAGGACCATTGACAGCTACCTCAGCGGCAGGGAAGTGGTGGTACGATATGCAGGAGAGGAATACGCTAAAGGCACGGAAAAGGGCTGCGTCCAGGGATCAATCGGTGGCCCGATCCTTTGGAATCTCCTGTTGGATCCGCTCCTGAAGACTCTGGACGCCGCAGGAGTCTTCTGTCAGGCGTTTGCAGATGATGTCGTCCTAGCCTTCGATGGCGATACGGCACTAGATGTGGAGAGGCGCGCCAATGTCGCACTCGAACAGGTTCGGAAATGGGGAGTCGCAAATAAGCTCAGTTTTGCTCCTCACAAAACAATCGCGATGACCATCACAAGAAAACTTAAGTATGACAACCCACGACTGAACATGGGAGGGATCGACATTGGCATGTCAAAAGAGGTTAAGCTTCTGGGCTTAACAATAGACCATAAGCTTACCTTCAACACCCACGTGGCAAACGTCTGCAGGAAGGCTACTGGGATCTATAAGCAGCTGGCAAAGGCGGCCAGAGTGGGCTGGGGTCTCCACCCTGACATCATCAGAATAATATATGTAGCCACCATTGAACCTGTGTTGCTTTATGCTGCCAGCGCATGGGCACCGGCCGCCGAAAAACTTATGGTGAAAAAGCAATTCGAGGTTGTACAGCGGGGCATCGCGCAAAAAATGTGCAAAGGGTACCGTACAGTGTCCCTGAACTCTGCGCTAGTGCTGACGGGGATGCTCCCCCTTGATCTCCGAGTACGCGAGGCAGCATCATTGTACGAGGCCAGGAGAGAAAAAAAAACCTAACCTAACCTAACCTAACCTAACCTAACCTAACCTAACCTAACCTAATCAAACCTACATTACATACAGTTTGTATGTAATGTAGATGTGATGTAATGTAATACGGTACCAATATTTTACTTATTTCTCAGCTAAGGTACCTACCTAATAAGTAGGTACTACATACCTACCTACCTACCTACCTATTTACCTACATAAACTAAACTAAGTAGGTATGTCTGTTACATACAGCAAGCAGAAATGTTTTTGTTCATCCAAATTTTAGATGATTTAATTTTTCGTAATATTTTGTAATTGCATTATATTTGGTATATTTTTATCTCGGAAACGGTAAGAGATATCGAAAAACGGACATCATTTTTGACCACCACCATACTACGTAAGTGTGTATGGTGTTTTTGATAAAATGTGTGAAAACATTTTTTTTTCATCAAAATTAGACAAAAACCGTATACACTTTTCAACCTGACCCGGGTGTAAAAGTTTTGTTTACGGACTTAGGGTAATAAAAAAAATACCAATCGGTGCGTATTTAAAAATGATCATGCAAAATGGGGGGTCTCGGCCCCGTGAGATGTACAGTTTTTCCATGAAAAATGAAAAACTGTGTAAATTAAAAAAAAATGTATGGGAGGTACCTAAACTAGGGCGATTTGACCCCAAGACAAAAAGACCACACAAAGGGGGTGCAAAAAGAGAGCGTTGTGCCAAATTTTAAGAAAATCTACCGATGTGACTACCTATAACCTAACCTAACCTAACCTAACCTAACCTAACCTAACCTAACCTAACCTAACCTAACCTAACCTAACCTAACCTAACCTAACCTAACCTAACCTAACCTAACCTAACCTAACCTAACCTAACCTAACCTAACCTAACCTAACCTAACCTAACCTAACCTAACCTAACCTAACCTAACCTAACCTAACCTAACCTAACCTAACCTAACCTAACCTAACCTAACCTAACCTAACCTAACCTAACCTAACCTAACCTAACCTAACCTAACCTAACCTAACCTAACCTAACCTAACCTAACCTAACCTAACCTAACCTAACCTAACCTAACCTAACCTAACCTAACCTAACCTAACCTAACCTAACCTAACCTAACCTAACCTAACCTAACCTAACCTAACCTAACCTAACCTAACCTAACCTAACCTAACCTAACCTAACCTAACCTAACCTAACCTAACCTAACCTAACCTAACCTAACCTAACCTAACCTAACCTAACCTAACCTAACCTAACCTAACCTAACCTAACCTAACCTAACCTAACCTAACCTAACCTAACCTAACCTAACCTAACCTAACCTAACCTAACCTAACCTAACCTAACCTAACCTAACCTAACCTAACCTAACCTAACCTAACCTAACCTAACCTAACCTAACCTAACCTAACCTAACCTAACCTAACCTAACCTAACCTAACCTAACCTAACCTAACCTAACCTAACCTAACCTAACCTAACCTAACCTAACCTAACCTAACCTAACCTAACCTAACCTAACCTAACCTAACCTAACCTAACCTAACCTAACCTAACCTAACCTAACCTAACCTAACCTAACCTAACCTAACCTAACCTAACCTAACCTAACCTAACCTAACCTAACCTAACCTAACCTAACCTAACCTAACCTAACCTAACCTAACCTAACCTAACCTAACCTAACCTAACCTAACCTAACCTAACCTAACCTAACCTAACCTAACCTAACCTAACCTAACCTAACCTAACCTAACCTAACCTAACCTAACCTAACCTAACCTAACCTAACCTAACCTAACCTAACCTAACCTAACCTAACCTAACCTAACCTAACCTAACCTAACCTAACCTAACCTAACCTAACCTAACCTAACCTAACCTAACCTAACCTAACCTAACCTAACCTAACCTAACCTAACCTAACCTAACCTAACCTAACCTAACCTAACCTAACCTAACCTAACCTAACCTAACCTAACCTAACCTAACCTAACCTAACCTAACCTAACCTAACCTAACCTAACCTAACCTAACCTAACCTAACCTAACCTAACCTAACCTAACCTAACCTAACCTAACCTAACCTAACCTAACCTAACCTAACCTAACCTAACCTAACCTAACCTAACCTAACCTAACCTAACCTAACCTAACCTAACCTAACCTAACCTAACCTAACCTAACCTAACCTAACCTAACCTAACCTAACCTAACCTAACCTAACCTAACCTAACCTAACCTAACCTAACCTAACCTAACCTAACCTAACCTAACCTAACCTAACCTAACCTAACCTAACCTAACCTAACCTAACCTAACCTAACCTAACCTAACCTAACCTAACCTAACCTAACCTAACCTAACCTAACCTAACCTAACCTAACCTAACCTAACCTAACCTAACCTAACCTAACCTAACCTAACCTAACCTAACCTAACCTAACCTAACCTAACCTAACCTAACCTAACCTAACCTAACCTAACCTAACCTAACCTAACCTAACCTAACCTAACCTAACCTAACCTAACCTAACCTAACCTAACCTAACCTAACCTAACCTAACCTAACCTAACCTAACCTAACCTAACCTAACCTAACCTAACCTAACCTAACCTAACCTAACCTAACCTAACCTAACCTAACCTAACCTAACCTAACCTAACCTAACCTAACCTAACCTAACCTAACCTAACCTAACCTAACCTAACCTAACCTAACCTAACCTAACCTAACCTAACCTAACCTAACCTAACCTAACCTAACCTAACCTAACCTAACCTAACCTAACCTAACCTAACCTAACCTAACCTAACCTAACCTAACCTAACCTAACCTAACCTAACCTAACCTAACCTAACCTAACCTAACCTAACCTAACCTAACCTAACCTAACCTAACCTAACCTAACCTAACCTAACCTAACCTAACCTAACCTAACCTAACCTAACCTAACCTAACCTAAGCCGCCGTGAACGGTTCATTTTCCGTGCAGCTCCGCCAGACATCGCGCCACAAATAGCCGTGCCACGTGTCTCCGCGAGTAGCCGCCAGACGCCGAGCATCGCAGGAGGCAGCCCCACTTCGCCGTACGGTGTTTCGCCGAGCGTCGCCGTGCTTCCCCAGTTTTCGCACGGGGTCGCCGTGAGTCTCCGTGGACGTAAGTGACGCCGTGTATAGCCGTCGCTCGCCCGCGATCGCACGAGATCGCCGTGAGTCTCCGGGGATCTCCGCGACCTTGGGCGGACGCCCGATATCGTCGCGCGTGGTCGCCGACGGACGCCGTGAATCGCCGGCTGGCGCCGTGGGGAGGACGCGGAGAGGGTGGACGCCAAATATCGCCGTCAGTCTCCGAAAATCTCCGCGACCTTAAGAGGACGCCCGATATCGTCGCCGCTCGCCTGCAGTCGCCGGCAATCGCACGCAGTCACCGGCGGACGCCGTGAATCGCCGGCTAGCGCCGTGGGAGTGGAGTGAACGTGTAAGCGCCATTATTGACAATTATTGACAAACATTCTAGTGTTAGAATAGAACACCAAGACTCTACATAGAGTCAAAAATTCTACTGTTGTGTATATTTATATAAAGTGTTTTTGACAAATACCAGAACGCAATTCTCATGCAAACTCATCTATAACTTGTACAAACCTGCATTGTATTTACCTACTGTATTTAGACCGTACTGGGTCCCTATTGACCATCACGTACAAATTGTGTGACTGTATTAGGTCCTTATAGACTTTATAACGTACATCGGCGGTGCTTGTTCCTATTGACCAGCACAATGATGTCCGGAATCGAGAGAACCCCACCAGCCAAGAAAGCCGGAGAGAAATCTCCAGCAAAAAGGGAACAGAGCGTTCGGCGTAGTGTGGGAGAGTGGGAAGCAGCGCAGGCAGGCCCTGCGAAGCCGAAAATTACCTCAGCACAAGATAGCAAAATGGCCTCACGCGCGATGCCACCAGCGCTTAGCCCTTTAAAAAAGGTTTACCCAAACAGGACGGCAGAAGCACGAGCTCATCACGACAGGGCTAAGGCTAGTATAAACGCCGGAAGAAACGTACGAACAGACATCAAGAAAGATGTGATTGACGCGCTGGACAGATTATATCAACTGGTAAAGGAGGCCGAGTTGGAAGCGAAAAAGGGGAAGCCGGGAGCTGAGAAGGAGATTCCTACGGGAACCGACAAAACCTTCACCCCGCGGAACGAACCCGACCCAATCCTGACCAAAATAGCCGAACAAACAAGGCTCATAAAAGAAAATGGCAGGAAAATGGACGAGCTAAAGGCCGGCCTAGAACACCAAAGACAGACACTTGAAAAAGTCGCGACTACAATGACCTACGCTAGTGTGGCAGCGTCAACACCAAGCCAAACCACGGCCCCGAGATCAACAAAAGAGCCAACGAGGAGCACGCTGCACTCAGTCGTAGTCACGTCGAGTATAGAGACGGAGACCGGAGAAGAGGTACTCGACAAAATTAGAAACGCAATAGACGCTAAGGAGGGATGGGTCAAAGTTGACAGGGTTCGAAAGGCAAAAGACAGGAAGGTGATAATGGGACTGAGAACGGAGGAGGAAAGGGAGAAGGTGAAAGAAAGGCTCCGGGAGAAGGGAGTCAGCCTTGTCATCGAGGACGTCAAAAACAAGGACCCTCTTTTGATCCTCAAGGGTGTCCTGTCCTACAATACGGACGAGGACATAAAAAAGGCCCTAAGGAATCAGAACAGGAATGTCTTTGGTGGCCTTGATGAAGGGGCAGACAGGCTGGAAATAAAGTACCGGAAAAGGACGAGAAATCCCCACACTTGTCACATAGTGATCGGTGTCTCGCCCACGATATGGCAGAGGGCAACACAGGCCGGGACCTTCCACGTGGACCTGCAAAGAGTAAAAGTGGAAGACCAGTCCCCGCTGGTTCAGTGCACGCGTTGCCTGGGTTACGGGCACGGCAAGCGGCACTGTAACGGACCGGCAGACTTGTGCAGCCATTGCGGAGGACCCCACTTGCGAGCCGAATGCTCTGAATGGCTTGCAAGGATACCACCAAAATGCCACAACTGTGTGAAAGCTGAAATGCCAGAAGTGACGCACGACGCATTTAGCCAAGCCTGCCAAATAAGAAAGAGATGGGACAACATAGCCAGATCAAGTGTAGCATACCACTGCTAAGGGCACCCACGGCGACCAAATCCCTCACCGGATAGCACAAACAAACCTCCAAAGAAAGAAGTTGGCGACAGAAGAGCTATACATCGAGGCTAAAAAGCGCGGCATAGTAGCCGCTCTTCTCCAGGAGCCCTATGTGGGTAGGGCAAAAGTGGTAAAGAGCTGTAGGGGAGTTCGAGTATTTCAAGCAACAAACCCAGGAGACAGGAACGTCAAAGCTGCCATAGCAATCTTCAACGAAGACATCCAAGTCACGCAGTACCCAAAACTTACCACCAACAACATCGCGGTGGTACAGATTCAGACCAGTGCTTGGAATATCGCGCTCGTCTCCGTGTACTTTGAGCCCGACCAACCAATTGAGCCCTACCTACAACACCTAGAGGTAATTATGGAGGAACTAGGATCGATGAGATGTGTAATTGGTGGAGATGTCAACTCCAAAAACACTTGGTGGGGGAGCCCGACAATAGATGGCAGGGGGGAGGTTCTGGCTGCAACATTGGATGAACTGGGCCTCCATATACTCAACCAAGGGGAAACACCAACCTTCGACACCATCAGGGGAGGCAAGCATTACACCAGCCATGTCGACATCACAGTATGCTCGACGAACATGCTTGACCTAGTGGAAGACTGGCAGGTTGACCAAGGCGTAACCAGCTCGGACCACAACGGCATCATATTCAGTATAAGATTGCAAAAATCGAAAGGAATCAAAATTAGTAGGACAACTAGAAGATACAACACAAAAAAGGCAAACTGGACTGAGTTTCGTGAGAAACTCAGCCAGTTTCTGCTTACCAATAAATTCACCAAACCAGAAATTGAAAATATTCAGAACCCAAAAGAATTAGAAAGCGCTGCAAAAAACTTAACAACTTCGATAACAGAAGCCTGTAAGCAATCTATACCGACCAAAAAAGCAAAAGAAGAATTTAAATTGCCATGGTGGACCGAAGCACTGGGAAAGTTGAAAAAAGAGGTCGCCACAAGGAAACGTAGGATCAGATGCGCCGCCCCGGTCAGAAGGCAGAAGGTTATTGGAGAATACCTAGAAAAGAAAGAAGAATATGAAGCAGAAGCAGCAAGAGCACAAGTCGAGAGCTGGAAAGAATTTTGCTCCAAGCAAGATAGGGAGGGAGTCTGGGAAGGCATCTATAGGGTGATTGGCAGAACTACGAATAGGGTGGAAGATATGCCGCTGGAGAAAAATGGAGAGATACTAGACGCAAAAGGCTCAGTTAAATTATTAACTGAAACTTTTTACCCCGAAGATCTCACGACCACCGACAATATCCACCACCGAAACATCAGAAGGAAAGCTGACGAAGTGAATGTAGATGACCAAGGTGAGTCTTGCGACCCGCCATTCACAATGGATGAACTCATCACCGCAAGCCAATCTTTCAACCCCAAAAAGGCCCCAGGAGGGGATGGATTCACCGCCGACATATGCCTCCAGGTAGTTAAAACAAACCCGGAGCTCTTCCTGAAATTTTTCAACAAGTGCCTAGAATACCACTACTTCCCTGAAGTCTGGAAAAAAGCCACAGTAATAGTTTTAAGAAAACCCGGCAAGGAAAATTACACAATTCCGAAAGCATATAGGCCGATAGGACTGCTACCAATATTGGGAAAGACCATGGAGAAGATGTTAGTGGCCCGCCTCAAGTTCCATCTTTTACCAAGGATAAGTACCCGTCAATTCGGATTCATGCCACAAAAGAGCACCGAAGACTCTCTCTACTCCTTAATACAACATATTCGCGGAAAAATAGACCAAAAGAAGATTGTGACAATAATATCATTGGATATAGAGGGAGCCTTCGACAGTGCATGGTGGCCAGCTATAAGAGTCCGACTGGCGGAGGAAAAGTGTCCCTTGAACTTGAGGAGGACCATTGACAGCTACCTCAGCGGCAGGGAAGTGGTGGTACGATATGCAGGAGAGGAATACGCTAAAGGCACGGAAAAGGGCTGCGTCCAGGGATCAATCGGTGGCCCGATCCTTTGGAATCTCCTGTTGGATCCGCTCCTGAAGACTCTGGACGCCGCAGGAGTCTTCTGTCAGGCGTTTGCAGATGATGTCGTCCTAGCCTTCGATGGCGATACGGCACTAGATGTGGAGAGGCGCGCCAATGTCGCACTCGAACAGGTTCGGAAATGGGGAGTCGCAAATAAGCTCAGTTTTGCTCCTCACAAAACAATCGCGATGACCATCACAAGAAAACTTAAGTATGACAACCCACGACTGAACATGGGAGGGATCGACATTGGCATGTCAAAAGAGGTTAAGCTTCTGGGCTTAACAATAGACCATAAGCTTACCTTCAACACCCACGTGGCAAACGTCTGCAGGAAGGCTACTGGGATCTATAAGCAGCTGGCAAAGGCGGCCAGAGTGGGCTGGGGTCTCCACCCTGACATCATCAGAATAATATATGTAGCCACCATTGAACCTGTGTTGCTTTATGCTGCCAGCGCATGGGCACCGGCCGCCGAAAAACTTATGGTGAAAAAGCAATTCGAGGTTGTACAGCGGGGCATCGCGCAAAAAATGTGCAAAGGGTACCGTACAGTGTCCCTGAACTCTGCGCTAGTGCTGACGGGGATGCTCCCCCTTGATCTCCGAGTACGCGAGGCAGCATCATTGTACGAGGCCAGGAGAGAAAAAAAAACCTAACCTAACCTAACCTAACCTAACCTAACCTAACCTAACCTAACCTAATCAAACCTACATTACATACAGTTTGTATGTAATGTAGATGTGATGTAATGTAATACGGTACCAATATTTTACTTATTTAATATGGAATTATGACTCAGCTAAGGTACCTACCTAATAAGTAGGTACTACATACCTACCTACCTACCTACCTATTTACCTACATAAACTAAACTAAGTAGGTATGTCTGTTACATACAGCAAGCAGAAATGTTTTTGTTCATCCAAATTTTAGATGATTTAATTTTTCGTAATATTTTGTAATTGCATTATATTTGGTATATTTTTATCTCGGAAACGGTAAGAGATATCGAAAAACGGACATCATTTTTGACCACCACCATACTACGTAAGTGTGTATGGTGTTTTTGATAAAATGTGTGAAAACATTTTTTTTTCATCAAAATTAGACAAAAACCGTATACACTTTTCAACCTGACCCGGGTGTAAAAGTTTTGTTTACGGACTTAGGGTAATAAAAAAAATACCAATCGGTGCGTATTTAAAAATGATCATGCAAAATGGGGGGTCTCGGCCCCGTGAGATGTACAGTTTTTCCATGAAAAATGAAAAACTGTGTAAATTAAAAAAAAATGTATGGGAGGTACCTAAACTAGGGCGATTTGACCCCAAGACAAAAAGACCACACAAAGGGGGTGCAAAAAGAGAGCGTTGTGCCAAATTTTAAGAAAATCTACCGATGTGACTACCTATAACCTACTTTATTTTTAAAGATTTCAAAACCAAAATAGCACAAATAGCCATTTCTACCCGAAACGGTGCTAGCTATCGAAAAACGGACCTCATTTTTGAGTTACCATACTAAAGTATGGTTTTAATGAAATCTGTAAGAAATAAATTTTTTTTTTACGAATTTTGACAAAATTCAGTAAAATTGTATGGCCACTATACAAATGTGGGGGTTTTCACACCAAGCGAAAGAAACCACGGGTAGAGCTTGGTGAAAAAATGCGATATGCCAAGTTAGTACATAGTAGGTACATAACTACTATATTTAAACCAAAAATTACTAAAAAAGTGTTCCAATAATCCAAGAGATGGCGCTTATCACTCAAAAATGCATCCTGGAACGCGCTGTTAAGATTTTTCCATTGGTGACCTAGCTATACCCAGTGACTCTGGGTATAGCTAGGTCCAGGGATCGGATACCGGTATTTTCTCCATACAAATTAAACCGGTATTATTTCGTTCTTTGGTTTATATGAAGCATTTTTGATCGGGCATCTAATAATACGAATATGTTACCTAAATAGACGATAGAGTCCTGCATTAAGAGCCTAAAATAATTAAAATATTAGACCACTTCGGGGATTTTTGAAAAAACCGGTTCCGATCCCTGGCTAGGTCACCACTGGAAAAATCTCAACGCTCGCGGGAAACACGCGCAACGCCATCTCGGGCCAGTTAGTGAAGCGGCCGACAGACTTCCCCAAGCCTGCCGGCCCTGGCCACAGTTAGGGTGGAATTTGGCGATCGTAAGCTCGCCGTCTTCGCTGTATTTGCCGCCGGCGTCCGGGATCCACGGAGGTGGCCTCCCTTTCCCGTTCAGCGGCTTCTTTCGCCTCTATTACGGCCTCACAGAAGGTGAGGACCGCTTTCCATGACCTGTCGCTGTCCACCATAGTGCGGATTACGGTAGGCAGCGAGAGATCATGGCCTATTGTTGCGCAGAGTGTATGGCGCTCGTCTCTCCAGGCTGGGCACACCTCCAGCGTGTGCTGGGCCGTCTCCTCCGGGCAGTTGTCGCAGTGGTGGCACACCGCGGTCGGCTCTCGGCCTATACGGTGCAGATACCTTCCGAAGCACCCGTGCTCCGAGAGGATCTGCGTCAGCCGGAACGTCAGCGTGCCATGGTGCCGCTCCAACCACTGCCCGAAGACAGCACGAACTGCCTGGATCGTTCTGAGGCCTGCACTAGGTTGCGCCAGCCTGTCCTTCCACTCAACCACCATTTCTGTGCGCGCAAATTGGTATAAATAGAGAAAAATTGCTTAAATATTGTCTGGAAATTGCTAAATGTTGTAAATTGAAATAACTAAGTAGTTTAAGAAAATATGTTAACAACATAATAATATGTAAAAATATGACTGTAAACATATAAAAAAAATTGGACTGAACAAGACATGAAAAAGCAATTGTTAGAAATATAGTACAAAGAAAAATAAATAGATAAAAGAGCATAAACATGTAAAGAAAAACCAAGTGCCACTAAGTTTGAAATGTACCCGAAAAGTTGATAATAAAGAACGGCGTTATACCTTATACGAGAGGGCCTACCGCGAAACGATTTTCGTTTTCGTTCGTGTATCTCCGTCTCTGTCGCACTTGCTAGTTCGAGCGTTAGAGACGGAGATACACGAACGAAAACGAAAATCGTTTCGCGGTAGGCCCTCAGGAGCCGTAGCATGGTTGGCCTTATCACACGACAAGTGACAAGATAAGAGCGTCGTCTCGTTCTATCAAACGGTGCCAGCCCGTGACGCACGCTCAGGAGCCGTAGCATGGTTGGCCTTATCACGCGACAAGTGACAAGATAGGAGCGTCGTCTCGTTCTATCGAACGGTGTCAGCCAGTGACGCACGCTCTATCCTATCACCTATCGCGTGACAAGGCCAACCATGCTACGGGGCCAGGTGTATCGCGTGACAATGCCAACCATGCTACGGCTCCTGAGGGCCTACCGCGAAAGGCATTCGAAGTTTTCCCTCTCTGTCATACTTACGAATTCGTACATAAGTGCGACAGAGAGGGAAATCTTCGAAAGCCGTTCGCGGTAGGCCCTCTGAGGGCCTGAGGAGCCGAGGACGAAATTCGTTTTCGTTCGTGTATCTCCGTCTCTGTCACTCGAACGGGCAAGTGCGACAGAGACAGAGATACACGAACGAAAACGAATTTCGTTTCGCGGTAGGCCCTCAGATAGACACACATAGAGAATAAGTGTTGCCAATCAAATAACTACTAGGTTCAACTTTCATTAGACAGACTCTACACCTATTAATGTCTCTCTCTACACATATCTAATGGTGGCACCACACTTGGGAATGCGTGTTCGCGTTGCATCGTTGCCTCTCTTTCATTTGCCGTAGGAAGGAAAGGGCAAATACTGCCAAGTGTGGTGCTACCATGACGTGAGCAAAACCTTATGGTGATACCACATTTGGCGGTATTTGACCAAATATTCGTGCTACATCTTTTTCCTTCCTACTGCAAATGAAAGAGAGGCAACGATGCAACGCGAACACGCAACCCCAAGTGTGGTGCCAGTATTAGAACAAAACGCAATCCACAATGTCACTGTCAAATTGTCAATAGTGTCAATTTGTCAAACATCGCATCGCCAACATCGGGCCGAGTCAACCGAGCGAACGCAGAAATACCTAAAATTCCTAAAAAGAAAATAAATAGGTACAATATTTGTCCTCCACCGGTCACTGACATCAGCACGGGTAACTCAAAAATGAGCCTCACAAATAAGAAATATAGTTTACGCTCGCTTCAGGTGAAATCATCGTACAAGAAATCAAACAGTTATCTCTGCGAATTACAGTATTTCTAAAGCTACTCTCAATTAGTGTGAAAATGGGCAGAGCTCGACGTATAAGAAGCCGAAAAGCGCGTGATTTTAAGGCATGTAATGCTGACAGTGAATTAATTCGCTTAAACTCGTGGCTCGCTAGGGAAGGCGTGCTGCACAACAGCAAGCTGGCTCTGGCCCTGTTCGCCGCCACGGGCCGCGGCGTGCTCGCCAGGAGGAAGATAAGCCCAGGAGAGGAACTGATCAACTTACCTCTAAACTTAACCATAAACGTAACCAGTATTTTAATGGATTCTACATTTTTTAGCATTTTTTTAGATAGTAATAAAAATTGTTTGTTAGAATATAAGCAGACAGTATCATTTCAGTCATTAATGGCATTTTACTTGATGTTTCTGCAAGCACAGGGTTCCAAATCAAAGTGGTTTGTGTACTTAGAGAGCTTACCTAAAGAATATACTGTACCTTATTTTTTGCCTAAGGAAACCAAGTTTTATGTAGATAGAGATATACTGAATGTTATCACAAAGCAAGAGGATATTATAAAGACTTCATTCTATATTTTTCAAGACATATTACTTCATAGTGCAAGTGGTGAAACTGAAGTGATCAAATTGAAAGATTTTTTTTGTCAGTCTAGATATGAGTGGGCGTATTTTACAGTCAATACTAGATGTGTTTATATGGATTTAGATAAGGTTGTAGATCTGAAAAATATTGAAAAGTCTGTATTGAACCTTATTACTGATAATACAAAGATATCACTCTGCCCATTCTTGGACATGATCAATCATAGCCCATATGCCAAAAATGAGACCAAATTAATTGTCAGCAAGGATATAGACAATGTCAGCATATCTGACTTAAGCCAAGACCTATTTTCTGATGTGAGATTTTCCATTTACACTAAAAATACTTTCAGTCGTTATACAGAAGTATTTATATGTTACGGAGACAGCCACAATCTGAAGCTGATTACAGAGTATGGTTTCTTCTTGCCGAACAATGATCTAGACTATGTAGCGTTCCAGTATGATGATGTTGTAGCATTCCTGAAAGGCAAGCATGTCAACTTATCTCAAGAACAAGTTGCATTTATAAATAGTCACAATTTGGGTAAAGATTTATACATCGATTTGAAAGGCCTGAGTTTCAATTTGTATGCCTTGCTTATGGTGGTGAAATATTACTATGAGAGAGACAAAGATGTTAGTAGACTCATATACTCGGCAGCTATATGCTCTAATGACATGCACCTCAATAATCTTATTATGCCAATGATTGAAAAAAAACTCAGCTCGATCAAAGAATCAATTAGTAAATTAGAGACTTATGAAACTTGTGTAGTTTTAAGTAATTGTATATCACTTATGTGTCAATATGTTAGTATATTAGAGAAATTTATTAAATGTTAGAGCTAAACTTGATTTTTTTATGCCTCGGCTACGGCTACTCCAGCGCGGCTGCCATGGATGGTCACGTTTATGTTGGACATACCCAATGCATTCGTCCCTCTTGCACGTATGGTCGGCCTCGCAAAGGGCTGAACACTTTTGTACCTTGTCGCTTTAATGTCACATTTAATCAGCCATGCGAAATTGTCAAACTGGTGAAAACAACAAGGTATCAAGGCATTCCGCTCCTTAAGAGTTCGACTGTACATAACTTGTTAGTGAAGGACGAATGCTTTGCGTAAGTCGACGAAGAACTCACGAGCTCGGACCATACCTAATGGCATAATATTCAACATTCACCTCCCAAAGATCCATAGGAAAAAAAACAAGTGTAATTTTTATTTATTATTTTTTAAACAAGTGAAATCATAAGATTTCAAAAACCCAAATGGTTAAAAAAAAAATTATAGCCTAAGATAATCGTGTGAGTAATACATGTATGGCCGTGGCCGCAACTAGGTCAGAGGGCCTACCGCGAAACGATTTTCGTTCGTGTATCTCCGTCTCTGTTGCACTTGCTAGTTCGAGCGACAAAGAGGGAGATACACGAACGAAAAAGAATATCGTTTCGCGGTAGCCCCTCAGAATTCGATTTTTTTAACAGCCGATATTTGACAGCCGTCATTCCGGCACAATAAACGTCAATGATGACAAATTGTACTGGGATGACAGCTGTCAAAAAAATCACTATAGCCACATGGCCGTGCGGCATGTTGCAGGCCTAATGCCTGCAACACACTGACGCGACCTGCGGTGGCGGTCAATAGTAAATTTGACAGCTAATGACAAGTTTACTATTGACCGCCGTCTGATGGTCGCACGCCCCACACTTGGGGTTGCGTGTTCGCATTGCATCGTTGCCTCTCTTTCATTTGCCTTAGGAAGGAAAAAGATGCAGCACGAATATTTGGGCACATACCGCCAAGTGTGGTACCACCATGAGAGGCCTAATGATCCCGTAACTAGGATACTAAGCTCAGATTACAGATGTTAAGTGCTTTTGCCTATCAAAAATCAAAACAATACCCTATTTGTTTGCCGAAACCATGGCCGAAACTTCTAACATTGTATAAATAAAAACATCGAAGACATTGGCGCAGCGCAGCCGTAGTATCTCTTAGGCTACGCGCGCACTGCGGTGCGACGAGTTGTGTTGCGTTTGTAAAAACGCAAATTCTTTTGTTATTTTATTTTCCGCAGTGCGCGCACTTCAAAGAGGTTCCATACTTCACAGATTTTGCGGGAAAAAACGCACGTCAGATATCCGCAGTGCGCGCGTAGCCTTAGTCTGTGGGCGCAGAGTGGACGCAGCTTAAACGCTCGCCTACTTTTTTACAATTGTTTGAATTATGTTTTGTTTGCATTTTTGCACTCGTATACCCGATTGATATCGGGGAAAGATATGGATAAAATGTTATAAATAACGTGGTTAATGGTGTGTTGTCGTAATTGTAAATATTATTGAAGTGAGTTTACAAGTAAATAAACAAAATGGGTTGCGCGCAAAGTGAGATTTCGCCTCAAAATGAAACTCCGAAGAAAAATTGTACTGATGTTCTTTGGCTGGTGATTTACGTTGTATTTTGGGTGCTCATGGTAAGTAACTCTTCATCAAAACCACATAGACTAATGTGAATATTTATTTTTAATCCAACTATCATTTCCCGGTGTTTTAGCTCGTAATCGCAGCGATTTCGTTCGTTTATGGAAATCCGCTTAGAATAATCAACGGATTTGATTCCTACGGCAATACTTGCGGAGTCAAGTCCAACCAGAGGCTCATAGACTTCCCTTTAGCCGGGCTCAGTACTGTTGACAAGCCCTACCTCTTTTTCCTGGACATCAAGGAACTGAGAAGAACTATCAAAGTATGTGTCAAGCAATGCCCTAACAAAAAAATGGAGTCCTTAGCCGATTTACAGAAGTTTTATCATGAAACAGGCACAAATCTGTGTACCTACGACATGAAACTAAATGAGGCAGTGAGCACAAGCAACCTATTCACCACTACGGGTCCGTGCCCCGTACTGCCCGTACACGAATCCTACCCGCTCCTGAATAGATGTGTTCCCAAGTTCGTCCAAGAGATATCAGAAACAGTATCATCAGATTTCTACGACTTATTAAACAGCTGGGGCACTATAGAACAGATGCTGACAGACGTGTATTCATCATGGAGAGAGATGACAATATGTGTTATTGTTGCATTCAGTAAGTCAAATATTTGTTTATTTATTTACACAATTTTCATTTTTTTTAACATTATCAGACTGTATCACAAATAATTACCTATATTTATTTTGCTACATGTTTTGGACATATTGTAAAGTCCTATTACAACACAAGGTAAATTATTAAAAATAAAAGTGACTAAGTCCTATCTAGTTCAAATAATAATTAATTACTAAAGGATCCTTGCATCAATGACCTCATCTTTGTATTTAGTTCCTAACCTATAGTATAGGGTAATAGGATACCTAAAGGTGTTACACAAATATATGTTCATACCGTACAGAAATACTTAGGTGTGTTCACCAACCCAAGGTTGGAAAATACATCTTTTAAACTCTTTTTTAACTGTATCATTCTATAAAGCATTATCCTGGTGGCATCCTAGAGGAACCTGCGCTGCGGTATGCTACCTAATCCCAACTACTAGCACAGTAGTTGAAGATTATTCTTGACTTCATAAATGCTGACCCGTCCAAAGCCTACTTATTAAACACAACACAAGTAATGAAAACAAAAGGTATATTTTATGTTGAATCAAACATTTTAGGGTAACAGTCCGTCACAAACAATAACTACTATATGATCTGAGTTTAAGATAGTTTTTTCCTTGCATTTTATTGACAGAATTTACTCTTAACAGTTTCGGTCCTACATTACACTCTTAATAGTGATGCTTTCTATAATCCTTAATTTAATTTACATGCATAAATACTAGTTTTTACATACAAAACATAAATGTTTTGACAGTCAAGTTTGTAGTAATATGTATATTTAGTTTGGTAAGTATCTTATAAGTTACTGAATAAACTATTTATAATAGTAAGTAAATACAGTGAAGGTGATTAAGTCTAAAGTGAGTAAGACTCACCTTCAACTATACCTACGAGTACTGTACCTAGCCTAGGACATGACATCATACCTAGCCTTGCGGTTATTTTATCAAAACTTTAATGATTATAGTGGGGGGTCAATGACACGTGACATTAATCTATCTATGAACATTGTATTCCTGTTTTAGTCTAATTGGCTATTCTACGATATTTTTTTAATCCTTATATTTTAAAATGTTCGTATATATATATTCAATAGTCAACTGGTATTTTTATTTCCTAAAAATAATATCGCTTTATGCAAATGAATAATGGTTGAAATTTGAACGTTAAATATTCGCGCCAAAAAGGCAGCTATCGTGACGTCGTAACTCCAACACCAAAGAACAGACCATAGACTACTAAGAAGATACTATGTGCAGCACAGAACAATAACTAAATATTGTTCTGAGATGTGCAGAAACATAGAAACGGTCAAATGTGCATGTTCGTCTACGCTTTCTGAGTTCTGCAAAAGGGGTGTAGACACTAAATAAAAGAACCGATCTAGACACACGGCAGTGTGTCCGCCAAGTTCGAGCAAAAAAAGCGACACACCGGCCGTGGGTTATATTACACGAACCATTTCGGGCCAATTTCGACCACCAACAACACAACACCAACTCAAAACATATTTTATCTACGCATATGAAATTTCGAGTGTCTGTTGACATCCCCTTAATTGTCTAGAATACAAAATTTCATTATTCTACCTATAGCAGTTCTTGAGATATTGACGTCAGAAAATCGCTATTTTTACTATACACTCACTGACTCACTGACTCATCAAAAACCTAGACCACTTCCAATGGTCGTATTGACTTGAAATTTGGCATGGAGATAGGTCTTAAGGTCAAAGTAAAGGAAAAAATCTGAAAACGGCCAAGTGTGAGTCAGTTTTAAAAATAGCGAAGGTGTAACTTTGTTCTTCTATGAAGTCATAATGAACTAAATGGGTCTATCTTCCAAACCTGAAATTTGGCTCGAAGGTTTGTCTTTAGGTCGAAATAAAGTAAAAATCTGAAAATGGCCAAGTGTGAGTCAGTTTCGAAAACAACGAATGTGTAATTTTGTTCTACTATAAGTAGGTGGAAATGAGATAAGACTTATTTAAATTTAGATACATACCAATTTAAGACAATACATGTTTGTCTTAAAGACAAGAACAATAAAATTGTTCACCACTCTGTGTGTGTCTGTTGCGGGAACCGAACCCACGATTTACGAAGTGCAAAGCAGGTCACTAGGTACCTACACTAGGTGCGCTAAATCAGTCAAACAAAAATGAAAAGACTATTTTTTCTCGCAGTCTAAATAATTTCTAATTTTACGGCTAGATCCTAGCCAAATTAAGGCTCAAGAAAGTTCTCATACCTTATACCGCCCTGACTTGGCAAGTTTATCAGTTAACAGAAAACGTGTAAAAAAAATCCAAGATATCAATATCTTGGATGGGCAATGCGCTCTAGTGTGTCAGCTGTACAAGACAGTATACAAAATGACAAAACGAAAAAGCAGACAGTGCCACGCAAGCGTAGAAAAAAGAATTAGACGCTTCGTATAAAGGGTATAGTATAAAGTACATACCTAAGTGGAAGACATTTCCTAAAGCAAAAGTGATAAAAAAAATAATAAAGAACCTACACCTAACAAAAATAAATGAAATCCCATCAAAAACATAAGTGTGAAAGGCTGCCAAGTTCGATACTATGGGAATGCTTCGCCTATAAAAGAAGTGAGATCTGAATCAGTACCAAGTTCCATAAAAATACTTCAAATCATAAATAGCTATAGGAATGCACACTTGATTTCCAGCAGTTTTTAAGGTACATTTTGAATAAGTATCACGTTAAATACCTAAAATTATAATAGTCAGAGAAACGCAAACTGGTTTTTTTAGCAGTTTCCTGATAACATTTATTATTTTCCGTACTTTTTAATGATGTAACTTGGCAAGTTTTAATAGAACATTATATACTTGACACATTGCAGTCCAAAGGTGTCGATTCATTGCATTGAAAAGGTGTGTGGTGTGTGAAAACTGGCCAAGTAACATCATTAAAAAGTACTGAAAATAATAAATGTTATCAGGAAACTGCAAAAAAAACCGGTGTGCGTTTCTCTGACTATTATAATTTTAGGTATTTCTATGTAACGTGATACTTATTCAAAATGTACCTTAAAAATTGCTGGAAATCAAGTGTGCATTCCTATACCTATTTATGATTTGAGGTATTTTTATGGAACTTGGTACTGATTCAGATCTCACTTCTTTTATAGGCGAAGCATTCCCATAGTATCGAACTAGCCAGCCTTTCACATTTATGTTTTTGATGGGATTTGTATTTTCTTGAAAAAGGATTGAAAATGTAGTCAAATGGAGAAAAAAACAACGCGAGAGGTTAAATAATTACAAAGTTATAAGTCTCCAAAGTTTTAAGAAGGGGTATGTTCTGTCCCTTTTCCGCAAAACGCACGTTCATACGAAACGATTGTCATTTACTATGACGGTCGATAGTCGTGACGTCACGATCTACGAGCGTTTTCTCTCTCTAACAAGCAATATTAAAACGGTTGTAGCTTCGTAATTTTTTGAGATATTTGAATGGGATTTTCGTCATTACCTACGCATATTTTTTTGCCTTCTTTCTTTTGAAGTTATAATAAATTTAGAGTCTACACCCCTATTGCTGTTCTGACGTCACTAATAGAACAAAATGGTGGTCCGCGACTGCGATTTTAAAATTAAAATTAAAAATAAATCTGCCGTTTTTATAACAAAATAGTGTTATATGGGTCAATCAGCTATTCCCGTTAGCCAGGAGACAAGATTAACGAGTTTTTTGGAAGTATTGTTACAATACGGACTTCTAACGTGCCTAGAAGATGATCCATACAAAAACAGGTCGAACTTGCTAAGAAATCCTCACATTTGGGGATTTGAAACCTATAAATCGCAGTTTTAAAAGTGACTCGACTAAGAATAGTAGGTGTATTCTTGCTTTAGGTACTTTTGGAGTCTATATTTTTAATGATATTTATGTAGGTACATTGGAGTGATTCCCTGTTTTCCAAGGCTTTCCCATATGGCTGCATGGCTTATGCTGTCAAAATTATTGGAGTAGTCGATAACAGCTAAGGTCCAAAGTAGCATAAAAAAGATTAAATTAAGTATTATTGTAACCTACTAAGCACACAATTGGGAATGGATGAAATTTTTAGAAAAGCCTGATTATTTTTTTGGTGATAGGAATAACCTTCCTTAGCACCAGAAAAAAGTTTCAGATTTTTCAGCTGCGTAATTTTTTTTTGAAAAATATAAACAGTTTCCTCACTTACGTTTTGGGTCAGTTACGGCACCTTCCTCGATCGGTCTCATATTACAAAAAAAAATATTAAATATGTGTGGTAAACTGACACTGGCAATGATATTGACACTTGCAGCAGCTATATTGATCATTACCAGTGTCAGTTTACCACAAATACAGGGTGGACCATAACTCTTTTTACATTTCAAACTAAAATAAAATGAAAACACATGAATAGGAATTTTATTTTTTAAAAATTACGTCATCCATATGTGATCCTTCATTATTTTGGCGTTGCCGTAACCTGGAGCGAAAATTTTTAGTGACGGCCTGACAAGTGTTCCGAGAAATGTGGACCAAATAAATAAATAAATAAATAAATAAATAAATATCGTGGGACAATTCACACCAATTGATGTAGTCCCAAACTAGGCAAAGCCTGTACTATGGGTACTAGACAACAGATAAACATACTTATATAGATAAATACATACTTAAACATACCTAAACCAAAGATTCTATGTAATAAAAATGTAAATAATCAATCTAATGTGAAACATGTAGTCTGGGGTGAAAGAACAGCTGAGCAAATTGAAATATATACTAAAAAATGTAATGAATTGTTAAAATCTGTTGATTTTCCACCAGAATTTCAGGCTTGTTGTGACGGATGTTGTGTAAATAACTCTGACCACTGCGAGATACTTGACAACATGTACCTCAAGATAATTACGTCACTGTGTGAGGCTTCTTTATACAGCAAGACTGTCGCAGGCAATCGAGGTTGTACAAGAAAGAGGGTTATTGGGTGGAACAGGCACGTAAGTGAGGCTCACAGGGAAGCCAGGGCTAGATTCCAAGACTGGGTTCTATATGGTAAACCCACAGGTGGGTCAATTTTCGACGCCATGTGTCGTAGTCGGAAAATATTAAAATCAAAACTCAGGTGGGTGCAACAACATCAAGATCAAATTAAAATGGACCTACTTAGTAAACATCATAAAAATAATGATTTTCGTAACTTCTGGAAAATCACAAAAAAGTTGGAACCTAGACCTGGACTTTCTGTTAGCGTGAATGGTATTTCGGATCCTAAATGTGTAGCTAATATGTTTGCCGAACAATTTAATGTGAAACCTTCTTCCACCAGCGTCGACGGGGCTGGTCGGCAGCGAGTGCTCGATGCTGGCGTGCCTGGGGCTGCTTTACAGACCCGGTTTAGCGCTAGTGATGTCAGCAAAATAATCAAGGATATGAAACGCGGAAAGTCCCCTGGTCACGACCATTTAAGCATTGAGCATTTGCAGTTTGCTGGTCCCCACTTAACTCGAGTGTTAGCGATGTTCTATAATTTGTGTATATCCCATTCGTACCTACCTTTGCTCATGACAAAAACTATTGTAGTCCCTATTGTCAAGAACAAAACTGGTGATATATCGAACAACGCTAACTATAGGCCTATTTCCTTGGCAACAATTGTAGCGAGGGTGTTCGATGGCTTGCTTAACATACAACTAGATAAGTACCTAAACATACATGACGCACAGTTCGGATTCCGCGCGGGCTTATCTACCGAAAGTGCTATTGTTTGTTTGAAGCAGGCTGTCGAATATTATACTCGTAGAAAAACACCTATATATGCGTGTTTTTTAGATCTTTCTAAAGCCTTCGATCTTGTGAATTACGATCTTCTATGGGAAAAGCTTGACGAAGTGCAATTTCCTAGAGAACTAACACGCATATTTAGGTGTTGGTATGCTGACCAGCGAAATAGTGTCCGTTGGGGTGATGTGATGTCGGACGAGTACGGCTTGGAGTGCGGGGTGAGGCAGGGGGGCCTGACCTCCCCCAAACTGTTCAATTTGTATATGAATGGTCTGATCGGTGAGCTTAGCAGTACACGTGTCGGTTGTCACATAGACAGGGTTTGTTTTAATAACATAAGCTATGCTGATGACATGGTACTGCTGAGCCCATCGATCGGAGGTATAAAAATACTAATCGAGAAGTGTGAGTCCTATGCCTTAAAACATAACTTGCAATATAATGTCAAGAAGAGCGAGTTTATGATTTTTAAGGCGGGGACCAAGTGCCCGTCTCATGTCCCGCCCATTCATTTGGACGGAGAGGAACTGAGAAGGGTTTATTCTTTTAAATATCTCGGACACTTGGTCACCGATGACTCTCGAGACGATTCAGACATTGAACGCGAGCGCAGGGCTCTGGCCGTCAGGGCAAACATGATAGCTCGCAGGTTTAGCAGGTGTACAGCACAAGTTAAAATAACACTCTTCCAAGCATACTGTACATCGCTGTACACCTGCAGCCTGTGGACGCGGTACACGCAGCGTGCCATGAACGCCATGCGTGTACAGTACAACGACGCGTTCAGGGTACTGTTGCGGCTGCCGCGACACTGCAGTGCGTCCGGCATGTTTGCGGACGCGCACGTGGACGGTTTCCATGCGACGCTCCGCAAACGCTATGCCGCGACGCTGCGCAGGGTGCGCGCCAGCCGCCACAGTCTCCTGGCCGTTGTGGCGGGGAGATGGGACAGTGCCCTAATCAGGCACTGGACCACCCAACACTTAAGTTTAGGCACTAACATAGTTATTTAAGTTAATTTGTAATACTAACACTTATGGACTACTTACAAATGTCTGAAATAAATGATTTTTTTTTTTTTTTTTTTTTTTTTAAATAGATATTAAACATCCAAGACTCGAGAAAAAACATTCGTATTCATCATACAAACATCTGCCCCGACCGGGAATCGAACCCAAAAGTCCGTTAACTTTTGAATCGGTAGCTGCGTCGGGGAGCGGTGGCGGGGTAAGGCGTCGGGGTTACGAAATGCAAGAGCGGCCAATGGGAATTTAGTGCCATGGCGTCCTTCACCTTCCCGCCACCGCTCCCCGACGCAGCTACCGATTCAAAAGTTAACGGACTTTTGGTCCACATTTCTCGGAACACTTGTCAGGCCGTCACTGAAAATTTTCGCTCCAGGTTACGGCAATGCCAAAATAATGAAGGATCACATATGGATGACGTAATTTTTAAAAAATAAAATCTCTGTTCATGTGTTTTCATAATTAATAAACGGTTTTCATCTGATATAATTAGTTTTCATTTTGTTTTAGTTTGAAATGTAAAAAGAGTTATGGTCCACCCTGTATTTAAGATAGTTTTTTGTAATATGAGACAGATCAAGGAAAGTGTCTATTTACCGTTCTTGACCCAAAACGTAAATGAGGAAACTGTTTATATTTTTCAAAAATAATTGTCGCAGCTGAAAAATCTGAAACTTTTTTCTGGTGCTAAGGAAGGTTATTCCTATCATCAAAAAAATAATCAGGCATTTCTAAAATTTTCATCCATTCCCAATTGTAATACCTACTTTACTTACTAACACTATATGGGTTCTATGCCTGAAATAAATAATTGAATTGAAGACATAGAGGTTTTTTGTACTCATTATATTTCTCCATAATCTATTTCACTGTGTGAATCAGTGAATATGGTCTATCATGGAGAAGTTTTTTCTAAATCCAGCTTGTTCTATCGTTTCATTTTCATCTAGGGTAATGCTAATTCGGTCCAGAATGACCTTGGAGAATATGTTATAGATGTTGGACATCAGGCTTATTGGTCTGTGTCGTCCCCTATGTCGTCGTTTTGGCCTTTCTTGTATCTTTAAGGGTTATATGTGATGTTTCCCACTGTTCCAGGATATGTCCTGATCTCAGAATGTCGTTAAAGATTTCAGTTAGTATGGGAATCAATTCATTTAGGGTTCCTTTTAGTACTTCGTTATCGTTAGTAATCTTATCAGGACCTGGTGCTTTGTCTGATTTTTGGCTTTGTATCGCTTTTCTTCCTTCACTAGGTAATATTTCAAGTTCCGGGTTCCATAATGACGGATCATAGTTTAAACTTCCTTGATTCGCTTGCATGCTGATGTCTTTGTTGGAGTAGAGATTACAGTAAAATTCTGCAACTATTTTATTTATATTCCTTCGTTTTGTGATATTTTCTTGGTTGATTAACCCTTGAATAACCCTCTTTAAATGAAATACTGAATTTAAAACAAATGTTTTTGTATTCGTCATCCTACTTCTGATTTTCCTCTTTCAACTTCCAGTATGTTCCTTAATCATGGTGTCTATACTGCACTTGCTGGCCTCTGTCGTCTCCTGGATTTTCATGATAGTGGTTTCAATTGTGAGTGTCACTGGCACTGGCCTTCTCTGGCACACATATTATGAGTTGAAACGCGAAAACGAAAACATCACAGGATCCCTATATTTATCAGTAAGTAATGCTTGCAATAGAAATAGGAAATGTTTGTAAATTTTAGAAGCGAGTAATAAAATTTATATTCTGTTTCAGGAATCTTTTAAAAATGAGACTGCATTCCTCTGGTACTCCATCGTTGCTACTATAATTACGGTAAGTCACGCGAAAGATAGATATAAACTTCATTGCCTTATAATTAAACACGAACACAGGACAGTCATATACAGGGTTATGGCCTATTGGTAATTCAACGTATTCCTGCTACTTAAGGGGTTATAGGTAAAGGGGAGGTTGCTTGGAACAAGGGGTACCTTAACAGGAATACGTTCAATTATTAATAACCCAGTATAGGTGCATGACCAAACGATGCATGACTAATAAGAAACGATGCATAACGCCATAAGAAAGCTAGAAACCTTTATAGGTAGTTGAGGCAATCGATCCCAATCCCAGCGTGTGCTGGGCAGAAATGAGGTGCACTCGTTTTCGGAATAGTAGTAGTAAAAAAATCCTACTTGTACACTGATACTGATATTACTGGTACATATTTTATCTGGCATAAGGAATAACAGATCTTTATAAAACAAATCTTTACTAAATATCAGTTATGTACCTTTTTTGGACGACTTAAGTGCTCCTGCTGTCATGCTATCTACCATCACCATGCTATTGCTATTTTATCACTTATCGTTGTGGATAAGACATATTCCGTCACTCTCGCACTCGTATACTTGTCAGAACGTGACGGATGTGTTATCCGCAGCGATAAGTGATGAAATAGTTACCATGCTTCAGGTTAATTATGTATAATATGAAAGTTGTGTGTTGTTGCAGTTAATCCTGCTGCTGCTGGTATTCGCGCTGCGCTCCCGCGTGCGGGTCCTGGCCGAGCTGTTCCGCGAGGCGGCGCGCTGCCTGGCCGCCGTCCCCGCGCTGTTCCTGCAGCCCATAATCACCTTCTTCTTGCTCGTGCTGTTCTTCGTCTTCTGGACCATGGTGGTCGTGAGTATACCAGTCGTGTAACTCACCTTCTAAATTATATTTTTTTAAAGTTTATTTTGACTACTATAACGCTCCTCTATAATATTTTACACTCCTGCATTCAGGGTAAATGCACTGCACGTGTTTTACTACATTTTTACCATTTATGTAACTGCATTCGGAGCAAATAAGTTTTTTGAATCTTCTTAAACGAATGCAGGCAGTTTTCAAACCACGCACCCGAAACGATCCCTTCGTTTAAGATATATGTTGCCACGCATCGACTTGACAAAACGTAGTCTCAGTAGAAGGAACCCTATCCCACCTAACTGACACAATCTGGATTGACAGGCCTGCCTCGCTACGGCGACCTACCCCGGTGTCCCATACAAATACAACTTCTTCATGAACACAATCTGGATTGACAGGCCTGCCTCGCTACGGCGACCTACTCCGGTGTCCCATACAAATACAACTTCTTCATGAACACAATCTGGATTGACAGGCCTGCCTCGCTACGGCGACCTACCCCGGTGTCCCATACAAATACAACTTCTTCATGAACACAATCTGGATTGACAGGCCTGCCTCGCTACGGCGACCTACTCCGGTGTCCCATACAAATACAACTTCTTCATGAACACAATCTGGATTGACAGGCCTGCCTCGCTACGGCGACCTACCCCGGTGTCCCATACAAATACAACTTCTTCATGAACACAATCTGGATTGACAGGCCTGCCTCGCTACGGCGACCTACCCCGGTGTCCCATACAAATACAACTTCTTCATGAACACAATCTGGATTGACAGGCCTGCCTCGCTACGGCGACCTACTCCGGTGTCCCATACAAATACAACTTCTTCATGAACACAATCTGGATTGACAGGCCTGCCTCGCTACGGCGACCTACCCCGGTGTCCCATACAAAAACAACTTCTTCATGAACACAATCTGGATTGACAGGCCTGCCTCGCTACGGCGACCTACCCCGGTGTCCCATACAAATACAACTTCTTCATGAACACAATCTGGATTGACAGGCCTGCCTCGCTACGGCGACCTACCCCGGTGTCCTATACAAATACAACTTCTTCATGAACACAATCTGGATTGACAGGCCTGCCTCGCTACGGCGACCTACTCCGGTGTCCCATACAAATACAACTTCTTCATGTACACAATCTGGATTGACAGGCCTGCCTCGCTACGGCGACCTACCCCGGTGTCCCATACAAATACAACTTCTTCATGAATACAATTTGGATTGACAGGCCTGCCTCGCTACGGCGACCTACCCCGGTGTCCCATACAAGTACAACTTCTTCATGAACACAATCTGGATTGACAGGCCTGCCTCGCTACGGCGACCTACCCCGGTGTCCCATATAAATACAACTTCTTTATGAACACAATCTGGATTGACAGGCCTGCCTCGCTACGGCGACCTACCCCGGTGTCCCATACAAATACAACTTCTTCATGAACACAATCTGGATTGACAGGCCTGCCTCGCTACGGCGACCTACCCCGGTGTCCCATACAAATACAACTTCTTCATGAACACAATCTGGATTGACAGGCCTGCCTCGCTACGGCGACCTACCCCGGTGTCCCATACAAATACAACTTCTTCATGAACACAATCTGGATTGACAGGCCTGCCTCGCTACGGCGACCTACTCCGGTGTCCCATACAAATACAACTTCTTCATGTACACAATCTGGATTGACAGGCCTGCCTCGCTACGGCGACCTACCCCGGTGTCCCATACAAATACAATTTCTTCATGAATACAATCTGGATTGACAGGCCTGCCTCGCTACGGCGACCTACCCCGGTGTCCCATACAAGTACAACTTCTTCATGAACACAATCTGGATTGACAGGCCTGCCTCGCTACGGCGACCTACTCCGGTGTCCCATACAAATACAACTTCTTCATGAACACAATCTGGATTGACAGGCCTGCCTCGCTACGGCGACCTACCCCGGTGTCCCATACAAATACAACTTCTTCATGAACACAATCTGGATTGACAGGCCTGCCTCGCTACGGCGACCTACCCCGGTGTCCCATACAAATACAACTTCTTCATGAACACAATCTGGATTGACAGGCCTGCCTCGCTACGGCGACCTACCCCGGTGTCCCATACATATACAACTTCTTCATGAACACAATCTGGATTGACAGGCCTGCCTCGCTACGGCGACCTACCCCGGTGTCCCATACAAATACAACTTCTTCATGAACACAATCTGGATTGACAGGCCTGCCTCGCTACGGCGACCTACCCCGGTGTCCCATACAAATACAACTTCTTCATGAACACAATCTGGATTGACAGGCCTGCCTCGCTACGGCGACCTACCCCGGTGTCCCATACAAATACAACTTCTTCATGAACACAATCTGGATTTACAGGCCTGCCTCGCTACGGCGACCTACCCCGGTGTCCCATACAAATACAACTTCTTCATGAATGGCACGCAGGTGCCTGATCAAGTCAACAACGCGTCCCTCACCACACAACTCATCAACAGCAGCGCTATACCGAAAAGTAAGTGTGTAAATAGTTATTTGCTCCACCTGAGATCTAGGGTTCCCGAGATAAAGGGTCTTGACAGACAGACAGACAGACGGATAACAAAGTGATCCCGCAAGGGTTCCGTTTTTTTCCGTTTGAGGTCCGAACCTTAACAAACTACATGACCTGTCAATGCGGGAGTTTTAGTCTTTAGTTGTTAGGGTATATATATATTTAAAACGACGAATCAAAAACTTGTTTTTTAAAAGACTATGAGTCAGCATCAAAAGTAACTACCGAATCGAAGACGTCAAACTCAAAAGCTCTTATTCTCTTTTTGACGTCTTCGTTTGCGTAGCTATTTTTGGTGAATCATTTCACCATATCTGATGGGCACCACACACTTGGCGGTATTTGCCCAAATATTCGTGTTGCATCTTTTTCTTTCCTACGGCAAATGAAAGAGAGGCAATGATGCAACGCGAACACGCAACCCCAAGTGTGGTGCCGTGCCAGTATCATATATTCCGTAATTTTCAACAAAAATATATAAATCAGGGAATTCAGGGATCACAAATTTGACAAATTGCGAACCGTTGTCGGCACTTGCCGACATTGAATGATGAATGATGATTTATTTTATTTGAAACATACACAACAATAACATTACAATTACAACTTGCTTAAAAGTCTTAAAACCAGGGAAAAATAAAATAAAAAGTAATACATTGTTGAGGTCATTGAAGAAAATTACATATTCATAATTATTAATTATACACTTGTTGGTTGAGCTCCGCACGCAATCTCTTGTTGGCTTTTGTTGACCAATCAGTATACATAGTTGCCCTCTCACCTGATGGTAAGCGACGAATGACTAGATAAGAAGTATAGTTATGGATTGATTGTAATGTTAGTAAGTGTATGTGTTAGCGAAGAGCCTGCCGCCCATCGAGTTCAGCCCGGTGTGGGTGCAGGGCGCGTGGTGGCTGTGCCTGGTCTGCCTCGTGTGGGGCAGCGAGTTCATCCTCGCCTGCCAGCAGTTCGCCATCGCCGGCGCCGTCTCGCACTGGTACTTCCGGTAAGTGTGTTAGCGAAGAGCCTGCCGCCCATCGAGTTCAGCCCGGTGTGGGTGCAGGGCGCGTGGTGGCTGTGCCTGGTCTGCCTCGTGTGGGGCAGCGAGTTCATCCTCGCCTGCCAGCAGTTCGCCATCGCCGGCGCCGTCTCGCACTGGTACTTCCGGTAAGTGTGTTAGCGAAGAGCCTGCCGCCCATCGAGTTCAGCCCGGTGTGGGTGCAGGGCGCGTGGTGGCTGTGCCTGGTCTGCCTCGTGTGGGGCAGCGAGTTCATCCTCGCCTGCCAGCAGTTCGCCATCGCCGGCGCCGTCTCGCACTGGTACTTCCGGTAAGTGTGTTAGCGAAGAGCCTGCCGCCCATCGAGTTCAGCCCGGTGTGGGTGCAGGGCGCGTGGTGGCTGTGCCTGGTCTGCCTCGTGTGGGGCAGCGAGTTCATCCTCGCCTGCCAGCAGTTCGCCATCGCCGGCGCCGTCTCGCACTGGTACTTCCGGTAAGTGTGTTAGCGAAGAGCCTGCCGCCCATCGAGTTCAGCCCGGTGTGGGTGCAGGGCGCGTGGTGGCTGTGCCTGGTCTGCCTCGTGTGGGGCAGCGAGTTCATCCTCGCCTGCCAGCAGTTCGCCATCGCCGGCGCCGTCTCGCACTGGTACTTCCGGTAAGTGTGTTAGCGAAGAGCCTGCCGCCCATCGAGTTCAGCCCGGTGTGGGTGCAGGGCGCGTGGTGGCTGTGCCTGGTCTGCCTCGTGTGGGGCAGCGAGTTCATCCTCGCCTGCCAGCAGTTCGCCATCGCCGGCGCCGTCTCGCACTGGTACTTCCGGTAAGTTACTACCCGCACAATTACTAGTGAGAAGCAGTGTAGGTACTGGTCCTATTTCTTCCTTATTTTTTTACGCTACCACTAGAATCTATTATTTAGTAAAGGGTACTAATTAAACAAGCTGCTTTTTAATAGCATTATTCGCCTCAGAAAATGACTAAATCGGCCACAACCAACGCGCGTCTGAATAATAGTATCTCAGCCACTAGTTATCTTCTATGTAAGCCACTGTAAATATAACTTAGATTGGTGGTTATTTTTAGCATCTAAATTTTTGGCATGCATTCAAATAGCAAACTTCTAAAATATTAATATATGACACCAAAATAGTAATTCTTTTAGCTTCTAATTGTATAATTTAGTATGTTTAAAATTTAAGCCATCCTACATTAATCGATCGTTAAATTTACCTAAAATTGTCATCAAATAGTATATTAAAGCCACTATTATTACATATGAACTATTGAGGACAGACAAAATAAAACAATTTATTTATAAAAATCTATTTGTGTATTGAAACAAGTTTTTCCGCTCTTTTATAAAAAAAAAACCTCGAAGACGAAAGCGGGAGCCAGTCTTCTAACCAATCCGCGATCCGAGTCGGTTTTGCCAATATAGTTGTGAAAATGGAAACAAAATGTCTGGTTCCATAACTGGTTATGAAACAGTGAAAAAAAATCCTTATTCATAACCAGTTATGAAACCTTGGTTATGAACGCGGACGAAGGGAAAAAAAGAATCGAATGGCGCTCGCTGATTGGTGCAAATGGCCGGTTGCTGTCATGTCGCGCACTCGCGCCAAATCGTACAGTGGTATAAATTGCTAAAGCTACATTGAGATGTCCGTTTTTACAAATATTTATATTTTAAGTATCATCAACAGAAGTTCCTGCTTATTTTTTTTTTCATAATGTATTAAAGTAAAATATAATTGTTTGATGTGAGATCTCGGGATTAGGTGTCGAAGCGGACCGCGGGCTCATTGAGGGCACAACCGAGAGTAACGCTAGGAGGATGACGATGATGGCAATTTTTTGATGTTTACTATACTCGTATTAAGCTACATTACAGGTTTTTTTTTGCCTAAATCCGTTCAGTAGTTTTACTCACGTTAGTCCGAGCTACCTGTATAGTTATGAAAGCAAAATCTCTTGTGCCAAAACACGTAGAACTTTCCATCTCTATCCCCAGTCCCCATTTCATGGTGTTAGAGAATGTATTATTGTGATTAGCCATAATAAACTTCTTAAATTAAAAAAAAATATCTGTAGTTAAATCTAACATTACCTTATTTTCAGTTCTGTGAGCTAGGGACTGTTTTCGGTTACGGTTTTACCGCCATGGAAAAATAAAAATAAACCGCGCCAACATAACGGTTAAGGTAACCTTCTTGTAATATCGGTTTCGGTTTTGCGTTTTAAAGGTTACCGAAACCTTTATATTCCGGTTAGAAACCGGTATTAGAAAGTTTACCGAAAAAATAAGCGAGCTGACAAGCCGGTTCATTCATTAATTGCGTCATCGTCATTTGCGTCTGCCTGCAACCTGCAACTGTGTAGGTAAGTATTTTGGTCGCGATAATCACGTGATAAAGATAAACGACAAAATTAAGTGTCCTTAACTAAATTTTTTGAAAGCATTTTTTATATGGATTAAGTTAACGTAATTTCATATGGAGAATTAATTGATTGATTACGGGTTCAAATTAAATTTAAACATGTTATAGAGTATCAGACTCAGATGGGAATAAGATACCTAGAGCGGTAAAACAAAGAATGTCTCAGATCTCCAGTATTTGATGCCTGAGCCAAAGGCAAGGGCAATAAAATATGCGATCGGAGGCTTTTTTTATGACCGCCCGTGGTGAGTACACACTTTTACGTCTCTCCCTGCCCAGAAAGTGGGATTTTCCTAGCGAGCGGTAATTGCTACTTTATGGCCAGGTATGACGTAATATTACATTACTTATCTAGGGCGGTAAAACAAAGAATATCACAGATCGCAGGTAAATGACGCCCGAAACCGGAGGCAAGGGCGATAAATATCCGATATGAGGCTTTCTCATATGAGCCAGGTTGGCTGGGCCGAATACCATTTAGATAGACGGAACGGCTGGACAGCCGGACATTCGAAAGCATGTTTGCTAACTTTATTTTTGAATTTTCCAGTTCACCCCCCAAAAGTGGCCTCTTTGTTCAGAATTCATTAATTTATTTTACGCGTTCATCTTTGTGTCACCAATTTACATTGTATACCAAATTTCAAATCTACCTACCTACCTACTCTACCTATGTTTCACAAATAAATCTGATTCTGATTGTGCATGCATTCAAATTGGGTAATTAATTATTTCAGTTTTAAGTTAGTTAGACGAATATTATTAGATACATATGTAACGCTATATTCAGGTAAATGTCATGTTAGTTATTGAATGTATTATATTATGCACGTTACCTATCCCTGTAAGTTTGGCGATACTAATAGGTATGTAATTCCATCTAGTGAATAGTTTGTCTTTAATTATGAATCTTTTTGTGCACGCACTGTTTAGAATTATAGTCCAGATCTAGACACTACGCTTCTTATGTTACTGTATGAATTATGTAATTTGTTGTGTAAGCCTAATAAAAAAAAACCAAAATCGGTTCTGTAGTTTCGGAGCAAATTGGCTGTGACAGACGGACAAAAAGACGCACGAGTGATCCTATAAGGGTTCCGTTTTTTTTCCTTTTAAGGTACGCAACCATAAAAACTGGACAAGTGCGAGTTTAACTCGCGTGGTGAGGGTGCCGTAAAATTGCTATGCACTAAGCATCAGGCGCTCCTTACAAATATACACAAAAATATTGAGAATTTTCCCGTTACTTTGAATACTCAAACTTCTTATAAGTTTTCCTGTAATCTTTAGGCAAGAAACTATTTTCTATATTTTTTTCAGAATTTTAAGTCTAGTAGTTTTGGAGATAAGGGGGTGGGATTGTCAATTTTTGTCTTTTTTCCTGAATTACTTCAAATCTGTTTGCTAAAATTATAAAAAAATATATCTGAGATGCTTACAACAACCACTTTCACTTGACATGTCACACAATACAGTTTGCGCAACTTTTAATTTTAATTTTCCATTTTTCTACCCAAAAGTGGCCCCCTTGTTCAGAATTTATTAATTTACGCGTCCATCTTTGGGTCACCAATATACATATGTTTACCAAATTTCAAATCAATCGGTCCAAGAGTTTCGGAGCAAATCGGCTGTGACAGACGGACAGACAGACGCACGAGTGATCCTATAAGGGTTCCGTTTTTTTTCCTTTTGAGCTGTACTTTGTTTTCTAGTCTTTGAACGAAGTTAGAGTTCCCTTACTTTAAAATTGTCTTGTTCCCCGTACAAACTTCCAACTCCTTTTAGCCCCTTTAGGGGATGACCTTTATGTCGCCCGTTTAAATACTTATTTGAGTTTAACCGTATAATCATTAGCATTATAAAAATTATAAATAAATTAAAATAAGTGTTTGGGCCACTTTTGGTACGGAACAGTGAAAGGTAACGTCTCTCCCTGTTCAGGGAGTGAAGTTCCGCATGTGTAGTGGGCGGTAATTGCCACTTATGTAGTGACGTGAAGTATATTCGTGTTCCAGCGGCGAGCACGCGCACTCGCCCGTGCTGTACTCCGTCGGCAAGCTGGTCAAGTACCACCTGGGCTCCGTGGCCAAGGGCTCCTTCCTGATCACGCTCTTCAAGCTCCCGCGACTCATACTCACTTATCTGCACGCGAAGTAAGTATATTCGTGTTCCAGCGGCGAGCACGCGCACTCGCCCGTGCTGTACTCCGTCGGCAAGCTGGTCAAGTACCACCTGGGCTCCGTGGCCAAGGGCTCCTTCCTGATCACGCTCTTCAAGCTCCCGCGACTCATACTCACTTATCTGCACGCGAAGTAAGTATATTCGTGTTCCAGCGGCGAGCACGCGCACTCGCCCGTGCTGTACTCCGTCGGCAAGCTGGTCAAGTACCACCTGGGCTCCGTGGCCAAGGGCTCCTTCCTGATCACGCTCTTCAAGCTCCCGCGACTCATACTCACTTATCTGCACGCGAAGTAAGTATATTCGTGTTCCAGCGGCGAGCACGCGCACTCGCCCGTGCTGTACTCCGTCGGCAAGCTGGTCAAGTACCACCTGGGCTCCGTGGCCAAGGGCTCCTTCCTGATCACGCTCTTCAAGCTCCCGCGACTCATACTCACTTATCTGCACGCGAAGTAAGTATATTCGTGTTCCAGCGGCGAGCACGCGCACTCGCCCGTGCTGTACTCCGTCGGCAAGCTGGTCAAGTACCACCTGGGCTCCGTGGCCAAGGGCTCCTTCCTGATCACGCTCTTCAAGCTCCCGCGACTCATACTCACTTATCTGCACGCGAAGTAAGTATATTCGTGTTCCAGCGGCGAGCACGCGCACTCGCCCGTGCTGTACTCCGTCGGCAAGCTGGTCAAGTACCACCTGGGCTCCGTGGCCAAGGGCTCCTTCCTGATCACGCTCTTCAAGCTCCCGCGACTCATACTCACTTATCTGCACGCGAAGTAAGTATATTCGTGTTCCAGCGGCGAGCACGCGCACTCGCCCGTGCTGTACTCCGTCGGCAAGCTGGTCAAGTACCACCTGGGCTCCGTGGCCAAGGGCTCCTTCCTGATCACGCTCTTCAAGCTCCCGCGACTCATACTCACTTATCTGCACGCGAAGTAAGTATATTCGTGTTCCAGCGGCGAGCACGCGCACTCGCCCGTGCTGTACTCCGTCGGCAAGCTGGTCAAGTACCACCTGGGCTCCGTGGCCAAGGGCTCCTTCCTGATCACGCTCTTCAAGCTCCCGCGACTCATACTCACTTATCTGCACGCGAAGTAAGTATATTCGTGTTCCAGCGGCGAGCACGCGCACTCGCCCGTGCTGTACTCCGTCGGCAAGCTGGTCAAGTACCACCTGGGCTCCGTGGCCAAGGGCTCCTTCCTGATCACGCTCTTCAAGCTCCCGCGACTCATACTCACTTATCTGCACGCGAAGTAAGTATATTCGTGTTCCAGCGGCGAGCACGCGCACTCGCCCGTGCTGTACTCCGTCGGCAAGCTGGTCAAGTACCACCTGGGCTCCGTGGCCAAGGGCTCCTTCCTGATCACGCTCTTCAAGCTCCCGCGACTCATACTCACTTATCTGCACGCGAAGTAAGTATATTCGTGTTCCAGCGGCGAGCACGCGCACTCGCCCGTGCTGTACTCCGTCGGCAAGCTGGTCAAGTACCACCTGGGCTCCGTGGCCAAGGGCTCCTTCCTGATCACGCTCTTCAAGCTCCCGCGACTCATACTCACTTATCTGCACGCGAAGTAAGTATATTCGTGTTCCAGCGGCGAGCACGCGCACTCGCCCGTGCTGTACTCCGTCGGCAAGCTGGTCAAGTACCACCTGGGCTCCGTGGCCAAGGGCTCCTTCCTGATCACGCTCTTCAAGCTCCCGCGACTCATACTCACTTATCTGCACGCGAAGTAAGTATATTCGTGTTCCAGCGGCGAGCACGCGCACTCGCCCGTGCTGTACTCCGTCGGCAAGCTGGTCAAGTACCACCTGGGCTCCGTGGCCAAGGGCTCCTTCCTGATCACGCTCTTCAAGCTCCCGCGACTCATACTCACTTATCTGCACGCGAAGTAAGTATATTCGTGTTCCAGCGGCGAGCACGCGCACTCGCCCGTGCTGTACTCCGTCGGCAAGCTGGTCAAGTACCACCTGGGCTCCGTGGCCAAGGGCTCCTTCCTGATCACGCTCTTCAAGCTCCCGCGACTCATACTCACTTATCTGCACGCGAAGTAAGTATATTCGTGTTCCAGCGGCGAGCACGCGCACTCGCCCGTGCTGTACTCCGTCGGCAAGCTGGTCAAGTACCACCTGGGCTCCGTGGCCAAGGGCTCCTTCCTGATCACGCTCTTCAAGCTCCCGCGACTCATACTCACTTATCTGCACGCGAAGTAAGTATATTCGTGTTCCAGCGGCGAGCACGCGCACTCGCCCGTGCTGTACTCCGTCGGCAAGCTGGTCAAGTACCACCTGGGCTCCGTGGCCAAGGGCTCCTTCCTGATCACGCTCTTCAAGCTCCCGCGACTCATACTCACTTATCTGCACGCGAAGTAAGTATATTCGTGTTCCAGCCGCGAGCACGCGCACTCGCCCGTGCTGTACTCCGTCGGCAAGCTGGTCAAGTACCACCTGGGCTCCGTGGCCAAGGGCTCCTTCCTGATCACGCTCTTCAAGCTCCCGCGACTCATACTCACTTATCTGCACGCGAAGTAAGTATATTCGTGTTCCAGCGGCGAGCACGCGCACTCGCCCGTGCTGTACTCCGTCGGCAAGCTGGTCAAGTACCACCTGGGCTCCGTGGCCAAGGGCTCCTTCCTGATCACGCTCTTCAAGCTCCCGCGACTCATACTCACTTATCTGCACGCGAAGTAAGTATATTCGTGTTCCAGCGGCGAGCACGCGCACTCGCCCGTGCTGTACTCCGTCGGCAAGCTGGTCAAGTACCACCTGGGCTCCGTGGCCAAGGGCTCCTTCCTGATCACGCTCTTCAAGCTCCCGCGACTCATACTCACTTATCTGCACGCGAAGTAAGTATATTCGTGTTCCAGCGGCGAGCACGCGCACTCGCCCGTGCTGTACTCCGTCGGCAAGCTGGTCAAGTACCACCTGGGCTCCGTGGCCAAGGGCTCCTTCCTGATCACGCTCTTCAAGCTCCCGCGACTCATACTCACTTATCTGCACGCGAAGTAAGTATATTCGTGTTCCAGCGGCGAGCACGCGCACTCGCCCGTGCTGTACTCCGTCGGCAAGCTGGTCAAGTACCACCTGGGCTCCGTGGCCAAGGGCTCCTTCCTGATCACGCTCTTCAAGCTCCCGCGACTCATACTCACTTATCTGCACGCGAAGTAAGTATATTCGTGTTCCAGCGGCGAGCACGCGCACTCGCCCGTGCTGTACTCCGTCGGCAAGCTGGTCAAGTACCACCTGGGCTCCGTGGCCAAGGGCTCCTTCCTGATCACGCTCTTCAAGCTCCCGCGACTCATACTCACTTATCTGCACGCGAAGTAAGTATATTCGTGTTCCAGCGGCGAGCACGCGCACTCGCCCGTGCTGTACTCCGTCGGCAAGCTGGTCAAGTACCACCTGGGCTCCGTGGCCAAGGGCTCCTTCCTGATCACGCTCTTCAAGCTCCCGCGACTCATACTCACTTATCTGCACGCGAAGTAAGTATATTCGTGTTCCAGCGGCGAGCACGCGCACTCGCCCGTGCTGTACTCCGTCGGCAAGCTGGTCAAGTACCACCTGGGCTCCGTGGCCAAGGGCTCCTTCCTGATCACGCTCTTCAAGCTCCCGCGACTCATACTCACTTATCTGCACGCGAAGTAAGTATATTCGTGTTCCAGCGGCGAGCACGCGCACTCGCCCGTGCTGTACTCCGTCGGCAAGCTGGTCAAGTACCACCTGGGCTCCGTGGCCAAGGGCTCCTTCCTGATCACGCTCTTCAAGCTCCCGCGACTCATACTCACTTATCTGCACGCGAAGTAAGTATATTCGTGTTCCAGCGGCGAGCACGCGCACTCGCCCGTGCTGTACTCCGTCGGCAAGCTGGTCAAGTACCACCTGGGCTCCGTGGCCAAGGGCTCCTTCCTGATCACGCTCTTCAAGCTCCCGCGACTCATACTCACTTATCTGCACGCGAAGTAAGTATATTCGTGTTCCAGCGGCGAGCACGCGCACTCGCCCGTGCTGTACTCCGTCGGCAAGCTGGTCAAGTACCACCTGGGCTCCGTGGCCAAGGGCTCCTTCCTGATCACGCTCTTCAAGCTCCCGCGACTCATACTCACTTATCTGCACGCGAAGTAAGTATATTCGTGTTCCAGCGGCGAGCACGCGCACTCGCCCGTGCTGTACTCCGTCGGCAAGCTGGTCAAGTACCACCTGGGCTCCGTGGCCAAGGGCTCCTTCCTGATCACGCTCTTCAAGCTCCCGCGACTCGTATTCACTTATCTGCACGCGAAGTAAGTATGAAAATTAATTAGGTCGATGAAAAATCGCTTAAACTGTGTAGGGCTTAAACAGGGGATGGCAATAATAATAAATAATAAAATTAAAATAAAAAGCCTTTTATTTCTCGATCACTTGCAAGAGTTGCAAGTAAAACAAAGTAACATAAAGTAAATTTGACTGAATTTTTAATCTATTATTTTCGTAATATTTTGTTTTTTGACATTAGATTGTTTTTATAGAAATATTCTACTAGTATTTTTTATAAAAAAAAAATATCATATATATTTTATTCTTTATGTTTAAAAATTACTCTAAAAATTAACTGACGATTTGAAAGTGCTTGTTACTAGGCCTACTTGAATAAAGATCATTTTGAGTTTGAGTTTGAGTTTAAATCTGAATAGAATCAGCTAAGAAAAACATAACACTAATTATTATTACTAAAATTATACTAAGAATTATACGGCTAATTGTGCCGTTTGTATGCGATAAAGCGGTGATGAGAACCCCTTTACAGGGTGAAGGCCTGCTCCAAGCTTTTCCATATCTCTCTGTCGGCGGCTGTTGCCGAGCTGGGGATGGCAATACCCGTTTCCTATTCCTTTAAGTATTTTTATTTACAGTGATAACCCGAAATAATTCGTGGAAAAAGTAGTATTTGCGTGCCATGCCATGTAAACATGGTGTACAGCGGGGACTGTTTCCGGTTTCGGTTTTACCGGTATCAGACCGGAATTCCATTACGATATCGTAATGCTATTTAGGTTACCTTTACCGCGCCAACCATAACGGTTAAGGTAACCTTTTTGTAATATCGGTTTCGGTTTTGAGTTTTAAAGGTTTCGGTAACCTTTAAAACCTTTTATATAGAGGTTCTCTCCCGGTACGCAACTGGTTTCCGAAAAAAATAAGCGAGCTGACAATATCGCCTCCCGCGCCGGTTCATTCATTCATTGCGTCATTTGCGTCTGCCTGAAACCAGCCCTGCTAGCATAACTTGACTCTCTACTCTACTCGCGCGCGTGATAGACTATCTGTCACTTTTTGAAAGCATTAATCAGAAAGTGACGGACAGTCTATCTCGCTCGCGAGTAGAGTCGAGAGTCAAGTTATGCTAGCAGGGCTGCAACTCCGTGTAGGTAAGTATTTTGGTCGCGATAATCACGTGATAAAGAACTAAAATTTTTGAAAACATTTTTATATGGATTACGTTAAAGTAATTTCATATGGAAAGTTAATTGATTGATTTAGGGTTCAAATTATATTTAAACATGTTATACAGAATAGAATAGAATAGACGTTTATTGCAAACCATGGTTTTTTACAAAGATGTTACAAAATAAAAATGTATCTCATGGTCCTCATGGACCCTGGTAGGGTATAGCAATAGTTCTTAAAAACTAGTTTATATACTCTAGTGCATACATCAATTAGGTAACCTAATTGTATTTTATAATTACTAAGTAGGTTCATAACAAAACGATATTACAGTAGGTCTTCCTGCAGGAACTCTAAGACAGTATAGTATGCTTTTTTTATCAGAAATGTTTTTAGTTTGCTAATGAAAGAGTTATTTTTTTCTATATTCCTTATATTTGACGGTAGTTTGTTGTAAATATTGATCGATCTGTAATATGGGCCTTTCTTGTAAATGTCTAAAATCGGTTCCGGTGCGATTAGTTTGTCTCTGCGACGTGCACTTTTGTTGAATTTATATAAATGAAGATTATTTCTAACAAACGTGGCGATTTCCAAGATGTATAGAGATGGTAGAGTCAAAATTTGTAGGTTTATGAAATGTGGTTTGCAAGTTTGAGTTTGTGGAATGTTAACTAATATTCGGACACATTTTTTCTGGGCTATAAATATATTGTGTGCGTCTGTGCTATGTCCCCATAATATGATACCATAGCGGAGCCACGATTGTGTGTATGCGTGGTAGGCTGACAGGGCGCATTCTGTGTTTATGTTTGATTTTAAGATGTATAAAGCGTAAATAAAGCTGGATACTTTGGATTTTATTCTATCTATATGTTTTTTCCAGTCAAGGTGAGTGTCTATTGTCAGTCCTAGTAGAGTAAATTCAGTAACTTCTTTAATTTGTAGGTCTTTTAAAAGTGGGTTCAAGTCAGTTGATCTTTTTTGGTATGGTCTAAATTGAATAGCGTGTGTTTTATTGTGTTAAGCATCAAATTGTGGTCGTGCAGCCATTTAAAGATATTTGTAAAGGTTTCTTTGATGTTAGAATAGTTATTGTTATTATTGGGGTGGTGAAATATGAGAGAGATGTCGTCGGCAAATAAAATACACTTTTGGTTGGTTATCTTTGGGAGGTCGTTTATGTATATTAATAAAAGTATACATCCTAATACACTGCCTTGCGGTATTGAGCTATTTAGAGTTTGCCAATTAGATCGTTGTTTTTGTAGTTGTCCAGACTCTTTATTGAGGTATTCAATTTCTACGTACTGTTGTCTATTTTGGAGGTATGATTTAAACCAATTGTAGGCACTACCACGGACGCCTATTTCATATAATTTGGCCAGTAGAATTGGGTGTGAGACTCTATCGTAAGCTTTGGACAAGACCAACATTAGACCATGGCGTAGTTTTTATTTCTAAGGCATTCTAGGATGGCTTGGATATAATTATAAACTGCAAGAGTGGTGGAGCGATTTTTTCGGAAACCAAATTGATTCTCATCTAGGTGGAAATGAAATGAAATGGTGATACTTTTCCAAAAACCTATGTATAATATGTTATTTGTTGATTGTTTAGACTGTCGGCGTGTGCCGACAAAGGCTCGGAGTGCGCCAAGTGCGGCCTCAAGTGCGGTATCTGCTGCTTCTACTGCCTGGAGCGGTGCCTGCGCCACCTCAACCACAACGCCTACATCATCATCGCCATAGAACGGTGCAACTTCTGCAAAGCCGCTGCTAAGGTAATATACCGAATCACTGCTTTATCGAATCACCGTATGACGTGATAACGTCTTATAAATCGATGAACGTCGTCTGCACGCACGAAAAAGCGTGACTCATTGTCCAGTTCCTGACTGACATATCAACGCACAGATAACGCCGCTGGTTATAGAGATGCCAAATTTGGCACGTAGGTTCCTTATAAGGTTTAGGGGTGCACTAAGGAAGGATTTTTCAAAATTCACCCTCTAAGGGGGGTGAAATGGGGTCCAAAGTTTGTATGGGGAAACAAGATTAGATCGACTATTTTATTCGAAAGTTCACAGGAGTATTCCTAACGATAAATGAGTAAATGTGTTATGTAATTCTCCACCAATGTTTTCTTCTGACGTTATCACGTAAAATTATCGTCCGTAAACCGTCTTTACAGACAACCATTTTTGCATTCATGTGCGTTTAACTGGCGATTTTAAAAGGCCCATGTCAAAAAAAAAGCATAGGTATCGACAGGACTGCCAAAGTGATCAAGTTTACTAAGTGGCGAGTGTATATCGGGCTCCGTACATTTAGTATATCGTCGAAGCTCCGCTTCACTTCACTTCACTAACAATTTCCATTGTTATTAATTTACTAAACCTCTTCGCAAATTGTAAGCCATTCCCTCGTGACTTAATGAGGTCTGCTCAGATTCGGGACACGTGGTTTTGGCTGATGATGGAGGATGGGTCTGTCGGCAGGCCTTCAGCGCGATAGTGAACAACGCGCTGCAAGTGGCGACCATCAACGGCGTCGGTGACTTGGTGCTGTTCCTGGGCAAGTGCGCCGTCGCGGCGCTCGCGGGCGTCGCCGGCCTGCTGCTGCTGCGACGCAACGCCGACCTGCACTTCTACGCCGTGCCCACTCTGCTTATATGCGTGTTCTCCTTCTTCATCGCGCATTGTGTACTCTCCCTGTACGAGGTTAGTGATACCACGATTTCTTTACGTTTTCTGAGCTGTCGGTAAGGACCGCCGCCACTCGGAGTGCGCCTCGCGAGCCAAAGCCCCACAGCCAACATTGGTCTATCGCCGGTCAAACGGAACACCGACCGTCATTATTGTTTGCGTGTATTCCTCGTATAGTGAAGCTATATTATTACACGAGCGAGAGTTTCGTCTAAATCAGTGGGGTAATATACTTATTTCTTAAAAAAACGGTACTCTTTTTAAACGAGATCGCCTTGCATTTATTTATATGAATAATTAGTTGCTATTAACCAGAGACTGCATAACCGAAACAAACTTTTATATTTGGATACCAATATGACGTCATATAGGTTGTAAAATAGCGGTTTCGATATCCGAACCTTTATATTCCGATATCGAAATATAAAAGTAACCTTTATTTGTTCCGGTAACTGCTTTTTAAAGGTTACCTTTGTTTCGATTTTGGCGTAGTTGCCAAACCGCCGGCGCTGCCGTTTTGTCTGTTTTGTTTGTAAGGCGTCAGGTTAGATTGATTTTATTTAATACCATCGGTCCGGCTCAGTCGCCAATACTGTAGTTTGGCACAAGTAGCAGATTTCCATCGGGGGTCAACCCCCCACCCCCTCTTCATCCCCACCCACCCCCAAAACCCCCCTTCAACCCCACACCCCCTCATTCACCACCAAAACCCACCATCCACCCCCACCCCTCTTCACCCCCACCCACCCTACAACCCCCCTTCAACCCCACAAAATTTCACTTTCTGACCAAGCAGAGACGTAAAATGATGTACTCACCACGTGCGGTAATAAAGAAAGCTTCATATCGGATATCTATCGCCCTTGCCTGGTTCGGGCGTGATTTACCTGTTATCTGAGACATTCTTTGTTTTACCGCTCTAGGTATGTAATATAGGTACTATTACGTCGTACCTGACCATAAAGTAGCAATTACCGCAAGCTGGGAAAATTCCACTTTCTGGCCAGGGAGAGACGTAAAAGTATGTACTCACCACGGGCGGTCATAAAAAAAGCCTCCGATCGCATATTTTATCGCCTTTGCCTTTGGCTCAGACGTCAAATACTGGAGATCTGAGACATTCTTTGTTTTACCGCTCTAGGTATCTTATTCCCATCGGAGTATGATCCCATGGAACAGCAAAGCAACGCGAGTACTATACGCTATACTCTATAACATGTTTAAATATAATTTGAACCCGTAATGAATCCATTAATTCTCCATATGAAATTACGTTAACTTAATCCATATAAAATGCTTTCAAAAATTTTAGTCAAGGACACTTTATTTTGTCCTTTATCTTTATCACGTGATTATTGCGACCAAAATAATTATCTACACAGAGTTGCAGGTTGCAGATGCAAATGTCGCAATGAATGATTTTTTTTCGGTAACCTGTATAATACCGGTTTCAAACCGGAATATAAAGGTTTCGGTAACCTTTAAAACGCAAAACCGAAACCGATATTACAAAAAGGTTACCTTAACCGTTATGTTGGCGCGGTACCGGTAACCTTTACAGCATTACGATATCTTAATGGAATACCGGTTCCTTACCGGTAAAACCGTAACCGAAAACAGTCCCTGCTATTAACTACCATTCACAGGGTCTGATTTATCCACAGCTAATAAGGCTAGAGCCTAGTGCGCAAGGACCAAGAAGGGGGGCGGGCGCGGCACTGAGTTGAGACTTACATAATAATGTTAGCATATACATACATACTCGTAGTTAGCGTAGGGCGGTCAGAGCTCAATCAGGCACTAACTATTCATAAACCATTGTCATAACATATTAACAATCAAGTGTACGGTCGACGCCATAAATACGTTTACACTATTCACCTCAGGGATCGGAACCGGTTTTTTTCAAAAATCCCCGAAGTAGTCTAATATTTTAAATTATTTCAGGCTCTTAATGTAGGACTCTATCGTGTATTTAGGTAACATATTCGTATTATTAGACTGCCCGATCGAAAATGATACCATAACCAAAGAACGAAATAATACCGGTTTAATTTGTATGGAGGAAATACCGGTATCCGATCCCTGATTCACCTTATTGCAATGGAATAAGGTGCAAAAGTGTAAACGTATTTTTGGCGTCGACCGTACAAGTAAGAAGTTATGTTACATTTGTAATGCCTGGTGAAATAGTAGGTACATGAATAACGAGATGGTAACAGATGGTGGTGGACACGCTGTTCCTCTGCGTGTGCTCGGACCGCAACGGGAACGGCGGCGAGGGCCCCTGGCCGAGCTCGCGCCTGGCCGAGCTCGGCGGACACGAGCCCCGGCACGAGCCCGCCCGACACGAGCCCCGGCACGAGCCCGCCCGACACGAGCCCGGAGGCGACACCGACACTGAGCTGCGTATCCGAGAGCCAAGTGGCTGAGAAGCCAAGTACTGAAGGTCAGTCGTACATATAAAAAAACACTTCTCGAAAGTTAAGGAAAACGAACCTTTCAAACTATTCGATTTAATAAGATGGCCGCAATTTTCGGCTTGCGTTAGTAGACCGATTGTTTTCAACATCCATATCTGTAAAGATCCGAGTTAGCCCGCAAGCTAGCTACTGTTTTGCGTGACCAATCTACCCCCGTGCGACAACCTGTGAGCAGTTTAAGAAAGTTGTATCATGAAGCCCCGTGGACGTCAGCTGTGGCTCCGTTGGTGGGTTGACCAGCGACAGCCTCCCAAACAAGTAAAAAGAAATCGTCATCTCCTCCGATTGATTTTATCATCAAATGATAATTAATCCAATATCTTAAAGAAATAAAATCATCAGCTGACAGTACAACGGTGCAAAAAATATAAACTTTTAACGTTACCGTATCTATACATTTTGCAAGCAGCGCTTTTTGTCCGTATGAATCCAAATCAATTCGAGGCAAAAAAAGACACCGACAAAACCAGAACGCAATATAAAAATAACTACCAATAACGAATTTAGCGATGTATAGACAAAGTCCTCATTGTAAATGTATTTTAATTACTTATATCGATTAAACAAGAAACTCGTGGCATTATGTTTTAAAATAAACTAAAAAAAATACTTATTGACAAATGTTATTATTATTATTCTATTGACGAATTCTTAAATGATGATAAATTGTGATATTGAAATGTTTTATTATTGTTATTGTAATAAGTAATTCTTCAAGACTTCATTCATTTTGCATTGTAAATATAGATGTCACAATCACATATAGGTCACACCACATGCTTTATAATTTATACAAAAACCTTAGAATTTAAAATATAAAGTAGGTTCTTAAAAAAAATTGTATTTTTATTAGAACGTTACGACGTCTGTTACTTAGATACATACAGCAGGGCAATTGCGTAACTCTTCATACGCGTACATATCACCTACCAGACTGACAAAATATAATTGTCATGCCATAAATCTCAACATTAACATTAAAATTGATATGTAAGTATCTAAGTACGAATTAGAGCAGCCTCGGGTTGAGGCACGCACGGATCACCTATTTTGCTCAAATTCGTACGCGCTCACGCGCTGAACATTTAGAGCAGGAAAAATATTCGTGCAACATTACATCAAGGTGCAGCAATTGTAGTTGGTTACACATCATTATAAAATTATTTCAAAAAATATTAATTACTACTTCATTTCTAAGCGGTGTCAACCCTAGCGTCTATTGGCTGGCAAGTGCGGGCAACGACCGGCGCGTTCAAGGTCGCTCCATTGTTAAATTTAGTAGGCATGGAAAGCGGTAGGTATGCGCTTTTTTATTCAGAGTCGAGTATCTGTTCGTTAGAACTATTATATAATCTGTGGTTCCGGTACCTTAAAAGGAAAAAACGGAACCCTTATAGGATCACTCGGTTGTCTGTCTGTCCGTCTGTCACAGCCGATTTGCTCCGAAACTACTGGACCGATTGAGTTGAAATTTGGTACACATACGTAAATTGGTGACCCAAAGATGGACAGGGACAGGGATGGACAGGGGGGTCACTTTTGGGGGGTAAACTGGAAAAATTATAAAAAAGTTTCGCAAACTGTATTGTGTGACATATCAAATGAAAGAGGTTGTTGTAAGCATTTCAGATATATATTTTTTATAATTTTAGGAAAAACAGATTTGAAGTAATTTAGGAAAAAAGTCGAATTTTGGCCAGTCCCCCCCCCCCCCCCCCGCTTATCTCCGAAACTACTGGACTAAAAATTCTGAAAAAAAATATGGAAAATAGTTCCTTGCCTAAAGATTACAGGAAAACCTATAAGAAGTTTGAGTATTCAAACTAACGGGAAAATTCTCAATATTTTACGGAACCCTCACCACGCGAGTTGAACTCGCACTTGTCCGGTTTTATTATATGATGTACTTAACTAAAAATTTACGGTTTTCGCAATTTTTCCTTTATCAGTGCTACCTATAAGACGTTGCTTCGTACCAAATTTCAAGATTCTGAGTTCACGGGAAGTACCCTGTAGGTTTTGATTCCCTTAAATTGCGAGTTTTGAAAATTTGCGGAAATTTGCGACAAATGGCTGTATCTTTTGATTTCGTTGGTTTAGAAGTTTGATTTTTTTACAGCTCCAAGGGATAGTAGACTTGAGTACTTGATATAAATTTTAGCTTGATACCTCCTCCACGCGTTCCTGAGAAAAAGGGTCTTGACAGACGGACGGACGGACAACAAAGTGATCCTATAAATGTTCCGTTTTTTTCCTTTCGAGGTACGGAACCCTGAAAAGTGCAATAAGTATGGACATATGGAGCGCATAGGAGCTGCCTGTGCGGCTCGCCCGCGTGTAACAGCTGAGAGCCGCCCGCGCGGCTCGCCGCGTGTAACAGCTGCACGGCTATCACAAGACGGCGCGCGAGCTCTCTCGATTTTTCTCGCACTATCCGTCTCTCTCTTATTAGACAACTTAGGAGGAGAGGTATAGTGCGAGAAAAATCGAGAGAGCTCGCGCGCCGTCTTGTGATAGCCGTGCTGGGAGCCGCCCGCGCGGCTCGCCCGCGTGTAACAGCTGGGAGCCGCCCGCGTGTAACAGCTGGGAGCCGCCCGCGTGTAACAGCTGGGAGCCGCCCGCGCGGCTCGCCCGCGTGTAACAGCTGGGAGCCGCCCGCGCGGCTCGCCCGCGTGTAACAGCTGGGAGCCGCCCGCGCGGCTCGCCCGCGTGTAACAGCTGGGAGCCGCCCGCGCGGCTCGCCCGCGTGTAACAGCTGGGAGCCGCCCGCGCGGCTCGCCCGCGTGTAACAGCTGGGAGCCGCCCACGCGGCTCGCCCGCGTGTAACAGCTGGGAGCTGCGCCACCTTGTGCGGATTTATTATACAATACTTTTTTTTATTTCAGGTCCTGAAAGTCGAGTGCATTTATTTAATTATAATTATATTATGAGGTATTGTTAAGCATGAAACTGCTATGGATCTAAAGGAATGTTTATATCTAATTATTTTGATACTTTTATATTTTAAGTTTATCATCATAGTTAATAAGTAAAATAAGCAATAGTTAATAATTTATTGTTCTTTATTACGTATAATCATTGATTATTAGTTAGTTATCTGAGTATTTTAATCCGTCCAAGGGCTCAATAAATCATCTTTGTCGCATATTGGTGATAAATATCTTGTGATATAGCAAGCACAGTACCTATTAAATAAATGACGTATTTAATGGGTGTGTGCACAAACTATATTAGGTATAGTATTAATAGTTCATTTGCACCCATTGAATAATTTTAGGTACATGTTGAGATTTACTTTTTATAAATATATATACACCTATATACAGGGTATTTTTTATGAGTATCCAATTTTTTTTCAGGTATTAGGTATCATTTATAGATTTCATTTATGAAAAAAAAACGAAGTATTTTTTTTCTTTTTCAAAAATAATAATGACTGTAATGTGGTCACTGAATCGAATGTAAACAAACTAGACACAAAAAATGTGTTGTAGTGAGGGTAGTTCATATTTACATCCGGCTGGCCGCCCGATCAGCAACTTGCGTTTCTCCGTATCAATTAGATGCGGCGGCGGGGGGCCGGGGCGGGGCGGGGGCGGGGGAGGGGGAGGGCGCCCGCGCGTGGCTCACGCTTGCTAGAATGACCGGGGGGGAGGGGCGCGGGGGTGCCGCGGTGCCGGCAGCGAACATTGACAACAAACTTGGTCTTTTTGAGACAACTCTGAGGTACCCTAACTCAATATTTTAGTACCGAGGGATACTAAAAGAAAAAACACGTAAATTATACTATGTTCTTGAATAAGTCGAAAAACTTTTATGGCCATTTTTTATTAATTTCCTTTAGGGATCTTTTATGCCTGTTCCTAAAATAATAAAATTGTTCACTTCCCTTAGATACAAATAAATGCCTATGTTATTTTTTAACAAAACCAATAAATGTGACGGTGTTTAGTAAAAGGGCCCACTTTGTCGATTCTAGTTACGGAGTTACGGGCAGTTTAGTGAAATATGGCAAAACTTACCGAAAATCAACTTTCGATGAAAACTGATAGAACAGACTGTAATAAACCTATGATTTTGATGACGACGCATAAATCTCCATTTTAAGCACCTTTTTAGGGCCTCAAAGTTTAGTGCCCAGCGACCCACTTTGTCGCATACAGAAAAAATCGTCGATATCATATTTGTGACGGTTTTTGGGAAAAGGTCCCACTTCGTCGATATAGAGTTAAGAGTAGTTCCTAATACTACAGACCATACGCTATCTTTTGGTGAAAGATTCATGTCTCTAGGTGCTATAGTTATTTTTTAAAAATTCTGCAAAGTTGCGGAAGTGAAAAAGCGACAATTGAGAAAACGTTGGTTAAAGTTTGGGATGGCAGAAAACACACTTCTACTTTGAAGTTATGGAGTGGTTGGTATTAAATGAATGGGCATACTTTAGGGATTTCAAATTAGTTAAAATCATGTATGTAACCTTAGTGTTTTGAATGTTATGGAGGCTTGAACATAAAAACAGGACAAAAATATGTAAATCCTGAATATGGGTTTATTTCTATATTCTATTATACGGCACGCAGATTTATCATTAAAGTTGTATTTATAAATGGTTTCCCATGCTAAAAAAGACAGAAATAATTCTGTGGATCCTTTTATTTAGTAATTATGTCAAAAAGTTAATAACAAATGATTTGAAGAGTGCCATGCATAAAAATTAAAATACACGTGTCTCTTAATATATAACATGAGATTACTTAAAAAAACATACATATCAAGCATAGAAAGTATGTAAAATATCAAATTATAAGTACTTTTTGTGTGTATAAAGTTTAGTGATTTTATATAGGGAGCGTCCCACTTGGTCGGTTTACTAAACTTTAGTGTTTCTTCATTGAAAGTGTTTGTGTTTGGTATATTTTTCAGTTTTATGTATGAGATAATGGTTTGTTATTGTTAATCTAAGAGTCTTTGATACTAACGTCGTTTGTTTAAACTTTTTTAACGTAATCGAACGAAATTTCTTTTCGACTCAAGTTTAGTGACCCACTTTGACGGTTTAGTGGATCACACGCTACTTGATGCACATTACTCCACCCAACCTCAGCGGTAGCTTGCCTCGCACTGATCGCCGTCGCCGCTTGCGCTGCGCGTCGAGCCGACCGGCGTAGGTACATACCCACGTCGGCTCTACACAAAGCGCTTAGCGGCGGCGGTGCCTTTGATGTCGCCGACGAGGCGGCGCGGCGACTTATATAAACGTTGCGATGAGTTCGATCCGTTTGCTACATCTCATAGGTTCAATACGTACACCATTTTTAGGGTTCCGTAGCCAAAATGGCAAAAACGGAACCCTTATAGTTTCGTCATGTCCGTCTGTCCGTCTGTCCGTATGTCACAGGCATTTTACTCGAAAACTATAAGATGTATTTGAATAAAATTTTGAGGATAGGTGTATTTTGTTAGCCGCTACATACTTTTGTAATTAAAATGACAAAAAAAATTTTTTTAGGGGTGCACTCCATACATAAAACTAAAAGTCAAAAACATTTTTTTCATTGTGACCCCCCGTGTGGCACATCAATCGATAGGCCTTTCAAAATAAATATAAGGTTTCTTAGCATTTTTTTTGATTAAGTGAATAGGGTCGGAGATAATCGCCCCTGTAGTATGGGACAGGGACCGAATTAAACAGCTGATGACGTACGACTGATTTATTCACTAATATCCGTAACCCCAAGTACCCACATTAATGTGTCTACCCACTACATCTCCCTTCTTATATAAATAAATAAATTAACTATGATAATTCAACATGCAAATATAATTTTAACAATCGTAGATAACTAGACATCATTGTAGGTACAAGTAATCTATTTGAACTTCTATTATTATTATTGTTCTTTCTTTTTATTTATTTCATTAACATTGAATACACACATGATTTAATTCATAATTAAGGGAAATTATTTTATTGAAAAGTTTACCATCTAACACTGTCATTAGAGAAACTGCATTGACCCATAAACAACTTAATAACATCAAGGTAAAGATACCTATGCAATCAATTGATATTATTAATAACATAACATGCATATATAAGTACGTAACTAGGTACCTATTATAAGTAAATTAAGATTATAATTATTTGTTTTTTACAATTTTGCTAACGGTATCTTATAACAGACAACATTTGTTTACTACAACTCAGGTTGAAATTATTTCAAAAGAACGTATTTTGCTAGGCTGTTATTATCATTTAAACCTTCTTGTTACAAATGTAAGGTCAGCAATGGAATGGATATCAATATATATGTTGTTAGAAATGTTTATTTGAAACAATATCAGCCAAGGATTCAGTTGGGTCCGTAGATAATTAAGTAGATAGGTACTTTTATCTATATGGCTAGTTAGTTTTATTTTTATTTTTATTATTATACATTAGGTACAGAAATTTATATGAAATGTAGGTCAAGATGATCAATATCGCTGAGGCGGTCGCACAACTCTGCCACTACGAGTAATATATCCGCTAGTGGAAGTGGACGGCCGCGGGTCGGAGGCGGCCCGCGCGCCGCGTGGCCCCGTTACTGAGCCCGCAGCACCCTGAAACTGTTCCCAGTCTAAATACCCGCGATTTGCAGTTGCCGGCTGACTTGGAAAAGGTTTTTCTCGGGTCGGGAGAGGAACCTTTAATATGTGCTGGCGATTTCTTCTGTAAACCCCACCGTCATTCGTCCGTAGCCAATATGAACGCCCATCCTGAGCTTGATCTATTATTGATGATTTAACCCACTCTTTATTTTGTTTCATGCGGACCGTATCGTTTGGTTTTAATTTCGATAGCGTCTTAGTCCCGCGATCGTAATTACGCTTATAATTATTTATCCTTGCTTCTCTTTCATCTTGAAACACACGCCGATTAATTGTTCGCGGTTTCAATAAATCACCAGTTGCTGGCAACCGCGTCTTTAAACTTCGACTCATTAACAGTTGCGCTGGAGAATATGTTTCTCCGGTCACTGGTGAGTTTCTGAAGTTCAGCAGGGCTAGGTACCAATCTTCACCAGTTTCATATGCTTTCAACATTAAACCTTTTATCGTACGCACGTTTCGCTCCGCGAGACCGTTAGACCTCGGGTACAAAGGTGAACTGGTGACATGAGTAAATTCCCATTTTTGACAAAACGCCTTAAACTCAGCCGAAGAGAATTGTGTGCCGTTATCACTGATAAACTTTTCTGGTTTACCATGACGGCTAAATATTTGTTTAAGTGATTCGATGACGGTGCCACTCTGCAAATTAGCTAAATGTCCAATTTCAACGAACTTTGAAAAGTAATCCACCACAAGCAAATATTGTTTGCCTTTGAATTCAAAAATATCACCGGCGAGTACCTCCCACGGTAGGTCGGGTACCTTGTGCGGCTGCAGCGGCTCGCGCGCGGGCGCCGCCCGGTGGCGCTGGCACGTCTCGCACGCGAGCACGGCGCGCTCGACGTCCCGCGCCATGCCCGGCCACCACATCACGCCGCGGGCGCGTCGCTGACACTTGTCCACGCCCAAGTGTCCCTCATGAACGCGGCGCACCATCTCTTTGCGTAACGATAACGGTATCACTACTCGCTCGTTCCTAAATATAATACCATTCACGTCGTGAAGCTCGTCGTGGACATCCCAGTATGGTTTCGAGATATCTTTAACGTCTTTTTTATTTGTGGGCCATCCTTTGTAGTAGTATTCGCTGATCGCTATTAAAACTGGGTCCTTTATAGTGTCCTCTTTTATTTTCCGCAACATTTCGGGTGTTGCATCTAGGTTATCATACAACATATTAACGTGTACGACTACATCTTTGCACATGTCGCTATCCAGACCTGGCTCGCTTGGAGCTCTCGACAAAGTGTCCGCGATGAACATCTCCTTTCCTGGCTTGTAATGAAGATCGATATTATAATATTGCAATTTTAAAAGCATCCGCTGAAGTCGTGCTGGCGTTTCGTTTAGAGGTTTCCTCAAAATAGCTTCCAGTGGCTTGTGGTCGCTTTCCACAGTAATCACTTTATGCCCATATATGTACTGATGGAAGCGAGTGCAGCCAAAAACCACTGCCAACAGCTCTTTCTCTATTTGCGCCCAGCGCGTCTCTGCTGGCGTGAGCGTGCGCGCCGCATAAGCGACGGGCCGCCCGCCCTGCATGAGACACGCGCCCAGACCTTTCGAGCTCGCATCCACCGAGACACATACTGGTTCATGCGGCGAGTAGTAACTTAACACCGGGCTACTGCTAATTTTTAACTTCAATTCATTGAATGCTTTATCATGAATATTAAGCCACTCAAATTGAATGTTTTTTCCCAGTAAACTACGTAACGGTGCCGATATTTCTGAGTAATTAGGTATGAATCTAGAGAGGTAGTTAGTGACCCCCAGAAACCGCTCGAGATCCCTTTTCTCAGCAGGTTTGGCCATATCTACTATTGCTTTTATGCGATCATTGTCTGGTTTCATACCTTTACCATTAAATTTGTGACCTAAAAATTTAATTTCAGGCACCTTGAACACACATTTATTTTTATTAAACCTTACTCCATTTAGTAATGCTCTCCTCATCACTTCCTTTAACCTACTGTCGTGTTCTTGCTCAGTTTTTCCCCATATCAACAAGTCATCACAGTAAACTTCTACCCCTTCCATTTTGAATATTTTGTTCATTTCATTATGAAATATTTCTGGCGCACAATTAATTCCAAATGGCATTCTAAGATAACGGAATCTACCCTCTGGTGTCGAAAAAGTACAGAGTTTTGAACTTTCCTCATCCAAGCGTAACATCCAAAACCCATTTTTAGCGTCACATTTGGAAAAAAACTTGGCTCCCGCGAGATTACTCGCTACCTCATCCAAAGTTGGCAACAGAAAATGGCTGCGCTTCACTGCCTTATTTAAATGCTTGGGATCTAAACATACACGCAGTTTGTTATCCGATTTTTCCACCACCACTATGTTTGAAACCCAATCCGTGGGACCGTCCTCCCTAACGATCACCCCCAAATCAACCATATTTTCAAGCTCTTCTTTTAAACGAGGACGCAGTTTCAAGGGTATTTTCCGTGAGCATGCGACCACCGGCAATATTGACTTATCTATTTCTATTTTACACACCGTGGGCAAACAACCTATGCCGCTAAATATTGATTCATCAATGTCCAGTTTATTAATTTTCAAACCACTTTTATTAGCTTCATTTGTTCGCGCAACAAGCTTCAAATTTATACAGGCTCTCAAACCTAATAAGTTATTACAATTTACTTGCAAAACATAAACTTTTTGTAACGTTGTTACATTATTACATCTCAATGAGGCATTAAAATACCCAGCAACTGGTAATTGTTGTTTGCTGATTTCTCGTAAAATGGTGTTACACTTTAATAGATTTTTTCTATTAAAACCGGCATTTACGTAAGAATTTAATGACATCACCGTAGCATCTGCCCCACTATCCAATTTAAAATCTATATTTACGCCATTCACACTAATCAACTCAGTCCACGATTCGACACACTCGGAGGCCTCAATATTAATATTGTATAAAATAAGCTCACCACAGTCCCCGTCCACATCACCTTCATCATCACCACCGTCGTCCCCGAGGAGCTCGCGGGCTTGCGGCTGCTGAGGCCGTACCCGGCAGCATTTCGCGAAATGCCCGATCCGGTCGCACCGATAACACGCAACTCCCGATGCCGGGCACCGATCACTCGCACTATGGCTTAAGTCACACTTGCCGCACCTATTATTTGAGTAATATTGGCGTTGCGGAGGCGCGCGTCGCGCTGGCCCGCCACGGCCGCCCCGGCCGCCGCGCCAGCGGCCCCGCTGCGCGGGCGCACCTACCGGCCGCGCCCCGTCGCGCCACAAACGTTCCACAGCGCCGGGCTGTGCACTGCAGCCCGCCGCTTGCTGACCCGCTCGCTCTGCCGCTCGACACCAAGCTACCGCTTCTTCTAGCTTCAACGACGGTTTCGCTAATAACTTTTCCCTCATTTGCACGTCTTTCAATCCCCGAATAAGCTGTGTTAAAATAAGGCTGTTTTTTAAATTATCAAAACAACAACTTTTACTGGTCACTTTTAAAACTCCTAAATATTTATCAAAAGTTAAATCGTTTTGGTATGTCTCAAAAAATATGTGCCGCTCGTAGTTGATATTTTTCTGTGGATCGCAATAATCACTAAACTTATTGCACAACACGTCATAATCATATTTTTCTGCCACGCTAACATCCAATTCCTCGTAAATTTCCCTTCCATATTTTCCTATAACATGCATGAACAATGCACATTTTTCTCTGCTCGGGACTGATTCCTTGTTTGACGCAATTAAGAAATATTCGAACGCCATTTTCCATTCTCGCCAGTTCGTGGCCATATTGCCTTCTTGTTGCAATGGCGCTGGTTGCTGAATCGACGCATAAACACTGCCCGCACTCTCAGTTTTTTCACCCCCGCTATTATTAGGAGGCGACATCTTTAATCCCACTATTAGTTAAACACACTTTTACCACTGTTTTGCACAACTTCGCGTTTATAAACCCCACCTGACACCATGTAGTATGGGACAGGGACCGAATTAAACAGCTGATGACGTACGACTGATTTATTCACTAATATCCGTAACCCCAAGTACCCACATTAATGTGTCTACCCACTACAGCCCCGAAAGTCAATAAAATTCTGTCCCCCCCCCCCTCTAATTTTTGAACGGTGTAGTTTAAAAATATGGAAAAATTCATGGACATAGGGCTTATTAATTTCATTCACCGAAAATTGTTTTGAACAAGATCAGTTCAGAGGTTTTCGAGATATTGCTGAAAAACTGCCTTCCTCAAAGAAAAGGACGTAAGTGCCGTAAGATTTCTATGACGATACGACGTTTTTAATAGGCACGGCCATTCGTTTTGCGTGGTCCGACACGCACTTGGCCGGTTTTTGGTTTGTAATTATACTGTTTTTGGTTCAGCAAATTACACCTATGTTTATAAATTATGATTTTATACTTGTAGTAATTTTTTAGCGTATGATCCACTAAACCGTCAAAGTGGGTCACTAAACTTGAGTCGAAAAGAAATTTCGTTCAATTACGTTAAATAAGTTTAAACAAACGACGTTAGTATCAAAGACTCTTAGATTAACAATAACAAACCATTATCTCATACATAAAACTGAAAAATATACCAAACACAAACACTTTCAATGAAGAAGCACTAAAGTTTAGTAAATCGACAAAGTGGGACCCTCCCTATATAAAATCACTAAACTTTATACACACAAAAAGTACTTATAATTTGATATTTTACATACTTTCTATGCTTGATAAGTATGTTTTTTAAGTAATCTCATGTTATATATTAAGAGACACGTGTATTTTAATTTTTATGCATGGCACTCTTCAAATCATTTGTTATTAATTTTTGACATAATAACTAAATAAAAGGATCCACAGAATTATTTCTGTCTTTTTTAGCATGGGAAACCATTTCTAAATACAACTTTAATGATAAATCTGCGTGCCGTATAATATAATATAGAAATAAACCCATATTCAGGATTTACATATTTTCGTCCCGTTTTTATGTTCAAGCCTCCATAACATTCAAAATACTAAGGTTACATACATGATTTTAACTAATTTGAAATCCCTAAAGTATGCCCATTCATTTAATACCAACCACTCCATAACTTCAAAGTAGAAGTGTGTTTTCTGCCATCCCAAACTTTAACCAACGTTTTCTCAATTGTCGCTTTTTCACTTCTGCAACTTTGCAGAATTTAAAAAAAATAACTATAGCACCTAGAGACATGAATCTTTCACCAAAAGATAGCGTATGATCTGTAGTATTAGGAACTACTCTTAACTCCATATCGACAAAGTGGGACCTCTTCCCAAAAACCGTCACAAATTATCACATTAGTAAATTTATATTCAGTAATATGTTTTTTCATCTAATGAATACTCTTAGGAATTACATACACACTAAGTCAAAGTACATGGTGCTCGGATCAGTACATCAGACAGATGCTATCATGGACAAGCACCCACACATCATTATTGGTGGCGTTAAAGTGGACCATCTGGTTGAGGCACCAAATTCAGGTCTGTTGCTGGATACTAACTTGCGCTTTGAAAATCATGTGATTGAAACCAGGGATCGGATACCGGTATTTTCACCATACAAAAATACCGGTATTATTTCGTTCTTTAGCTTATACTCGTAATATCATTTTTGATCAGGCAGTCTAATAATACGAAAATGTTACCTAAATACACGATAGAGTCCTACATTAGGAGCCTAAAATAATTCAAAATATTAGACTACTTCGGGGATTTTTCAAATAACCGATTCCGATCCCTGATTGAAACTGCCCGTAGTTGTCTCTATCGTTTGAAAGTTATGTACAATATTCGTAAATTTCTTAGTGTTGATCTTCGAATGAGACCTGTGAAGCTCTTATTCTGTCCAAACTTAATGATTGCCTTACTGCGCACGGCGCATGTCTACTTAATGATTGCCTTACTGCGTACGGCGCATGTCTACTTAATGATTGCCTTACTGCGTACGGCGCATGTCTACTTAATGATTGCCTTACTGCGTACGGCGCATGTCTACTTAATGATTGCCTTACTGCGTACGGCGCATGTCTACTTAATGATTGCCTTACTGCGTACGGCGCATGTCTACTTAATGATTGCCTTACTGCGTACGGTGCATGTCTACTTAATGATTGCCTTACTGCGTACGGCGCATGTCTACTTAATGATTGCCTTACTGCGTACGGCGCATGTCTACTTAATGACTGCCTTACTGCGTACGGCGCATGTCTACTTAATGATTGCCTTACTGCGTACGGCGCATGTCTACTTAATGATTGCCTTACTGCGTACGGCGCATGTCTACTTAATGATTGCCTTACTGCGTACGGCGCATGTCTACTTAATGATTGCCTTACTGCGTACGGCGCATGTCTACTTAATGATTGCCTTACTGCGTACGGCGCATGTCTACTTAATGATTGCCTTACTGCGTACGGTGCATGTCTACTTAATGATTGCCTTACTGCGTACGGCGCATGTCTACTTAATGATTGCCTTACTGCGTACGGCGCATGTCTACTTAATGACTGCCTTACTGCGTACGGCGCATGTCTACTTAATGATTGCCTTACTGCGTACGGCGCATGTCTACTTAATGATTGCCTTACTGCGTACGGCGCATGTCTACTTAATGATTGCCTTACTGCGCACGGCGCATGTCTACTTAATGATTGCCTTACTGCGTACGGCGCATGTCTACTTAATGATTGCCTTACTGCGTACGGCGCATGTCTACTTAATGATTGCCTTACTGCGTACGGCGCATGTCTACTTAATGATTGCCTTACTGCGTACGGCGCATGTCTACTTAATGATTGCCTTACTGCGTACGGCGCATGTCTACTTAATGATTGCCTTACTGCGTACGGCGCATGTCTACTTAATGATTGCCTTACTGCTTACGGCGCATGTCTACTTGCACGCTCGTACAGCGTCTCATTCAAAGAATGCAAAACTCTTGCGCTAGATTTTTTTTCATGCACCTCTCGACTCGAATATATTGAAGATGGCTGCTCGACAAGAATTTAAGTTTGCATGTTTGCTCTTTGACACTATACCTACGGACCAAAACCCCATTGTATCTGTTCAATAAACTGAGGGTCTACCGCGAAACGATATTCGTTTTCGTTCGTATATCTCCCTCTTTGTCAACAGAGACGGAGATACACGAACGAAAACGAATATCGTTTCGCGGTAGGCCCTCAGCGTTGGTGGTCCTAAGAGTTAAGAACTTCACGAGCCATTGTGTTGCAAACTAGTGCCCCAACATCGGACGGTTGCATTTAGAAGGAGCTTTCGGTATCGAGCAACGAAATGCTGGAATATTATTCCTCCTCCGATACGGAACCTTTCTTTAGATATACCTATATTTTTTTTATTTTATCTTTACTGTTTAAATTTTGTATTGTATCAATGCCATGTATGTTGTAGGAATAAATAAAGTTTTAATCAATCAACTATATTTTACTTAGTCATTAAGCATACATCAATATAGGTCATGTAGGTATTTAGTTACAAATACTTGTGTTAAAAAATGCAGGAGATGAAATGTAATGATTTATCCACAATTAGTAAACTGGAACCTGCTATGTTATGGCATTAATCGTTAGTTTGTGGCTCAAATCTTTGAAAAAAGTTGCAATGTGAATGTTAATTCTGTACCACTAGATAAAATATGTTTGCCCGGAAGTGTTGTACTAAATGTACGATTATCGGGAATGTATGACACGGAGGCAACATGTAGTCAGGTGAAGAGCGTCTAATATAATCCTTTATTCAATGTAATACTTATCACAGAATAGAAGAAGAAGGCACACTCCTTTGATCTTTACAAAAGCCGCTTTTTTCTGAGCAAAAACATTATGATTTATGGCCCTCTGACGTCGTCGACTCCAGCGCAAGCCAAACGGAACGTTAAGGCTGTGTGCGAACGGTGAAGATGAATTGGCTCACTCGCCGCGTCGCCGATAGCGAGGGCTGTCAACGACTAAAAATAGAATAATAATGTATTGCCCTTTTATTTCTTGCATTCAAGTAGAGAGCAATAAATGTATATTCTTCATACATTATACAGGGTGAGCAATCCAAATGGGTCAGTATGGCGGTTTTGGAAACCATAACAGATAGCGAAATCTTGGCTTAGGAACCATGACGTTGATTTTAGTAAAAAGAAAAACTGCATTCATATACTTACAAAAATACGTGTACCTACTCGGCCCAGGAATCGAACCTGGACTTTTTGAAAAATTAAATTTCGTTATTTTCCTTTGAATATCGGTTATGTAGCTCTTAAATAGTAAATGTTACTAAGAAACATGATATCTAAAACTAATAAAATGCATTGTTTTTAAACAACGAAATTTAATTTTTCAAAAAGTCCAGGTTCGATTCCTGGGTCGAGTACACGTATTTTTGTAAGTATATGAATGCAGTTTTTCTTTTTACTAAAATCAACGTCATGGTTCCTAAGCCAAGATTTCGCTATCTGTTATGGTTTCCAAAACCGCCATACTGACCCATTTGGATTGCTCACCTGGTATACATTAATTCAATATTTATCGCTAAAATTATAAATCTCACAATCTGAGAGCCTACCGCGAAACAAAATTCGTTTTCGTTCGTGTATCTCCGCCTCTGTCGCTCGAACTAGCAAGTGCGTACGTGCCCCTCCCTGTTGGGGTGCGATGGGGTTGAAATGTCTAAATATCAATATGGGTGTCGTTTTTATGGTTTTTTGGGACGTTAATTACGAAAATGACATCGAGTTCGAAATTTAACATTGTGGACATGAAAATTCTTTAAAGTATTTGTGCCAAATTGTAATTCAATTGGAACATACGGGTCAAACTGAGATGCACCTTTTTTCGTAGACGTTAATAGTAGATTGTATGACAACGGGCTAAAATAAACCATATCAGCACGAGATGGATATTTTCCCGAGCGAAGCGAGGGAAAATAATTCGAGGGGTAATATGGCTTTTAGACCCGAGTTATACACTCTACTTTTCACTTCGACTGCGAGAAAATAGTAAAACAAAGATTAGGTATCCATCCACAATCAATAACAAATTTCACTGCGAAGAGATTGTTCAATTTAGCGTGAGGCGTTTTCTTTTTTAATGATTTGGAATTAGGGACTAAAAAACACCTCATGTTTGATTGGTCGATTTTAATATGTAGCTGTATTCTGGTTGGTTGATAGCAAAGAGAAATGTTTTTTGAAAGAGTTGTGATTGGTGGATTTAATATGGTGAAGTGTTTTGATTGGTCAAATTAAATGTGTTAAAGATCATAAATATGTATACATATTTTCCCTAGGGGCTAAATGTACTACTTTAGCCCCGCTTATTAAGCCTAATAATATGACACACTTTTCGAGCATGAGATGTGAAATAGTACATTGTTTAACGAGGGGCGTAAGTGGAATATTGCTAACGAGAGTCTATCAGAAGCCCGACGCCGAAGGCGGAGGGCTTTTGATGACTCGAGTTTGCAATATTCTTACGCCCGTGTTATACACAATGTTTTTCATCACATTTGCGAGGAAATAAATAACTACAAAAGACAGAAAAATCTAAGTTTCATACAGCCGCACCAATCAAAAATTGACAACTTCACTTCCAGATCAGTGCTAGCGGAGTTCAATATTTCAACCAATCACAGAGCAGTATTCTTGCGGGGCGGGGCCGGCTTGACCAACTAGATTTTTTTTTCAAATTGTTTCAAAAGTATTATAGATAGTCTGTCTAGTGAAAGCTGAACCCACTAGCTTTAATTACGCGGCAACACTAAACATCATACGCATACATTTTAACTAAATGTTGCCGCGTGATTGAATCTAGTGGGTTCAGCTTTCATTAGATAGACTTTAGCTTCCTATCTGTGGTTGTAATGTAACCTGTATCTATCGGGAGATCTTCCGACGAGTGAGAGAGATAGGAAGCTATCTATAATACTTACTGTTGCCGCCTTGACCCTACTGCTAATATTTTTTCATCACACTTGCTCGTCAATGGCGTTATTACTTGCGAGCGTGCAGAGCAGTTATAGCCGTTTTACCTCCCACGGGCTGTTAAGTTTAGTTTTAAAATAATAGAACCCTCTGATTGGCTTAAGCAAATCTGGTTGCTCTGTGATTGGTTGAATAAAAAAATCTAGTTGGTCACGACGCCCCGCCCCGCAAGAATACTGCTCTGTGATTGGTTGAAATATTGAACTGCGCGCTCTACTAGCACTGATCTGGAAGTGAAGTTGTCAATTTTTGATTGGTGCTGCTGTATGAAACTAACATTTTTCTGTCTTTTGTTGTTATTTATTTCCTCGCAAATGTGATGAAAAACATTGTGTATAACACGGGCGTAAGAATATTGCAAACTCGAGTCATCAAAAGCCTTCTGATAGGGGGTTCCCAAAGTGGTCCAGGTGGACCCCCAGGGGTCCACGAACGATGTGACAGGGGTCTACGCTGGAGTGGCAAAAAAATAGGGGTTCACAGTTTGTACGTGGGGGTCCACGAAAATTTATCTGGTTTCGATGGTAAATAACGAAACAGATAATGATTTTTGTATTATTTTTATAGCCTGGACGACTGATAAATATATAATAAAAATATTGCGTTCCTCCGTGATAAATATTTCGGTGAATCAAACTACCTATACTATAATACTATATTATTAAAATTACAACTTTCGGCTCCAAAACTTGTCGACTGCAAGTCTGCAACATATCGCGAACGAGCTGTTGGACAAACGAACAAGTCTAGGCTTGCGAAGCACCGTCGCGTCGCTATCGCCGGCGCCGACCAAAACGCTTGTTCGGACGTGCAAAGGGACGAAATACCTATGACTTACGGTAATGTGCTGTGCTTGTATGCACTTGTTTGATTCTTCACCAATAAATACGAATGCTAAGAACAAACGTTACTCATTTGTTTCCGGATTTCGACTACAAAAGTAAAGTGAATTGCTGTTCCTGGTTGCCAGAATCGTGTCGGAAAAGTAAGTACATTATTTGTTTATTTGCTATACAACTTATAGGTATCTCTTTTTGTAGTTAATATATTTGTCTTCTTTGTGTATGATAGACATGTATGAAATATGAAATAATGAACATTACGATTATTACCTACCTACTTCCATAAAACAACAGACAGCCGAAAAAAGTTTATTAGTATTCTTTTTTTGATTCATAGCGAAAAATTATAAATTCTGTTCTATAAAATAGCCATATCCTGTTAAGTAAGACTAAGAAGAAGTTAAGTAAGAATGTTAAGATCACAAAAACTTTTTTATACTTACAGGTAGCTAATTTGAAACATGGCGGAGCCAAAGAAGAAAATTAAGTGTCGACAGTACAGTGTGGAATATTTAAAATTTGGCTTTCTTCCATCAAACGCGGACAAGCGATTGCCCATGTGCCTTTTATGCAATAAAGTTTTGAGCAATGACTCTATGAAACCATCGAAGCTCGAAGATCATCTAAAAAGGTGCCACCCTGATAAAACAGGTAAAGATTTGAAATATTTTCAATCATTGAAAGAAAAATATGAAAAGAGACCCACCCTGCAAGGTATGTTCGCTTCAACATCTGAAAGTAACGATGATGGCTTGCGGGCATCTTACAACATCTCATTACTCATAGCGAAATCTGGAAAACCCCACACCATTGGTGAACAGTTAATTTTACCCGCTGTTGAAGAAGTTTTAAAAACTGTTCTGCACAAACCTCCATTTGACATACTCAAAAAAATTCCTTTGAGTAACAACACTGTACAAAGACGTATTGACGAAATGAGCTCTGATATTGAAAGTTTCTTGTGTAATTATCTGCAAACAACTCATTTTTCTATTCAACTGGATGAGTCAACTTTACCTGATAATGAGGCATTATTATTAGCATTTGTGCGATTTGTTATGGACGAAGAAATCCATGAAGAGCTATTATTCGCCAAAACTTTGAAGACTGACACTAAAGGTGAATCGATATTTAACATCCTGAGCGATTTTTTAAAAGAAAAATCAATTCCGTTCACAAACGTTACATCGGCGGCAACAGATGGAGCTCCTGCAATGGTCGGGAAATATCGTGGGTTCATAAGCCATCTAAAAAAAATGATACCAGATTTAACTGCAATTCACTGTGTCATCCACCGACAACACTTAGTAGCAAAAAATTTGAGTGCTAGACTGCACCAATCGCTCCAATTTGTGATTAACGCGGTTAATAAAATAAAAAGCAATGCTTTGAATACGCGTTTATTTGCCCAATTGTGCGATGAAAATGATGAAGACTTCCGACGATTGCTCTTACACACTGAAGTACGCTGGTTGTCGAAAGGTGCATGTTTAACAAGATTTTACTCACTTTTTGAGTCTGTCTTGGAGTTTCTGGAAAGTAAAGCTCCAGATTTAAAAGAAAACCTGATCAAGTTCAAAGCAGATATCGCGTATTTGACAGATTTGTTCAAAAAGTTTAATGATATTAACTTACAACTGCAAGGGGACAACCTCAATTTAATTAAAACAAAGAGTGTGATTTCCGCTTTTCTTGGAAAATTGAAGTTAATGAAGCAAAACATTAGTCGACGCGAATTTTCCCAATTCTCAAGCTTGTCACAGGTAGAATGCGAGGATGATGATATTCAGACATATGTTCAACATTTGATTGCCCTGCATGATGATTTCAAAACCAGATTTGAAGACATTCTCACGATGGAAATACCACCATTGATTATAAATCCATTTGATGAACTGGAAGTGGAGAACGTGATATTACAAGAGGAGCTACTTGAGCTTAGCACTAATGAGGAGCTGAAGGTGAAATATAAAAAAGGGTATCAAACTTTTTGGCTGCAAGCAGAAATACCCGAAAAATATCCTGGACTGTGGAAAATTGCGAGAAAGCTTTTGATATCATTTCCCTCGTCATATCTTGTGGAAAAAAGTTTCAGCACCGTTACAAACCTTTTAACGAAAAATAGGAACAGACTGAATATCACAGAACGAGGAGATTTGCGATTATTCCTTTCAAAACTGAACCCAAATATTGACAATTTGTTGTCAATTCATCAAGCTCATCCCTCCCATTAATTTTGAGTGTCATTGTACTTAGAAGTTACGTAACAATGTTTAATTTTAATTATTTTACGACTGTTATTATCATCATAAATATTATAAAGTACTCGAATAAACACAACACAAGCAAAATATACTATATTTAATTTTATTTCACCACTCCGAGATTTAGATTTGATTGATTTTATTTTATTTGATGCTGGAATAGATAGGTTGTGAGTAGATGTCAAAAAAGTAAAGTATTTATTATTGACAGCATATTAACCAATCATTTTTCACTTTTTTTTCTAAACATGTAAAGAACATTTATGTCACACCTGGCTAAAAGTGGATTTTTTCGCCCGATACATGTGCGGAAATAGCCGCTTTTTCGCCAAATGTTGACATAAAATGATGTATACAACACGGGAGATAATAAAGAAAGCCTTGATCGCACATTTGCGTCCTTCGCTTGCAGCTCGGGCCGTAAATATCTGCGATCTCGGCCTTTCTTTATATTATCTCCCTAGGCCTAGGTGTACATATAATATACTATACTATTTCATAGTTATATCGTCACCAGAGTCAGGTAATAGTCACATTTTTGTAATTTTTTGGGAATATGGTGTAGGCTGTAGAGTAGGGGGTCCACCAGAACCAGCAATTTTTTTAAAGTGGTCTATGAGAAAAAAAAGTTTGGGAACCCCTGATAGACTCTCGTTAGCAATATTCCACTTACGCCCCTCGTTGAACAATGTACTATTTCACGCCACTGCTCGGAAATGTGGCAAAAGATGGTCAGATTCGGGCTTCAAAGCTGGGGTTAGTTGGACGTCGCACGAACAGGTCATCTATGACGTCAAACTTCAACTTCAACTTCGCTGTTCAAACTGTCCAACAATGTTATTGTTGGACAGTTTGAACAGCGATCGACCAATCACAGGGCCCCGCGCCGGCGTGCGCCCGCTCCTCCTGCTCCGCGCCGGGCGCGAGGCAAGTGAGCCTGTTTAGTATTATGATCTTTAATTAGATACTTAATTATGACTTAAAATTATAATTATTTGCAATTTCCTCGCAGTAGGCGTGAAAAGCACTGTGTTAAGCCTCGACCGAAAGTGCAATAGGGCCTACCGCGAAACGAAATTCGTTTTCGTTCGTGTATATCTCTCTTTGTCGCTCGAACTACCAAGTGCAACGGAGACGGAGATACACGAACGAAAACGAATATCGTTTCGCGGTAGACCCTCTGAGGGCCTACCGCGAAACGAAATTCGTTTTCGTTCGTGTATCTCCGTCTCTGTCGCTCAAACTAGCAAGTGCGACAGAGACGGAGATACACGAACGAAAACGAATTTCCGTTTCGCGGTAGGCCCTCAGGCAACCTTTCCGCTACCGGTACCCCCACCCCAAACGTCAGTGCACAAAAAATACGTCGCGCGCGCGCTAACTCTCACTCAAAAAGTATTAAAAAACTCGAAATACGACAAGTATGCGAACCAAAAAACCACAGTGAATTTGAAATAACAAGTGTTTACTGTGAAACAAGAATATTCATTCGTGTGTGTTGAAACACGAACCCAATACTGATTGCCGGCTGACGCCGCTTCACTTACTATTATTATTGATGTTGGCTGACGAATCTTACTTAAAAAGACTTCATTCTGCACTAATAATGTAAATTACAAATAGATAACTGTTTGCAGAGATGCAATTTATTTGAAATACTTCTATTTAAAATGCAAATACAAAATGCAAAATACCTATTTTGTATTTTGCATTTAAATGACTTTTAGTAAAAACGATTTTGTATTTTATTTGAAATACCTTTCGAGATGTATTTTGCATTTTTAATATTCATTTCAAAATGCAAAATACTTTGTGATAAGTTTAGCCAACATTACCAGTCAAACAAAATGAAATGAACGAATGACGCTTGCATTGCCGAATTTGACTGATATTGCCGAGATTGCCTGCTAGCCATGCGTGCCCGTTTTTTCTTCTTTGGTCAGAGTGCGCGCATTTGGCTCGGCATTATATCTCTATTCTATTTCTCATGATAAATATCTAAAATTAATAAAAATATCATTCGATTTGGTCAAAAGGTATTTTATTTTGAAAAAGTATTTTGAAAATACCTATTTTGCATTTAGCATTTGAAATACAAAACGCAAAACTATTTGGTATTTTGCATTTGAAATAGTAAATCTGAAAAGTATTTTGCATTTTGTATTTAAATGCTTTTTTAAAACCATTTTGTACATCTCTGACTGTTTGACTAGGTAGGTTCAACTGCAGTTTTGTTGTACAAATAAGTTGTTGTAACGAAATAAGTTTATTATTATTTATTCTGTGACTGGGACCCACAATAACCCAGTTGGCCAAAGCAGTGCACGGAATGCAAAGGTCGCGGCTACATTGCATCTTCACGAAATCTCGCATTACCCTGTCATCTCTCAGCGCGACACTTCAGATGTTTAAAGCGTCTGCTAGACGGTCGCCAACACGCCCCTCCGACCGAGCGACCTTGGTCGCCACCGACCGTGTAGACAGTTGTTTGAAGCAAAATTTCATACTACAGCGGTTGGTGCCGACCAAGGTCGCTCGGTCGGAGGGGCGTGTTGGCGGCCGTCTAGCAGACGCTTAGGCCATGGCATTCGGTGGCAACAAAATTAGGGAATTTTAATAGGACAATTATAATGAAAAACAGTAGAATCATTTTATTGAAATGACTTTTATTAAAATATCCATTTATTCTTATAACATTCATAATATCACTGCAACAAAAATACAATGGAATATTATAAACATTTTCCTAATTGCATCATAAATAAAACCCGCACTGCATAAATATTTTCAAAAAGTGGAGCAGATAATTATTTCGTCATTAAACTGTAATATAGCTCGTGTGCACGCGGCTCGCTTCTGCACCACAAGTGGAAGCATGTCTCTACTCGCATCGCGTATGGACGAGGTCAGTCTCCTCAGTCTGCAACTATCACTCTGCTCGAATCTCATGACAAATGTTAACAAAAATAATACAATCGTGGCGGCAAAAGTTTCCAGTCGCAAATTGTCTATGAGTTATGCCGCTAGTAGTTTATCAATACGTGTAGTTTTATCCTTTAACCCACTCAGTGGGGCTGGCTCGGTTGCTCTGTCTTTCTCGCTTGAGAAGAAGAACGATAAGATAACATTTGTCGCGTGATAAAATTAAAATCACAACAGGCCAGTACACATATCATTAGCAGGCAAAAAAAAATATTTTGTAGATTTTGTGCTGAGAAAACTCACATGCAACCCAAAACCAACACCTTACATTTTATTCGAATCGATTGTTCATAATCATAATGCATTGAATTATATCAAAATCAATTGGATTGATGAATTAGGTAAAATTACCGACAATTACATTTATAGGCAGTTGACATGCGCCCAAGATGTCTACTCGAAATGTTAACCCTTTAACGGCCAGAGCGCCTATAGTCGTCGCAACTTGTCATACCCACCTCACCGAGATTTGTCATGGCGTATGCTGTCAAAGTAACCTTTTGCGGCCCTTGCAGTAAGTTGGCTCGTGAGTGATTTGTAGGCGGATGGTGGTAAAACGGTTAAACTGTCGAGTGCAATTGTTACTTGCTTCGATTCTCTGTAATTTGTACAGAAAAGTGAAGCAAGGCTTCCGACGGGCTCCTCTTGTCATGACGCAGAAATAAATGGAGACATAATGAGATCACTAAAATAAATTACAGTATTCGGTTCGGACCAAATGTAGTCAAGATGATGCCAAATCGTACGGCCGTTAATCTTCCAAGAATGTGTTAGGGCTTGTTTACATTTAGTCCACGGAATTTACAATTATCACCAATGTTCCCACATGTTTACGTATAAATATAGACAAAAACCAAACACTGGGTGCCTTTCAATGTACTAAAATCATCGAGTCATCTTCAATATTGAATAGGCAATATTTACACGTAAACCCTTCGGCAACAATCATCATCATATATAACGTACTGTATCGACAAGTATTCTATTATGCTATTCAAGTTAAAAGCACGATGTTAAAAATTAAAAAGCACTTATTAATTAAGTCCAATAATCTAACCACTCTAAAAGATGCCGCCGCCAGCCACTACTAGCAGGAGTTTATTTCGCTATCGGATAATCTCAGAGACATCCAACTATACATGACCCCCCCAGCAGGCGCACGAGATATTTTTTCAACTAATTACACTTCTCGGAAGCAATTTTCTTTTACATCTTACTGATTGATGGCAACACTGAAATTAACCCAGTTATTAACTAGTAAGATAAGAACGTTTCTGCACTACCAAGAGTAACTCACGGCAGTGTACAACTGGCCTTAGATTTGTCGAAATGCGAATCTCTTACGGACCAAATTAAACGCTTGGTTAAGGATCGTGTGTACCCCTGGGTATGATTACATGGAAAATTATCACCACTTGAATTCAGCTAACAATTGTCCTATAGTTAGTTGATGTTGCACAACAAATTCGTGTAAGTATCGGTACAGTTACCGCGACATTACATTACGACACGTTCTCATAGCCTGTCGAGATGTTTCTGACCACCTCGTTCATTCCGATGTATATTAGCGGAGCGAGTGAGCTGCAACGACAATGGGCACAGACCAGTCTAAAGGCATCTACAAACATAGCAATCTGTACAACCGTACAGTTAAAACGAGAGAGACTCATTCTCAAATGACCACATTTTCAAAATACCAGGTAAAATATGTTATTTTCTGAACTACTCTTGAATTGTATAGCCCGGTGTAGAACGAAGGAGTGGTAGCGGCGGTCCGCGCGCCGCGCCGCCGCGGCGGCTGCGCAGACCCTGTGAGGCAACTTCTAGAGTGATTACAAAGTTGGTCGCTCTAGGGATAAATCTTTTTATAGTTTTGTGTTTTATATTTTTTTTAGTTGACGGGCGTGGGCTCGGCGGCGCGCGTTATCGATTGATCTGGTTGGACATCTTGAGGAACTCCAGGAAGCCGGCCTGCATCTCCGCGTCCATGCCCGTGTCCCAAGCCTCGTTCTCCAGCTCCTCCCTGCGACAAACACGATCAGTTAAAACATTTCAAAACCCCGACACAACATAATGAGCACCATTCCGACAGACTTTCGTTTAAAAATCGCACTTAAATTTACCCTCGCCGATATACGCACGAGGCGGCCGCGCGCGCTCGCCGATCTACGCACGAGGCGGCCGCGCGCGCTCGCCGATCTACGCACGAGGCGGCCGCGCGCGCTCGCCTATCTACGCACGAGGCGGCCGCGCGCGCTCGCCGATCTACGCACGAGGCGGCCGCGCGCGCTCGCCTATCTACGCACGAGGCGGCCGCGCGCGCTCGCCGATCTACGCACGAGGCGGCCGCGCGCGCTCGCCTATCTACGCACGAGGCGGCCGCGCGCGCTCGCCGATCTACGCACGAGGCGGCCGCGCGCGCTCGCCTATCTACGCACGAGGCGGCCGCGCGCGCTCGCCGATCTACGCACGAGGCGGCCGCGCGCGCTCGCCGATCTACGCACGAGGCGGCCGCGCGCGCTCGCCTATCTACGCACGAGGCGGCCGCGCGCGCTCGCCGATCTACGCACGAGGCGGCCGCGCGCGCTCGCCGATCTACGCACGAGGCGGCCGCGCGCGCTCGCCGATCTACGCACGAGGCGGCCGCGCGCCGTCGTCGCTCGGCGAGTAGTGAGCAGGTACTCACAGGATGTCGTCCTCGAGCGCGGCGGTCTTGCCGGTGGGCAGGTTGCTCTGCAGGAAGGCGCGCTCCTCGGCGGTGAGCGAGTGTCCGTCCGCCAGGTAGCCGCCGTCGCCCGCGCCCTCGCCCTCGCCGTTCGTCACTGCACACAATAACAACAATGTTTTAATAAATGGCGCAGCACAGTCCGCGTCCAGCGCGATGTATGTACCTAGTGTTGTACCGTACCTCTGGTGCGCGGCTGCGGCGGCTCGGCGAGCCCCCAGCGCGCCTGGCGCAGCGCGAGCACGGCGCGCACGGCGGGCATGCTGGCGCGCCGCTTCAGCCGCTCGAAGGCCGCGTGCATGCCGCCCGGGCAGTCCGCGTCCAGCGCGATGTATGTACCTAGTGTTGTACCGTACCTCTGGTGCGCGGCTGCGGCGGCTCGGCGAGCCCCCAGCGCGCCTGGCGCAGCGCGAGCACGGCGCGCACGGCGGGCATGCTGGCGCGCCGCTTCAGCCGCTCGAAGGCCGCGTGCATGCCGCCCGGGCAGTCCGCGTCCAGCGCGATGTATGTACCTAGTGTTGTACCGTACCTCTGGTGCGCGGCTGCGGCGGCTCGGCGAGCCCCCAGCGCGCCTGGCGCAGCGCGAGCACGGCGCGCACGGCGGGCATGCTGGCGCGCCGCTTCAGCCGCTCGAAGGCCGCGTGCATGCCGCCCGGGCAGTCCGCGTCCAGCGCGATGTATGTACCTAGTGTTGTACCGTACCTCTGGTGCGCGGCTGCGGCGGCTCGGCGAGCCCCCAGCGCGCCTGGCGCAGCGCGAGCACGGCGCGCACGGCGGGCATGCTGGCGCGCCGCTTCAGCCGCTCGAAGGCCGCGTGCATGCCGCCCGGGCAGTCCGCGTCCAGCGCGATGTATGTACCTAGTGTTGTACCGTACCTCTGGTGCGCGGCTGCGGCGGCTCGGCGAGCCCCCAGCGCGCCTGGCGCAGCGCGAGCACGGCGCGCACGGCGGGCATGCTGGCGCGCCGCTTCAGCCGCTCGAAGGCCGCGTGCATGCCGCCCGGGCAGTCCGCGTCCAGCGCGATGTATGTACCTAGTGTTGTACCGTACCTCTGGTGCGCGGCTGCGGCGGCTCGGCGAGCCCCCAGCGCGCCTGGCGCAGCGCGAGCACGGCGCGCACGGCGGGCATGCTGGCGCGCCGCTTCAGCCGCTCGAAGGCCGCGTGCATGCCGCCCGGGCAGTCCGCGTCCAGCGCGATGTATGTACCTAGTGTTGTACCGTACCTCTGGTGCGCGGCTGCGGCGGCTCGGCGAGCCCCCAGCGCGCCTGGCGCAGCGCGAGCACGGCGCGCACGGCGGGCATGCTGGCGCGCCGCTTCAGCCGCTCGAAGGCCGCGTGCATGCCGCCCGGGCAGTCCGCGTCCAGCGCGATGTATGTACCTAGTGTTGTACCGTACCTCTGGTGCGCGGCTGCGGCGGCTCGGCGAGCCCCCAGCGCGCCTGGCGCAGCGCGAGCACGGCGCGCACGGCGGGCATGCTGGCGCGCCGCTTCAGCCGCTCGAAGGCCGCGTGCATGCCGCCCGGGCAGTCCGCGTCCAGCGCGATGTATGTACCTAGTGTTGTACCGTACCTCTGGTGCGCGGCTGCGGCGGCTCGGCGAGCCCCCAGCGCGCCTGGCGCAGCGCGAGCACGGCGCGCACGGCGGGCATGCTGGCGCGCCGCTTCAGCCGCTCGAAGGCCGCGTGCATGCCGCCCGGGCAGTCCGCGTCCAGCGCGATGTATGTACCTAGTGTTGTACCGTACCTCTGGTGCGCGGCTGCGGCGGCTCGGCGAGCCCCCAGCGCGCCTGGCGCAGCGCGAGCACGGCGCGCACGGCGGGCATGCTGGCGCGCCGCTTCAGCCGCTCGAAGGCCGCGTGCATGCCGCCCGGGCAGTCCGCGTCCAGCGCGATGTATGTACCTAGTGTTGTACCGTACCTCTGGTGCGCGGCTGCGGCGGCTCGGCGAGCCCCCAGCGCGCCTGGCGCAGCGCGAGCACGGCGCGCACGGCGGGCATGCTGGCGCGCCGCTTCAGCCGCTCGAAGGCCGCGTGCATGCCGCCCGGGCAGTCCGCGTCCAGCGCGATGTATGTACCTAGTGTTGTACCGTACCTCTGGTGCGCGGCTGCGGCGGCTCGGCGAGCCCCCAGCGCGCCTGGCGCAGCGCGAGCACGGCGCGCACGGCGGGCATGCTGGCGCGCCGCTTCAGCCGCTCGAAGGCCGCGTGCATGCCGCCCGGGCAGTCCGCGTCCAGCGCGATGTATGTACCTAGTGTTGTACCGTACCTCTGGTGCGCGGCTGCGGCGGCTCGGCGAGCCCCCAGCGCGCCTGGCGCAGCGCGAGCACGGCGCGCACGGCGGGCATGCTGGCGCGCCGCTTCAGCCGCTCGAAGGCCGCGTGCATGCCGCCCGGGCAGTCCGCGTCCAGCGCGATGTATGTACCTAGTGTTGTACCGTACCTCTGGTGCGCGGCTGCGGCGGCTCGGCGAGCCCCCAGCGCGCCTGGCGCAGCGCGAGCACGGCGCGCACGGCGGGCATGCTGGCGCGCCGCTTCAGCCGCTCGAAGGCCGCGTGCATGCCGCCCGGGCAGTCCGCGTCCAGCGCGATGTATGTACCTAGTGTTGTACCGTACCTCTGGTGCGCGGCTGCGGCGGCTCGGCGAGCCCCCAGCGCGCCTGGCGCAGCGCGAGCACGGCGCGCACGGCGGGCATGCTGGCGCGCCGCTTCAGCCGCTCGAAGGCCGCGTGCATGCCGCCCGGGCAGTCCGCGTCCAGCGCGATGTATGTACCTAGTGTTGTACCGTACCTCTGGTGCGCGGCTGCGGCGGCTCGGCGAGCCCCCAGCGCGCCTGGCGCAGCGCGAGCACGGCGCGCACGGCGGGCATGCTGGCGCGCCGCTTCAGCCGCTCGAAGGCCGCGTGCATGCCGCCCGGGCAGTCCGCGTCCAGCGCGATGTATGTACCTAGTGTTGTACCGTACCTCTGGTGCGCGGCTGCGGCGGCTCGGCGAGCCCCCAGCGCGCCTGGCGCAGCGCGAGCACGGCGCGCACGGCGGGCATGCTGGCGCGCCGCTTCAGCCGCTCGAAGGCCGCGTGCATGCCGCCCGGGCAGTCCGCGTCCAGCGCGATGTATGTACCTAGTGTTGTACCGTACCTCTGGTGCGCGGCTGCGGCGGCTCGGCGAGCCCCCAGCGCGCCTGGCGCAGCGCGAGCACGGCGCGCACGGCGGGCATGCTGGCGCGCCGCTTCAGCCGCTCGAAGGCCGCGTGCATGCCGCCCGGGCAGTCCGCGTCCAGCGCGATGTATGTACCTAGTGTTGTACCGTACCTCTGGTGCGCGGCTGCGGCGGCTCGGCGAGCCCCCAGCGCGCCTGGCGCAGCGCGAGCACGGCGCGCACGGCGGGCATGCTGGCGCGCCGCTTCAGCCGCTCGAAGGCCGCGTGCATGCCGCCCGGGCAGTCCGCGTCCAGCGCGATGTATGTACCTAGTGTTGTACCGTACCTCTGGTGCGCGGCTGCGGCGGCTCGGCGAGCCCCCAGCGCGCCTGGCGCAGCGCGAGCACGGCGCGCACGGCGGGCATGCTGGCGCGCCGCTTCAGCCGCTCGAAGGCCGCGTGCATGCCGCCCGGGCAGTCCGCGTCCAGCGCGATGTATGTACCTAGTGTTGTACCGTACCTCTGGTGCGCGGCTGCGGCGGCTCGGCGAGCCCCCAGCGCGCCTGGCGCAGCGCGAGCACGGCGCGCACGGCGGGCATGCTGGCGCGCCGCTTCAGCCGCTCGAAGGCCGCGTGCATGCCGCCCGGGCAGTCCGCGTCCAGCGCGATGTATGTACCTAGTGTTGTACCGTACCTCTGGTGCGCGGCTGCGGCGGCTCGGCGAGCCCCCAGCGCGCCTGGCGCAGCGCGAGCACGGCGCGCACGGCGGGCATGCTGGCGCGCCGCTTCAGCCGCTCGAAGGCCGCGTGCATGCCGCCCGGGCAGTCCGCGTCCAGCGCGATGTATGTACCTAGTGTTGTACCGTACCTCTGGTGCGCGGCTGCGGCGGCTCGGCGAGCCCCCAGCGCGCCTGGCGCAGCGCGAGCACGGCGCGCACGGCGGGCATGCTGGCGCGCCGCTTCAGCCGCTCGAAGGCCGCGTGCATGCCGCCCGGGCAGTCCGCGTCCAGCGCGATGTATGTACCTAGTGTTGTACCGTACCTCTGGTGCGCGGCTGCGGCGGCTCGGCGAGCCCCCAGCGCGCCTGGCGCAGCGCGAGCACGGCGCGCACGGCGGGCATGCTGGCGCGCCGCTTCAGCCGCTCGAAGGCCGCGTGCATGCCGCCCGGGCAGTCCGCGTCCAGCGCGATGTATGTACCTAGTGTTGTACCGTACCTCTGGTGCGCGGCTGCGGCGGCTCGGCGAGCCCCCAGCGCGCCTGGCGCAGCGCGAGCACGGCGCGCACGGCGGGCATGCTGGCGCGCCGCTTCAGCCGCTCGAAGGCCGCGTGCATGCCGCCCGGGCAGTCCGCGTCCAGCGCGATGTATGTACCTAGTGTTGTACCGTACCTCTGGTGCGCGGCTGCGGCGGCTCGGCGAGCCCCCAGCGCGCCTGGCGCAGCGCGAGCACGGCGCGCACGGCGGGCATGCTGGCGCGCCGCTTCAGCCGCTCGAAGGCCGCGTGCATGCCGCCCGGGCAGTCCGCGTCCAGCGCGATGTATGTACCTAGTGTTGTACCGTACCTCTGGTGCGCGGCTGCGGCGGCTCGGCGAGCCCCCAGCGCGCCTGGCGCAGCGCGAGCACGGCGCGCACGGCGGGCATGCTGGCGCGCCGCTTCAGCCGCTCGAAGGCCGCGTGCATGCCGCCCGGGCAGTCCGCGTCCAGCGCGATGTATGTACCTAGTGTTGTACCGTACCTCTGGTGCGCGGCTGCGGCGGCTCGGCGAGCCCCCAGCGCGCCTGGCGCAGCGCGAGCACGGCGCGCACGGCGGGCATGCTGGCGCGCCGCTTCAGCCGCTCGAAGGCCGCGTGCATGCCGCCCGGGCAGTCCGCGTCCAGCGCGATGTATGTACCTAGTGTTGTACCGTACCTCTGGTGCGCGGCTGCGGCGGCTCGGCGAGCCCCCAGCGCGCCTGGCGCAGCGCGAGCACGGCGCGCACGGCGGGCATGCTGGCGCGCCGCTTCAGCCGCTCGAAGGCCGCGTGCATGCCGCCCGGGCAGTCCGCGTCCAGCGCGATGCCCGACAGCTGCCACACACACACACACACCGTTATGCGGTTACATAATAGGCACAAATATATTTTTGACACATGCTGGTGAAAACCTAAATAATCTGACGAAAGATCTGGATATTTCAATTCGGGGCGCAGAGATCAGAAATTGAATTAGGAGCGCGAGGCTGAATACACCATATGGTTGGGTGTCAGCTCGAACAAGTGGACTTTGGAAGGTGCCTTGAGGAGACGGCTCGACGGCGGGCTAGAGCTGGTTGTCGAGCCTCAGACGTCATCGGGTGCTCCAGCAAGTTCACATACATACAAACACATTACACATTCATTTACACATTCTTGCTGGCTTTGACGATAGAAGTCTGAAGAAAACATCGGTGAATGGGGACTTTGGTTAAGAATAGGTTAAGTTCAGCGTTGCGAATCGCAGTCAACGGAGGACACGGTAACACGTTTGACGGAGACTGTTGTCTCTCATCTGGATGAAGGTCGAAATTGTATTAGCATATTCTTAGACCTCGCCAAAGCCTTTGATACGGTTTCGATTCCCATATTACTTCGTAAGTTAGAAGGATTTGGCATACGGGGTACTGCTTTAAATTGGTTTAGTAACTACTTGACCAACAGACGCCAATGCGTTAGTTTTGGTGGCTTGCTTAGTATCGAAAAAAATATCTCATTTGGGGTCCCTCAGGGAAGCATTTTGTGCCCCACCCTTTTTCTGGCATATTTAAATGACATAATGTCCCTGAACATTCCAAATAGTGATTTTTTGTGCTATGCGGATGACACTGCAATTGTTTTCAACGGACATTCATGGCAAAATGTCCAAGATACAGCAATATCAGGACTTAGACATATATCAACCTGGTTAAACCAAAATCTTCTTACATTAAATGCAGACAAAACACAATTTCTCTGCTTTCATAAAACCGCATTATCTAGCCCCCATCCTCTATATCAAGCCTAAAAATTCACACAGAGAGCTGTTTGTCAAAAAACCAGAATTGCAAATGTAAAAACATCCAAAAATCAGACTCCCTCAAGTATTTGGGTGTAGTGTTAGACGAAAACATTTCAAAAGGCACATTGGTCTTTCTACGGCTAGGGTTCGCAAGCTAATTTATACTATGAAGCTACTGAGAGAAGCTACTAATGGCCAACTTCTAAAAACGGTTTATTTCGCACTATGTCAGTCAATACTAAATTATTGCATTCTAGCCTGGGGAGGAATTGCAAAGACCACTCTCTTAAATCTGGAAAGAGCCCAAAGAGCAGTTTTAAAAGTGTCCTTGGGTAAACCTCGCTGGTACTCCACGGTGCACTTGTACAGAGAGGCACAGGTCCTCAGCGTACGAAGGTTATTCCTGCTACGGGCTGCCATAAACGTGCATAAGTCTACCTTAAATTTACCGTTATATAATGATATGATAAAGAAGAGAATCTTCAAAGTACCTACTCCTTTTCTTAAAACTAAGTTTGCTTTGCGTTTTCATACATTTCTTCTTCCGGACATCTATAACACATTTGCTAAATGTATCGACCTAAGAAAAACCTAACTAAAACCTATTAAAAAGGTCGTATCGTCACAGAAATTTTACGGCACTTACGTCCTTTTCTTTGAGGAAGGCAGTTTTTCAGCAATATCTCGAAAACCTCTGAACCGATCTTGTTCAAAACAATTTTCGGTGAATGAAATTAATAAGCCCTATGTCCATGAATTTTTCCATATTTTTTAAATACACCGTTCAAAAATTAGAGGGGGGGGGGGACAGAATTTTAGTGACTTTCGGGGCGATTTTCTCCGACCCTATTCACTTAATCAAAAAAAAATGCAAATAAACCTTATATTTATTTTGAAAGGCCTATCGATTGATGTGCCACACGGGGGGTCACAATGAAAAAAAATTTTTTGACTTAGTTTTATGTATGGAGTGCACCCCTAAATAAAAAAAAAATTGTCAAAGTCAAAGTCAAAGTCGAAGTGATTTATTCTTAAATTTAGGCATATTACATGCACCTATGAATGTCGATAAACTACCACCGGTTCGGAAGTAAACCTCTGCCTCGAGAAGAACCGGCGTAATAAACTCGGCGAGGTGTCATTTTTTCAAAACAGTATACAATATATCATATCAGTATCAGAGTATTATAAAATTTTAAAATTACATTGCTACAGTAGAAAGCCTATTTATTTTACGACAGGTTTCTAGTGCAGGATTTTATCGCTGCCAAATATCCCTATCCATGATGTAGTCGTTTATCTTATAATATGCTTTTGAAATGAGTGTCCGTTTTACGACAGATTTGAATTTAGAGTCAGTAAGTTCGGTAATGTGTTTTGGAATTTTATTGTAGAATCTTATACAATTTCCCAAGAACGACTTTTTCGCTTTTACTAGCCTGTAAAAAGTTGTTTTGAGCTTCCCTGCGCTTCTGGTAACCTTGGGCCTATCAGTGTTTGTTGGGTAGTTGTATAAATTCTTCCTAACATACATTATTATTTCAAATACGTATAGCGACGGCAGTGTTAGAATATCTGTTTCCTTGAAAAATTATCTTAATGACTCACGCGACCCGAGGTTATAAATTGCTCTAACAGCCCTTTTTTGTAAAATAAATACAGTCTCAATATCTGCCGCTGATCCCCATAAAATAAGACCATAAGTAATTATACTGTTAAAGTAAGCGAAGTAAACTAACCGTGCCGTTGCTACATTGGTAAGCTGCCTTATTCTCCTGACTGCAAAAGCAGCGGAGCTCAACCTACTTCCTATCGCAGTTATGTGGGAACCCCACTGCAGTTTAGAGTCTAACGTAATACCTAAGAATACAGTTGACTTTACAAATTCTATGGTTTCACCATTAAGTTTAATATTTGAGGCTAAGTTTACATTTGAGTTCGCTAGTGTGAATTTTATACATTTCGTTTTTTTCGGATTCAACACTAAGTTATTGGCAGCAAACCAGTCAGATATCATGGACAGGGTGTTATTTGGTTCAATGAGTTCAGTATCTTTCCTATTAACCTTGAACAGTAACGAGGTGTCATCGGCGAACATGACAATGCCTGATCTTCGGCTTACCATATATGGTAGATCATTTACATAAACAAGGAACAGGAATGGACCTAAAATAGATCCTTGAGGTACTCCCATCTCCACCACTGTCTCTGACGAAATGGCCCCATTTATCGCTACCTTTTGATTCCTTTGTGTTAAATATGACTCAATGAGATCTAATGCATGTCCTCTAATGCCATAAAATTTAAGTTTACAAATTAAGGTACTATGATCTACACAATCAAATGCCTTGGAAAGGTCACAGAAGACTCCAATGGCGTCCTGCGACTCTTCCCAAGACTGCAGAATGAATTTAATTAAACTTGCACCAGCATCAGTAGTTGACCTACCCTTTGTGAAGCCGAACTGCTGTGCGTGCAAAATCTTGTTATAATTAAAGTGAGAAATCAATTGCGTTAGCATTATTTTTTCAAATATTTTGCTAAACGCGGGTAGGATAGATACGGGACGATAATCAGAAGGATTATCTCTATGGCCTGATTTGAAAATAGGAACTACTTTACTACATTTCATTAAATCTGGAAAAATGCCATTGTCTATACAACTATTAAAAATAAGAGCTAGAGTAGGTGCAACAACCTCCAGAATGGCTTCCAGTACCTTGACTGACACGCCCCATAAGTCCTCCGTGCTCTTTATTTTTATCAATTTAAAAGATTTCAGTATATCTAGAGGAGAAACATGATGAAAACTGAAAATATCTACGTTCTCTAACTTTACATTCTCACTCAGAAAGGATTCAGCTAATGTACTAGACGATTGCAAACTTTTTGTTGTCTGAAACGGAATTTTCTAAAAGAAATTGTTAAATTCATCAGCTACTTTTCCTGCGTCAGTTACTAATGCATTCTCTATCTTCAAAGAAATGGTGGAATCGCTTTTATTTTTCTGCCCAGTCTCTGTGTTTATTATTTTCCAGACTGTCTTGGCCTTGTTATCGGAGGACTTTATTTTATTATTTAGGTGCACTGCTTTAGCTTTCGTGCACACAATTTTAAACAATTTGGAATAATCCCTAACATACTGATGGAAGCGCTCGTCAGTGGTATAAGACCTCCTCTCATAAAGTTGGTACAAGTTATCTCTACTTTTCCGGATTCCGGCAGTTGCCCACTCATTGAATGACATTTTACTATTAATCTTGATACGTTTTTTACCACAACTTGTCTTACCAATCTTGTCGTTTTAATTACAAAACTATGTAGCGGCTAACAAAATACACCTATCCTCAAAATTTTATTCAAATACACCTTGTAGTTTTCGAGTAAAATGCCTGTGACATACGGAACGACGGACAGACGGACATGACGAAACTAGAAGGGTTCCGTTTTTGCCATTTTGGCTACGGAACCGTAAAAAGCAGTGTCCTAGAGGCAAAAAAGAAAATCCAAACTATATTGTTATCTTGGAGTTACGAACAATCGGAAACAATCATTAATGTAATATCATACCATACACTCACATACATTACATATATACACTACACACACACAAATAGCACCGACATTCTTTCATGCTCACTCTCTTACTGCACGCACCCTAGAATAATTTTAATTAATTGAGTTTAAATTCTCTTTTTTTTCTCTTTGCTTTTTCTTGTTTTCGTTCTAAATAAGCCGCATGGATAATCTGTATTTTGTATTGGTTTCCACGGGACAGGACTAGCCTAGTGTGGGACCAGAGCTATGTTTCAGAGTGTCTATGTATATGTTAATCAATATTTTCATTTTCATTTTTCATTTTCATATATTTTTTGATTGAATGAATGAATGAATCGATGATTGATAAACCAATAATGTATCATTAAATTTATTGGTTTCATACAAGTAAATAGATTCATAAAAACTTGAAACTTCAATTCCAGTTGCAAGTTGCTCAAGCTCTTGAATAAGTACATAAACATTTTAGCAAACAAGTAAAATTTATTTAAGTGTTATATTATAAAATCATCATTGTAATTTACAGTATTGCATTGCAGTTGTCGTCAAAAAATTATGTAAAATATGCAACTAGTAAAATATACGATTTATCAAGAAACCTAAATTGTTTACTCTATACGTTCATACAAGACAACGCAAAGGTGATATATTATTGGCCGGTACTGTAATATAGATTTATCGTTCTGTTATTAATTTATTCAAATAAAAAAATATACAATGGCGACTCCACTGCATTACTTGTGCTAAACTGCCACCAGAATCGTAACCCTTCATATCATAACCATGCCAAATTTCAGCTCAGTTGGATTCCCGCACGTAGATGAAAATGGTTTGCAAAGGGTATTGTAAGGATGGCGAAACTGCCTTTGACGAGAAAGTGGTTTTCCTTTGGCTCGGATAATTGTCTTTACATACGTTGTAATTTGACCAAATTTTAGCCCCGAAATGGCCGTGGTTTTTGACCCGATTTTCATGAAATTTTTATATATTATGTAGAAAATTAAGAGCGTTTTTTTCAAAAAAATAATCTAATTAATTTTATATTTAAGTAAAAAAAAAACATTTTTTTAATATTCATTTTTTTTCTTGCGAGGTGGCGACACTTACCAATATCAGATATATTATGAGTCATAATATATCTCTATTAGAGTATTAAAAAAAAAATATGTATTAGAGTATTAAATGGGTCATAATTTAATACTCTAATACATTTTTTTTTTTCTAAAACATTCATTTGGATCATCAGGTTAAAACAAGCGGATTTGTAACATCTCATACGTAGCTTTCCCTTTACTACGTACCTACGTAACATAGGATTCAATAGTAGTCATATGTGTACGAGTGTGGCGATCCATTTCCGAAAATCGATTTTTTCTGCAAGCAATCTTTCCAATTTTTAATTTTCTGCTCGGTATTTTCCCCATATGTTGTTTTTTTGAGTAGATATTATACCTTTCGCTAAACTACCCAATCTAATCTTTTCCTGATGGTTTTTTTCCCTGATATTGAATATTTCGGAAGCTATTTTTCATGTCTCATATTTAACTAATCTTAAGTTTTCTCTGTAGCGTTACTTTACATTCATTATTTGCAGATAAATAAGTAAATAAATGTCTCTTATTTGCACGAAATTGTCGTGGGTCGTGTACACTTATTTTACCTTGTAGGACGGAGCCACCATATTTAATCGAAAGGAAAGCGAATGTCACCGTTTCAGGTTTTCGGATTTCCGGCTGTTCTCCTGTACAATCAGCATCATAAACATGTATACACTTGTGGTGGTTTTAGGACCTTTTCTCTAAGCGGACCTTATGGTCCTTAAACCACCACAAGTGTATACATGTTTATGATGCGGACTAGGACCTCTTTACCCGACTGCCGAAGGAGAGAGGGTTATAATCTGACTAAAGATTCGTAGGTTCGGAGTATACCCCAATCCAGCTGCAGAACAGGTACCTGTTTCTCTAAAATTGTTAATGAGAAAGCAAACAAAAAAGATAGCATAGAAATCAGATTGGTAAAATTACTTGCATAAATTACGCAACTAGAAATAAATGATATTGGAAATATTACTATTTGCAAAAACGATATTCAGAAATTCACCCTCTGGGGGAAAAAACGGACAGAAAATTGAAAAGTGGGTAATTTTGCAAATAGAAATTTACCTCGCGGTAAAAATGCCGAACAGAAAATGATATATCGGAAAATTTGCGAATGGAAAGATTGCTTGCAGAAAAATTCGATTTTCGGAAATGGATCGCCACACTCAAAATATATAATCGATAGCGTAGTCTAAATTCACATTCGAAATTCGAATTTTCTGGAACCTTGACTGACTGCTACTGAAACCTATACGTAGGTACGTAGTAAAGGGAAGGCTACGTATGAGATGTTACAAATTCGCTTGTTTTAACCTGATGATCCAAATGAATGTTTTTGAAAAAAAAAATGTATTAGAGTATTAAATGGGTCATAATATATCTGATATTGGTAGGTGCCGCCACCTCGCAAGTAAAAAAAAAAATTATGAATATTAAAAAAAATGTTTTTTTTACTTAAATATAAAATTAATTTGTTTTTTTTGAAAAAAAAACGCTCTTCATTTTCTACATAATATATAAAAATTTCATGAAAATCGGGCCACTAGTTTGGTAAATAAAAAATAAAAACGATTTTCCTTTTTTTACTATCTCAAAAACCACGGCCATTTCGGGGCTAAAATTTGGTCAAATTACAACGTATGTAAAGACAATTATCGGAGCAAAAGGAAAACCACTCTCTCGTCAAAGGCAGTTTCGCCATCCTTTCAGGGCTATACCCTTTTGAACGCTCAATTCGCTCAAATTATCACCACCACCAGTCTATTATGTAACTTTTATAATTACTTATTTACATGAACATAGCATGTCAAAAATCTATACAAATAAAGATGCTCGATCTTTCTACGAAGTGCATGTATATGTTTGTTTGAGTCTTCTTTTACAACAAAGCGATGATATCTCGATGTATGTATGAATAAATTAGTCAGTTTATTTGACTTTCCTTCCATACATCAATAAAATAACATTAAAGAAATATCAAAGTAATTTAAAAGAAAATTATAGTGCACACTATACAAATAATGATTTACTGTCGTTTCGGCGCAAATGAAAAATCGTCAACACGAAATTACCATTTTGAAATTGGACCAAAAGTAATACCATCAAAAGTGAATTTGGTGAAAATGTAATTGTGGTCTTACTTTTTTAAAACCCATTTTTTTTCAAAATGAATCAAGCCCAAATGGTATATTGTTAAATACGTGCAAACAGAATGTTGTCTAATTTAAATTACTTACAAAATGTAATATGAAAATATACTATTTTGTACAGTCGAGTTCTCCAATATCTATACAGACTACCTTTCAAAAATATCTATACTCAGTCTTTATTGTTACTGACATAAGACACATGTGTAGATATTTTTGAAAGGTAGTCTGCATAGATATTGGAGAACTCGACTGTACACAATTCATGTATGACGAATTTCCGATTGGTCATAACTTTGGAGTGTAGGTACGTAATTCCATAAGGACGTATTTATTTCGTTCTATATCAAGTGTGTAAATTTTGTTTTAAGACGTACTTAATTAGATTTTAGCATTATTCACTAGAGAATTTTCCATGTCGAGGATTTTCAAATAGTTCCCATATTATTTTTGTAAATGTATAATTCTAAAAATGTACATAATTATTACAAAATAAATTAACCTAACTAACCTAACCCAGTCATAGAAAAAAGACCCCGTCTGCGGCATGGAGTCCTTAACGCTGGCGGCGTTACCTCTCTGTATTGCTAATGAAATACGTTGCGAGAGGTAAGCGCCAGCGCAGCCCTATCGTCCCCTGAAACGTCGACGAGTCAAATTGACATTATTCAGATTCGATTAATAATTTTGAGTTGACAATTTTTCATTTGTGCTGACAGTAAATCCAAATAATTTATTTATTTATATATTTTTAATGTCATAAACAAAATGCTACTAAATAATTCGCAAACCTATAAATAAGAGAAAATGAAGCACGGCGCGACCTCATTATTGGGGTCAGCGAGTGCGTCATCTTTATGCATAACCATGTTTAAAAGTAAATAACTACCTAGTTGCAGCGGCGCAGTGTTTGTGCGGTGTGCGTCAGCGGACACAATTTGCACGCTCGCTTAATGTTCCAAACCTCGTATTCGGGACAATTTGCGATATTAAGATGTTTTTTCACAAATCGGATAACTCGACTTGATTCGGCCGCTAACTCGAATTGAATCTCAAGTAGACTGGACTCGGACCAACCGGACGGCGTTCGCGGCAGCAGCCGAGCCCACGGGTCAGCGAGTCGACTCGAGTTAACGGTACTCGTGTTGTTGCCGCGACGAGCTGCACGGTTAACAAGGACGCGCGAGCCGTATCGCGGCGAGATACACTATCCGGCTCTTTCTAATTAGAATGCTTAGATAGAGTCGATCCTAGCTAGAGTTAGTTTGGTGCTGAGCTGTTTAGTTGACATTTTAGGGTTAACTTGCCGCTCGGACCTCCAAAGCAGGTGCTCGGTGGAGGGGCGCAGGTGAATGGAGTCATTACGTGATTTTCAGTAAAACAAATTCATACGCTGATAAAAAACATGAAACGTGGTAAGTCATCAGTCACCAGGACATGACGACCTCAGTATTGAGCACCTCCGGTATGCTGGAGTTAACTTGCCCACGGCCGGGTGCTCGTTGTTTGTGTACGGGGCACGGATGTCTCCCTCGAGAGCTCTTCAAGACTGTTGTAGTTCCTATTATAAAAAGTAAGGCCGCGGATGACTCCGACAGGAACAATTATAGACCGATCTCTTTAGCTACAGTCATCTCAAAGGTACTGGATGGTTTACTTGATCGTTGTAGACGTATAAGTAAACAAATTGACATTGTTAAAGTACTTATATGTTCGTGTTTAATGACTTTTTTATTAATTTGTAATTTCTTTGACATTGTTATAGTGCTCGTGTTTAATGATTATTTTATTCATTTGTAATTTCTTTGACATTGTTATAGTACTTATAATGATTATTTTATTTATTTGTAATTTCTTTGACATTGTTATAGTACTTACATGTGCTCGTGTTTAATGATTATTTCATTACTTTGCAATTTCTTTGACATTTATATTTGTATGCCAATCGGCAAAACATAGATACTCATATATACTTCTTATGTAAGACCACTTTTGTATTTCTCACAAATAAAAATCTGAATCTAACTTAATCCGTAAGTGAAGTTGAGTACTGTTTAAGTTCTGTTTAAGTGTAAGGTGTGGTCGGGGTGTTGCGGACTGACCTTGAGCAGCTGGCAGACGGACTTGATGTTGGTCTCGTTCTCGGTGTCCAGCATGTGCAGCAGCACCTTGCACAGGCTCTCGCCCAGCGAGCGGATGCGCCCGCCCTGCGGACAAGTGCGCGTCAGTTGCCGACCAAGACAGCCTAGCCTAGTCCCGGGTTCGAATCCCGGTAAGGGCATTTATTTGTGTGATGAGCACGAATATTTGTCGTGGGTTTTCTATGTATTTAAGTATTTATATCTATTATATAACATCTTTGTGACTGTTTTTTTATTTATAACTTAGTTGCGGCCGCACTATCCTATATTTTAATCCAGGCTATAAACTATCTTTGTGCCAAATTTCATCCAAATCGGTTGATCCGTTTCAGCGTGATTAAGTAAGAGACGTCTAATTTTTCGCATTTATAATATTAGAATTATAATAGCCACCTTGTTATATAAGAATTTTAATTTGCTACGACATTATTTTTACTTATTTTTAAATTAAATTTTAAATGGCCTCTCCTTCTGTGAAGAAGGAGGTGTAATTGTGAGTAGGTACACACAAAATATACAAATAATGATACCTAAATTTTATCTAACAAAATAATGTGTATAAAAATTTAAATAAATTAAGTCGTTACTAAATTTATAATATTAGTAGGTTTCAAATGTAGCGTAATTTTTGTGTTTCCGTATAATTCAGAAACAGAATTCTGTTCGGTCGAACGCTGACCTGGTTGTCCTCGAGCTGCGTGTAGATCTCGGCCAGGAACATGGCGAAGCCGCGCACGTTCTCCTCCGAGCCCTCGAGGCCGGAGATGATCTTGTGCTCGTCGGCGGCGCAGCGCTCCAGCAGCCCCGCGCGGAACGTGGACTCCTCGGGCGGCGCCAGCGAGTCGTACATGGAGCACAGCCGCGCGCCGTTGTAGCGGAAGTTCGGCTCGCCGATCGACTGCACACACACACACGCGGTCAAGCGACAGACGACGACGGCTTACCACTAACAATGAACATGCTTATAGTGAAGGTCGTAACGATTGATAATGGTTCTCATGTATTATGGAAAGTCTGCATTAGACTAACTGGTCCGAGTCCGATCCGGACTGCTTTAGGTCTAGGACCAGCCGACTTTTATTTTTCCTAATTTTACCCACTGTCGTGCTCGATTTGGCTGCCCGAAAGCTGCGTACGAATTTGAGCGGCTCAGCCTGAGGCATGCTTGCCTCGCGGCGAGCTGCTCGCGCGCCAAATAGTTCCACATAAACATGCGCGGGTGAGGCAGCGCGCTCGCGGTGAGCCGAGATTATGTATCATTCAAAATGGCGTCGACAAGATGACAGCTGATTGATTTCGGGTCCCACAACACCTTTCGCTTTCCATGTATTTGTATCAATAATCGTCCCCAATTTATTAACAAACAATTACACACGCACGGCTCGGCCACATTCTCAAGGTGCGTACGAATTAAGCTGCGTACGAATTAGAGCAGCCTCGGGTTGAGGCACGCACGGCGCCTATTTTGCTCAAATTCGTACGCGCTCAAGCCCTGTGCGCGAGCAGCGCGCGGCGAGCCACCCAGAGGCGGTCTCTTGACCGTGCTCAAAGGCGCCTCAGTGTGCGTGCCTCGCATAACTTGCGACGTGTATCTGAGCATATCGCGGACAGAGCGACAAGATCGAACTTTTTTGTGCGCTAGGCGCGTACTGAGTACCGAGGCTGCTCTAATTCGTACGCACCTTTAGGCTGAGCCTGCTCAGCCAAAGCCCCCCCCCCCCCTGTCAGAGAGTTGTTCTCGATGTGACTCGTTAGTCCACGAGCGGGCCGCACAGCGTGTCGAACTTGCCCGGGTCGAAGGTTATCTCGCACATCACAGTTATCAGGTTGTCTATTCTGTCCCGGCGACAAGGACACTGACCTGGTTGATGATGGCGTCGATGAGCGCGCGCGTGTAGCTGCGCTCGTGCAGCATGCCGGCGAACGAGTCCACGAGCGGGCCGCACAGCGTGTCGAACTTGCCCGGGTCGAAGGTTATCTCGCACATCACAGTTATCAGGTTGTCTATTCTGTCCCGGCGACAAGGACACTGACCTGGTTGATGATGGCGTCGATGAGCGCGCGCGTGTAGCTGCGCTCGTGCAGCATGCCGGCGAACGAGTCCACGAGCGGGCCGCACAGCGTGTCGAACTTGCCCGGGTCGAAGGTTATCTCGCACATCACAGTTATCAGGTTGTCTATTCTGTCCCGGCGACAAGGACACTGACCTGGTTGATGATGGCGTCGATGAGCGCGCGCGTGTAGCTGCGCTCGTGCAGCATGCCGGCGAACGAGTCCACGAGCGGGCCGCACAGCGTGTCGAACTTGCCCGGGTCGAAGGTTATCTCGCACATCACAGTTATCAGGTTGTCTATTCTGTCCCGGCGACAAGGACACTGACCTGGTTGATGATGGCGTCGATGAGCGCGCGCGTGTAGCTGCGCTCGTGCAGCATGCCGGCGAACGAGTCCACGAGCGGGCCGCACAGCGTGTCGAACTTGCCCGGGTCGAAGGTTATCTCGCACATCACAGTTATCAGGTTGTCTATTCTGTCCCGGCGACAAGGACACTGACCTGGTTGATGATGGCGTCGATGAGCGCGCGCGTGTAGCTGCGCTCGTGCAGCATGCCGGCGAACGAGTCCACGAGCGGGCCGCACAGCGTGTCGAACTTGCCCGAGTCGAAGGTTATCTCGCACATCACAGTTATCAGGTTGTCTATTCTGTCCCGGCGACAAGGACACTGACCTGGTTGATGATGGCGTCGATGAGCGCGCGCGTGTAGCTGCGCTCGTGCAGCATGCCGGCGAACGAGTCCACGAGCGGGCCGCACAGCGTGTCGAACTTGCCCGAGTCGAAGGTTATCTCGCACATCACAGTTATCAGGTTGTCTATTCTGTCCCGGCGACAAGGACACTGACCTGGTTGATGATGGCGTCGATGAGCGCGCGCGTGTAGCTGCGCTCGTGCAGCATGCCGGCGAACGAGTCCACGAGCGGGCCGCACAGCGTGTCGAACTTGCCCGGGTCGAAGGTTATCTCGCACATCACAGTTATCAGGTTGTCTATTCTGTCCCGGCGACAAGGACACTGACCTGGTTGATGATGGCGTCGATGAGCGCGCGCGTGTAGCTGCGCTCGTGCAGCATGCCGGCGAACGAGTCCACGAGCGGGCCGCACAGCGTGTCGAACTTGCCCGGGTCGAAGGTTATCTCGCACATCACAGTTATCAGGTTGCCGATGTTCTCCTGCACATACATTCAAGTATGATAAACTTCAGAAAGCTTTAGCTCATTTTGGGTAAGGTCACTGATACAGACATTGATATACAATGATTTAAATATGTTATGGGACTGCGACACATAAGCTGAAAGACACTGCCATGAAGGACTTGTTGGGTATAAATTACGTAGTATAATATGCTTAATCAAGCAGTCTTAGATAAAGTGAGTAATGAAAGATATTAGACACTAACAAAACTATGCTATGAGTTCCAAGTTGCAACTTGATACGTTTAAAATTTACTTCGCAATTCGAATTTAGTATTAAAATGAGCAAGGATTTAAACAAGTAATATTAATGTCCCGGTTTTTTAGGAAATAATAAATACATACTCTCAAGTCCATGTTCTCAGCTTCCTCAAGCGAGTATGACATGTTGTCAAAGTTGTATGGGTTCTGGTCCTGCGCCTGCCGCAGCCGGTCCTGGACGGAGAACCTCTGGGGTCTATATGGGGCTGGGTCAGCCGGATACGCCTGCGGGGTGTAGTTTGGTGGGTACCATTCTTTTGCCTCGGCCGACAGGTTCGACTTGGGTGCTTCCACTAGAGAAAAAAATTGGATTTATTCTATATTTTATTTAATATATTCTTTAGGTTAATTAGTCTTATTAATCAGCCGCTATTGTATCATGTGGTAGTTAATAATTTTGAAATATTTTGGATTGCAATTGCATGAGAATGTCAGATTAAATAAATAAATAATAATAAATACTAAGGGACATTCTTACACAAATCGAACTAGGCCTATAGTAAGCTCATGTAAGATTGATAGATTTCATTAAAATTTATAACATGATATTGTTGATTCATACTAATACTATACAACCTTAATCTATCAATTATTAATGGCACTGAATAATGTCGGCAGAGAGATTATTAACAGGATTTTAATGTTTACAATATTATCACTAGAGGAACAATAGGTACCTATGTCAATAAGGTGAATTATATAAGTGATTTGATTTGTGTTTTAGAAACTCATCTACGGAGTAGTATGTTTTGTCGAGCAGGAGTTTTTTTTATAATAGTTTTAAATTTCTTATCATTAGGTTCCAGTTTGATGGGATTGGGAAGTTTGTTGGTTATTTTAATACATCGGTAGTGAGGGCCCTTTTTGCACATAGTTAACATCGTGTTTGGTATAGCCAGCTGGTTTTTTGATCGTCTATTATATTTGCTGTTATAAACTTCTCTCTTGGTTTTGAATAGTTCGGTCTTCCTGAGAAACAGTGCTGCTTCTAGGATGTATATACAAGGTAATGTAAGTAGCTTAAGTTTAACAAAGTGCGGACGGCAATTGTTTGGCACATGCGTGTTTATAAATAAAGACCAACGACAGGAATAGTAAATCGTATATTATAAATGTATTAATCAACCATACAAGTATTTAGGGTAAGCCAATCTACAAAAATAGACAAAGTTCTTGCTCGGAGTCAAGTACTAAAGTGCCGGCTGCAGGTTCACACACTCCTTCCTCGCCTCCGCTCCATGAGAAAATTGAGAACCCCGCAGGCCCCCACCACCATTGCTCGGATGTGACGTCAGCTGACGTCATCGAATCTTGTGAATCCGGAGCGATAACATGTTTGTCAGGATGCGGACACACTTCTTTTGCAAGACGAACATATCATGTACATCAGTGCTGGAGAACCACAAGACCACACCATAACGGAGCCACGCGTATGCCGTTAGTGCATTCGAGATAAAAAAAAAAAAAAATACAATACTAAGCGCGTATACAAACCTCGACATATTTGATTTTACATCCTGGATATGGCTCTTCCAGTTAATACTCGTATCAACTCCTATCCCTACCCCAGTAAGTTACTTACATTCACTAACTTCTTCAATATACTGATCATTTATATGTAATTTTATTCCCAATGGTTTTGTCTGAAAGGGTTTAAACTGAAATATTTTTGTTTTTTTAAGGTTTATTAATAGGTTTTGCCCTTTTAGCTAGTCGGTAATTTTTTGCATAGTTTGCTGAAGCCGTTCGTTGCATTCCGTATTGCTTTTGACAAACACTAAGCTGCGTACGAAATAGAGCAGCCTCGGGTTGAGGCACGCACGGCGCCTATTTTGCTCAAATTCGTACGCGCTCAAGCCCTGTGCGCGAGCAGCGCGCGGCGAGCCGCCCAGAGGCGGTCTCTTGACCGTGCTCAAAGGCGCCTCAGTGTGCGTGCCTCGCGTAACTTGGACGTGTATCTGAGCATACCGCGGACAGAGCGACAAGATCGAACTTGTTTGTGCGCTAGGCGAGTACGAATTTGAGCAAGTGGCTGAGCCGTGCGTTTGTAATCGTTTGTTAGTTGGAACAATTATTGATACAAACACATGAAAAGCAAAAGGTGTTATGGGTCCCGAAATAAATCAGCTGTCATTGTGTCCACGCCATTTTGAATGTCGGCTCGCTGCGAGCACGCAGCCTCACCCACGCATGTTTATGTGGAACTATTTGGCGCGCGAGCAGCTCGCCGCGCAAGGCGAGCATGCCTCAGGCTGAGCCGCTTAAATTCGTACGCAGCTTTAAGGTGCGTACGAATTGGAGCAGCCTCGGGTTGAGGCACGCACGGCTCGCCTATTTTGCTCGAATTCGTACGCGCTCACGCGCTTTGCGCGAGCAGCGCGCGGCAAGCCGCCCAGAGGCGGTCTCTTGACCGTGCTCAAAGGCGCCTCAATGTGCGTGCCTCGCGTAACTTGGACGTGTATCTGAGCATACCGCGGACAGAGCGACAAGATCAAACTTGTTTGTGCGCTAGGCTCGTACGAATTTGAGCAAGTGGCTGAGCTGTGCGTTTGCAATCGTTTGTTAGTAAATTTAGGACAATTGGGTTGTGTCCTAAATTTTTTTACGATGCCATTCGAACCAGTTTTTGGAGAGGAACAAATGTTTGTATGGGAGCAACTACAATTAAAAAACATAAATACCCAAAAAATTTAGTTAAAGACGGACCTCGCTAGCGGCAGCCGAAAACGTTTCATACTGATTAACATTGAATCGTGACGTCACAGGGTGATATTTGTACTAATCGTTGTATTGAAATTGAAAATCAAGTAAATTGTCGACGCCATTTTGAATGTCGGCTCGCGCGTGCACGCTGCCTCACCCACTCATGTTTATGTGGAACTATTTTGCGCGCGAGCAGCTCGCCGCGCGGGGCGAGCATGCCTCAGGCTGAGGCTGCTCTAATTCGTACGCACCTTTACACATGTTGTGTCTATCGTTTTAGGCAAATCATTTATCATTTTTTCACCTTATCGCAATGGAATAAGGTACAAAAGTGATAACTTACTTTTGCTCTTGACTGTACAGAGCAGGTAGTTGGACACATTTGTGACGCCACTGTCCTGATTTCTTTCGACTCCTGGTTGTAGTGTTTGATCTGTACTTATTGGTATTGGTTGTGTAGGTATGACTTTAGCCACACTGGTAGGCCATACCTCTGATTCCCATTGTGTAAAGTTTATTTAGCAAAATAGGGTGGGATACTCTATCATATGCTTTGGACATGTCCAGTAATAGCCCTACAGCATATTGTTTTTAGGGTTCCGTAGCCAAAATGGCAAAAACGGAACCCTTATAGTTTCGTCATGTCCGTCTGTCCGTCTGTCCGTATGTCACAGGCATTTTACTCGAAAACTATAAGGTGTATTTGAATAAAATTTTGAGGATAGGTGTATTTTGTTAGCCGCTACATAGTTTTGTAATTAAAATGAAAAAAAAATTTTTTAGGGGTGCACACCATACATAAAACTAAAAGTCAAAAAAATTTTTTTCATTGTGACCCCCCGTGTGGCACATCAATCGATAGGCCTTTCAAAATAAGGTTTTTTAGCATTTTTTTTGATTAAGTGAATAGGGTCGGAGATAATCGCCCCGAAAGTCACTAAAATTCTGTCCCTCCCCCTCTAATTTTTGAAGGGTGTATTTTAAAAATATGGAAAAATTCATGGACATAGGGCTTATTAATTTCATTCACCGAAAATTGTTTTGAACAAGATCGGTTCAGAGGTTTTCGAGATATTGCTGAAAAACTGCCTTCCTCAAAGAAAAGGACGTAAGTGCCGTAAAATTTCTGTGACGATACGACCTTTTTAATAGGCACGGAACCCGTCGTTTTGCGTGGTCCGACACGCACTTGGCCGGTTTTTTTATCTATTAATTTTAAGGCTGATTGAATAAATTTATATACAGCCAATTCCATTGAGCAATTTTTTCTAAAGCCATACTGATTGCTGTTTAACATAACAGGTTATATTTCGCGAAAAATTAGTACAGACGGTTCAACATTGTTTTTTCATAGACTTTCGATAGGGCAGGGAGCAAGGAAATAGGTCTATATTGATTTCATGCTTGTCGCTACCTGGTTTTAGAATAGGATGTATAACAGATATTTTAAGAGCATCTGTGAAGGTGTTTTCGTCATATGATTGGTTTACTAACCATGTTATGGGGGCGCTTAGTTCCGATTTAAAACAATAGGTACACATATTTGGCATAGATTTGTGGCTAAGTAAGTATATGATGGGTTAACAGCTTTATGTATAGAATCAAACATAAAATGTAGTGTATGACTGAATGAGTTTCCATATAATTATTAGAATCATTTTAACATAAGAGGGAGAGGGGAGGGGGTGAACAATGTCACCTTTAATGACATGAGATTACAAGAGGAGGGAGGGGGTTGAACAAAATCTCATTACATCACACCAAGGGGAGAGTCAAGGAGTGACTCCGAGAACCCTAAGAGGTTCCAAAGTTAAATAAAATATCAACAGTCTGTGAACAGAGCGGCCAGCCAAACATGTTGGTAGTGAAGTAGTGGGAATCATACACTTATCCCTTTCTTTAGAGTGACAGTTCTAGTGTGAGAAACAGATGAATGTTGTCTAAAAGTTTTTATGTCAGGTTTGGCTTGCCTGACTGAATCTACAAGAGATACTTTACATTAGCCCTGTATCACACAGTATCAAAATCTATTCTGGGTTTAATTTAATTTAACACACAAAAATAATTAATTTCTAGCTCAAACTCAAAACCCGCTGGCAAATAGTTAGGTGTTGTGTTTAATTATCTTATTTTCATTATAGGATATGTAGAATACTTTAGATAGCCAATGAACTTATCCATGATGGTTATCACATGTGATGTGAGTGACAACAGCCATAATCCAAAGTTCAATTTGGAACAAGTTTGATGTTGTTCTCACAATCCAAGGGGATATCCTTAAATTAATGGTACATGTTGTAAGATATATATCAATATTATATCTCTATTACTTCTTTTTACCTGACAGTTTCATACATGAATTAACTGTGTTCACTATTTTATGGTAAAATAAACAAAATTCTTACTCAAGTATGAATGTAGAACAGTGTCTTAAAAGATCCTGTGAGATTTAGACACATGTGGTTTCCTCAAAGAAATTAAATCACAGGTCACAGCACGGCACTAAGTTGTCACTCTTGATAATTACGTAGGTACGTATACAAAATGAGGGCATTAGCATATGCCATAAACACAATTAAATAACTGAAGATGGGTTATGAACAGCGGAAAATACCGCAAGCCATCCGCGGCCAGCCGTCTTCCTTCTGTCAAATTGAGTCGACGTCATTAGAAATTGAAATCCTTACTTTCACCTGAGGTCTTGAATGAAAAACGCAGTTAACTGGCCGACTATGGCGACGTCACCGCGCACTGGGTCGGTCTGAGAAATAACAGTTTTTTACACATTCTGTTACCTTTAACATCCTCCCCGACGTTTCTTGGGCGTCGAAGCTCCCGTGGTTGGTTTTCCGGCTGCTGCCAACCGCGGCCTCTACCTCTGGACCCCCCGATGTCTCCGTTATTCATTTCAGAAATTTTAGTCTTCCGCAGTAACTCTGTAAGAATGTCTTTGTAGAAATTTCATAACCCACAAAAGGATGCTGCTTTATACACTTGTTACATCCACAGTTTTCCGATTTCATTAATTCAACACGTAAACAAAGACAAATACGCTCAAGTCGGTTTCTACAGCGCTGCCTCCATGTTATTTGTGCGAGTGGGATGAAATGAAAGATATTTGTGCTTTTCACTCTTGGATGCGTTCAGTCTATATATTTCCAGAAAAATCTACGTTCACGAAAGAGTGAAAGAAAGGGAACGATGTATAAATAAATATATAAAAAATATTGTATTGATCGTGAGCATAAATTAAAGCACATAATATAAATTGCCGTAAACCACCACGTTAAAAATATATTATAATATACCAAATACCAGGTAATTTTGTTTGAAAAAAAATTAACGATTTAGAAGGAATCAATAATAATAATATAATCATTGACCGATTTATATCATAAGTCCTCTAAAATGCGTCCGGAATCCAGATACCATAGGCAATAGTCAGAATTAGAATTTACAATAGGGACCCATTTAAATTGTGTTGGTTTCACCCGCGAGTAAACGATTCAAAAGCATCGATTAGAACTCTGCACTCGGAAAAATTAAATAAAATGTGTATATAGAAGTAACCATAACCAGTTTGTTAATAATTTAATAATATTTGCTTTTCACTACGTACATTATATTATTATAGCTACACAATAATATAAAAACGTCCTTATCATTTCCTCTGCTTTCAAAATCGATTTTAATCGAGTAAGAAAATCGCAGGTACACCACAATTCTTACTTTTGACAGAAAATAATAGAAATAGACCTTGAACGCGACTCAACAGTTTGAAGACCTTACTTTTACATCGCAGAGGGCCTACCGCGAAACGATATTCGTTTTCGTTCGTGTATCTCCGTCTCTGTCGCACTTGCTAGTTCGAGCAACAGAGACGGAGATACACGAACGAAAACGAAAATCGTTTCGCGGTAGGCGCTCTGGTTTTGAACGCACGCCAAGTCTGGGGGCCTACCGCCAACGGCATTCGAAGTTTTCCCTCTCTGTTGCACTTACGTACGAACTCGCATGTCTGACAGAGAGGGAAAACTTCGAATCCCTTTCGCGGTAGGCCCTCTGTCTCGTCAAATTACAGCAGCAATGGAAAACTAGCGTTGGACACAATCTGTTTTGATGAAAATAATACATAGCAATAAATAAATTCTTTTTTTAATTAATAACAGATATTTTAGGACAACTTGTACCGATGAAAGGAAATAGTACCGCTATTAACAGCTTCAACGTTATTGGTGGTGTTTGAGTTTGAACAACGACTCATTTTGTAGGTTTGGGAGCATAACGTCTTCACGTCCCACTCGCAAAACGTCTCTCCCACAAAATTACGTCCCATTCGCAAAATGTCTTCTCTGCAAATAGTACTTTAAGTAAAATACCCCACTTGCAAAACGTCCCTTTCTCAAAAAGTCCCACCCCTTACGCAAAACGTCCCTTAAAGCCCCTTTCGCTGAAAGTCCCTACTGTATAACGCTCCTTTCACAAATCGTCCTGTCGGCGAATTGACCCATTCGCAAAATGTCCCGTCTGGAAAAAGTTTGTTTAAGTAGAGACTAGGAGTCTTCTCATGGGATAAGAGATTTATTTATTTATTATTGAATCAATAAGATGGCCAATAATAGAAATCATTTTACGAAAGGGACGTTTAGCGAACGGGTCATTTTGCGGAAGGGACGTGTGCGAACGGCTTATTTTGCGAACGGGACTTTATATTTATGTGAAGGGACGTTTTGCGAACTGCACCTTTTGCAGAAGTGACGTTTTGCGTAAGGGACATTTAGAAAAAGGCACGAAAAAGGACATTTCGCGAAAGGCACATTCTGCGAGTGGGACGCAATGCACCCTAACCATTTTGTACGTTTTTAGGGTTCCGTACCTCAAAAGTAAAAAACGGAACTGTCTACGACAACGCGACAGGCGACAGCGGTCGGTGTGTGGGCGCGCGGGGCGCGGGATCCCTTCCACCGGCACTAGCTCGGACGGCGGCGACAACAACGCTCGCGTCTAATATTTTTGTATATATATTTTTGCCTACATAAACGTAGAAGCTTATACATAGTTTTTCTTTAGCCCTTAATAGCTGCATACAAAGTGGCGACCGTGACAGGACAGTAAATTCATAATCATATTTGACATCGCGCACTAATTGACTTGGAGGGAAGATCATTCTCGAAGCGCAAACAAAGAAACTAACGGCGAGCAACCTTTGGACCCAGGCGGCGGCGTGGCTTCGCAGCGATGTAACAAGGGGAGTGCCCGTTTCTATTCCTTTGCCTTTCTTACCTTTCCTAGTTTTGATTTGTGTGCTAGTGTACTTTATTTCGAACACGTAATTTAAAATCATAATTTTGTGAAATCCTAAAATATAATTAAAACATTAAAGTGCATGATCTCGCTGATCGGGATACGTTGTTTATCTTTAATGCATATCTTGCTATACGCATTGTTAAAAATATTGCATTAATATCACTTAAATACGAGTGAAACATTATTTTTAAGCATAATTAAGCGCATACTTTCATTGGCCTGCCCGAGCTAGTCAACCCAATGCATAAGCCATTAAGTGCTTAATTCCCTTGCATCTTGACCTTGCACCGCTTTAAATCATAATTAATTATATTATAATCTTAAAACTAGTTGTTTTACCTAATATTTACGGTGCTTTGTTTATAGAACACGCCTTTGTTCTCGCTTTCTTAATAATAAGCGTCCTTAAACATTATTTCGCTTAGATACTTAAATAAAATTAATAATAACTGTTTTCTTTCACTCTAAAGTAGTGTTTATTCCTCAGAGGTCCTAATTATTAGCTATTTGTTATTTACATAGTGCTCATTTCGTACCGGGCTGACATTTCCAGGGACTGCGCGCGCGCTGACTGGTTTAGCAGCGCGCTGCCGTACCTACCTACTAGCCATCAGCTGTTCGGGCGAGCCTTGACCTTGTTTCGCGCGGCATATCAGCGCGCCTGGAGCTCCTGTCTGGTTTGATGCACAGTTTACTTAGCCTAATTTGTTGATTGCTCTTCACCTTAAGTACCTATACCTATTGTGTACAGTCATTACTTGTCTTTTTTAATTGTAGTGTTTACCCCATCTAACTTTAAAGCATGTCACCAATTACACCGCAAGCCGGAGTGGACATAAGTCCACTTGAAAAGGAATTAAAATTTAAAGAATTAATTAAACAGCGTGCGTCGATTAGGGGTCGACTGACTACGTTTGAAAACTTTATTAAGGAATTAAAAAGGACAAAGATTGACGAGATTACAGAAGCGCAATTTAATGAACTGAATTTGCGAAACTTAAAAATAGAAGAATTATTTTCTGATTTTGAAAAGTATCAAATGCAAATAGAACTAGCCTGTCCTGACCTGGATGATCAGGTCCAGGAAAGGGAGGCAACTGAAACAAGATTTTACAGTGGCATTTCTAGTGCTCAATCGTTACTAAAATTACGTCCTTCAAACTCTGAGGATAAACAAAGTTTGTATAGTAGTTGTGTGCGTCAGGAAAACATTAACGTCAAACTTCCGGTTATTAAATTACCGGTTTATGACGGGAACTACTTTTTATGGTTAGAATTTCGAGATACATTCGAGTCATTAATACACTCAAATGAAACTATCCCCGACATAAACAAATTCCACTATTTACGATCCTCATTAGAAGGGAGCGCGGCACTTGTTATTAAATCGATTGAATTCTCATCTCAGAACTATAAGGTCGCATGGGATTTGTTATGTCAGAGATATAACAATAAAAAAATCCTGATTAATAATCACTTAAAGGCTCTCTTTAGAATCGAGCCCATAACGAGAGAATCTCATAAATCATTACGTTACCTAATAGACTTAGTGACTAAAAACCTAAGAGCTTTGACTACACTTGGACAGCCAGTGGACCATTGGGATACGCTCATAATATTTATGGTTTCAAGTAAATTGGATTCAGTCACGAGTGGAAAATGGGAAGAGCATAGAAATAATCTCTCCGACCTCCCACTCTTGGATGAATTCATCGAGTTTCTTCGTAACAGAGCAGACATTTTGGAAACCACGTTAGCGAATAGACATGAAAAAAGCGTCCCATATTTTCATAAAGATAATCATGTAAAACATGAACCTAAAGGTCCGTTTACACATAACAAATTTTCGAAAAGTTTTGTTACTTCTAATGAAACACCCAAACCTGTAGGTTCTTTATTATGTCCGAAGTGTAACCAACGTCATAGAATAATTGATTGTGAATCATTTAAATCTTTACCTCTCGAAAGCAAATGGAGCGAAGCCTTGAAGTTAAAACTTTGCACCAATTGCTTACGACGTGGACATGAAGCAAATAATTGCAGATTATGTCATAAGCAACATAATACGTTACTACATAAAGACAGTAACGTAACTGCAACCTTACCTGTGACGTCGCCAATAGCTGGGACGTCAGTTGACCTTGAAGTAGTCAACCCACCCCGCAGGACATTGTCAGTCCAGTCTTGTGGGCAAGTTCTCCTAGGTACCGCTTTAGTTAAGGTAACCAACCCTGAAACAAATACTTACCAGGTTGCTCGTGTTCTTTTAGATGCAGGCAGCCAATCTTCTTTCATGACTGAAGACCTGAAAAATAAACTTGGATTAGTTAATCGTGATCCCGATTCTTTAAATATATCGGGCATTAACAACATTCAACTTACCATTTCCGACAGGTGCGACGTAACTATCAGCTCCTTGTCAAACACGTTCCAAACAACCTTAAATTGTTTCGTGATTCCTAAAATCACTGGTCAGTTGCCTAACATGGCTGTAAACATTACTCAGCTAAACTTACCTGAAACAATTCAGCTCGCGGATCCTCACTTTTATCACCCTGCTGAAATTGATATGCTGTTAGGTGCTGAAATATTTTTCGATATATTATGCCCTAATAAAATACGTTTGGGCTCAAATATGCCCATCCTTCAAAACACTCAACTTGGCTGGATTGTACCCGGCCCTTTAAGTCCAACTCATTGTTCTGAATCCTCCCAGACTATCCATTGTAACTTTACGAAGGAAATCAGTGACAAGTCAACGCAGTTCTGGAACCTTGAAGAACTTCCACAAACTAAAACTGTGGTGTCAGCTGATCATACCTATAGTTTACCTGTTGGCCGATTTTCAGTCTTAATGCATCTGAAAGCGCCACCTGAAACACGAGATATAACGTTACCTGAAATAAAAGTCTTACAAACTAACATAAATGAGGATAATAAAACGAATGAAATACTAAACATAAAAGACTATTCTAGTTCATTAAAGCTAAAAAGAATATTTGCGTGCATATACAGATTCATAAATAATTGTCAAATAAAAGAAAAACAGAATAGATCTATAGGTCCCTTAAAAGAAAATGAACTTAACCAATCACTTACTTACCTTATTAAAATTGCACAAACAGAGTCATTTTACAAAGAACTTAACCTAATAAAAAATAAAAATAAACTAACCTCATCACATATGTTGCAGCGTGACCTTAGTGCTAAAGCATTCATTTCCTGTCTTCGCAGATTCATTTCGCGTAGAGGTAGACCTAGTCAACTTTATTGCTACAACGGTACTAATTACGTGAGTGCAAACAATGAATTAGGTCGAGCATTAAAGGCAGGCATGAGTTCCATATATAAGTACACAGCTGAAGAACGCATTCAATTCATATTTAGTCCCCCCCATTCCCCCACTTTCGGTGGTTTGTGGGAGGCCAATGTTAAATGCCTAAAGTTTCACTTAAAACGAACAATAGGTAATTCTAGTTTAACGTACGAGGAGTTGAGTACTCTTTGCACAGAAGTCAAAGCAGTTCTCAACTCCCGACCCCTTACTCCTATTTCATGTAATCCCAGCGACCTTTCTCCCTTGTCACCAGGGCACTTTCTCGTGGGTCGTCCGCTGACATCTATGGTAGCTCCACCTACTACATTAGAAAAAGGCATAAAGACACGCTACCAAATGATTGAAGCGCTTCGAGACAGTTTCTGGAAGAGATGGCATCAGGAGTACCTCTCAGAATTGCAGAAAAAGACAAAATGGAGACATCCCTACAACGACATTAAGGAAGGCGCTTTAGTAGTTTTTAAGGAAGAGAATCTTCCTCCCATGCGATGGAAGCTAGCACGAGTCCATCGTCTTTACCCCGGCAAGGATGGAGTTAGCCGGGTAGCCGATTTTAAAACGATCCGAGGGATCGAACGCCGTGCACTCAATAAGGTGTGCCCCCTCCCTGATGATGAAGAAGAGTTGCAGGCAGCCTCAGCTCCAGCCAGCACTGGCAGTCCTTCAGCTACCTCCAACGGGCCCCCAGCATGTCTACGACAACGCGACAGGCGACAGCGGTCGGTGTGTGGGCGCGCGGGGCGCGGGATCCCTTCCACCGGCACTAGCTCGGACGGCGGCGACAACAACGCTCGCGTCTAATATTTTTGTATATATATTTTTGCCTACATAAACGTAGAAGCTTATACATAGTTTTTCTTTAGCCCTTAATAGCTGCATACAGAACCCTTATAGGATCACTCGTGCGTCTGTCTGTCCGTCTGTCACAGCCGATTTGCTCCGAAACTACTGGACCGATTGAGTTGAAATTTGGTAAACTTATGTAAATTGATTGGTAAATTAATGAATTCTGAACAAGGGGGCCACTTTTGGAAATAGTGAAAAATAGTTAAAGATTACTGGAAAACCTATAAGAAGTTTGAGTATTCAGAGTAACGGGAAAATTGTCAATATTTTACGGAACCCTCACCACGCGAGTTGAACTCGCACTTGTCCGGTTTTAAAACCTGACATCGCACGCGGACCGCGGTCGGGCGCGGACTGATGTTCGCGTTCGCGGCGAGCAAAGAAGACGTATAGTCGTCTTTTCGCCACGCGAGGTACGCTGTACCGAAGTATTCGCATTCGCAGTGACCAGTCAGTATAAATATTTTCAATGAAATACTGAATTTGAGTCTCCTGTGGAATGTACCTAATTTCATCTTTTTTTGTAATTTGATGACTTGCCACCCCCACCACCTCACACTGAAAAATCCCATGTTTAGCCATATCATCCTACTTTTTAAGAGAAACACGCACACTCCCAACTGGTTGTTAACTAGGACCGGACGTAACTGAAGGGCAACAATAGTCCAGGCAATGAACTGACAACTTGTATGGAAAAAATGACATATTTGGAAATAATTTATAATAGCTAATTTTTTTAATGTAACGGATATATTATCAATTAAATTGTTACCTAGAGGCAAAATCCAACAAAAAATCAGACATCAAAAAAATCAATATTTAATTAGCTCCCAAAAAGTCCGGATAAATATTAATATTTTTTTTTATCTTTATTTAGGTTCATTTACATTTGCTTTAAAATATTCAATTTAAATAAAATAAAAAAGACAATGAATGTTTAATTTAAATCTATATAATTACTTCCGGGTGGAAAGTTTGTTGGATTCTTGAATAAAGCACCTTAGAATAATGTTTTAGAATGAAATAAACAAAAATAACGCTATTATAAATTAATGTTTTTCGAAACCGTATTTTGCCTCTGCTACAAGCGCGCGGTGGGCGACCGCGGGTTATATGAGCGCTACGCTACAACTCCAACGCTTGGTGGGTCGCGTCGCGAACAAAATGAGCAACATGAGGCTTCTAGTGGGGTTGTTCTGTGATCAGGCCCCAAAAAACAACAAGTCCAGAGGTTCAATCTATTTAATAGAGTTCACAAAATACCGAGGTAACTTGATAAATTAACAAAGTTCCATCTTTAACTAAAGCTAAGCAAATAACTTAAGTATATTACAAAAATATACATTAATTCCCAACCAAGTTGGTATCACTATTGATTTATAAGTCATATAGATAGACTTGTGATCATAATTTATGTGAAAAAAGAATATACTAAAGAAAATAAGAATAATATATTAAAAAATATTATGATATTGAAGTTTTTAGAAGGACCAGCAATTAAATACTGTTGTATTGATAGATTCCATTCCTAGCTAACAATATTAAACTTAGTACAATCAGTGACATAATTACTTATAAAAATCAATCATATAATGAATACAGTTTTTTATATGGAATCTTATGATCATCACTAAAAGCTTGTAACAGATCAATTTTCGAAAATACTCTACTAAGTGTATTACATTGTTAAGTCTAGTAAAAAGCCTCATGAAATGTAATGAAATTCAATTTTTTTATTGTTGGTTGTAAACGTTATTATTTATTATTGAATACAAGGGGACCAACTACACACAAAATATTCGTCTGATATCATTAGAAGCCTTCCACTTAAAAGATGTTCAAGTCTAGCACTCCTGAAGACACACATCTTGTAACCTAGCTTGGTCCTACCAAACAGGTCCCAGACTGCATAGAAGTTGAAGAGATTATGAAGCTGCTTACAGTGACCTTGTCTAAATTATTGCATACTATATTCCATCTAATAAATTTGTTCTATATACTAAAAGATTCTCCGCATCCACATGTTCCTTTGATGTTTGGATTGTTAAACACAAACTCGGCTGATAATTTATTTTCTACAAAGTCCATTTCCGTTCCTGTAAAAAATTTAAAATTATGAGAACATACTTATTTATTTAAGCATTATATTTCTTAGGCCTCCTGCTTTTCTTTCTAGTTGTCTCTGTTCTTCCAATCCAATTTGGTCCAGCCACTGCATTTATGTCATCAGGCCATTGTGCTTTGAGTTCTCCCATTCATCTTTCCCTAGCAGTCCTCTCCATTTAGTGACTCCATAGTCATATTAAGGAATTAATATCCATAATGGAATTAGCTGAGCTAGTACTGACTGTCTATCAAGCTAATGCTCCTGGGTTCAAACCTCAAATGTTTTTTTGTGTGATGATACTGAATATTAAGCCCTTGGATGTATTGTTTTGTACAAAATTATTTAAAATGTTAAATAAGGGCCATCATAAAAAAAAACAGAATTACTGAAAATGATCAATACAAACCTAATAATGTTAACTGTGCCTTCTTATCTATAATAATCGTGACTCCATCTTGTTTCACTTCTTCATCCAATTTCTCTTTATTCTTTGCATAATCCAGTGTGTAGGACAGTCCGTTGCAGCCTCTCTGTCTTACACCTACTTTTAGCCCAATGAACCCTTTAGCATCTTCCTTGGCCATTATTTCTTTAATCTTGTTCACTGCAGAGGGAGTAAGTACGAGCGCAGCACGAGACGGCAGCAACCTCTTCTTTACAGCCCTCACAGTGGCACTTGCAATAGTTTTAGTAGCCATCTGCAAAACGTATTCATGCAATGAAATAATGAAGCGAAAGTCTTACAGGAAATTGGTCGCAGTTTACAAATATCCAAATGAAAAACACACACGTTTAGGCCTATTGCCAAAAATACTTACGAAACATAAACGTCTGATTACAAGTACACTGCGTAATATTTAATTGGTATTTACGGAAACTTATTGGATTGAATGAGTATCGGAACCATAATTCATACTTACGATGTTATTTTTTTCCTTTACTGTTTCATAATATTACTCTGTAGTGTAATGTTATTTTTGAATTTTCATTGGATTTAGATTCTGTCAAGTCAAAAGACTAAAAATATATAATGTCGATGTCGGTGTCAAGGTGTCATTTTAGCAATCGCGATGTTCAAGTCTCGACTTTAAATGCCATTTTTAATGAAACTGGCTAACCAAGCGCGTCTACTTAAACCATTCTATGACAAATGACAACAGAATTTTGACAATGACGTTTAATGACACGTCTCCGCTACCGAGCTCGTGTTGCGTGTAGTGATTTTAATTTTCTTCACAAATGATTTAATACAACAACGATGGGAGGCCAGAAATTTGAATATGATGAGAGTGGATCGACATTCTTTTATTTTGTGTTATCATTCCTCGCCTTAATATTAGTGCCAGCCACGTTTTACTATTGGCCAAGGAAAAGAAAAGAAGGTAACGCTTTATCCATGTTTTCTCCATAATGCGGTGTTAAAATGCATTTGTTAATGTTCATTTAATGGTTGTTCCACATTGCGTTGTCGACGTGACTCGTCGTGCATCCCTAGTTGGGCCGCCGTACCGTTATGTCAATAGGTTTGTCGCGCGAAGCGGAGCTGTCGGCCGAAAACGTTAACGCACGGCTGACACGGCCGCTGCAGTCGTACATTCTTATCACAAATACCTGATTACTTTGGTAGTTAGTTTATTTAAAATTTATTGCACAAATATAAAAATAAAAGTACAATTGGTGGACTTAATACCTGCAGGCAATCTCTACCAGTAAACCATTGGGCTAAACAGAAACTTAAGTAGTGTTCCTGGATCCTAGTTTACCAGTTCCAACCACTTGATCCGCTACTATGAAGAGTTATAATATGTCTGCCATCACTAGGCGACAATGTCTAAGCCACGCCTGCTAGCGTTTCCCTTTATGGCAATCCGTCTAAAAACTTCCTCTAGTAATAATGAAGTGGTTCCAAGTAATTTTATGTATCAGTACATCAACAAAGTCCCATCTTTTTCATGATGTCAGGGTGACAGATGAAGGGGAATGACCTAAAAGACATGTAAGACTCTATTTTCACTTCAATACAATTGTGACTCTAAAGGTAGCAATTCAAGAAATATAGTAGTGATTTTGCATTTATTTAATCTTTATTGCACAAAAGAAGAAGTTATCTTACAAAAGGCCTAATGCCATAAGCCTGGTCTAACAGTAAACCCCTGCATGCATTGAATAAGTTATAAGGTTAATGTGCTATGTATTCCAAATATGGATCCTGTTTTTTTTTTTGTATGAGGATCAATTAGCTTTTCCTAGTTTTAGTAGCTGGTTGCGATATTGACTCCTCCTAAATCCATGATATACCTATAGGCCACAAATTCACCAAATAGTTATTTTTGCGGCCCTGAGCATCCACTGTGGTAAAGTCCCATTTCTCCTAGGCTTCCTTCTAATCATGCGAGCAGTGCATAATCTGAATATTACTGTTATACAGATTACCATCTGGAAAATGTTGATTACCCCTGAAACGAAAAAAATGTTTTTAAAAATAACCTCTTGTTTCAGATCCAGAAAAACAAGCAGAACAATGCCAGTGTCCAAATTGTATAAAGAAACAGTCAATAATAGAGCAATCACAGCCTTACAAATCATTAAAAAATTTCCTTATAAAACTCGCAATAATCTTGGGATGGGTGTTACTCGCCTTCTTAGCGTATAAAGTGTCACAGTTTGATTATGAAATGTCTAATTTCGATCCTTATGAAATATTGGGGCTGCCTCCGGGAGCCACTCAGGCAGAAATCAAGAAGTCTTATCGTAAGCAGTCACTTATACTCCATCCAGACAAGGAGACGGGTGACGAGAAAGCCTTCATGAAGCTTACTAAAGCTTATCAGGTGAGAATCCTTAGTTAAGTTATTATATACTGAATACCTTTTGAATCCTGGGGTTCCTAGAGCCACCAGGTTTAAAGAGTTAATTCTATGTAAATTTGGCAGAATCAAGAAACAAAAATGTGTTCGTGACACAAGACAAAGAGAAAAGAAAACGTGAATCTGGGTATTCCGTTGGGTAGTGTTTTCTTAAGTAATAGGGAGCCAGCATCATTGTCTCAGCATCAGTTCTCTCATATATGATGTCGGCACTGTTTCAAAATACAGATTCATCTAATGAATCTGCTATCCCATATCTCATATTATCATATAACTGGCTAAATTGATTTCAAGTAAATTTATGAAACCTTGGTGTACTTCTTGCACTTCAGGAAAGCAAGTGGATTTGACGAAATTAGATTTTAAGACCATAATAATAGGAGCGCGTCCACTCGCCTTCGTGAAATGCAACACCTGTTATCAAGATTAGACATGCTGCCAAAGTGAATGCGATGTGTGTCAGAGTTAATAGATTACCGTTATCGAGGGAGAAACTTATGGATTTGTTAGCTGTAGGTTCACACGCTTTTCGTCCAAATTGTATTTCAACGGATTTATTAGCCGTTCATCCAATATGCAGTACGTCCAATTGGGTTTTAAATCCTCATTTCGTCAAACGCACATTTATTGACCAATAAAGGACACGCAAATTGCCCAATACGCATAATGTCTACACGAGCGATCAGTTTTAGAGGGACTTTAAGGCAGGTCAGTGTAGGTACGACGACGAGCGAAGCGAGGAGTGTTAGGTAGAACTGCGATCATACAGCGCGCGAGCCGGGCGAGCGCAGCGAGCGTGTCGCGGCAGCGGCCGGCGAAGCGCCAGAACCGAATACTTTTTAGGGTTCCGTAGCCAAAATGGCAAAAACCGAACCCTTATAGTTTCGTCATGTCCGTCTGTCCGTATGTCACAGGCATATGACTCGAAAACTATCAAGTGTATTTGAATAAAATTTTGAGTATAGGTGTATTTTGTTAGCCGCTACATAGTTTTGTAATTAAAATGACAAAAAAAAATATGTTTAGGGGTACACTCCATACATAAACCTGAAAGTCAAAAAAATATTTCATTGCAAGCCCACGTGTAGCACATCAATCGATAGGCCTTTCAAAATAAATATAAGGTTTCTGAGAATTTTTTTGATTAAGTGAATAGAGTCAGAGATAATCGCCCCGAAAGTCACTAAAATTGTATCCCCTCTAATTTTTGAACCGTGTATTTTTAAATATGAAAAAAATCATGGACATAGAGCTTATTAATTTTTTTCAGCGAAAATTGTTTTGAACAAGATCGGTTCAAAGGTTTTCGAGATATTTCTAAAAGGCAAAAAAACAGACCCCAGTAATTACCGCCCCGTGGCATTACTGCCAACCTCTTCAAAGATTTTTGAGGCTGCTATGTGCAAACGGTTATCCTCATTTTGTGAAAAATATAGCATATTTGATGAAGCGCAAAATCGCTTCCGGAAAAATCGATCTACCACTCTGGCTCCATATAAGTACATGCAAGGAATTCTTAATATACTCAATGACAGAAAATATGCAATCGGTATTTTGCTGAATATGTCGAAAGCATATACATACCTCGAACAAATCATGCGGATGACGTAAAAATGACGTACCTAATTTTGCACACAGGATGATGTCTGTATTGCAACATCCAAGACATATTGCACGAAGTAACAGATTAACCGCGTATAATTTCAAGAAATCTATACAGAATTATCTGAATGATAGGATGATGTACTTAGTGAATAAAATAAATGTTGCGAGATTTCTTTACGTAAGTACGATAATTGATAATAAAAGTCAGTATGTTACTAAAAAAAATTTAATGACACTATGTACACAACTATTTCTCTAAAAAGTCTATAATTGCGGTCGCACACTTAAAATAAGCTTTAATAAATTTTCTTCCTCACTTGCTTGACCGGGAAAAAAAAATTTGGCTGTATATAATATCATTATGGTAAAGAAAAATTATCGACATATAGGTAGCTATAATTATCGACATGTAGCTTGCTATTTGCTATTTTAAAATAATTTATTACCCATCCCTAAGAATGGCTCGAAATTGACAGCTACCATTTTGCACCTCCGATAGCGGGGTCTAGAAATGATATATTGTATACTGTTTTGAAAAAATGACACCTCGCCGAGTTTTATACGCCGGTTCTTCTCGAGGCAGAGGTTTGCTTTCCGAACCGGTGGTAGTTTATCGACATTCATAGGTGCATGTAATATGTCTAAATTGAAGAATAAATCACTTTGACTTTGAATGGCGTAAGTATGGAATGCGTAGAGTCAGCATCATTATTGGGCTTTGAAATCGATTCTAATGTTAACTGGAAAAAGCACGTGGCTAAGATTAAAACGAAATTGTCATCATTCGTTTATGCCCTAAGAGAACTTAAAAGATCTACTGATTCAAATTCGGCACTCACCGCGTACTATGCATATGCCTACTCATGGCTTAAATATGGAATAACATGCTTGTGCCCGCGGCTTCGCCCGCATACTAAAAGTAATTTTAACCGTTTACCTACAAAAAAGTTGCATCTCAGTTTTACCCGTATGTTCCAATTGAATTGCAATTTGGCACAATTGGCACAAATACTTTCAAGAATTTTCATGTTCACTATGTTGAATTTCAAAATCGATCCCATTTTCGTAATTAACGTCCCAAAAAACCATTAAAATGACACCCATATTTAGACATTTCAACCCCATCGCACTCCAACAGGGGAGATGGTATTTCACGTCCGCCACGTTGGATTTTAAAATCGTTATTGTTTTCGTAATCAGCGCCCAGCGACCCGATAAACCATAGAAACAATACCCATGTTGATTTTCAGACATTGTCACCACATTTCCCCCTTTTAGGACTTGAATTCTCAAAAAATCTGAAACATGGTGTTCACTCATTTATCGCTAGGAATACTCCTGTGAAGTTTCGAATGAAATAGTCTTACTTATTTTGTTTCCCCATACAAACTTTGGATCCTCATTTCACCCGCTTAGGGGGTGAATTTTTTAAAATTATTTCTTAGTGCACCCGAACTTATAAGGAACCCATGTGCCAAATTTGGAATCTCTAGATCCAACGGTTTGGGCTGTGCGGTGGTATGTCAGTCAGTCAGTTTCTTCTTTCATATAATTATCGACTCTACATATATAGTCTACATATCGACTCTACATATCGACTCTACCTATCAATTCTACATATCGACTCTACATACCGACTCTACATACCAACTCTACATACCGACTATACATATCGACTCTACATATCGACTCTACATATCGACTCTACATATCGACTCTACATATCGACTCTACATATCGACTCTACATATCGACTCTACATATTGACTCTAGATACTGACTCTACATATCGATTCTACATATCTGGACCCCCATATAAAATTTCACCCCCTCTTTTAAGGGGTTGGGTGCAGATTTCCAAAAAAAATGATGCACGTTTTTTTTGTTAGTCACAATCACAAATAGTCCGCATACCATTTTTTAGCTTTCTACCTTGAAAATTGCGGAATGCTCTATACAAACTTCCACCCCCCATTTTAGGGAAGTGGGGGGTTAGAAAGAGACAAAAAGTAGCATATGTCACTCTCAATCCCTTCAACTATCTCCACTTAAAAAATCACGTCAATTCGTCGCCCCGTTTTGCCGTGAAAGACGGACAAACAAACAAACAAACAAAGACACATATACACTTTCCCATTTATAATATTAGTATGGATCTATGGATATGGATATTATGGGGAAACAGCACAGATGCTAAAGACCTAAATAATACTTCAAAAGAAATGCATACGAAATGTCACTTGACAGTATACTTCAAATAATTTTGTTAATTAGACAGGGCATCAAAGTTTTCGAGTCATTTAAGTAATTTGTGATGTATTGTTTGTTAGTGAGGTACACAGGGTGTGTAAGACAGGGATCGGATACCGGTATTTTCTCCATACAAATTAACGGTATTATTTCGTTCTTTGGTTATGATATTTTGATCGGGCAGTTTAATAATACGAATATGTTACCTAAATACATGATAGAGTCGTACATTAAGGGCCTAAAATAATTCAAAATATTAGACTACTTCGGAGATTTTTGAAAAAAAAACCGGTTCCGATCCCTGGTGTAAGACAGTTGAAGTTTTAGGCGCTGACGGACGACGAGGCGCGCCGCAACTGGGAGAAGTACGGCAACCCGGACGGGCCGGGCGCCATGAGCTTCGGCATCGCGCTGCCCAGCTGGATCGTCGAGAAGGAGAACAGCGTGTGGGTGCTGGGGCTCTATGCCCTGGTGTTCATGGTCGCCCTGCCTACTGTTGTGAGTTCATATTTTATATACGACGAGGCGCGCCGCTACCGGGAGAAGCACGGCAAACGTGCTGGAATTTTTCAATTAGTCCGTGATCAGGATCCCGACCAAACACAGACAAAATACGATGTTTTTCTTGTTTGTGTAATAAATATTAAATAAATATGTATTCGTAGGTAGGTACGTGGTGGTACCGCTCCATCCGGTTCTCGGGCGAGCAGGTGCTGCTGGACACGACGCAGATGTACTTCTACTTCTGCCACAAGACGCCCTCCATGCCGCTCAAGCGCGCGCTCATGATCCTGGCCGCGTCCTGCGAGTTCGACCGCCGACACAACTCGGAGGTCGTCGAGAGGATCACCGACAACGAGGAAGTGCCTATGGTGAGTGCCGCTCGGGGGCGACCGAGGCGCGGTCGGGCCGGTATCGGGAGTGACGGGTCGCTTGTTGCAGCTGCTGCGCGAGCTGCCGAACCTGGGCGAGAAGAACAAGGAGCAGCCGCTGTGCCGGCCCTACAGCATCAAGGCGCGCGCGCTGCTTCACGCGCACCTGTCGCGCCTGCGCCTGCCCAGCGCCGCGCTCGACGCCGACCGCCGCTACGTGGCCTCGCGCTGCCCCGACCTCGTCGTGGAGATGGTCAACTGCGTCAACCAGCTCATCGCGCTCGCCTACGCCAGGAGGAGTGAGTCCCTTCCCTCTACTAGAACAAGGAGCAGCCGCTGTGCCGGCCCTACAGCATCAAGGCGCGCTCGCCTACGCCAGGAGGAGTGAGTCCCTTCCCTCTACTTGTTCACCAGTATTGCCGAGGAGACCGAGCCACTCCTCTGCCGATTATAAACAACTAGCTTATGCCCGCGGCTTCGCCCGCGCACTAAAAGTAATTTTAACCGTTTACCTACAAAAAAGTTGCATCTCAGTTTGACCCGTATGTTCCAATTGAATTGCAATATGGCACAAATACTTTCAAGAATTTTCATGTAAGTACACAATGTTAAATTTTAAAATCGATGCCATTTTCGTAATTTACGTCCCAAAAAACCATAAAAACGACACCCATATTTAGACATTTCAACCCCATCACACTCCAACAGGGGAGATGGTAGGTATTTCACGTTCGCCACGTTGGATTTTAAAATCGTTGTTGTTTTCGTAATCAGCGACCAGCGACCCGATAAAGCATAGAAACAATAACCATATTGATTTTCAACATTGTCACCACATTTCCCCCTTTTAGGAGTTGAATTCTCAAAAAACCTGAAACACGTGTTCACTCATTTATCGCTAGGAATACTCCTGTGAAGTTTCGAATGAAATAGTGTTACTTATTTTGTTTCCCCTTACAAACATTAGACCCGCTTAGGGGGTGAATTTTTAAAAATCATTTCTTAGTGCACCCGAACTTATAAGGAACCCATGTGCCAACTTTGGAATCTCTATATCCAACGGTTTGGGCTGTGCGGTGATATATCAGTCATTCAGTTTCTTCTTGTATATAATTATCGACTCTACATTATATACTCTACATATCGACTCTACATATCGACTCTACATATCAACTCTACATATCGACTCTACATATCGACTCTACGTACCGACTCTACATACCAACTTCATACCGACTCTACATATCGACTCTACATATCGACTATACATATCGATTCTACATATCGACTCTACATATCGACTCTACATATCGATTCTACATATCTGGACCCCCATATAAAATTTCACCCCCTCTTTTAAGGGGTTGGGTGCAGATTTCCAAAAAAAAATGATGCACGATTTTTTTGTTAGTCACAATCACAAATAGTCCGCATACCAATTTTTAGCTTTCTACCTTGAAAATTGCGGAATGCTCCATACAAACTTCCACCCCCCATTTTAGGAAAGTGGGGGGGTTAGACAGAGACAAAAAGTAGCATATGTCACTCTCCATCCCTTCAACTATCTCCACTTAAAAAATCACGTCAATTCGTCGCCCCGTTTTGCCGTGAAAGACGGACAAACAAACACACACACACATACATACATGTATGGAAGTATGGATTAAAGCATAGTCTAACTAAATGGTTTTTAAAGGTATACAAATTTTAAATGAAATAAAACAAAATAAATTTTATTATCATGGTATTGGTTTTATTTAAAAGATATTCTTATGCCATTAGGTCTTAAAATGATTTCGGGCATATGGGCGCCACGGCTGGCTCGAATGAAGCTTAATCGAGAAGTCTAATTTTCGACCACTTTTTCGAGCATCAGGGGCCGTATAATGGCAATAACGTGGCGAATGTTGGCTTCCAAGTGGTCCAACGTCACTGGTTTATCTGCGTACACCTGTGACTTCACATGTCTCCAAAGAAAGTAATCCATAGGTGTGAGATCACACGATCGTGGAGGCCAGTTCACAGGGCCATTACGGGAAATTATGCGCTCATCGAATGTTTCCCGCAATAAATTGATTGTGGCGTGCGCTTGTGGCATGTTGCACCGTCTTGTTGAAACCACAACTTGCACAATTTGCAAGTGTTGTTCTGAAGTAAGTCTATTCAGTATTCATCGTGAAAATGGGACTTCAAATAACCGCCAACTGTCAAATTGACAATCACTACAAACAATGTTGCCAATTTAAAAACCAAACCTCTAAAAAACACCCTTTACATACAGTATGTAAGGCGGGCCAATTATGAGGGGTACGCGGGGAAGCGGGAGGTGAGAAAATTCTGAAGGGGTGTCAAGATTGACTTTATAAAACATACTTCAGAAAGGTACTCGTAAGGTTAAAATTAGGTTTGGGTGTTTATTTTAAAAATATCACTTGAATTGTGATCAAAATCGATATCTGAGAGCTCGAGAGGTCTTTCAATATGGATCCGAGGGCAGATAAAATAGGCTGCCATTTTGAAATTCTTTAAATACGTTCAGATTTCGTTCAAAATCGATATCTGAAGGTCCGAGGAGCTTCTTAATACAAACCTCAAGCTTGGATTGTAAAAAAAGTTTTGTAAGCCGCCGTTTTGTATTTTTTGGAAATATGATCCGATTTCGTTCGGAATCGATATCGGAGAGCTTCTTTTCATTTATCCAAGATCGGATTCGTATTAAGAAGCCCCTCGGGCCCGAAATCGGACCGTATTCAAATCATTTCAACATGGCGGACACTTTTTAAAAATCCGAGCTCGGATTCGTATTAACAGACCCCTCGGACCCTCAGATATTGATTTTAAACGGATTCGAACCGTAATTCAAGGTTTTTAAGATGGCGGACACGTTTTAAAAAACTAAACTCGGATTTATATTAAGAAAAGAAAAGTCGAAACCTTTCTAACTTGAATATTATTTTCCAGTACCGCGCCTACCGACCATAGAGACCATAGAGAACTGCATGAAACTCTCCCCGATGATAGTGCAGGGGCTCTGGGAATACAAGTCCCCCTTGCTGCAGCTGCCTTACATCACCGAAGACCACCTGAAGTACTTCACCAACAGGAAAAAGCACATAAAGTCGTTGCTCCAACTCGCTCAGTTGCCTGGCGACGAAAGGAGACAGGTGATGAGGTTCCTGAACGACAAGCAGTATGACGACGTCATCAAAGTGTTGGGGAATATGCCCTACATACATTTCCAAGTGAATACTGAAGGTAACTATCAATATTTCATTTTTATAAAATACTTTATGGTAACGCTACATTGTCATGATCGAATTTGGGTGACGATGTCTGAAAAACTTACATGAAACAATTGCCTTAAACTGGATACCTTTCAGTTAGGAACTTTGTTGTTCCAGTGATCGACGACGAGAACTCGACGGTGGTGACGGCGGGCGCCATCGTGACGGTGACGGTGTTCCTGCGCCGCACCAACATGCGCGACCTGTTCGGTGACACCAGCGTCAAGGAGAAGAACGTCATCAAGTATGTTTAGTGTTCACATTCTAACTAGTGCTCGAGTATTGTGTTCCTGCGCCGCACCAACCTGCGCGACCTGTTCGGTGACACCAGCGTCAAGGAGAAGAACGTCATCAAGTATGTTTAGTGTTCACATTCTAACTAGTGCTCGAGTATTGTGTTCCTGCGCCGCACCAACATGCGCGACCTGTTCGGTGACACCAGCGTCAAGGAGAAGAACGTCATCAAGTATGTTTAGTGTTCACATTCTAACTAGTGCTCGAGTATTGTGTTCCTGCGCCGCACCAACATGCGCGACCTGTTCGGTGACACCAGCGTCAAGGAGAAGAACGTCATCAAGTATGTTTAGTGTTCACATTCTAACTAGTGCTCGAGTATTGTGTTCCTGCGCCGCACCAACATGCGCGACCTGTTCGGTGACACCAGCGTCAAGGAGAAGAACGTCATCAAGTATGTTTAGTGTTCACATTCTAACTAGTGCTCGAGTATTGTGTTCCTGCGCCGCACCAACATGCGCGACCTGTTCGGTGACACCAGCGTCAAGGAGAAGAACGTCATCAAGTATGTTTAGTGTTCACATTCTAACTAGTGCTCGAGTATTGTGTTCCTGCGCCGCACCAACATGCGCGACCTGTTCGGTGACACCAGCGTCAAGGAGAAGAACGTCATCAAGTATGTTTAGTGTTCACATTCTAACTAGTGCTCGAGTATTGTGTTCCTGCGCCGCACCAACATGCGCGACCTGTTCGGTGACACCAGCGTCAAGGAGAAGAACGTCATCAAGTATGTTTAGTGTTCACATTCTAACTAGTGCTCGAGTATTGTGTTCCTGCGCCGCACCAACATGCGCGACCTGTTCGGTGACACCAGCGTCAAGGAGAAGAACGTCATCAAGTATGTTTAGTGTTCACATTCTAACTAGTGCTCGAGTATTGTGTTCCTGCGCCGCACCAACATGCGCGACCTGTTCGGTGACACCAGCGTCAAGGAGAAGAACGTCATCAAGTATGTTTAGTGTTCACATTCTAACTAGTGCTCGAGTATTGTGTTCCTGCGCCGCACCAACCTGCGCGACCTGTTCGGTGACACCAGCGTCAAGGAGAAGAACGTCATCAAGTATGTTTAGTGTTCACATTCTAACTAGTGCTCGAGTATTGTGTTCCTGCGCCGCACCAACATGCGCGACCTGTTCGGTGACACCAGCGTCAAGGAGAAGAACGTCATCAAGTATGTTTAGTGTTCACATTCTAACTAGTGCTCGAGTATTGTGTTCCTGCGCCGCACCAACATGCGCGACCTGTTCGGTGACACCAGCGTCAAGGAGAAGAACGTCATCAAGTATGTTTAGTGTTCACATTCTAACTAGTGCTCGAGTATTGTGTTCCTGCGCCGCACCAACATGCGCGACCTGTTCGGTGACACCAGCGTCAAGGAGAAGAACGTCATCAAGTATGTTTAGTGTTCACATTCTAACTAGTGCTCGAGTATTGTGTTCCTGCGCCGCACCAACATGCGCGACCTGTTCGGTGACACCAGCGTCAAGGAGAAGAACGTCATCAAGTATGTTTAGTGTTCACATTCTAACTAGTGCTCGAGTATTGTGTTCCTGCGCCGCACCAACATGCGCGACCTGTTCGGTGACACCAGCGTCAAGGAGAAGAACGTCATCAAGTATGTTTAGTGTTCACATTCTAACTAGTGCTCGAGTATTGTGTTCCTGCGCCGCACCAACCTGCGCGACCTGTTCGGTGACACCAGCGTCAAGGAGAAGAACGTCATCAAGTATGTTTAGTGTTCACATTCTAACTAGTGCTCGAGTATTGTGTTCCTGCGCCGCACCAACATGCGCGACCTGTTCGGTGACACCAGCGTCAAGGAGAAGAACGTCATCAAGTATGTTTAGTGTTCACATTCTAACTAGTGCTCGAGTATTGTGTTCCTGCGCCGCACCAACATGCGCGACCTGTTCGGTGACACCAGCGTCAAGGAGAAGAACGTCATCAAGTATGTTTAGTGTTCACATTCTAACTAGTGCTCGAGTATTGTGTTCCTGCGCCGCACCAACCTGCGCGACCTGTTCGGTGACACCAGCGTCAAGGAGAAGAACGTCATCAAGTATGTTTAGTGTTCACATTCTAACTAGTGCTCGAGTATTGTGTTCCTGCGCCGCACCAACATGCGCGACCTGTTCGGTGACACCAGCGTCAAGGAGAAGAACGTCATCAAGTATGTTTAGTGTTCACATTCTAACTAGTGCTCGAGTATTGTGTTCCTGCGCCGCACCAACATGCGCGACCTGTTCGGTGACACCAGCGTCAAGGAGAAGAACGTCATCAAGTATGTTTAGTGTTCACATTCTAACTAGTGCTCGAGTATTGTGTTCCTGCGCCGCACCAACCTGCGCGACCTGTTCGGTGACACCAGCGTCAAGGAGAAGAACGTCATCAAGTATGTTTAGTGTTCACATTCTAACTAGTGCTCGAGTATTGTGTTCCTGCGCCGCACCAACATGCGCGACCTGTTCGGTGACACCAGCGTCAAGGAGAAGAACGTCATCAAGTATGTTTAGTGTTCACATTCTAACTAGTGCTCGAGTATTGTGTTCCTGCGCCGCACCAACCTGCGCGACCTGTTCGGTGACACCAGCGTCAAGGAGAAGAACGTCATCAAGTATGTTTAGTGTTCACATTCTAACTAGTGCTCGAGTATTGTGTTCCTGCGCCGCACCAACCTGCGCGACCTGTTCGGTGACACCAGCGTCAAGGAGAAGAACGTCATCAAGTATGTTTAGTGTTCACATTCTAACTAGTGCTCGAGTATTGTGTTCCTGCGCCGCACCAACATGCGCGACCTGTTCGGTGACACCAGCGTCAAGGAGAAGAACGTCATCAAGTATGTTTAGTGTTCACATTCTAACTAGTGCTCGAGTATTGTGTTCCTGCGCCGCACCAACATGCGCGACCTGTTCGGTGACACCAGCGTCAAGGAGAAGAACGTCATCAAGTATGTTTAGTGTTCACATTCTAACTAGTGCTCGAGTATTGTGTTCCTGCGCCGCACCAACATGCGCGACCTGTTCGGTGACACCAGCGTCAAGGAGAAGAACGTCATCAAGTATGTTTAGTGTTCACATTCTAACTAGTGCTCGAGTATTGTGTTCCTGCGCCGCACCAACCTGCGCGACCTGTTCGGTGACACCAGCGTCAAGGAGAAGAACGTCATCAAGTATGTTTAGTGTTCACATTCTAACTAGTGCTCGAGTATTGTGTTCCTGCGCCGCACCAACATGCGCGACCTGTTCGGTGACACCAGCGTCAAGGAGAAGAACGTCATCAAGTATGTTTAGTGTTCACATTCTAACTAGTGCTCGAGTATTGTGTTCCTGCGCCGCACCAACATGCGCGACCTGTTCGGTGACACCAGCGTCAAGGAGAAGAACGTCATCAAGTATGTTTAGTGTTCACATTCTAACTAGTGCTCGAGTATTGTGTTCCTGCGCCGCACCAACCTGCGCGACCTGTTCGGTGACACCAGCGTCAAGGAGAAGAACGTCATCAAGTATGTTTAGTGTTCACATTCTAACTAGTGCTCGAGTATTGTGTTCCTGCGCCGCACCAACATGCGCGACCTGTTCGGTGACACCAGCGTCAAGGAGAAGAACGTCATCAAGTATGTTTAGTGTTCACATTCTAACTAGTGCTCGAGTATTGTGTTCCTGCGCCGCACCAACATGCGCGACCTGTTCGGTGACACCAGCGTCAAGGAGAAGAACGTCATCAAGTATGTTTAGTGTTCACATTCTAACTAGTGCTCGAGTATTGTGTTCCTGCGCCGCACCAACATGCGCGACCTGTTCGGTGACACCAGCGTCAAGGAGAAGAACGTCATCAAGTATGTTTAGTGTTCACATTCTAACTAGTGCTCGAGTATTGTGTTCCTGCGCCGCACCAACCTGCGCGACCTGTTCGGTGACACCAGCGTCAAGGAGAAGAACGTCATCAAGTATGTTTAGTGTTCACATTCTAACTAGTGCTCGAGTATTGTGTTCCTGCGCCGCACCAACATGCGCGACCTGTTCGGTGACACCAGCGTCAAGGAGAAGAACGTCATCAAGTATGTTTAGTGTTCACATTCTAACTAGTGCTCGAGTATTGTGTTCCTGCGCCGCACCAACCTGCGCGACCTGTTCGGTGACACCAGCGTCAAGGAGAAGAACGTCATCAAGTATGTTTAGTGTTCACATTCTAACTAGTGCTCGAGTATTGTGTTCCTGCGCCGCACCAACATGCGCGACCTGTTCGGTGACACCAGCGTCAAGGAGAAGAACGTCATCAAGTATGTTTAGTGTTCACATTCTAACTAGTGCTCGAGTATTGTGTTCCTGCGCCGCACCAACATGCGCGACCTGTTCGGTGACACCAGCGTCAAGGAGAAGAACGTCATCAAGTATGTTTAGTGTTCACATTCTAACTAGTGCTCGAGTATTGTGTTCCTGCGCCGCACCAACATGCGCGACCTGTTCGGTGACACCAGCGTCAAGGAGAAGAACGTCATCAAGTATGTTTAGTGTTCACATTCTAACTAGTGCTCGAGTATTGTGTTCCTGCGCCGCACCAACCTGCGCGACCTGTTCGGTGACACCAGCGTCAAGGAGAAGAACGTCATCAAGTATGTTTAGTGTTCACATTCTAACTAGTGCTCGAGTATTGTGTTCCTGCGCCGCACCAACATGCGCGACCTGTTCGGTGACACCAGCGTCAAGGAGAAGAACGTCATCAAGTATGTTTGGTGTTCACATTCTAACTAGTGCTCGAGTATTGTGTTCCTGCGCCGCACCAACATGCGCGACCTGTTCGGTGACACCAGCGTCAAGGAGAAGAACGTCATCAAGTATGTTTAGTGTTCACATTCTAACTAGTGCTCGAGTATTGTGTTCCTGCGCCGCACCAACATGCGCGACCTGTTCGGTGACACCAGCGTCAAGGAGAAGAACGTCATCAAGTATGTTTAGTGTTCACATTCTAACTAGTGCTCGAGTATTGTGTTCCTGCGCCGCACCAACATGCGCGACCTGTTCGGTGACACCAGCGTCAAGGAGAAGAACGTCATCAAGTATGTTTAGTGTTCACATTCTAACTAGTGCTCGAGTATTGTGTTCCTGCGCCGCACCAACCTGCGCGACCTGTTCGGTGACACCAGCGTCAAGGAGAAGAACGTCATCAAGTATGTTTAGTGTTCACATTCTAACTAGTGCTCGAGTATTGTGTTCCTGCGCCGCACCAACATGCGCGACCTGTTCGGTGACACCAGCGTCAAGGAGAAGAACGTCATCAAGTATGTTTAGTGTTCACATTCTAACTAGTGCTCGAGTATTGTGTTCCTGCGCCGCACCAACATGCGCGACCTGTTCGGTGACACCAGCGTCAAGGAGAAGAACGTCATCAAGTATGTTTAGTGTTCACATTCTAACTAGTGCTCGAGTATTGTGTTCCTGCGCCGCACCAACATGCGCGACCTGTTCGGTGACACCAGCGTCAAGGAGAAGAACGTCATCAAGTATGTTTAGTGTTCACATTCTAACTAGTGCTCGAGTATTGTGTTCCTGCGCCGCACCAACCTGCGCGACCTGTTCGGTGACACCAGCGTCAAGGAGAAGAACGTCATCAAGTATGTTTAGTGTTCACATTCTAACTAGTGCTCGAGTATTGTGTTCCTGCGCCGCACCAACATGCGCGACCTGTTCGGTGACACCAGCGTCAAGGAGAAGAACGTCATCAAGTATGTTTAGTGTTCACATTCTAACTAGTGCTCGAGTATTGTGTTCCTGCGCCGCACCAACATGCGCGACCTGTTCGGTGACACCAGCGTCAAGGAGAAGAACGTCATCAAGTATGTTTAGTGTTCACATTCTAACTAGTGCTCGAGTATTGTGTTCCTGCGCCGCACCAACATGCGCGACCTGTTCGGTGACACCAGCGTCAAGGAGAAGAACGTCATCAAGTATGTTTAGTGTTCACATTCTAACTAGTGCTCGAGTATTGTGTTCCTGCGCCGCACCAACATGCGCGACCTGTTCGGTGACACCAGCGTCAAGGAGAAGAACGTCATCAAGTATGTTTAGTGTTCACATTCTAACTAGTGCTCGAGTATTGTGTTCCTGCGCCGCACCAACCTGCGCGACCTGTTCGGTGACACCAGCGTCAAGGAGAAGAACGTCATCAAGTATGTTTAGTGTTCACATTCTAACTAGTGCTCGAGTATTGTGTTCCTGCGCCGCACCAACATGCGCGACCTGTTCGGTGACACCAGCGTCAAGGAGAAGAACGTCATCAAGTATGTTTAGTGTTCACATTCTAACTAGTGCTCGAGTATTGTGTTCCTGCGCCGCACCAACATGCGCGACCTGTTCGGTGACACCAGCGTCAAGGAGAAGAACGTCATCAAGTATGTTTAGTGTTCACATTCTAACTAGTGCTCGAGTATTGTGTTCCTGCGCCGCACCAACCTGCGCGACCTGTTCGGTGACACCAGCGTCAAGGAGAAGAACGTCATCAAGTATGTTTAGTGTTCACATTCTAACTAGTGCTCGAGTATTGTGTTCCTGCGCCGCACCAACATGCGCGACCTGTTCGGTGACACCAGCGTCAAGGAGAAGAACGTCATCAAGTATGTTTGGTGTTCACATTCTAACTAGTGCTCGAGTATTGTGTTCCTGCGCCGCACCAACATGCGCGACCTGTTCGGTGACACCAGCGTCAAGGAGAAGAACGTCATCAAGTATGTTTAGTGTTCACATTCTAACTAGTGCTCGAGTATTGTGTTCCTGCGCCGCACCAACATGCGCGACCTGTTCGGTGACACCAGCGTCAAGGAGAAGAACGTCATCAAGTATGTTTAGTGTTCACATTCTAACTAGTGCTCGAGTATTGTGTTCCTGCGCCGCACCAACATGCGCGACCTGTTCGGTGACACCAGCGTCAAGGAGAAGAACGTCATCAAGTATGTTTAGTGTTCACATTCTAACTAGTGCTCGAGTATTGTGTTCCTGCGCCGCACCAACATGCGCGACCTGTTCGGTGACACCAGCGTCAAGGAGAAGAACGTCATCAAGTATGTTTAGTGTTCACATTCTAACTAGTGCTCGAGTATTGTGTTCCTGCGCCGCACCAACATGCGCGACCTGTTCGGTGACACCAGCGTCAAGGAGAAGAACGTCATCAAGTATGTTTAGTGTTCACATTCTAACTAGTGCTCGAGTATTGTGTTCCTGCGCCGCACCAACATGCGCGTCCTGTTCGGTGACACCAGCGTCAAGGAGAAGAACGTCATCAAGTATGTTTAGTGTTCACATTCTAACTAGTGCTCGAGTATTGTGTTCCTGCGCCGCACCAACATGCGCGACCTGTTCGGTGACACCAGCGTCAAGGAGAAGAACGTCATCAAGTATGTTTAGTGTTCACATTCTAACTAGTGCTCGAGTATTGTGTTCCTGCGCCGCACCAACCTGCGCGACCTGTTCGGTGACACCAGCGTCAAGGAGAAGAACGTCATCAAGTATGTTTAGTGTTCACATTCTAACTAGTGCTCGAGTATTGTGTTCCTGCGCCGCACCAACATGCGCGACCTGTTCGGTGACACCAGCGTCAAGGAGAAGAACGTCATCAAGTATGTTTAGTGTTCACATTCTAACTAGTGCTCGAGTATTGTGTTCCTGCGCCGCACCAACATGCGCGACCTGTTCGGTGACACCAGCGTCAAGGAGAAGAACGTCATCAAGTATGTTTAGTGTTCACATTCTAACTAGTGCTCGAGTATTGTGTTCCTGCGCCGCACCAACATGCGCGACCTGTTCGGTGACACCAGCGTCAAGGAGAAGAACGTCATCAAGTATGTTTAGTGTTCACATTCTAACTAGTGCTCGAGTATTGTGTTCCTGCGCCGCACCAACATGCGCGACCTGTTCGGTGACACCAGCGTCAAGGAGAAGAACGTCATCAAGTATGTTTAGTGTTCACATTCTAACTAGTGCTCGAGTATTGTGTTCCTGCGCCGCACCAACATGCGCGACCTGTTCGGTGACACCAGCGTCAAGGAGAAGAACGTCATCAAGTATGTTTAGTGTTCACATTCTAACTAGTGCTCGAGTATTGTGTTCCTGCGCCGCACCAACATGCGCGACCTGTTCGGTGACACCAGCGTCAAGGAGAAGAACGTCATCAAGTATGTTTAGTGTTCACATTCTAACTAGTGCTCGAGTATTGTGTTCCTGCGCCGCACCAACATGCGCGACCTGTTCGGTGACACCAGCGTCAAGGAGAAGAACGTCATCAAGTATGTTTAGTGTTCACATTCTAACTAGTGCTCGAGTATTGTGTTCCTGCGCCGCACCAACATGCGCGACCTACTATAAGTAATTATACTGTTAAAGTAAGCGAAGTAAACTAACCGTGCCGTTGCTACATTGGTAAGCTGCCTTATTCTCCTGACTGCAAAAGCAGCGGAGCTCAACCTACTTCCTATCGCAGTTATGTGGGAACCCCACTGCAGTTTAGAGTAACGTAATACCTAAGAATACAGTTGACTTTACAAATTTTATGGTTTCACCGTTAAGTTTACATTTGAGTTTGCTAGTGCACACTTACTGCCTAAAATATTAAATGAATTTCCTGAACATGTACAAAACTTATATGTAAAAGGCTGTAAACTAAAAAAAACTCTGAAGATGCACTTTTTAAAATGTAAAAATTTAACCTATATTCTGTAAACTGTAAAAATAAGTTGTATAACACCTACTCTAAATAATTACTTCAAATTAGCTATAAATTAGATCAGTAGTTAAAAACTCCCCATCGACAAACAAACCTATTCAAGGTTTTGCCTAAATGGCCATTGATTGTATTATAATTTATAATCATGTATTTTCTTTTGTGTTAATCAATAAATAAAATAAAAAGTGTGAATTTAATACATTACGTTTTTTCGTATTCAACACTATAACTAAGTTATTGGCAGCAAACCAGTCGGATATCATGGACAGGGTATTATTTGGTTTGGTATCTTTCCTATTAACCTTGAGCAGTAACGAGGTGTCATCGGCGAACATGTCAGTGCCTGATCTTCGGCTTACCATATAGCTACAGAATCTCCCAAAAATGGGATGTGAACTGATCCAGGGCATATTCGGAAGCGCATTGCGATTCTAAGTATGCTTTTGTTTATCTTTTTATTTTTTGTTTACATCGATATTTTTGTTTTTGTTTACGTTACAGCGTTGTGTTTTGTTTGCTTGTGCATTTTTGGAATGACCCCATTTATCGCTACCTTTTGATTTCTTTGTGTAAATATGACTTAACGAGATCTAATGCCATAAAATGTAAGTTTACAAATGAATGTAACTACACAATCCCTATCTAATGGACCAGGAAAACAACTCCGATCCACTGAAAGACTCAGAACAGTACCGCGTCGCATGGCACTTTCAGAAAAAATTGTAGGGTAATTGGGAATGGATGAACATTTTAGAAGAAGGACGGCACTCTCCTCAATCCGTCTCATATTACAAAAAAATATCTTAAATATCTGTAAACTGACACTGGTAATGATATTGACAGTTGCAGCCAGCTATATTAGCAGTGTCAGATTACCACATATATATAAAAAAAATTTTTTGTAATATGAGACGGATCAAGGAAAGTGTCTATTGACCATCCTTGACTCAAAACGTAAGTGAGGAGGCGGTTTATAATATTTTACAAAAAATATTTACGCAGCTGAAAAAGCTGAAACTTTTGTGGTGCTAAGGAAGGCTATTCCTATCACCAACCTAATAATCAGGCACTTGTAAAATTTTCGTCCATTCCCCACTGCGAACTGAACCATCTGACGAAACATTCTAACGTCAGCTGAGCATCTTTTTATTAGAACATCCATTGTATTCTGTGCGCGAGTAATTGGACATATATATTAGATACGGTTAATTTAATTTAAATTCTTTTATGATTTGCTTGTGTTCTAATGTTTATTTTGACGATCATTACGACTTATTAATATCATTTCGTTATTTCGACTTTATAATTAATCATTTTTTATATATTGTTCATAATAATGTTGTATTGTACCTGTGTCATTTTACTCAATTATTATTATATTAATTATTTGACGATCATAATGTAAATTCGTGTAAATTAGCTTTAAGTTAAATTATAATGTAAAAAATTATGAAATAAAGAAATCTAATCTAATCTCATCAACAGCCTTGGAAAATAAATAATTATAATATTCAAACATATGTATTGCGGGAGTATTCTTCTTCTCCATAATAAAATTATATCACTTCATACAGCCCCAATTCACAAAAGATACACTTTAAATAGCTTCTCCTATAATATTCACATTAGATATTTGATAACACTAATTATATTTTCGTTTATTTGAATATGCGACTTAAGATGTTACACTAACGGCTCAATTTCCACTAGCATCGATATCAAATACGTGTTTATAACAGGGACGAGGAAGAAGGCAACGGTGACAACGTGGGAAAGGGAGAGAACGACAAAGCCGACGAGAATGACAAGGACAAAAAAGAGGTTTCTAAACGGCCGGTATGGATGAAGCAAGCCAAACGAGCGCCGGCTAAGAAGGTAGTTTATTACGTACTGTCTCAATATAATTGTATTGTTAATTTGATTATCAATTAATGGCATTGAATTAAGTCAGTCGAAGCATAAAACAGCAATTATCGACGCTACGAGCTACGCAGTCAGCAAATGATAACAACGTAACTTAGGTTACATTTTATAGCAAACATTTTATATGTCGGGCCTTACGAGGTTAATGCAAATAAAATGATTTATGTCGTAACAGGGCAAGAAGCCGGCCCCGGCGAAGCAGGTGGCCAAGCCTGCCCCGGAGCCCGCGAAGGCCGAGGACAACAAGGACAACAAGGACAACAAGGAGCCCAAGGAACCCAAGAAGCTCAAGGAACCTAAGAAGAAAGATGATGAAGGTGAGACCCGTTTTAGGAACGCAAGTGTGAGTTTGTGTATGTGTAAGTGAAGTATGACGTCGAACGCATGGGAAACTAGAGCACCTGAAGAGAAATCACCACAATAGCTCCAGTAAACTGGTCACATTTTTTGCAGTCCTGTATTTTAAAAAGTAATTAATAATAATAATAATTTATAGAAACACCTAAACGCTAATGTTAACAATGTGGTTGCGTACCAGGGACTGTTTTCGGTTACAGTTTTACCGGTATTTCATTACGATATCGTAATACTGTAAAGGTTACCGGCGCCGCGCCAACATAACGGTTAAGGTAACCTTTTTGTAATATCGGTTTCGGTTTTCGTTTTAAAAGTTACCGAAACCTTTATATACAGGTTCGAAACCGGTATTATAAAGGTTACCGAAAAAAATAAGCGAGCTGACAACATCGCCCGCCGCGCCGGTTCATTCGTTCATCGCGTCATGTGCGTCTGCTTGTAACTCTGTGTAGGTAAGTATTTTGGTCGCGATAATCACGTGATAACATTGACGTATAATAAAGTAAATAGACGCACAATGTCGAACAAATATGTTAAGAAATGTGCCCCAAAATGACAACTCTAACTATATTTGAGTTGATGCCAATCGCGTTTACTAATAACCTGCATTAAGATATATGTTTCATATAAAAGAGAACTCAGTTTTTTAAGCTGCAAGGGCCATATTAGCGAATTAGCATCAAACAGATTAAAAACTTTTTAGTTTATTGAGATTTTATCATAATGTGACTTGATTGCTCACGTCAAAACTAAATAGCTAATGAATGGAGTCACATTATAGAGAGAGAGAGATAGAGAGATAATTTATTTGTAAAACATGAGTCAATTTACATAATGGTCTAATGGTTACAATAATGTCCGTCATGTTTTGCCTTTCGGCGTACAAATACAAATTAACAATAATAATACAATAGAATAATAAATATAAAACAAATACATTAAAAATTCTTAAAAACTATTATCATTTAAAAAGTCATTAATCTTATAGTAACATTTTTTCAATAATAATTCCATCATCCTTTTCTTAAACATGTCAATATTACAATTCCTAATTTCTAATGGTATCTTGTAGATTTTAGTCGTTAGACCAAATATACTTTTGTTTAGTAGGGCAGTATTGGTGATTTGGCTTATTATCCTATCATTATCACGTGGTCTGAGACAGTTACTTACTACACTATAACGCTGAAATCGGTCAGGGTTATTTTTTACGAATACAGCTACTTCATAAATATAAATTGAAGGAAATGTCAACAGCTTATATTTTGTAAAATATGGTCTACTACTATCTAGCGGTTTGAGCCCAAACATCGCTCTAATACATCTTTTTTGTGCTATCAAAACATGTTCTCTATCCGTGCAATTGCCCCAAAAAATGACTCCATATCTAAGAATAGATCCTACTAGCGCGTGGTATGCTGACAAAATTATTTCTACATCCACTACCTGTCTCAGCTTATGAAGTGCATATGCTGATGATGCCAGTTTCGAACAAATAGCTTCCACGTGATTTTTCCAATTAAGACTTTTATCAATTCGTACTCCCAAAAAGTTGATTGTTTCTGCTTCATCCAGTACTAAACCTTGATATTCGATGCTAATCTGTGGTGCAGACTTGCGTTGTCTGAATTGCATTAACTTGGTTTTTGTAAGGTTAACTTTAAGGTTGTTTCTTTTTAGCCATGAAATAATCTGATTTAAAGAAGAATTAATTTCCATTTCGTATGTCATTTTATCTTTACATTCTATTACTACTGTACAGTCATCTGCAAACAAAGTCATTGGATGTTCTACTGCTTTCGGTATGTCATTAATATAAATGATAAAGCAAAGTGGGCCTAGCACCGATCCTTGCGGTACTCCATACTTGATAATGCGACTCTCAGAGAGGTATGAAATCTCTTTTCTTGTTTTCGAATGTATCCTAGATATCTCTACATGTTGGTGTCTGTTGTTTAAATAAGATTCCATCAATTGAAGAACATTCCCCCTGACTCCATAAGCATGAAGCTTTACTAAAAGGAGTTTATGGTCCACAAAGGCCTGGGTCATGTCCATGTAAATACTACAGACTGGATTTCTTTTATCCATGTTTGCCATGACAACATTAAGAAGATCGAATATTGCCATAGTTGTCGATCTATTCTTACGGAATCCTTGTTGTTCTCTTGTTAGTAGACATTTACTTTCAAAATATGTATACAATTCCTTATGAATAAACTTTTCAAATATTTTTGCAAATACTGACAAGAGTGCAACGGGTCTATAAGATTTCATGTCTTCCTTGTCATCTTTTTTAAACATTGGTTTAATAACGCCAATCTTCAGCATATCAGGAAAAACACCCTCACTGATACTGAGATTAACCAGATAACTTATGTGTGGTGATAAATAATCTGCGACATATTTAACAACTTTCGTTGATACACCATCATAACCTACACTTTTCTTGTTTTTTAGGTTTTTTATAATTTTATATATGTCTACAGGAGTACTTGGCGCCATAAACATAGATGCCGATCTAGGAGTTATAGGGCATTTGTTAGGCTCACCGATATTAGTTAGTTGGGACGTCTTATCTACATAGTAATTATTAAAAATTATTTTAATGATATTGTATAAACAATACAGTCATTTGTAAATGATTGACGAAGCATGTTGCGGATTTTTGCTGTTTGGAAGTATTTTACATGTCACACTTTAATGAATAAAATCTATAATATTGTATTTATTTAAACAGGAAGACGAACAACACAAAGGCAATACCTAAACACTTTCATTTTTTAATATAAATATACACAAAACATTGTTTGTTGGGCATTACCTACGTATTATCAGTGCTAGTGAAAAGGGAATAAGAACTAGGTATGTAGATCATTTTAGCGTGGTATATTTGACTTATCTAATTAGTCCCTTTGCGACATATAATAATGACTTACAATCTGAATATCAATTTATCTTTAGTTAAACATTTATTTTTACAAGATTTATATAAACTTGAAAAATAAACACACGACGAAGTCGTCACCACTCTTCGTCGTTGATGTCACCTATCTCGTGCTATAAGCCTATAACTGCGGCCTACTTTACACATCGCTAAGAATTTCTCGGGAATCTTAAAATCTAATAAGTAGGTACTGACTCCTTAGGTTTTTGTTCCGTGATAATCTGTCATTTGTACTAACGAAATTATTTATTCAAAACCATGAAATGCCAATGAGTTTACATGAAATTCTTTACGCTATCAATAGAACTTAGTTAAAGAAATATATCCAATCCTTTTTTAATTTTTTTCTATTGCTATATTTGGTCTACTAATATAAAATTATAGCCAATATTAGTATTTGAAACCAAATTTTATTTTTATTTTCGTTTGACAATGCCACAAAAACATAGACAAGGTACTAATAAAAAAGGAACAAAAAACATAGAAAAAACAAGGTTTTATATGCACAGTCGTGCACATCCTCCCCCTTTTACAAAGGAACAACCTTTTTTAAGGGGCGACGTAATATCCCTGCGGCAGTCCTTATGTCAACCACTCTTAGCACTCCATCTCGGCCTGGAAATGTACGTTCAACTATGCCACGTGGCCACGTGCCCCTCGGTAGATCTCCATCAGCAATCAGGACAGGGTCTCCGATGGAAATGGTTGGAGTCGGGAGGCCTCTGACACGGCGCGGGGCAAGGGTTGGCAAGTATTCAATCACCCAGCGGCGCCAGAAATGATCCGCAAGTCTCAGAGCTCTGCGCCATCCGCTCCTGCTGCAGAGGTCTGAATCCGCGAGCTGAGCCGGTATTGGGCGACCAGAGGAAGATCCCAGAAGTAGGTGACTTGGCGTAAGGGCCTCGGGGTCACTAGCGTCGGGCGACACGTGTGTGAGCGGACGCGCGTTTACGAGTGCTTCTGCTTCGGCCAAGAGTGTGGCAAGCACCTCGTCTGTCGGAGCTCTTTCTCGGAGGGTAACCTTTAAGGCCGATTTTACACTTTTCACTAAGCGTTCCCAGGCTCCTCCCATGAACGGAGCGGAGGGGGGAATGAACATCCATTCGATTTTTTCGTTCGAGGCATAGTCAGCGACGGCTTCATCATAGAGTGCCCGTAACTGACGGTTTGCGCCGACGAAGGCGGTTCCGTTATCTGAATATATCTGGCTCGGTGTCCCTCTTTTGGCGATAAAACGGCGAAGGCACATAATGGCGGCATCGGCAGACAAGCTATGAACCACCTCAAGGTGTAATGCCCGCGAGGTCAGGCAAGTGAATAATGCGACCCACCTCTTCTCTCGTCTACGGCCAATTTTTATTTGAAGAGGGCCAAAATAATCAACGCCAGTGAAAGTGAAGGCGCGATGATGATGTGCGAGTCGGGCTCTTGGTAAATCTCCCATAAGAGGTTGTAGCGGTCGTCCACGCAACAACTTACATAGCTGACATTTATGTACAACTGATCTGACAGCGTTTCTTAACCCTATTAACCAATATTGCTGTCGAAGCTCATTTATGACAGTTTCGGCGTAGGCATGAGCGAACTTCTTGTGATAATGGCTGATCAGCAGGCGTACAGCGGGGTCCTTACCGTCGAGCAGAATAGGGCAGACGGTTTGATTAGGAACGCCTTCAACAGCAGTTGTGCGCCCTTTCAGATACAGCAAACCATCTTGGTTTATCGCCGGTGACAGTTTCGCCAGACGACTTTTCGGCGATATGGGCCGGCCACGTAGTAAGCATCGTAGTTCGTCGTTAAACGTGTTCTTTTGGCTATGACGTAGTATATGGGTTTCTGCCAATTCTAAGGCTTGAACACTGAGTGGCCGCAGGGTAGTCTGAGATGTGACCGCCGTAGGGTTATATTGGGGGAGGATAAAATTCCCAGAATTTCCCCTGACCCTTGTTATACATGCAGCAATGAACAGATGAGCTCTAGCAGTTGCCCTTACTAATTTTAACCAGGAACTAAAATGTGTCGGATCTGCAACTACAGCTACGGGCAATTCGTTTACTTCATTGTAGTGGCAAGCAACATTACACAGTGATGAAGTCGAAGATGATTTTAAGCGTGCAGTTGATGACTTGATGGTGCGTTCTGATGGTTTTAACTCTATTTGATCAAGTGGCCCAACGGTGCCACTATTTGCTGGATTAGAAGGCCAATCACTTGGATCAGTGAGCAAAAATCCTGGGCCAGATATCCAGCGTGACTCTACACTAAATGTACTAGGTTTAATACGCGTAGCGTCGTCAGCAACGTTAAGATCCGTGGGAACCCAGCGCCATTCGGTCACAGCGCTGTTTTCCAAAATTTCGCCTACTCGATTTGCCACAAAGGGTTTATATTTCCGAGCGTCACTTCGCAACCAACCTAATACAGACATCGAATCGGTCCAAAAGTAACGTCGGCTGGGTTTAGCGCGGTGAGACTCGCAAATAAATGTGGCAAGGCGAGTAGCTATCAAACAGCCTTGAAGTTCTAACCTTGGAATAGACGCCGGTTTTAAGGGTGCCACGCGTATTTTGCTGGCAATAAGTGCAAGTCTAACTTGGTCAGAGACATCAACATATCGCCAGTATGCGACAGCGGTATACGCCAACTCACTTGCATCGCAGAACACGTGCAATTCCCGTTCTATCACATCCACGTTACTCATATTATACCACCGAGGTATCCGTATGTCTGAAATTGACTTTAGGCTTTCGAACCACTCGCGCCACGCCTTGCAATCATCCTCGCAAAGCTGTTCATCCCATTCTAACCCCTTTCGCCACAAAATTTGGAAGAGAATTCGACCTTTTACTACAATTGGTGATAATATCCCTAAAGGATCATAGATACGCATGACTTGGGTTAGGGCTTGGCGCTTAGTTAAAGGAGCATATGAGTCTTTCGATAGGCCAGAGTTAAATGTCAACTCGTCATGAAAGGGTTGCCAAATGAGACCCAAAGTACGAGAAACGGCATCCTTACACAAATCCACGTCCTGTATTTTATTGTTGACAGCGTCTGATAGCAAATCGTCTGGCAACGAGGTTACAGCTTCTGGCTCGTTTGTAGTCCAGCCGCGCACTTCAAAACCGCCACGCTTATAAATGGTTACCACTTCTGTGGCTAGACGATTTGCTTTCTCTATGTTGTCGACACTGCTGATAAAATCGTCCATGTAGGTATCGCTTTTAATAATCTCCGCGGTCTCGGGAAACTCATCTCGAAACTCTGAGGCGTTTCGGTTGGTAATGTAAATTGCAGTCGAGGGACTTGAACAGGCACCAAAAATCATCGAACTCATGCGAAAAGTCTTAATAGGGCCGGAAGGATCGTCGCGCCACAAGAAGCGTTGGGCATCCCTGTCTTGATGTATTATTTTTACTTGTGGAAACATTTCCTTAATATCAGCGGATAGGGCGATCCGTCCTTCCCTAAAACGCATCAAAATACTGAGCTGGTTTTGTAAAAGATCAGGCCCTGTAAGTAACATTGAATTCAGAGACATTCCCCCAGACCGCGCAGCTGCGTCATGAACTACGCGAAGTTTTGCGGGTTTATTGGGATTTATCACCCCAAAATGTGGTAAATACCAACATATACCCTTAGGTTCAACCCCGGTACATTCTTCAGCGTACCCTTTAGCCAATGTGTCCTGAATATTTTTTCGGTACCGCTCAGCATAGTCGGGTTCCCTTGACATCTTTTTTTCCAAACTTTTGAACCTCGACAATGCTAAAGGGTAACTGTCAGGCGCGGGTAGTTGGTCTGCTTTCCAGAGTAAACCTACTTCAAAGCGGCCGAAAGGAAGTCGATGAGCGGTGCGATCTAGAATTTCTAGCGCACGTTGATCATCGGTGCTACGTGCCTCGTGCTTTGTGATACCGATCGCATCTAATTTGTATTGAGCTTTGATAAGCTCTTCGAGCTCAGACCTGGGATTTTCTGTCTCAATTGAAAAGGCGTGATACAATGAGTCAATTGGCTTAGTTCTACTACTGGCAAATCCAAAAAGAACCCAACCTAACGCAGTTTGAATTGCTACCGGTTGCGATTTTGTGCCTTTCCTGATGGCGATCGCAACTGACAATTGCCAATTATCAATCCCTATTATTAACGTAGGAATAGCATTGTCGTAACACAATTCAGCGCGTAAGTCTGTCAGGTACGGATATTGCCGCAAATCATCTGACTTGACTGACTGCTTGCATGCTAATCCTAAGTTTTTAATCGACCGAGCTCCTACTGAAAACGTTTGACTAGTGTGTCGGCCTTTTATCTCGAAATTGACGTATTGTACTGCCGTCTCTCGATGTAAACCACCTACACAATCAAGGTGAATTTGCCCCTCAGGTCCTCGTACGCCGATACGAGAGCATATGTCGGAATCTATAAATGATGACGTCGACCCGTCATCCAATAGAGCAAACGTGTCAACACTTCTTGCTGGCCCGGAGACTGTAACTGCTACTATCTTCAAGAGAGGCCGAGACGCAGGGTTCACGTTGATTGGATTAAGAGAACTTGGGTTAGCGGTGGTGTGTGCGGTAACGTCCCTCGCAGGATTTGTGTCACTTGAGCTAGTTGCATTTGACATTAATGAAGGAGTGGCTAGTGCGCAATTCGCGTGTTCATTTTTGCGGTCAGATGTTATGGGAAGGAAGTTTGGATTGTGTAACAAAGTGTGATGTTTGCGATGACAATTATTTATTTCGCACTTTGTTTTATTTTTGTTGCACAACCTAAAACTATGCGAACCTCTTTGTAAACATCGATAACATATTTTATTTTCTTTAATGAAACTCCACCTATCATCTACTGTCATTGCGTTGAAGGTGTCACATAATGACAAGTCATGACTTTGTTTACAAAGTGCACATACAATGCTTTGATATTTTTTTATGTTTTTAGATGTATTATCTTTATCAGAATACTTACGTGGCCCTGGTTCTGATTCCGATGTAGCGTGCGTGCGTTCTCGCTGCACGTGCGGGACATCAGACGGCGAATCGAACTTTATATGTAGATCCACTTCTCGCGACAAAAATTGGGATAATAACTCTACTTTTGCGCTGCTAGACGGTGCCGTGGCAGAAGCCTATGCTGCGGCATAGTCCAGCCACCGTGTGCGTAAGAGCGGATGAAGCTTGTTGATAAGTGCGCTAAATAATTCCGGTGAACGTAAATAGTCGGTTTCGTTCAACAGCTTGACTACTTCAACGCAGTTACGCACACGAGCGGCAAATGTTGCTAGTTCTTTTAAATCGCCGGTGATTCTGGGCAGGGCGCGGATCGCCGCAACTTCCCGCAACACTATCTGCTCTGGTCGTCCAAAACGCCTGTCCAACTCTGCTATTATGATGTCGGGTTCTGGCGCTGTTGCGAGGAGCATGCAGACCGCGTCACGCGCGAGCCCTGTTAAGGCTGCACTCAACCGAGCTACATTTTCTGCTGCTGAGAAAGATTTTTTAGAGTCGATGTAAGACCTTTTAAACACAAGCCAGTCCATAGGGGACTTGCCGTCATAGGTCGGAAGGTTTATTTTATATGTATTGCTTTTCTTAGGTTGAACTTTGTTTACCAAACTTTGAAATGTGTTTACTAATCGAGAAACGTTATCCACGCCGTCATGACAGCAAACATTGACTGGAGTAGTGCAGTCGGTCGCCTCGTAGATGTCTCGGCAATTATTGGGCTGGGACGTCGTCGGCTGTTCCGCTGCTGATGACGATGGTATGTTCATCGTGTCATTTTTGTCGATCTTCAAGCTCGGTAAAGGAAACTGTAAATAGTTGGCAGTGTTAGTAGGCTTAGGCTGAGAAATAGAATAATTATTTAACTCACCTGTCCCCGAGCCGGCAGTTAGATTGCCGATTTGGTTATAACCACGAGGCACCATGTTAAAGGTGTCATTGCAAATTTCAGGCATGCCAGCATGGCTGGCTGTAGATTGTACCCATTCTTTGACACTATTTTGCCTCCTACTACTAAGGGAACCATGTTCACTAGACGCGTCAATAGCTGCGAGCTCAGCCTGGTATTCCAGCACGGCCGTCCCCCGCTCGAGCTCCACTTTCCTGGCAGCAAACTCCAACTCCAATTAGGATTGTTCATTTTTTTTCTTAAGTGCTATTTCGAAAACCATTTCGAGATATGAGGTATTCAAACAGTTTCCGACATTTACTTCATCAAAATAATGGATGATTAAAGATATTTCAGCATATATCCGTGTGACCTTTGTTTGACCTTCTGTGGACCTCCCTCGTGGCTGAATCAGAAAAGACTTCGGTCATTAAAAAAGAAACACTTATCGAACCTGTGGTATTTTCCGTCACTGTCAAGCTTCTGTCAAGCCACTATAAACATAAACCGACTTTAACAGAACTGTGAGATACGAAATTAATTTAAATATCGTTATTTGTGATTAACTTAATGGAAGACATGGAAAATTACATGAAATGTTATTATCCAACGTGTAAAAACGACTCCAAAAATAGCTCGAAAACGATAGTTCGCATCCGGGAAGACTTGCGTGAAAGATGGTGTCGTGAAGCCAACGTGGAGTATTCAGTATTATCAGTGGTTATACACAATACTGCTGCGAGGATCACTTCGAAGTAAGTATAAAAAAACCACATGCATTCAATTCATTCAGTTTTAAAAATATAAATTTTATAAATACAGAAAGGATATCTACTAGACTCATCAGACTAAAAGCTAGCTTTATGGGCAGGTTTATTAACAGAGTACATACATACATATGTATTACACGCCGGTGTTATGTATGTGCGCGGTTTTGTCGTGGTCCCATTGATTTGTCCCATCAATGAGACCACGAGGGAGACTTGTTTCTTGCAGTCCCATTAAGTTCTATTGGAATGGACTTAAACATGCTGTATATGTATGTGCGCTCCCACTTTTCTTCCAACACTAGGTAGGATATGTTCGTTAGGTGTATGATATCCTGGTATTTTGACAATTTTTTTGCTCTGTTTGCCCTTCGGGCATCTAAGGATGCCTAACGAACCTAACCTATCTTTTACAACATATATGTGTAATTTATATTATATACAGAAAGTGAAATGTAATTAATGGGATCTCGAGAAACAAGCCTCCCTCGTGGCCCCATTGAGGTTAGCAAGTGACAGTATTTACACACATATTTAAGATTTCCCTAATATATTTTGTTTCTTAGCTTATTTACATAACTTTTCATATTTAATTGTTCATATTGCAGCCTGAAAAAGATGTGACAAACAGCAACTTTAAATCTGTGAAAAAAACAACCGACAGTTAAACCTACAGCGAAGCTAAGAAATGTTGGAGCTACTTTACAGGAAGAGAATATCTAATGTTGAAAATAAAACATGTTATTTAATTCAGACCACTTTTTATTAATTTTGTAAATATATAAGATAAGATGAGCTTTTATTTCCTTATAACAGAGTTTTTGGCCATATTTTATGCACTATTTTAAAAATAAAGTTTTATATTGTTTGTTTTTTATTATTTTTCACTAATATTTCACTTTCCTATTCATTATTCTTAAAATATTCTTCTTCTTCCGCATAAGGACCGCCTAAAGCGGTGAAAGCCTCCTCCAAAGCTTTCCAGGTTTCCCTGTCTTTAGCTTTTCTTCCCCAATAGCATCCCGCTGTCTTTTTGATATCATCACTCCATCTTGAGAGTGGTCTTCCTTTTCTTCATATGCTGTCCATGGGGTACCATTCTGTTGCTATCTTTGACCACCTTTCATCTTTAACTCTTAGTGTATGCCCTGCCCATTTCTATTTGAGTCGCAGCGCTCGTTTGACTACATCTGTGGCATTGGTTATTTTTATGATTGACTTGTTTTTCACTCTATCACTAAATTTCAATCCCAGATAGCTTCTCTCCATTCCTCTCTGACATACCTTCAGTTTGTACAGCGTTTTTTTGGTTAGGGGCCAGGTTTGGCATGCATAAGTGAGACATGGGAGTAGACAGGTGTTCATGGGTTTAGTTTTCAATTTACTTTTGAAAATTTCCTTCAGGGACCAATACTTACTCCATGTGAGTTTTATTCTTCTATCAACTTCTTTTTCAGTGCTTGATTTAAAGGAAATTAAGTGACCTACATAAATGTAGTCTTCAACATATTCTAGAGGTGACGAATCTAGCATGATCTGTATAGGCTGTCTGTTTGTCATTACTTTTGTTTTGTCTTCGTTTACATGTAATCCCACTTTTTTGCTTTGAGTTGCTAGTGACTATATATATATATAGGTTTCCCAAAACTGTTCCGCATGCTTAATGATGTTATTTATGTAACATGCATCAAAAGTTTCCCATACTAAGATAACATTCCTTGTTACTTCGAAACATGGGTCAGCAACACAAAACAGAGGCTTTTTCTTAGCACATGCAAGCATGTGGCATTGTATTTGGGTTTTAAATTTATTGCAGAAATTTCAGAATGAGAAATGAACACGTTTAGAATGACAATGATGACATTGACAGATGTCTACAAACCATCGATTGACATTTAAAACTTTTTTTTCTATATTGGGCGTGTCCTATACATAGATTCAGCCACCACATGTAATTTACGAGAAGTCGTATCTCATATTTTCAAAAAATTATAAAAAATAAACAAAGCGATGAATTGCTAAAATATTGAAATTAGTTTCTTGAATTACTCTATATTTTCGAAAAATAAAATAAAAATGGGGGGTTAAAAAAAATGAACAATCCTAATTGTGCGAGGTGACGGGCGTGCTGTGCCTCTGCTGCGAGTTTCCTCGCAGTAACCATCGCCGAGGAGCGGCTCGTGCGCGATAATGTCGAGCGTGCGTGAGAGGGGCCGGCCACGGGCGCGGCAGCGGCGGGATCAGTTTCGTGTTCCCGCTTTGTCGCTGCTTCGCTCTCTCCGGGGCCTTGAGATATTTGAACGTATCTAGAAACATTACCTGAAGGGGATTCCTGATTATCGGTAGCCGATTTTACTAATTTTGTGTCGCTACGTGTGACAACCATTTTGTAGGCTTAATAATATGTACACTGCGCTGTATTACACTGGTTGTACTTGTTATAATTAGAGAAGGACCATTATTTGGTCTACTAATATAAAATTATAGCCAATATTAGTATTTGAAACCAAATTTTATTTTTATTTTCGTTTGACAATGCCACAAAAACATAGACAAGGTACTAATAAAAAAGGAACAAAAAACATAGAAAAAACAAGGTTTTATATGCACAGTCGTGCACACTATATTTGCTATTAACGCATTTTTTCACAGATCATTTTTGTCATTTTTGACAACCATCAAGTCTCACGGTCGAAACCAGACTAAACGCAAAAGAGCCGCAAGTGTCGATCGCGCGGTTCTTTTGGACGGCCACTTTTTTCGGCTGATTGCGTATCTATAGTTACTTATACTAAATCAATGCGTGATAAAGATAAACGACAAAATAAAGTGTCCTTAACAGAAATTTTTGAAAACATTTTTATATGGATTACGTTAACGTAATTTCATATGGAAAATGAATTGATTGATTACGGGTTCAAATTATATTTAAACATGTTACCTATAGAGTATAGGTATAGCGTATCGTACTCGCGTTGCTGTTTCATGGGATCAGACTCCAATGGGAATAAGATTACCTAGGGCGGTAAAACAAAGAATGCCTCAGATCTCCGGTATTTGACGCCTGAGCCAAAGGCAAGGGCGATAAAATATGCGATCGGAGGTTTTCTTTATCACCGCCCCTACACACTTTTACGTCTCTCTCTGGCCAGAAAGTGGGATTTCCTAGCGTGCGGAAATTGCTACTTTATGGCCACGTATGACGTAATGGTACATTACTTTTTTTTTTACTTACCTAGGGCGGTAAAATAAAGAATGTCTCAGACCGCCGGTAGTTGACGCCTTGCCTTCGGCTCGGGCATCAAATAATTGCGATCTGAGACATTCTTTGTTTTACCGCCCGTGGTGAGTACAAAATTTTACGTCTCCAGCCTAATTGATTGGGTTACCGATTCGATACGGTTAACCTTAAAGAGGGGTTTTCCAGTCCCTGCGTCTAGGTCATACGCATTTTCATAACTGATAATAATTATAAATCCTTACACCATGGCTCCGCACTCTCCGCACGCCCGCACCTCACGCTTTGTTGTATAGTAGGTATAAACAAATAGTACATTGTTGAAGAGGCTAGAAAGTAAGCAATAGATAGATGGAAGAGTTAGTTCGAGGGCCGACGCGTAGTGGAGGCCCTCGAAAGTACGAGTCCAGCTATTGCACTTTCGGCCGAGGCTTAACACAGTGCTTTTCACGCCTAATACTGTGAGGAAATTGCCCCTTCGGCCGCGTACGAAACCAAAATTCGAAACCAGATCTTAAATAAGAATTATTTTTCTTCTTTCGGAATTGGTTTCGGTAAAAGAATGATATTTCTTATTTCGAAATCCATTTCGATAAAAGAAAATGATTTCGTCTTACGAAACTATAAAATCAAAAAATATCCCTTAGGCCACCTGGTCCGATCGGCTTGTCCGATCGATCGGACGACGAAATTTTGTTTTTACTGTTGATTCGATTGATCGGATAATGAGGATTTCTCAAAGTCTTATGGTCCTACTAATCGAACTAATGGGATTTTCAATGTTTTTGCCGACCGATCGATCGAACCATGAGACCTTTAAAATTCGTCGTTCTCCGACCACACAACTTATTTTATTCCCGATGGTTCGATCGGTACTATGGAATATTATTGTGGAACCATAGAGCAAACTACATATTAAGGAAATAAGAAGAAAAATCGTACACGAAAATTATTTTTATTTTCCTTTACATTTTTTTGACAAAACGCATTTTGGTCTCATTGAAGGATACTAAATGTACTAAACTAAATGTTCATAAAAAAAACAACCTGTTTAAACAAGTCCACTATATCTTCAACGTGTTCTTGGTTAAAATCTTGAACTAAGGGGCCTTCCCTCAACAGATTCCAGCACTGCAGTGTTAAATGGTAATCGCACACAAGGCTGCTGGGAGATATATATAGTTTCTTGCTGAGTAATACATTCGCTCTTTGGAAATCGGGCGGGTGAGAGAGCGGTTCATTGAAACAACCTAGAAAAATGCAACTGCTTCCATCGTCAGACACAAAATTAAGTATCTAATTGAAGATCATACTAAACAAGCTCGCTTGCCTCGCGCACCGGCGGACGAGCAAGGAGCACACGAACGCCGGCGCGACCGCGCGCGGGGCCCTGTGATTGGTCGATCGCTGTTCAAACTGTCCAACAATAACATTGTTGGACAGTTTGAAGTCATAGATGGCCTGTTCGTGCGACGTCCAATTAACCCCAGCTTTGAAGCCTGAATTCTGACCATCTTTTGCCGCATTTCCGAGCAGTGGCGTGAAAATTAGGTTTATATATACGGTTGAAATCTGCCACTTGTGCCAAACTACAAACGGCGACTGAGCCGGACCGATAATCCTACTAGTATTATAAATGCGAAAGTTTGGATGTTTAGATGTTTGGATGTTTGTTACTCAATCACGCAATAACTTCTGAACGGATTAAGATGAATTTTGGTATACATATAGTGTATAACCTGGATTAACATATATAATACTTTTTATCCTGGGAATCATCCCCTAAGGGGGCGAAAGTTTGTATGGAGCTACGATATAAACGAGTTCCACGCGGACGAAGTCGCGGGCAGAAGCTGTATTAAATAAAATCAATCTATCCTTACGCCTTACAAACATAACACATACAAAACGGCAGCGCCGGCGGTTTGGCAACGACGCCAAAATCGAAATATCGGTAACCTTTAAAAAGCGGTTACCGGAACAAATAAAAGTTACCTTTATATAGTGGAATATTTATAAAGGTTCGGCTATCGAAACCGCTATTTTACAACCTATATGACATCATATCGGTAACCAAATGTAGAGGTATTTTTCGGTTACGCAGTCCTTGCTTGTAGTATAATACAGTCAGCATCATAAACATGTATACACTTTTCGACCTTATGTCTAAATAATAAGGACATAGAATGTATACATGTTTTGATGCTGATAGTGCAACCGTTTCTAGATGAAGAATCAATGGACGAGAGCGACTCGGAATCGTCGGCGTCGCATGACTCGGCGTCGGAGGAGTCCCGCAAGTCGTCGGGCGAGGACGACGACCAGTGGGACAAGTTCCAGAAGCGGCTCCACAAGCGGGAGCGGCTGGAGGGCCGCTCGCGCGCCTCGCACCCCGTGCACTGTCCTTACTACCCGCAGGTACGTGTTCGAGCAGACAAGTCTCCAGTGGGACCACCTGTGGGACAAGTTCCAGAAGCGGCTCCACAAGATATATTCATTCTCTGAGATATATTCATTTATTATTCCAGTTATACAACGTTCATTAATCTGATCCCCGTCAATGATCGCCACAATACTCAATCTTCTGCAACTCGCGCAGTGTACTTCCGGAACCGACGCGATGTTAATTAGATCGTTCAATATGTTGAATAATCCAATTAACATCGCGACGGTGCCGGAAGTCGTATGCGACTATTTATATTTTCCATTGCTCAATTATGGAAGGTAGACGTTTTGAACATTTCCGTTGCCGTGTCGACATAAAATCCATAGAGCAGGTGTCGATACGTTCGGCACGCCGTCCTTACCCTCTGTGCGTGTGCCCGCAGGAGAAGCAGGAGTACTGGTGGTGCTACATCTGCGACCGCAAGTCGCACACGCTGCTGACGGCGCCGGCGCACGTGACGGCGCTGCTGGCGGAGCACGAGCTGCAGCTGCGCTTCACGGCGCCGCGCTGGCCGCAGCTCTACACGCTGCACGCCTGCCTGCGCTCAGGTATGTTCCCGGACGCGTGTGACCGTGTGGCCGCAGGAGAAGCAGGAGTACTGGTGGTGCTACATCTGCGACCGCAAGTCGCACACGCTGCTGACGGCGCCGGCGCACGTGACGGCGCTGCTGGCGGAGCACGAGCTGCAGCTGCGCTTCACGGCGCCGCGCTGGCCGCAGCTCTACACGCTGCACGCCTGCCTGCGCTCAGGTATGTTCCCGGACGCGTGTGACCGTGTGGCCGCAGGAGAAGCAGGAGTACTGGTGGTGCTACATCTGCGACCGCAAGTCGCACACGCTGCTGACGGCGCCGGCGCACGTGACGGCGCTGCTGGCGGAGCACGAGCTGCAGCTGCGCTTCACGGCGCCGCGCTGGCCGCAGCTCTACACGCTGCACGCCTGCCTGCGCTCAGGTATGTTCCCGGACGCGTGTGACCGTGTGGCCGCAGGAGAAGCAGGAGTACTGGTGGTGCTACATCTGCGACCGCAAGTCGCACACGCTGCTGACGGCGCCGGCGCACGTGACGGCGCTGCTGGCGGAGCACGAGCTGCAGCTGCGCTTCACGGCGCCGCGCTGGCCGCAGCTCTACACGCTGCACGCCTGCCTGCGCTCAGGTATGTTCCCGGACGCGTGTGACCGTGTGGCCGCAGGAGAAGCAGGAGTACTGGTGGTGCTACATCTGCGACCGCTAGTCGCACACGCTGCTGACGGCGCCGGCGCACGTGACGGCGCTGCTGGCGGAGCACGAGCTGCAGCTGCGCTTCACGGCGCCGCGCTGGCCGCAGCTCTACACGCTGCACGCCTGCCTGCGCTCAGGTATGTTCCCGGACGCGTGTGACCGTGTGGCCGCAGGAGAAGCAGGAGTACTGGTGGTGCTACATCTGCGACCGCAAGTCGCACACGCTGCTGACGGCGCCGGCGCACGTGACGGCGCTGCTGGCGGAGCACGAGCTGCAGCTGCGCTTCACGGCGCCGCGCTGGCCGCAGCTCTACACGCTGCACGCCTGCCTGCGCTCAGGTATGTTCCCGGACGCGTGTGACCGTGTGGCCGCAGGAGAAGCAGGAGTACTGGTGGTGCTACATCTGCGACCGCAAGTCGCACACGCTGCTGACGGCGCCGGCGCACGTGACGGCGCTGCTGGCGGAGCACGAGCTGCAGCTGCGCTTCACGGCGCCGCGCTGGCCGCAGCTCTACACGCTGCACGCCTGCCTGCGCTCAGGTATGTTCCCGGACGCGTGTGACCGTGTGGCCGCAGGAGAAGCAGGAGTACTGGTGGTGCTACATCTGCGACCGCAAGTCGCACACGCTGCTGACGGCGCCGGCGCACGTGACGGCGCTGCTGGCGGAGCACGAGCTGCAGCTGCGCTTCACGGCGCCGCGCTGGCCGCAGCTCTACACGCTGCACGCCTGCCTGCGCTCAGGTATGTTCCCGGACGCGTGTGACCGTGTGGCCGCAGGAGAAGCAGGAGTACTGGTGGTGCTACATCTGCGACCGCAAGTCGCACACGCTGCTGACGGCGCCGGCGCACGTGACGGCGCTGCTGGCGGAGCACGAGCTGCAGCTGCGCTTCACGGCGCCGCGCTGGCCGCAGCTCTACACGCTGCACGCCTGCCTGCGCTCAGGTATGTTCCCGGACGCGTGTGACCGTGTGGCCGCAGGAGAAGCAGGAGTACTGGTGGTGCTACATCTGCGACCGCAAGTCGCACACGCTGCTGACGGCGCCGGCGCACGTGACGGCGCTGCTGGCGGAGCACGAGCTGCAGCTGCGCTTCACGGCGCCGCGCTGGCCGCAGCTCTACACGCTGCACGCCTGCCTGCGCTCAGGTATGTTCCCGGACGCGTGTGACCGTGTGGCCGCAGGAGAAGCAGGAGTACTGGTGGTGCTACATCTGCGACCGCAAGTCGCACACGCTGCTGACGGCGCCGGCGCACGTGACGGCGCTGCTGGCGGAGCACGAGCTGCAGCTGCGCTTCACGGCGCCGCGCTGGCCGCAGCTCTACACGCTGCACGCCTGCCTGCGCTCAGGTATGTTCCCGGACGCGTGTGACCGTGTGGCCGCAGGAGAAGCAGGAGTACTGGTGGTGCTACATCTGCGACCGCAAGTCGCACACGCTGCTGACGGCGCCGGCGCACGTGACGGCGCTGCTGGCGGAGCACGAGCTGCAGCTGCGCTTCACGGCGCCGCGCTGGCCGCAGCTCTACACGCTGCACGCCTGCCTGCGCTCAGGTATGTTCCCGGACGCGTGTGACCGTGTGGCCGCAGGAGAAGCAGGAGTACTGGTGGTGCTACATCTGCGACCGCAAGTCGCACACGCTGCTGACGGCGCCGGCGCACGTGACGGCGCTGCTGGCGGAGCACGAGCTGCAGCTGCGCTTCACGGCGCCGCGCTGGCCGCAGCTCTACACGCTGCACGCCTGCCTGCGCTCAGGTATGTTCCCGGACGCGTGTGACCGTGTGGCCGCAGGAGAAGCAGGAGTACTGGTGGTGCTACATCTGCGACCGCAAGTCGCACACGCTGCTGACGGCGCCGGCGCACGTGACGGCGCTGCTGGCGGAGCACGAGCTGCAGCTGCGCTTCACGGCGCCGCGCTGGCCGCAGCTCTACACGCTGCACGCCTGCCTGCGCTCAGGTATGTTCCCGGACGCGTGTGACCGTGTGGCCGCAGGAGAAGCAGGAGTACTGGTGGTGCTACATCTGCGACCGCAAGTCGCACACGCTGCTGACGGCGCCGGCGCACGTGACGGCGCTGCTGGCGGAGCACGAGCTGCAGCTGCGCTTCACGGCGCCGCGCTGGCCGCAGCTCTACACGCTGCACGCCTGCCTGCGCTCAGGTATGTTCCCGGACGCGTGTGACCGTGTGGCCGCAGGAGAAGCAGGAGTACTGGTGGTGCTACATCTGCGACCGCAAGTCGCACACGCTGCTGACGGCGCCGGCGCACGTGACGGCGCTGCTGGCGGAGCACGAGCTGCAGCTGCGCTTCACGGCGCCGCGCTGGCCGCAGCTCTACACGCTGCACGCCTGCCTGCGCTCAGGTATGTTCCCGGACGCGTGTGACCGTGTGGCCGCAGGAGAAGCAGGAGTACTGGTGGTGCTACATCTGCGACCGCAAGTCGCACACGCTGCTGACGGCGCCGGCGCACGTGACGGCGCTGCTGGCGGAGCACGAGCTGCAGCTGCGCTTCACGGCGCCGCGCTGGCCGCAGCTCTACACGCTGCACGCCTGCCTGCGCTCAGGTATGTTCCCGGACGCGTGTGACCGTGTGGCCGCAGGAGAAGCAGGAGTACTGGTGGTGCTACATCTGCGACCGCAAGTCGCACACGCTGCTGACGGCGCCGGCGCACGTGACGGCGCTGCTGGCGGAGCACGAGCTGCAGCTGCGCTTCACGGCGCCGCGCTGGCCGCAGCTCTACACGCTGCACGCCTGCCTGCGCTCAGGTATGTTCCCGGACGCGTGTGACCGTGTGGCCGCAGGAGAAGCAGGAGTACTGGTGGTGCTACATCTGCGACCGCAAGTCGCACACGCTGCTGACGGCGCCGGCGCACGTGACGGCGCTGCTGGCGGAGCACGAGCTGCAGCTGCGCTTCACGGCGCCGCGCTGGCCGCAGCTCTACACGCTGCACGCCTGCCTGCGCTCAGGTATGTTCCCGGACGCGTGTGACCGTGTGGCCGCAGGAGAAGCAGGAGTACTGGTGGTGCTACATCTGCGACCGCAAGTCGCACACGCTGCTGACGGCGCCGGCGCACGTGACGGCGCTGCTGGCGGAGCACGAGCTGCAGCTGCGCTTCACGGCGCCGCGCTGGCCGCAGCTCTACACGCTGCACGCCTGCCTGCGCTCAGGTATGTTCCCGGACGCGTGTGACCGTGTGGCCGCAGGAGAAGCAGGAGTACTGGTGGTGCTACATCTGCGACCGCAAGTCGCACACGCTGCTGACGGCGCCGGCGCACGTGACGGCGCTGCTGGCGGAGCACGAGCTGCAGCTGCGCTTCACGGCGCCGCGCTGGCCGCAGCTCTACACGCTGCACGCCTGCCTGCGCTCAGGTATGTTCCCGGACGCGTGTGACCGTGTGGCCGCAGGAGAAGCAGGAGTACTGGTGGTGCTACATCTGCGACCGCAAGTCGCACACGCTGCTGACGGCGCCGGCGCACGTGACGGCGCTGCTGGCGGAGCACGAGCTGCAGCTGCGCTTCACGGCGCCGCGCTGGCCGCAGCTCTACACGCTGCACGCCTGCCTGCGCTCAGGTATGTTCCCGGACGCGTGTGACCGTGTGGCCGCAGGAGAAGCAGGAGTACTGGTGGTGCTACATCTGCGACCGCAAGTCGCACACGCTGCTGACGGCGCCGGCGCACGTGACGGCGCTGCTGGCGGAGCACGAGCTGCAGCTGCGCTTCACGGCGCCGCGCTGGCCGCAGCTCTACACGCTGCACGCCTGCCTGCGCTCAGGTATGTTCCCGGACGCGTGTGACCGTGTGGCCGCAGGAGAAGCAGGAGTACTGGTGGTGCTACATCTGCGACCGCAAGTCGCACACGCTGCTGACGGCGCCGGCGCACGTGACGGCGCTGCTGGCGGAGCACGAGCTGCAGCTGCGCTTCACGGCGCCGCGCTGGCCGCAGCTCTACACGCTGCACGCCTGCCTGCGCTCAGGTATGTTCCCGGACGCGTGTGACCGTGTGGCCGCAGGAGAAGCAGGAGTACTGGTGGTGCTACATCTGCGACCGCAAGTCGCACACGCTGCTGACGGCGCCGGCGCACGTGACGGCGCTGCTGGCGGAGCACGAGCTGCAGCTGCGCTTCACGGCGCCGCGCTGGCCGCAGCTCTACACGCTGCACGCCTGCCTGCGCTCAGGTATGTTCCCGGACGCGTGTGACCGTGTGGCCGCAGGAGAAGCAGGAGTACTGGTGGTGCTACATCTGCGACCGCAAGTCGCACACGCTGCTGACGGCGCCGGCGCACGTGACGGCGCTGCTGGCGGAGCACGAGCTGCAGCTGCGCTTCACGGCGCCGCGCTGGCCGCAGCTCTACACGCTGCACGCCTGCCTGCGCTCAGGTATGTTCCCGGACGCGTGTGACCGTGTGGCCGCAGGAGAAGCAGGAGTACTGGTGGTGCTACATCTGCGACCGCAAGTCGCACACGCTGCTGACGGCGCCGGCGCACGTGACGGCGCTGCTGGCGGAGCACGAGCTGCAGCTGCGCTTCACGGCGCCGCGCTGGCCGCAGCTCTACACGCTGCACGCCTGCCTGCGCTCAGGTATGTTCCCGGACGCGTGTGACCGTGTGGCCGCAGGAGAAGCAGGAGTACTGGTGGTGCTACATCTGCGACCGCAAGTCGCACACGCTGCTGACGGCGCCGGCGCACGTGACGGCGCTGCTGGCGGAGCACGAGCTGCAGCTGCGCTTCACGGCGCCGCGCTGGCCGCAGCTCTACACGCTGCACGCCTGCCTGCGCTCAGGTATGTTCCCGGACGCGTGTGACCGTGTGGCCGCAGGAGAAGCAGGAGTACTGGTGGTGCTACATCTGCGACCGCAAGTCGCACACGCTGCTGACGGCGCCGGCGCACGTGACGGCGCTGCTGGCGGAGCACGAGCTGCAGCTGCGCTTCACGGCGCCGCGCTGGCCGCAGCTCTACACGCTGCACGCCTGCCTGCGCTCAGGTATGTTCCCGGACGCGTGTGACCGTGTGGCCGCAGGAGAAGCAGGAGTACTGGTGGTGCTACATCTGCGACCGCAAGTCGCACACGCTGCTGACGGCGCCGGCGCACGTGACGGCGCTGCTGGCGGAGCACGAGCTGCAGCTGCGCTTCACGGCGCCGCGCTGGCCGCAGCTCTACACGCTGCACGCCTGCCTGCGCTCAGGTATGTTCCCGGACGCGTGTGACCGTGTGGCCGCAGGAGAAGCAGGAGTACTGGTGGTGCTACATCTGCGACCGCAAGTCGCACACGCTGCTGACGGCGCCGGCGCACGTGACGGCGCTGCTGGCGGAGCACGAGCTGCAGCTGCGCTTCACGGCGCCGCGCTGGCCGCAGCTCTACACGCTGCACGCCTGCCTGCGCTCAGGTATGTTCCCGGACGCGTGTGACCGTGTGGCCGCAGGAGAAGCAGGAGTACTGGTGGTGCTACATCTGCGACCGCAAGTCGCACACGCTGCTGACGGCGCCGGCGCACGTGACGGCGCTGCTGGCGGAGCACGAGCTGCAGCTGCGCTTCACGGCGCCGCGCTGGCCGCAGCTCTACACGCTGCACGCCTGCCTGCGCTCAGGTATGTTCCCGGACGCGTGTGACCGTGTGGCCGCAGGAGAAGCAGGAGTACTGGTGGTGCTACATCTGCGACCGCAAGTCGCACACGCTGCTGACGGCGCCGGCGCACGTGACGGCGCTGCTGGCGGAGCACGAGCTGCAGCTGCGCTTCACGGCGCCGCGCTGGCCGCAGCTCTACACGCTGCACGCCTGCCTGCGCTCAGGTATGTTCCCGGACGCGTGTGACCGTGTGGCCGCAGGAGAAGCAGGAGTACTGGTGGTGCTACATCTGCGACCGCAAGTCGCACACGCTGCTGACGGCGCCGGCGCACGTGACGGCGCTGCTGGCGGAGCACGAGCTGCAGCTGCGCTTCACGGCGCCGCGCTGGCCGCAGCTCTACACGCTGCACGCCTGCCTGCGCTCAGGTATGTTCCCGGACGCGTGTGACCGTGTGGCCGCAGGAGAAGCAGGAGTACTGGTGGTGCTACATCTGCGACCGCAAGTCGCACACGCTGCTGACGGCGCCGGCGCACGTGACGGCGCTGCTGGCGGAGCACGAGCTGCAGCTGCGCTTCACGGCGCCGCGCTGGCCGCAGCTCTACACGCTGCACGCCTGCCTGCGCTCAGGTATGTTCCCGGACGCGTGTGACCGTGTGGCCGCAGGAGAAGCAGGAGTACTGGTGGTGCTACATCTGCGACCGCAAGTCGCACACGCTGCTGACGGCGCCGGCGCACGTGACGGCGCTGCTGGCGGAGCACGAGCTGCAGCTGCGCTTCACGGCGCCGCGCTGGCCGCAGCTCTACACGCTGCACGCCTGCCTGCGCTCAGGTATGTTCCCGGACGCGTGTGACCGTGTGGCCGCAGGAGAAGCAGGAGTACTGGTGGTGCTACATCTGCGACCGCAAGTCGCACACGCTGCTGACGGCGCCGGCGCACGTGACGGCGCTGCTGGCGGAGCACGAGCTGCAGCTGCGCTTCACGGCGCCGCGCTGGCCGCAGCTCTACACGCTGCACGCCTGCCTGCGCTCAGGTATGTTCCCGGACGCGTGTGACCGTGTGGCCGCAGGAGAAGCAGGAGTACTGGTGGTGCTACATCTGCGACCGCAAGTCGCACACGCTGCTGACGGCGCCGGCGCACGTGACGGCGCTGCTGGCGGAGCACGAGCTGCAGCTGCGCTTCACGGCGCCGCGCTGGCCGCAGCTCTACACGCTGCACGCCTGCCTGCGCTCAGGTATGTTCCCGGACGCGTGTGACCGTGTGGCCGCAGGAGAAGCAGGAGTACTGGTGGTGCTACATCTGCGACCGCAAGTCGCACACGCTGCTGACGGCGCCGGCGCACGTGACGGCGCTGCTGGCGGAGCACGAGCTGCAGCTGCGCTTCACGGCGCCGCGCTGGCCGCAGCTCTACACGCTGCACGCCTGCCTGCGCTCAGGTATGTTCCCGGACGCGTGTGACCGTGTGGCCGCAGGAGAAGCAGGAGTACTGGTGGTGCTACATCTGCGACCGCAAGTCGCACACGCTGCTGACGGCGCCGGCGCACGTGACGGCGCTGCTGGCGGAGCACGAGCTGCAGCTGCGCTTCACGGCGCCGCGCTGGCCGCAGCTCTACACGCTGCACGCCTGCCTGCGCTCAGGTATGTTCCCGGACGCGTGTGACCGTGTGGCCGCAGGAGAAGCAGGAGTACTGGTGGTGCTACATCTGCGACCGCAAGTCGCACACGCTGCTGACGGCGCCGGCGCACGTGACGGCGCTGCTGGCGGAGCACGAGCTGCAGCTGCGCTTCACGGCGCCGCGCTGGCCGCAGCTCTACACGCTGCACGCCTGCCTGCGCTCAGGTATGTTCCCGGACGCGTGTGACCGTGTGGCCGCAGGAGAAGCAGGAGTACTGGTGGTGCTACATCTGCGACCGCAAGTCGCACACGCTGCTGACGGCGCCGGCGCACGTGACGGCGCTGCTGGCGGAGCACGAGCTGCAGCTGCGCTTCACGGCGCCGCGCTGGCCGCAGCTCTACACGCTGCACGCCTGCCTGCGCTCAGGTATGTTCCCGGACGCGTGTGACCGTGTGGCCGCAGGAGAAGCAGGAGTACTGGTGGTGCTACATCTGCGACCGCAAGTCGCACACGCTGCTGACGGCGCCGGCGCACGTGACGGCGCTGCTGGCGGAGCACGAGCTGCAGCTGCGCTTCACGGCGCCGCGCTGGCCGCAGCTCTACACGCTGCACGCCTGCCTGCGCTCAGGTATGTTCCCGGACGCGTGTGACCGTGTGGCCGCAGGAGAAGCAGGAGTACTGGTGGTGCTACATCTGCGACCGCAAGTCGCACACGCTGCTGACGGCGCCGGCGCACGTGACGGCGCTGCTGGCGGAGCACGAGCTGCAGCTGCGCTTCACGGCGCCGCGCTGGCCGCAGCTCTACACGCTGCACGCCTGCCTGCGCTCAGGTATGTTCCCGGACGCGTGTGACCGTGTGGCCGCAGGAGAAGCAGGAGTACTGGTGGTGCTACATCTGCGACCGCAAGTCGCACACGCTGCTGACGGCGCCGGCGCACGTGACGGCGCTGCTGGCGGAGCACGAGCTGCAGCTGCGCTTCACGGCGCCGCGCTGGCCGCAGCTCTACACGCTGCACGCCTGCCTGCGCTCAGGTATGTTCCCGGACGCGTGTGACCGTGTGGCCGCAGGAGAAGCAGGAGTACTGGTGGTGCTACATCTGCGACCGCAAGTCGCACACGCTGCTGACGGCGCCGGCGCACGTGACGGCGCTGCTGGCGGAGCACGAGCTGCAGCTGCGCTTCACGGCGCCGCGCTGGCCGCAGCTCTACACGCTGCACGCCTGCCTGCGCTCAGGTATGTTCCCGGACGCGTGTGACCGTGTGGCCGCAGGAGAAGCAGGAGTACTGGTGGTGCTACATCTGCGACCGCAAGTCGCACACGCTGCTGACGGCGCCGGCGCACGTGACGGCGCTGCTGGCGGAGCACGAGCTGCAGCTGCGCTTCACGGCGCCGCGCTGGCCGCAGCTCTACACGCTGCACGCCTGCCTGCGCTCAGGTATGTTCCCGGACGCGTGTGACCGTGTGGCCGCAGGAGAAGCAGGAGTACTGGTGGTGCTACATCTGCGACCGCAAGTCGCACACGCTGCTGACGGCGCCGGCGCACGTGACGGCGCTGCTGGCGGAGCACGAGCTGCAGCTGCGCTTCACGGCGCCGCGCTGGCCGCAGCTCTACACGCTGCACGCCTGCCTGCGCTCAGGTATGTTCCCGGACGCGTGTGACCGTGTGGCCGCAGGAGAAGCAGGAGTACTGGTGGTGCTACATCTGCGACCGCAAGTCGCACACGCTGCTGACGGCGCCGGCGCACGTGACGGCGCTGCTGGCGGAGCACGAGCTGCAGCTGCGCTTCACGGCGCCGCGCTGGCCGCAGCTCTACACGCTGCACGCCTGCCTGCGCTCAGGTATGTTCCCGGACGCGTGTGACCGTGTGGCCGCAGGAGAAGCAGGAGTACTGGTGGTGCTACATCTGCGACCGCAAGTCGCACACGCTGCTGACGGCGCCGGCGCACGTGACGGCGCTGCTGGCGGAGCACGAGCTGCAGCTGCGCTTCACGGCGCCGCGCTGGCCGCAGCTCTACACGCTGCACGCCTGCCTGCGCTCAGGTATGTTCCCGGACGCGTGTGACCGTGTGGCCGCAGGAGAAGCAGGAGTACTGGTGGTGCTACATCTGCGACCGCAAGTCGCACACGCTGCTGACGGCGCCGGCGCACGTGACGGCGCTGCTGGCGGAGCACGAGCTGCAGCTGCGCTTCACGGCGCCGCGCTGGCCGCAGCTCTACACGCTGCACGCCTGCCTGCGCTCAGGTATGTTCCCGGACGCGTGTGACCGTGTGGCCGCAGGAGAAGCAGGAGTACTGGTGGTGCTACATCTGCGACCGCAAGTCGCACACGCTGCTGACGGCGCCGGCGCACGTGACGGCGCTGCTGGCGGAGCACGAGCTGCAGCTGCGCTTCACGGCGCCGCGCTGGCCGCAGCTCTACACGCTGCACGCCTGCCTGCGCTCAGGTATGTTCCCGGACGCGTGTGACCGTGTGGCCGCAGGAGAAGCAGGAGTACTGGTGGTGCTACATCTGCGACCGCAAGTCGCACACGCTGCTGACGGCGCCGGCGCACGTGACGGCGCTGCTGGCGGAGCACGAGCTGCAGCTGCGCTTCACGGCGCCGCGCTGGCCGCAGCTCTACACGCTGCACGCCTGCCTGCGCTCAGGTATGTTCCCGGACGCGTGTGACCGTGTGGCCGCAGGAGAAGCAGGAGTACTGGTGGTGCTACATCTGCGACCGCAAGTCGCACACGCTGCTGACGGCGCCGGCGCACGTGACGGCGCTGCTGGCGGAGCACGAGCTGCAGCTGCGCTTCACGGCGCCGCGCTGGCCGCAGCTCTACACGCTGCACGCCTGCCTGCGCTCAGGTATGTTCCCGGACGCGTGTGACCGTGTGGCCGCAGGAGAAGCAGGAGTACTGGTGGTGCTACATCTGCGACCGCAAGTCGCACACGCTGCTGACGGCGCCGGCGCACGTGACGGCGCTGCTGGCGGAGCACGAGCTGCAGCTGCGCTTCACGGCGCCGCGCTGGCCGCAGCTCTACACGCTGCACGCCTGCCTGCGCTCAGGTATGTTCCCGGACGCGTGTGACCGTGTGGCCGCAGGAGAAGCAGGAGTACTGGTGGTGCTACATCTGCGACCGCAAGTCGCACACGCTGCTGACGGCGCCGGCGCACGTGACGGCGCTGCTGGCGGAGCACGAGCTGCAGCTGCGCTTCACGGCGCCGCGCTGGCCGCAGCTCTACACGCTGCACGCCTGCCTGCGCTCAGGTATGTTCCCGGACGCGTGTGACCGTGTGGCCGCAGGAGAAGCAGGAGTACTGGTGGTGCTACATCTGCGACCGCAAGTCGCACACGCTGCTGACGGCGCCGGCGCACGTGACGGCGCTGCTGGCGGAGCACGAGCTGCAGCTGCGCTTCACGGCGCCGCGCTGGCCGCAGCTCTACACGCTGCACGCCTGCCTGCGCTCAGGTATGTTCCCGGACGCGTGTGACCGTGTGGCCGCAGGAGAAGCAGGAGTACTGGTGGTGCTACATCTGCGACCGCAAGTCGCACACGCTGCTGACGGCGCCGGCGCACGTGACGGCGCTGCTGGCGGAGCACGAGCTGCAGCTGCGCTTCACGGCGCCGCGCTGGCCGCAGCTCTACACGCTGCACGCCTGCCTGCGCTCAGGTATGTTCCCGGACGCGTGTGACCGTGTGGCCGCAGGAGAAGCAGGAGTACTGGTGGTGCTACATCTGCGACCGCAAGTCGCACACGCTGCTGACGGCGCCGGCGCACGTGACGGCGCTGCTGGCGGAGCACGAGCTGCAGCTGCGCTTCACGGCGCCGCGCTGGCCGCAGCTCTACACGCTGCACGCCTGCCTGCGCTCAGGTATGTTCCCGGACGCGTGTGACCGTGTGGCCGCAGGAGAAGCAGGAGTACTGGTGGTGCTACATCTGCGACCGCAAGTCGCACACGCTGCTGACGGCGCCGGCGCACGTGACGGCGCTGCTGGCGGAGCACGAGCTGCAGCTGCGCTTCACGGCGCCGCGCTGGCCGCAGCTCTACACGCTGCACGCCTGCCTGCGCTCAGGTATGTTCCCGGACGCGTGTGACCGTGTGGCCGCAGGAGAAGCAGGAGTACTGGTGGTGCTACATCTGCGACCGCAAGTCGCACACGCTGCTGACGGCGCCGGCGCACGTGACGGCGCTGCTGGCGGAGCACGAGCTGCAGCTGCGCTTCACGGCGCCGCGCTGGCCGCAGCTCTACACGCTGCACGCCTGCCTGCGCTCAGGTATGTTCCCGGACGCGTGTGACCGTGTGGCCGCAGGAGAAGCAGGAGTACTGGTGGTGCTACATCTGCGACCGCAAGTCGCACACGCTGCTGACGGCGCCGGCGCACGTGACGGCGCTGCTGGCGGAGCACGAGCTGCAGCTGCGCTTCACGGCGCCGCGCTGGCCGCAGCTCTACACGCTGCACGCCTGCCTGCGCTCAGGTATGTTCCCGGACGCGTGTGACCGTGTGGCCGCAGGAGAAGCAGGAGTACTGGTGGTGCTACATCTGCGACCGCAAGTCGCACACGCTGCTGACGGCGCCGGCGCACGTGACGGCGCTGCTGGCGGAGCACGAGCTGCAGCTGCGCTTCACGGCGCCGCGCTGGCCGCAGCTCTACACGCTGCACGCCTGCCTGCGCTCAGGTATGTTCCCGGACGCGTGTGACCGTGTGGCCGCAGGAGAAGCAGGAGTACTGGTGGTGCTACATCTGCGACCGCAAGTCGCACACGCTGCTGACGGCGCCGGCGCACGTGACGGCGCTGCTGGCGGAGCACGAGCTGCAGCTGCGCTTCACGGCGCCGCGCTGGCCGCAGCTCTACACGCTGCACGCCTGCCTGCGCTCAGGTATGTTCCCGGACGCGTGTGACCGTGTGGCCGCAGGAGAAGCAGGAGTACTGGTGGTGCTACATCTGCGACCGCAAGTCGCACACGCTGCTGACGGCGCCGGCGCACGTGACGGCGCTGCTGGCGGAGCACGAGCTGCAGCTGCGCTTCACGGCGCCGCGCTGGCCGCAGCTCTACACGCTGCACGCCTGCCTGCGCTCAGGTATGTTCCCGGACGCGTGTGACCGTGTGGCCGCAGGAGAAGCAGGAGTACTGGTGGTGCTACATCTGCGACCGCAAGTCGCACACGCTGCTGACGGCGCCGGCGCACGTGACGGCGCTGCTGGCGGAGCACGAGCTGCAGCTGCGCTTCACGGCGCCGCGCTGGCCGCAGCTCTACACGCTGCACGCCTGCCTGCGCTCAGGTATGTTCCCGGACGCGTGTGACCGTGTGGCCGCAGGAGAAGCAGGAGTACTGGTGGTGCTACATCTGCGACCGCAAGTCGCACACGCTGCTGACGGCGCCGGCGCACGTGACGGCGCTGCTGGCGGAGCACGAGCTGCAGCTGCGCTTCACGGCGCCGCGCTGGCCGCAGCTCTACACGCTGCACGCCTGCCTGCGCTCAGGTATGTTCCCGGACGCGTGTGACCGTGTGGCCGCAGGAGAAGCAGGAGTACTGGTGGTGCTACATCTGCGACCGCAAGTCGCACACGCTGCTGACGGCGCCGGCGCACGTGACGGCGCTGCTGGCGGAGCACGAGCTGCAGCTGCGCTTCACGGCGCCGCGCTGGCCGCAGCTCTACACGCTGCACGCCTGCCTGCGCTCAGGTATGTTCCCGGACGCGTGTGACCGTGTGGCCGCAGGAGAAGCAGGAGTACTGGTGGTGCTACATCTGCGACCGCAAGTCGCACACGCTGCTGACGGCGCCGGCGCACGTGACGGCGCTGCTGGCGGAGCACGAGCTGCAGCTGCGCTTCACGGCGCCGCGCTGGCCGCAGCTCTACACGCTGCACGCCTGCCTGCGCTCAGGTATGTTCCCGGACGCGTGTGACCGTGTGGCCGCAGGAGAAGCAGGAGTACTGGTGGTGCTACATCTGCGACCGCAAGTCGCACACGCTGCTGACGGCGCCGGCGCACGTGACGGCGCTGCTGGCGGAGCACGAGCTGCAGCTGCGCTTCACGGCGCCGCGCTGGCCGCAGCTCTACACGCTGCACGCCTGCCTGCGCTCAGGTATGTTCCCGGACGCGTGTGACCGTGTGGCCGCAGGAGAAGCAGGAGTACTGGTGGTGCTACATCTGCGACCGCAAGTCGCACACGCTGCTGACGGCGCCGGCGCACGTGACGGCGCTGCTGGCGGAGCACGAGCTGCAGCTGCGCTTCACGGCGCCGCGCTGGCCGCAGCTCTACACGCTGCACGCCTGCCTGCGCTCAGGTATGTTCCCGGACGCGTGTGACCGTGTGGCCGCAGGAGAAGCAGGAGTACTGGTGGTGCTACATCTGCGACCGCAAGTCGCACACGCTGCTGACGGCGCCGGCGCACGTGACGGCGCTGCTGGCGGAGCACGAGCTGCAGCTGCGCTTCACGGCGCCGCGCTGGCCGCAGCTCTACACGCTGCACGCCTGCCTGCGCTCAGGTATGTTCCCGGACGCGTGTGACCGTGTGGCCGCAGGAGAAGCAGGAGTACTGGTGGTGCTACATCTGCGACCGCAAGTCGCACACGCTGCTGACGGCGCTGAGGTATGCCGCTGTTCCCTGACGCGTGTGACCGTGTGTTCCGCTGACGTGTCTGACCCGCGTGTTTCCCCGCAGACTCGTACATCGGCATGGACCAGCAGCTGGACCTGAAGCTGGACGTGAAGGAGGCGGCGGCGGTGCCGCACGAGCACCCGCAGTGGGACCTCTCCGACACCGACTCCGACAACAACGACCAGGTGACCGCCGCACCTTACATTACATCACCATTCTTACAATACTTTGTACCGACTACGAACGTCAATGGGGTGTAGACACTAAATAAAATAACCAATAATATTGTATTTTCTCGAAAAAGGACTAAAAATGTGGTCAAATGGAGAAAAAAGTAACGCAAGAGGTTAAATAATCACAAAGTTATAAGTGTCTAAAGTTTTAAGAGGGGGTATGTTCTGTCCCTTTTCCGCAAAACGCACGTTCATATAAAAACTCTCGAGTGTCATGACGTCACGATTTACGAGCGTTTTCTCTCTTTAACAAGCAATATTAAACCGGTTGTAGCTTCGTAATTTTTCGAGATATTTGAATGGGATTTTCGTCATTAGACATATTCTTTTGCCTTCTTTCCTTTAAAGTTATAATAAATTTAGAGTCTACACCCCTATTCTGAATGGGCTGCACCAACTCACGAATTACAGACCGAGCAATGTTAAAAAAAAGGCGCTGGCAGCTCATTCCATTTAAACTTGTCAAATATTCCATAAATTCTGATTTTAGCGAACACCGCTTACGATTACAGGCGGTTCGGGGCAATCCACCCTTAGGCATGCTTGCAATTTGCCATTTTTGTAACAATTTTTTTTAGTAAATTCTATTATATCGTTTTGAGATCCTTAAGAATTAAGAAAGTATAAACAGAACCTTAAAAATCAAAAATAGTAATAAATTTCGGGCTCTCTTAATTGGTACAAACTACTATTTGTTAACTACTGAAGCGGAAAGTCGGAATCTCTTTGACACGTAGACGAGTAATAATAATTAGGTAACAAGCCATTATTGAGAATAGCGGGAGCCTGACTTGGAAACCTCAAGTGCGCTTCAAAAAATAAAAGAAGAAAAATCAAAACTTATTTATTTTTAACGGGTACACAAATGGAATCGAATCCTCATTTTAAGTATGGCTCTTGTGTTAGGAGGCGTTCGCTCTTTTATACAAAGATGTTATAAAGTTAAAAATAAATTAACTAGGTACCACATTTATACTATAATCACAAAATCGAAATATCGGTAACCTGTAAAAAGCGGTTACCGGAACAAATAAAGGTTACCGTTATATTTCGATAGCGGAATATTACAACCTATATGACGTCATATCGGTATCCAAATATAGACATATTTTTCGGTTATGCAGGCCCTGATAAAAAATGGTGCTTTTACAGAATGCAGATATTAATAAAAAAGTTACGAACGTTTAAGGCGGGATTTTGGGTAATATGAGAAAAAAAACATGTCTCCATAGTCGTGACTCTTCGGACCCAGACGCAAACGCGAAACGATATTCGTTTTCGTTCGTGTATCCCCGTCTCTGTCGCACTTGCTAGTTCGAGCAACAAAGAGGGAGATACACGAACGAAAACTAATATCGTTTCGCGGTAGGCCCTCAGGTTCCAAGAGTGGAAAGATTGCAAATGAACCCACCAATATCCCAAATTTTTTTGGCGTTTCTCGTGCCGAACACTGTATAGAAGATCGCATGGGGTCAACGCAGGATTAATTCGGTTACTTTGTAATTTTTGCCTTTCAACCATATTGTAATTAGTTTTTTACATTCTCCGTATGTGTGTAAACGTGGTTATACATCACTAGAGCCCGGAATTTTCACGGCAAAACAAAACACTATCGTATTCTAGCCAGTGATAGAAACATTTGATCGGTATCGAGTATTATTAGGTATATCTGTATAAAAATAATATTCCGGTATATTTTTACATTATTGGCAATTTACAGTGTGCGAAACGACCTTTTTATATTTTTAATAAAAAACTAGAAGTGTATTTTTCTTCCGAAAACGCCATAAGGTATTTGAGCCAACTAAAAAGTCGCGATAATGACCTCATTGAAAATAATAGACAATACAGTCAATAATAGACACTTATTACTTCATAAGACTTTAAATGTCATTTCATTACGTATAAAACATAAATTGCATAATGCGTATAGATATTATTTATTTCTTATAACGCTTTGAAACCGACGTGTTTGATATACCTACGTAATTTTTTTACTAAATATTTATTTTACTTGGTGACGTTTTTTCTTCTAGTACACAATTATCGATATCGATAAAATAATGTTTTTACCACTGGCTAGATTACGATAGTGTTTTGTTTTGCCGTGAAAAATCCGGGCTCTGTACGTCACCTTAATATTGGAATTTGTGTATTACATTAGGGCATTACAGAACGTGTTTGTGGTGTACTGTACGTAATGGATATGGTATTGTTGTCGCAGGGCGGCGACGAGAGCGAGTTCACGACGGACGACGAGGTGGAGGAGGACTAGCGGTACTAAGTTATTTTTATAGAGTTTATTATGAGGGTAGCGTGTGGATGGGAGTGAATGAAATAAATAATGTTTTTATGACAATTTCTTGCATTATTTTATTTTGATTACCATGGTCACGCGATAACATTACGAGCTCGGTACTGAGCTATAACCACGAACTTTGAAATTCGAAGTTCGGGTATCTCCATCTCTATCACACTTACATTACTTGAGTGACAGAGATACGAACTTCAAGGATCAGGCCTGTTGCTCTTTCCGCTTCGGCTAAACTGCTTGCTATCGCACACTTCCGAGGTGAGCATGCACCCGAACGCGGTAGACAGACAGTGGCGTGACAGCGTCACTCGTCGTCCCACGGCGACACGCAAACACGACGGCTCTCTAATGCCTGCTACACGTGTAACTATATATCGACAGCGATTTATCCTATCCTACTAATATTATTAATGCGAAAGTTTGTTACTCAATCACGCAAAAACGGCTAAACGGATTAAGATGAATTTTGGTATACATATACCCAGTGTATATAGCCTGGATTAACAGTTCGCAGATGATGTCAAATTAATCAAAGTCATTAATACAAGTAACGATTGCATGGATTTGCAAAGTGACATCAATGCAGTATGCAGATGGAGCATATTAAATAAATTGAACTTCAATATTAAAAAGTGTGAAATGATGAGCTTCACTCGATCGTCCCTTCCTCACCACCACCAGTGCACCTTGGGCGGGGACGACATCGCAAGAGTCACCGCGGTGCGCGACCTCGGCGTGCCGTTCGACCCGCAACTAACATTCCGGGAGCACGCGCTAAGCGCTGCCAAAAGAGCAGCACAAAAGTTGGGCTTCGTTCTAAGAAACTCCCCGCTTCTTACCCCAAATGCCCTTCGAGCTCTGTACGCCGCCTCGGTAAGGAGCGTGCTCGAGTCGAATGCCACGGTCTGGATCCCACACGAGGCTAAATATACCTTGATATTAGAACAGGTGCAAAAGAAATTTTTACGAAGTCTTTACAAAAAGGAATATACGCAGTATCCATATCTTTACCCGACTCTATTTCTACTAGGGACACTACGATACAACTCTTTAAAAGTGAGGCGGTATTTAGCCGTAGTTAAATTTGCTCTAGGAATCATTCGCAACACAATTGACTGCTCGGGATTGGTTGGAGAAGTGGTACGGTTATATGCGCCCTGCGCTCGATCTCGCTTGCGCCGCGCGCCCCTGCTGGCGCGGCCGCGCGCGCGCACCGACCTGCTGCAGCACGCGCCGCTCCCGAGCGCACTCTCTGTCCTCAACTCCGTGCTGGACGCAGCACAGTCCTGTGATCTGTTCACAACCAAATTGGCCTGCTTGTTGCAGGAATGCAAAGTTTTTATAGAACCTGTGTTAGATTAAGATCTGTTACGCTTTGGCGGTTAGCTGTAAGTTGCAGATGTACCTTTTGATAATAAACAAGAAACAATAATAAACAATAAACATATAGAATACTTTTTGGAATCATCCTCTAAGGGGGCGTAATGGGGGGCGAAGATTTGTATGGAGTTCCACGCGGACGAAGTCGCTATAATCCGTCAGTGTTGCGATCATATGTGTAATGATATAAGTCATAGGGCAGTTATAGATACATTTTACCGTGATATAATTTGTGCACTAACGGAGTCTTCTACTGTAAGTAAGAGTGTCAGTTTACCTCGAAAGAAAAAACCTGTAGCAGGATGGAACAAACATGTAAGTGAAGCTCACAGAATGGCCCGGTTTAAGTTCGAAGGGTGGGTTTGGCATGGCCAACCTAGATCAGGGCTAGTGTTTGAAGAAATGCTTGAAAGCAAAAGGATCTTTAGATCTCGTTTAAAGTGGTGTCAAAAGAACGAAGAGCAAATTAAATTGGATATAATTACGAAACACCATTTTAAGCGAGAATTTAGAAACTTTTGGAAATCTACAAACATGCTGAACAGTAGGCCGGGCCTTCCAGCAAGTGTAGAAAGCGTCAGCGATCATAAAGCTATAGCAGATCTTTTTAAAAATCATTTTCTAGTCAATACACGATTGGGACTGTCGCAGTCAATGGAGACGTTATGTACTGGGTCGGGTGGTCGGGAGATAAGTACAAGGTTTATAGCTAAGGATGTGAGTAAAGCTATTAAATGTATGTCACGAGGAAAATCTCCTGGCCATGACGGCCTCAGTATTGAGCACCTTCATCATGCTGGTACACACCTACCTAGAGTGCTTGCGATGTTGTACACGTTCTGTGTAGGACACTCTTGCCTGCCGGCGGATATGATGAGGACTGTGGTAGTACCAATAGTAAAGAACAAAACAGGTGACATCAGCGATAAAACCAACTACAGGCCGATATCACTTGCTGCCGTAGTCGGTAAAGTGTTTGACAGTATGCTGAATTCTCATTTGGACCAATACCTGAAAGTCCATGATAATCAATTTGGTTTTAGACCGGGCTTATCAACGGAGAGTGCAATTCTGAGTTTAAAGCATACTGTCAAATACTACACAGATCGACATACAAATGTGTACGCATGCTACCTGGACCTATCCAAGGCGTTCGATTTGGTTAACTATGACATTCTCTGGCAAAAATTAAGGGACATTGATATGCCGGTAGACCTGACCCGCATATTTAAGTTCTGGTATCAAAACCAATCGAACGTCGTGAGATGGTCGGGTGCATTTTCGGATCCATACAGGTTGGAGTGCGGGGTGAGGCAGGGGGGGTTGACCTCGCCTAAGCTCTTCAACCTGTATGTGAATGCCCTGGTGGAGGAACTCAGCAGTGCCCGGGTTGGTTGCCACATCGATGGGGTATGCGTGAATAATATCAGCTACGCGGATGATATGGTGCTGCTGAGTGCCTCTCCTTGTGGCCTTGCAAAAATGATCGCCATCTGTGAAAGATATGTCATCAGGCATGGATTGCAATATAATGTCACCAAAAGTGAGTGTATGGTCTTTAAGGTTAGGAATAAAGTCACACCAGAAGTGCCGCCGATAAAACTGGAAGGTAAGGTACTAAACGTAGTCACGCAATTTAAGTACCTCGGACACGTTTTGACTGCTGACCTTAAAGATGATACAGACATTGAGCGTGAGCGGAGAGCTTTGTCTGTAAGGGCGAACATGATCGCTCGCAGATTCGCTAAGTGCTCCAAAGAGGCAAAAGTCATCCTTTTTAGGGCATATTGTACATCCTTCTACACTAGCAGTCTGTGGGCGAACTATACTCAAAAAGCATACAATGCTCTCAGAGTTCAGTTCAACAATGCCTTCAGGATGTTGATGGGACTGCCCCGGTACTGCAGTGATTCAGGGATGTTCGCAGAGGCGAGGGTGGACTGTTTCCACACGACGATGCGAAAACGGTGTTCATCCCTGATCCGCAGGATCCGGGCCAGTCCTAACAGCATCCTGAGAATGGTCGCTGAACGCTTTATTGATTGTGCATATTTGAAGCACTGCTGTATGGTGCACATCAATAAGCATGTAAAATATTTATTTTAAGTTATTACCATTAATGTAAACACTAACCCTATTTTTAAGTATTTATTAACAAACATTGAATTATGAACTGTATGATTACTAATATTAATTTAAGTATTTACTAACAAAAATGATCCATGTTGGTCTCTGAATAAATGAAATTAAAAAAATTAAATTAAATAATATAAATTGCAACTGACACCGATGAACGATAATCTGCAACGATTTGTCATACACAGATCGATAAATATGCGCAAATCGGTTTGCACAGATTAATCGCTACGATATATCGTTACATGTGTAGCAGGCATTAGATAAATCGTTGTCGATTGCGTTTGCAGTTTTATCGACGCGGGTGCGCACGTGCCGCTTGTGTGGGCACGTGCCGATCGCTCTGGCAACACGTCGGAAGAAAGAGGTGGACACCGCGAACAACTGCAAGAGTTCATAGAGATTAGAGAGCTACAGAATGTGTAGCAGGCATAACTAGGCGAGACGTGTGTGATGTTTCCAGCGGCCGGCCACGACGCCGGGCGGCGTCCGTGGAAGCGAGAAGCTGTACTCCGGTTCGGCTCATATATTCTTTAACATATTCATTGCCAGCTTAGAGCACACATAATGTATGCTCTAAGATTACCAGGCATTCCGTAGCGCTGCGCTCAACAACCCGCGTGTAGAGGAGAGCGCCCACTTAGCGGGTTCCAGTCATTCCGTAGCGCTGCGCTCAACAACCCGCGTGTAGAGGAGAGCGCCCACTTAGCGGGTTCCAGTCATTCCGTAGCGCTGCGCTCAACAACCCGCGTGTAGAGGAGAGCGCCCACTTAGCGGGTTCCAGTCATTCCGTAGCGCTGCGCTCAACAACCCGCGTGTAGAGGAGAGCGCCCACTTAGCGGGTTCCAGTCATTCCGTAGCGCTGCGCTCAACAACCCGCGTGTAGAGGAGAGCGCCCACTTAGCGGGTTCCAGTCATTCCGTAGCGCTGCGCTCAACAAACCGCGTGTAGAGGAGAGCGCCCACTTAGCGGGTTCCAGTCATTCAGTAGCGCTGCGCTCAACAACCCGCGTGTAGAGGAGAGCGCCCACTTAGCGGGTTCCAGTCATTCCGTAGCGCTGCGCTCAACAACCCGCGTGTAGAGGAGAGCGCCCACTTAGCGGGTTCCAGTCATTCCGTAGCGCTGCGCTCAACAACCCGCGTGTAGAGGAGAGCGCCCACTTAGCGGGTTCCAGTCATTCCGTAGCGCTGCGCTCAACAACCCGCGTGTAGAGGAGAGCGCCCACTTAGCGGGTTCCAGTCATTCCGTAGCGCTGCGCTCAACAACCCGCGTGTAGAGGAGAGCGCCCACTTAGCGGGTTCCAGTCATTCCGTAGCGCTGCGCTCAACAACCCGCGTGTAGAGGAGAGCGCCCACTTAGCGGGTTCCAGTCATTCCGTAGCGCTGCGCTCAACAAACCGCGTGTAGAGGAGAGCGCCCACTTAGCGGGTTCCAGTCATTCCGTAGCGCTGCGCTCAACAAACCCGCGTGTAGAGGAGAGCGCCCACTTAGCGGGTTCCAGTCATTCCGTAGCGCTGCGCTCAACAACCCGCGTGTAGAGGAGAGCGCCCACTTAGCGGGTTCCAGTCATTCCGTAGCGCTGCGCCCAACAACCCGCGTGTAGAGGAGAGCACCCACTTAGCGGGTTCCAGTCATTCCGTAGCGCTGCGCTCAACAACCCGCGTGTAGAGGAGAGCGCCCACTTAGCGGGTTCCAGTCATTCCGTAGCGCTGCGCTCAACAACCCGCGTGTAGAGGAGAGCGCCCACTTAGCGGGTTCCAGTCATTCCGTAGCGCTGCGCTCAACAACCCGCGTGTAGAGGAGAGCGCCCACTTAGCGGGTTCCAGTCATTCCGTAGCGCTGCGCTCAACAACCCGCGTGTAGAGGAGAGCGCCCACTTAGCGGGTTTCAGTCATTCCGTAGCGCTGCGCTCAACAACCCGCGTGTAGAGGAGAGCGCCCACTTAGCGGGTTCCAGTCATTCCGTAGCGCTGCGCTCAACAAACCCGCGTGTAGAGGAGAGCGCCCACTTAGCGGGTCCCAGTCATTCCGTAGCGCTGCGCTTAACAACCCGCGTGTAGAGGAGAGCGCCCACTTAGCGGGTTCCAGTCATTCCGTAGCGCTGCGCTCAACAACCCGCGCGTAGAGGAGAGCGCCCACTTAGCGGGTTCCAGTCATTCCGTAGCGCTGCGCTCAACAACCCGCGTGTACGTGACATTCATAGGTGCATGTAATATGCCTAAATTGAAGAATAAATCACTTTGACTTTGACTTTGACTTTTGTAGAGGAGAGCGCCCGCTTAGCGGGTTCCAGGCACTGGCGGTATTAACTACGGCTACATGACAGCCTTTATACCATTGACATAAAGCTTATTATTGCTTGTTGTAATTATACGGATACTTAGATCCTGCAGTTGATTGATGTATAATGTGCACTGACGTATCGCATCCGATCGCAAAACTATAAACACTTTTATTTTTACAACCAAAGTTATTATAATTTGAATCGAGCAGCGCAACCTGTTAAGACGCTGTAATTCCAATCGGATTTGTGCGCCGCAAAAAAGACAAAGGAGTGCACAAGTGTTACAGTTACAGACATGAGACAGTATATTGACTTGACTATTTCCCAGGAGGCGATCACGACGCTAGACACTACTAGTGGAACTTTGGTGGAACTTGCCCATTTTGTTTGCCGAATGCAGTAAGTGCGACAGGCGGAGACATTCAAGTTTCGTGGACTTAGAATTATCATTTACTTACTCATAAATTTGAAGGCAAGGGCCAAGCTGCGTTACTCCAACGAGGCTAGGCAAGGATGGAATTCATTTTGCCAGTAATCGGCCACAAAAATCAAATAGATATTCTATCACCGACATATACAATTTCCCGTTCCGCCTTGCTTTACTTTGCCGCTGGAAAACCAGTTTACCTCTGAGCAAAATGGTAGCGTTATAAATCGGTGTATTAGAAGACGTGTGTATGACTTGTATGTTTCCTGAAACGAGTCCCATGAATCATTTTTTTAAATGGTACGTTTATCTTGTGCTAATGGAGGTCGATAACTTAGCAAGAGATTGCTTGGCAATTCTAGATAGATCACTTTATCCACGAAACAAACTATGGTATGATCTTAATGGTATTGAAATTGTGACTTGTAAAATGCTTATTTTACCAATAAATTCTGTAAAGGTAAAGATACTGCTGTGGTAAAAGTTAAGCTGTGACGGCCGTCTCGCTGGATCGAGGCTTTATTAATCTGGCACTGCGCATCGCGCCGCGCGGACTTAAGGATGGCGCGCGGGGACTTTAGTACAGTCAGCAGCGAATTTCATTGTATGTACCTTTATCGAAAGTCATAAGTAGGAAAAATGGTCAACAGTTTCGCTTGGTGTTGAGATGTCAATCACAGATAGACAGTATGTATGGATCAATAGCCAAGACATGTTCATCTTTTCTTGGAGGAATGAGTTAATGGTGGCACCACGCTTGGCGGTATTTGCCCAAATATTCGTGATGCATCGTTTTCCTTCCTACGGCAAATGAAAGAGAGGCAACGATGCTACGCGAACACGCATTCCCAACTGTGGTGCCACCATAAGGATTATAAATTGTTCCACATTTATTTGACAGACAAAAACTTGGGCGGAAAATATCGGATAGCTCCCAATATCAAACGTGAGGATCGTAACATTTAAATTTTCGATAAGAGCTTCACTAGGCCGAATAAGTTTTGTTTTAATTAAGAGTGAAGTTAAGAGTCATTCGTATTTAACTCATTCATCATCATCATCATCATCATATCAGCCGAAAGACGTCCACTGCTGGACATAGGCTTCCCCCAGAGTGCCAAAGTGACCGATCCTGCGCCACCCGCGTCCAGAGGACTCCCGCCACCTTTACCAGGTCATCAGTCCACCTTTGACATGCTACTTATGACGCTGCCTAGGACTGCTGACATACTGACTCACATTATTAACAGAAGTATACAGACTATGACTTTCCCAGTGGACTGGAAAATTGCTCAGGTGACTCCATTACCAAAAAAGCCCAATCCAGCTAACCTTTCCGAACTCCGCCCCATAAGTATTCTCCCTTGCGCATCAAAAGTAATAGAGCGGGTGGTCTGCCGCCAGCTCTCGGCATACCTGGAGGCAAATGGCATCCTACCCGAGCTACAGTCAGGTTTTCGCAAGGGTCGATCGACAGTTACTGCGTTGCTCGATGTGGTGGATAATATTCTACAAGCTCGGGATGTTGGGGAGAGTACCATTCTCGTTCTTCTAGATTTTTCTAGAGCTTTTGACTGCATTAATGTATCCCTACTTCTATCCAAGATGTCGTATTACGGGTTTGATGTTTCTGCCGTGAAGTGGTTTGATAGTTATCTCTCCGGCCGCGTGCAGACGGTGGCGTTGCGTAGGATGGATGGTAGTACTTTGCGGTCCGCTCTTTGCCCTGTGGAAAGAGGAGTGCCGCAGGGTTCAATACTGGGTCCCCTGCTCTTTATATTGTATAGTGCTGACATCACTCGCAATATAAGGGGCAGCAAATACCATCTTTACGCTGACGACCTCCAGTTATACCTCTCTAGCGCACCCACGGACATAACTGTTGCGGTCAATACCATCAACGCAGACCTAGAACGTATTTCTACTTGGTCGGAAAAGAACTGCCTTGTTCTTAATCCGAACAAGTCGAAATATGTTGTTTTTGGATCAGAGCATCAAATCCGTAGTACCATCAGTAACCTCGAGACTTTGACTACCAGTAATGTTGCCATCATGGGCAAACCAATAGAGAGGATGGTAGAAGCAAATAACCTTGGCCTCCTCATGGACGGCAAGCTGCGCTTTGAGAACCACATACTAAAAGTTGTGAGTAACTGCTTCTACCGCCTTAAAGTTCTTTACAATGTTCGCGATTACTTAAGTGTTGATTTGCGTGTTAACCTTTGTGAATCGCTGATATTGTCAAGATTAAACTATTGTGATGTTGTCTATGCGGGCTGCATTACTGGTCGTACAAAAAAGCTTATTCAACGAGTGCAAAACGCATGCATTCGTTTCTGTTTCCGAGTCCCACCCCGCTCCCATATCACTCCCTACTTGAACGCCGCTGGTCTGCTGAACATGCCTGCACGCAGACGGCTTCACCTCGCCACTCTTCTCTTTGGCATAGTACGATCTGGGGTCCCAGCATATTTGCTGAGTAGACTTGCATGGCCCAAGAGTGAGCGTAGGTGTAAGGCGATGATTCTGGTGCCAGAGCATCGGACCGCGGCGTTTCGAGGTAGCTTTAGGTTCGCGGCGTCCAAGTGTTGGAATGATCTCCCTCCACCTATCCAAGGAGCGTCGAGCAAGTATACCTTTAAGCGCCAGCTTAAAGGCTATTTGTTGACGCTCCAAAAATCCCAACCTTAACCCATCCAGCACTTTTAACATCCCAACCGTGTCGTGTTTTATGCTTTGTATTTTTCATCCCGTTGTGGTACTGTTTTATATTAAAAAAAACACATTTATTACATTAATTATTTATTTATTATGTTTCTACTATGGAATAGTATGCTGTGTTGCGTTCCGTGGGTCACTTACGGTGCTGTCTGAAAACCAGCGCTGTAGGTGTCTGTCTGACACCTCGGCACAATGCTGAGACAGCGACCGTTTCACTGCCGCGAAGACACACACAATGTGTCAATTGTATTGTATGTCTACTCCCTTTATATCTGTGTGTCTTTTGTGTAGTGAATAAATGTCTTCTTTTCTTTCTTTTCTTTTCTTTGTGGGGGCCTACCCACGCCCCGCCTTCCGTACGTGGTCGCCACTCGAGAACCTTTCCGCCCTAACGGCCATCGGTTCTACGTGCAATGTGCCCCGCCCACTGCCACTTATGTTTAGCAATTCGGAGGGCTATATCGGTTACATTGGTTCTGCTGTGGATATTATCCTCATTTCTGATACGATCACGCAGAGAAACTCCCAACATAGCCCTCTCCATTGCCCTTTGGGTGACTTTGAGCCTTCTTATGAGTCCCATTGTAAGCGACGTTTCAGTGCCATATGTCATCACTGGTAACACACCCTAGTCAAAGACTCTCGTCTTGAGACACTGCGGGATATTGGACGAAAAGATGTGCCGGAGCTTCCCGAACGCTGCCCGCCGAGTCGGATTCGACGATTGACCTCTTTCTCGAAGTTGGACCTACCTAACTGGACAGTCTGTCCTAGATATACATAATCGTCTACAACTTCGAGCGTAAAGTGTCCGATTGTAATGGGAGTTGGTACTACATTAACTCATTCACTGCCACGTTATTACCCTCGTAGCGTTACGCCGTAGTCCGCAGGTACCTCTACCTACCTAGTAGCTTTTATACCGAAAAACACCCGCTGCGCTCTCACGCACGTGTGTCGTGTCGTGTCGTGATTGGCGTTGAATGTGGTAACCCATTCAAGGCCAAGCGTCGCTACGCGTGCTACGCCATAGCACATAGCAGCGTTTTTCCACTCTGTATCGGAAATCGCTCTTAGACATATGTTAGTCATTGGTCTTGAATGGGTAATGAAGATGAAGTATGCTTGTAAGTTTAGGTACTTTTCCGTTTGTAGAAACATTTTCATCTGCCCAGCTAGCACGATACGTTTTATCGTTATGTTTTACGTGACGTCTCAGTACAGTCACGGACTTTAATCGTTGAGGCATTTAGAGCTCACTTTATACTGGACAGGGACACTTCAAAGCTTCATAGAAAACCAAAATTAGTTGACACCTAAATATTTAGGTGTCAACAAATTTTGGTATGGCTCAACAATTAAAGTCCTTGACCGTACATTTTCGCTGTAAATCGTGACGATAAAACCTATCGTGCTAATAGGGCCTCTGGTGTCGTAAAGAAGCATCATCACATCCATAATAATCTGGAAAAAATATATATTGAAGCCTTAATTATGTGTGTAACTACGTGGTCCACCTAATTTTGTTCTGCCATTCACATTTTTTTAATTCTACAAGTTACTGAAATCAGGTATAATAAGCCGGAACAAATACTTATGTACTACCCTAATTTGCAATACATTATATGAAACTACCCTCCTATTTTACAAAATCATCACATATTGTTTTAAACCCCTTCAAATCTAAACCACGGCCAACAGAAACCTCAAACTACTTATACCTGAACGAGCAGAATAAATGACAAGAATTTACATAGAAATTTAAACCGCCATATTTCTCCAGCCAGAAACTTTTGGACGGCACCTCGTACGAGAGTCGTTTTGTGGTCTCGCGAGATCTCGGCTAAGTAGGTCTGAAAGGACCGATGACGGTCACAACTAGGGAACGCAATCTCCCTAGTTTTCTCCGGTTCTTTACGTCCACTTCAGAATAAATAATAGTATAACGATTACCAGTCTACTAACGACATCGACATGTCTTAATATTACAGGCTTGGTGCACTAAACTCAAGACTACGTAGGTCGTAGAACTCGTAGACTCGTAGGTAGGTACTAATCCTAGTAAACCCTTTACACTGTAAGGTATTAGGGCACCACAGCACAGAGGTTGCATTGAAATGTTGTCACAGGCTTTGTGGGTGGGAGCCGGGTATCGTCCTGCGCCCGCGGCGGCCGCGGCCGGCGCGCGCACTCCGCGCCTCACTCGCGCGCACGAGCTCGCCCGGACTCGACGACCGCCCGACCGCCGCCCGCCACCGGTGTCGTATTACCGCTCTAAAAATACCCGCGAGCGCGATCGCCTATTTAGAAACTGCGTTGTTTTGGACCAGTGATTGACAGTGCCAAGTGACCAACAACCTGATCAAAAGTGAGTATATGTGTAGTGATAATATTAAGTTTAAAATAAACTAGCAATGTTTGAAACGCTGGATAAGCTAAATTGGGAAGCGCGAGCTTAAGGAAACTCGAGATGCTAGGTCTAATTTGCTGTTCGAGCTGATTTTTTGGCGTGGTCGTTAATCTGATCTATTTATGTACCGACCTTTCGCCTCTCTGCGGCGCCACGATGTTGCATGTTTTCAGTTTTTTTTGTTAAACTATATCTCTAAGTTTCAGTGAGTATAGCCATCGGTTCTCTTTTAGAACCCTAACCAGTTGCAGTACCTAGTTACCTTCGTTACATCAACATTAGTCACTGGGCAGTGCTCGCACTTACCTAACCTAATCATGATTAATACCCAATATTAATGCTACATGTCCAGGATTTATGTAGCACAGTATAGACCGAATGTGATAGCTTGCCAAGAATTGCAAAATACAAAGGTTGACCATCAGTTTAAGTCCAGGCTAGACAGTAACGCGAACGCCTGTGACGAAATCTATGACCGCTGAGTCTCATTTTGCATGAATTCATATTGGAAGCAAACTTGCCGGTAAACCGCGGGGAAAAGTTATCATAACACTTGGTTACCTAATGAAAATAGAGAAGACTAATTCATATGTATATCAGCAGCTAAACATTTAAATTTACGTAAATTTGCAACATCTAGATGCAAAACAACTAAAGGTATAAATGAAATAAATAGTATATACCTACCTAAATGCAAATTAATTAACCATTTACATATAAGTACCTATCAGCTGGGTACTAACTGTAGATATAGGTAGGTAGGTACCTAATCATCTTACATGTAGGTATATTCAATCTACTGGGTATTTATTAGCAATGGCAATCATTCGTAGGTGTTATGTCATGGAATTCAGTAAAACATGAGGAATTAGCATTTTGTACGTAACAACGTAAATTACGTTCAGACCAGTTGGGATGTCGCCAACCACTACCTACATGCTTGCAAGTTCAATGTCTACAACTCTGGTCTTATTGAATATTATTTTTTCTGTCGAGATCGCTTACAAAATACCTAGATTATTTCTACGAATCGCACAAAGCGACGATGAGAAAAACAAAACTCAAAGGACATGAAAACTGAAAAGAAAATCGGACAGAAGAGAATCAGATGAGGAAATTTTTATCAAGAATACAGCCGTAAATGTTCGATTTTCCATCAGGACGACGTTTATTGTTTGCTTTAAGCTTGGAACCTGACTGGGCCGGCGAATTTTGTTCACATCAGAGATGTAAAATCAGTTCCCGAAACTGGAACCGGTTGGACGAATGCACTTGCCGAGCCGTTGGCCACAGACTCGGTATTATTGTACTTAGTACTGAATATACCTAAGGCTGAATAGCTAATTACCTTTATAACTACACCGCGGAACAATTCAGACGGGAAAATTCTTGACTGGAACCTTGGCAAAAATATGGCAGGGTCGTGACAAACCTTGGACTTCTTATCACATCTTGAATCATCGTTGGAGAATTCTGTCAAAGAGTTATTATTGTTGCGTTAAGATTTCATCGCTGGCAGTTACGTTCAATTTCATTAACAATTTTTACGAAATTTTCCGGCGAGTTTAAAAAAGATCTGGCAGCCTGCGTTGTGCGATATATAGTGCAATAACTCTGGTAAATAAGGGAGGTACCTTTATAGACGGCCCAGTGCTTGAAACTGGCCTGATACCTACTTGGAATTCCCTTGATTGGCCTAATAACTTTTTGCCTAAATTCAGTTTGTCTAACAACTTTTACTATAATGAACTGTTTGTCTAAAGTCAATTTGTATAATTTCATTTCTCATAATATGTAGTGGTTTGTTCAAAATACGTTTACCTTAAATGTAAATTTTCATATCTACTCCTTTTGTCCGAACATAGTACCTAATTTTATCTAAAAATCACTTGTCGATTCTTATTTTAACTAGATAATCATAACATAGCGGAATAACGTTTTTACTTAGATTATTTAGATTTAGTCTAATACTGTATCATCATAATATTTATTTATTTATTTTTACTTGTTTAAAAGTAAATTGTACAAAACGGAACAAATACCGACCAAATTTCGCCGGTTTCCCGTTGTTTTACTTACTAACTTTTTGCCTAATTTCGGTCCAGAGCGGCGGCGAGCGAAACACTGTTATGCATGTCTTAGTACTTACTCGTACGTTCAATCGCCATAAGATAGTAAAATGCAACTTCATTCATTAATGAAAAACATAAAAAGGAACTTCACCAAAAACCGAATCAGAGCACACCTGAAAAAAATAACAGAACAGAACATAAAGTAGAGGTAAACAACAGGTGTGGTCTTATCGCTAAAGAGCGATCTCTTCCAGACAACCTTTGGGTAGGGATTACGTCCTATTTTCTATTCTCGAACTTGATGATCCCGACGATTTTTCAAGTTTGTGTATAGTATGATGGTATGACCCAAATACAACATAAACAAAGCGTGGCTTAAAAACAGCATTTTCTAGTAAGTATATGGTTGGATAGAATGCTGCATGGACAGCTAGGGTATGCGTATTGGTGAATAGTCGGCACGCCGATGGGTGATAGCACAGGGCTCGCCGATGAATCGGGCCGGGCCGGGCTGATAGCGGGCCGGTTAGACGGGTCTCCGAGTGCAACGGCCCAAACTGAGGGAATTTTAAAACGATACGTAGGTACTGGCGAGGTTTCGTTGTGATACTTCGACTGGTACCTATATAATATTTACAACAATAATTGGATAAATAAAACCATTTAAATTTCTGTGTGTCTTTTGTGTAGTGAATAAATGTCTTCTTTTCTTTTCTTTTTTTTTTTTTAAAGTGTTTATAGCACACATATAGTTATGTTAGTAACATAGAGTGTATGTTACTTTATTCCTTGAGGAAACTACAGCGTTCGTAATTTTAAAAAAATTAATTATGCTCGAAGGAGCAAATTTTAAGAATCCTTGATTAAATAACCGAAAATCAATATATTGAATGTATTTGCTTAGCTCGGTCCGCATTCGTCGAAAGTAAATAAAGGATTACTCAGTTTTTGCACCAACAACAAAGAAGTAATGAGGAAAAAGGAAATGCAAATTTTTAAAAGAGGTTCTTTATGTCGTGTCGTTCCTATATGTAATGAACCCATATTAGTTCGATTATCGTATTAATACCTACAAGATAGGGACCTAATAATAAATATGAAAACAATTAAGATGATAAAATACACACCTAATTAGATGTAAATTGCAACTAATATTACTACTTGTAAACCTGTTAAAATGCGTCGTCATGACATGAATGTTATGATAACACAATGATAAACACAAAATTAATATCCCTAAGTAGGTCCTAGGTAGGCAGTTAGTCAACGTGAATCATTGCATATAATCTAAACTTGAGCTGTTATGCATTTAAAGGGATTCTCGGGAACAGCAATCCAGTCAAATATCGGTTTTCAAACAGGTTAGTTTTCAGTAGTGAGTGACCTAAACCAGTGTCAGTTCAGTCGTTTACTTTGGTTTACAGTATCCGTACTCAGTATATTAGTACCTATCTAGTAGTATTTTCTAGTGGAAGGGAAGACAGGTAGATAAAGAGAGCCTAATATCCGGAGGATAGATATATATAGAGACTATGAAAACTTCAGCAGCAACCAGCGCTCAGGCTTGCCTGCGTAATATGGCACATAATAGAAGTGCTTGGAGGAAAGTGGTGCAAGGCAAGACGTTTGTGGTAGTCACGACCCTCAGCAATCAGGAAACGACTAAGAAGAAAAAGAGTATTTTTTTGACTATAGTACCCCAGTACTATCTTTGCTTCTGCCCAGGTTGCTTCTTCATTGATTGAAAGTTATATATTGAAAATTTGGCATAGAGTGAAAAGAGCGGGTTAGTATTAGTTTAGTAGGTAGAGGAAGTGAACTTTATCAGAATCACTACCTATTTACCGTGACCATATCAACAAGCTCCAACTAAACTACTTATTGTGCACAAGTGATTATGTCACAACGTTAGTATACCTCAATTCAGCACGTTTAAAAGCAGCTCGAGACACAGATGATTTTGTGACATCACCACAATACCTATCTCAATGACATATACATTATAAAAGATATCTAGGTACAGTGCGCTTTAAATAGCAAAATTTGCCGCATTTTTTACAAAAACGGTGATACCTATGACCTTTAACATTCGAGCTTCATGCGTTGGGTGCTAATGCTAAATAACAATCGGAATTTCGAATGCAACGCATTTCTGGGCGTGTTCGGTTAAATCTGGTCCTTTCGGATAACGCTGGCCTACACTGCTGCGTGTAACTCAATAACATTCGAGATAAAATTACCAGAGCGACCATTTCCACGTGCTATTATAACACTTATTATTTGTAGGTTACATCTTAGAATTGCATGGCCGATCTCAAAGACTTAGGTCGTTCTGGCTCTTAGGTTTTTTGAGCATTTTCCTTACGATGACTGCTCAGTGGCGATACTCATAATAATTATGCGGAATATGAAATCACGGGCTTCAGAAACTGAAATAATCAACTCGGTTCTTAGAATGCTGAGTCTACATGGGTTTAATGTTGTCGTTATTTAATTAAATATCCTATAAATAAACTGGTGGCTCTGTGTTTTGTGAGCAGCAGAACTAGCAAGCCTGTCTTATTTTCAAAAAAAAAATACTTTATTCAAAAAACTGAATCGACAAAAAAATAATATAAACCTGCTCACAAAATTTCACGACAATCGGTTGAGAAATGCGACCAGTATAGTAGGACAGCCAGACATCCGGACATACGAACGAATTCTGGCCCGAGCTGAAATGAGAACTTCGTTCGCTTCGCTCGCTTGTTCATAAATCATTAAATAAAAAAAAAAGACTCATATTTAGGTACTTCTATTATTGTCGATATCTATAATATTTTTAGTTGTATTTAAAATGTAAAAGTACATAAGTAATTATTTTATAAATGAGGAAAACTCTGTAAAACAATCGACTTTCCGGTAGTGCACGGCAGACGGCCATAGTGCTCCGTAGAGCTACATTTTATATCATATAGGTAGTTTATAGTTTAGTCATTTATTGCACCATGGTAATATACAAGTTGTTTTACAGTATAAGGAGGTATCTCATGGACCCTGAATGGGTATAGCAATTGTATCCTTAAGAACTAAAATAATTATAACATCACAATATGCATGCTAAATGGCAAGTAACATTCACTAATACTATTACTAGCATATATGTAAATATTATTGTATTATACAATTAATCACGCAGATAACATTCAGAACAGGTTACAAATTATTAATCAATTACGAATAACACAATCATTCAAAAAATCATTAACTGAGTAATAGGTTTTTTTTTGTAAGGAATGTTTTCAACTATTTTATATACATTTCATCTGTCTCTTCTGACTTAATATAATTAGGAAGATTATTGTAGTATTTTACAGCAGCGTAATGAGGGCTATTCCTAAACATTTCGAGTTTAGGTACAGTTTGAGTTTGTATTTAAACCTTACCGTACCATGTAGCTGGGATCGGATACCAGTATTTTCTCCATACAAATTAAACCGGTATTATTTCGTTCTTTGTTACCTAAATACAGGATAGACTCCTACATTAAGAGCCTAAAATAATTCAAAATATTAGACTACTTCGGGGATTTTTAAAAAAACCGGTTTCGATCCCAGCCTTGTAGAGTTCTTTGTTATTGTCACTGTCTGGAAAAGAAACTGTTTTGATTTATTATTGTCAAGCTTACTCATTGTAGTGCAAAATATGCCTGACTCACAATATCGCCCCACGATATTTACGTCACAATTAGCAAGTAACCGTCAAATTGAGTTGAGTAAGTACCTATAGATGTAGATGTATCCTATACTATTAAACGAGCAATATTTGTGTGTATATAAATATATATAAAATACCTATATAATGGATAAGATAAGAAAGACGCAATACCGAAATACGAACTTCGTTCATATAGATTTCAGTCCCTGGGCACCGAGCTCTGCTCAGGTGAAAATACGGCGAAAACGAATTTTCCCAGACATGAGACCTAGCTAGATCTATTTTTTCGCCCCCGTAAACCCAAGTACCTATTCCAGATTTCATCAAAATCGTTAGAGCCGTTTTCGAGAACGTGATTGCAGACACGTACCTACTCGAAAACGGCTCTAACTATCTATCTGTCTGCAGGTTTTAAGGAATTAATTAGAATTTTACGCTCTTTTTAACCCATGCATAAAAAGAGAGAAGCTACGTGTCGTGTCGTGTATGTGGATTACATTAAATTACTTACAGCGATGCTTTTGTTACTAAGTAGTTTGTGTTCTTCGAATGGGCGTCTTGGGATCGTATAGCTACGTTAAACGAGTTGTCTAATTAATTTATTTTAGATCAATATTAGCAGAGTTTATCATGAACAGGATAAATAAAGACGATATCAAAGAAAAGGGACGCATTTTGTAGAGACCATACGGCACACACACAATGAATGTTATTTATAGCTAATGATTTATCGATGGATAGCGGTTTAAAACATATTAGAATTTCTGAATAGATTTACATACCAAAATATACTTCTTGTAGAACATCAATATCCAAGATTTGACTTGATTACAAATAACCCAAATTCGGTTGTGTGTGGTACATGTATTCTAATTTATTCTAAATCTAATTTTTTGTTAAAAAAAAACAAAGTTAAATAATAGCTTATAAAAAGCGAGGGTACTTAGTATCTCTAACGAGTGTTTTGAGTTTTGATTACAAATAATCACCGAAATTGGAGATGTAAGTACTAGAAAAGAAGTTACTGAAGTAGCTGAAAAAGAATTCGCTTGGCGCCGCGCCATTTCAACGGAAAAACCGAATTATAATTCTTGTTAAGTCTATGGCCAGACGTGCTAGTTATTGTGATCTTTATTTCATATTTGGTTAACCGTTACTATAAACTACCAGCGACCTAATTTCGGTTAGAAGTTTCCATTTCCTAGTCAAATATTTAAATATGGAGACCTCTTGGCTCAGTGGATTGTTAGCTGGGGTCGGGGCGACCCGCGATGAGTCAGCCTCCAAAGCCTCTATAGGGTCACCCGCATTACTCACTTCATTATGTAGTCATGTATGTTGGTATATGTTGCATAAGCAGCTCGGTGTGGACAAATGGAGTTTAATGAAAATGGTTTCATTGTTTAGTGCGTTATGCCCGCGCTATGCACTCAGTCTGCGGATAAAGACCGGAAACCTTAAACGGGCGCACACCGCGAATTGGAACCGAAAATTTGCGCATTGTACAGCATAATACTTTTGACAGTTTTCTGTTCCCAAAGAGATATGTAGCGAATTGCTATGGCATTCCCGCGAATGTGGAGACTTGTTAATTATTTTTCTAGCTGTGATTCATTTTCACCGTGAATTCGCATTCGCATCGCAACGTAAATCGTAGACTAAGATGCGCGCATAGTTGACCCATTCGTGGCTACGTATCGCTACGCCGTAGCGCGTAGCAGCGTTTTCCGCTCTGTAGCGGAAATCGCACGTAGAGGCATGAGTTGTATGTTGTATGTTGAGTCACAGGCCTTGAATGGGTTAAATTAAAATATGCGAAATACGCTTATGTGAACAACAACGCACAGTGTTTTATAGAAGTCAAAAAGTGACATCCCCATTTTATTCCAAATTACCGTAGTTTAAGTCATTACAAATGCGAGACTAAAACTCCCGACGGCGAATGGTGACGCTTGATGTTGTTGTGGGGTAAAAACTTATTACACGCAGCATGCTTGTTATATTCTCTACATAACTACGAGTACCTTCATTTACTTAATCTTGTAGTAAATAAGAAAGAATTCAAATAGATTAATTAAATTATAAAACCGTAATATTATAAAACACGCGGTTTAATACCCAGGATTATGAGCCTAAAAGCGACGTAATAAGAGGCACGTTACGAATACTATACGACGAACACAACGAGCAAATGTGATGAAAATATAATTAAAATGACATCTCGCATGTTCAATCTGCATATTTTATGAGTCTAAGTTAAGGTTGAGAATTTTGGAAGAAAACGCTATCTACTGATGTCTTCAACATGCAAATTACCACCATAACAATAAAGCATAAGGTAGAATTTCGTTAATCATACACGACGTCGGGCGTCGATCTGGCGTGTTCTATATGTGAACTGTATTTTATACATTTCTATTTATAACATAAAAAAAATATGTCACCGCGTTCTTGTCCACAATAGCCGTAGCATTATAGCCCTTATCATGGCTGCATCGTTGTCTTATTAATTAGTGATGTCAGATGTCAGACAAGAGTTAAATTCCTAAACTTTCTACTGAATTATTGAGATTTAATTTGGTTCGTATTGGTTGATGCGCTCTCGCTTGCGCTGTGTTGTGTGATTGACCACTCATGGGCAGATTGAATTTGTATTCGATTGGCTGTCGTTGAATGTCCATCAGCCTGTCTCTTTTGGTACTTCGGCTAAACTCTGCTTCTGCGCACCTCCGAGGTACGATTTACCCGAACACGAAAGGATTCTAATCACAACCACGGAATATAAACTTGCATACAAAAGGTTCTCTGTCTAATTCCTTGTACGCACTAAGCGGCTAGCCGCGTGCGGTTGCGGCCAACCGCTTAGTGCGTAGAGGTTTTGCGTTTGCGGTTTCATATATGTATGTTTGGTCCAACCGCACGGCAAGCCGCACGCGGCTAGCCGCTTAGTGCGTACAAGGGCTAACAGAACCAATTTTTGACAGCTAAAAATCTCAAAGTATGGCATCCCGTTCACCGCATAGCACGTGTCCTTTCGCCTAGTTAGGATTTAGGATCGTCATGATAATGTTGTGGTGCTTCGCCGCGCTACGATAAGTCTCATTATCAACTGCGTTCATGGAAGGTGCGCGAGAGTTTAGCCGAGGCGGCAAAAGGGACAGGCTTGCCTACTGATGTGCCGACGGAAAGTTTCCTATGTTGCGAATTTTTTCTGCAATTTAGGAAAATTTCGGAAATTTTTCTCATTTCTGCATGGGAATTGTAACTTTCCATTCCCAACATGGAAATTCCGTGTCTGAGAAGTATAAAACTGTAACTCTTATACATAGTGTATAAGAGTTACAGTTTTATGCTTCTCAGGTATACGTAAATTTCCCTAATTCCTTGTGAAACGTTTTAGAAATTTCCGAAAACTTTTCCAACTTTTTGGAAACTCCGCATTTTGCACATCACTAGGCAACAACCACACCAAAATCACAAAGACAAAGTGGACTGCGGACCCAGTTGAGACTTTGAGACTGCCATTGATAAACACGGCTGTAAGTGTGACCGGGATCAATGGCGCACATCCGTTCTGGGCTGCCAGCGGCTCGACAATCGTTCTGTGTCCCTCGTTAGTCATCATCATACCTAATCATAATGTGTTCGGGATAGTGACGTCAGCGTCCATCCCTCCCTGCTCACACGATGAAGGAATAAGGAAAATTTAAACAAAAAATTGTACCTACGACCTATGCATAACATAAGGAAATGCATAATTATATAGTGAAATACCGAATAATATAAATTAAATACAAAATGCAATTCGACTCCGTTCATGGGCTAGTTACATTTTGCCGAAAGCACAGAATAGTAAGTACTTAGTTATAATAGTATTACAAACCGGTAGTAGGCTACATTCAAATGTGTTTGTATGTTGTCGTAATATTAAGCCTAACCGAATCATGTTGTATTACTTATTCCATTTAAAAATGTACCGATTGAAAAACCTCCTGCCGCCCAATGACCTATCAGAAGGTCTCCGCATGAGTAGTGGTTCCGGCCCAAGCGTAATGACAATTATAACTTTTTAACGCCCGCATACCTTTTAAAAGGACTTCAAATTCATCTTGTCACAAAACTTAAAATTTACCGCGTATTGAATTCGAATGCTTTCTGAACGAATACGTCACATTTGACGTTGACACTAGATGTCAAAATGTGAAACTTCATCTGTCAGTTTTGGCGTAACCTCCATTACATTGGCCCGGCGTCGAGGACAATGTAAGTAAATCTGTGAATTTCTTTGATATCTCGGCAGATTTCGCATGTGTTTTTGTTGTGAGTGTTGCCGAAGATGTTCATCTTAGTTTTACCGTATTTATTTCATGCATTCAATCAATATTATTGTAAATATAACAACTAATAATCGGGAGACCTATTAAAAGGTCTGTGGGCGTATATATTGTTAAAGTTTTTAATAGGTCTACGGGCTGCAACCGCTATGCTATTTTGGTTTGCAATAACAATTATTTGGGTTCATAATATATAGCTTGAGTAATGGATGGATAAACATGAGAAATTATTAATGGGTCAGCATGAGAAAGGTTAGTTATGACCTGATATAGGAGCTTCGGTGCCAAAAATAAATGCAAAGTCGAAATAGCGGTCGATAAATTCATTTACTTATCGATGTTTATTTTATTGCTTACACGCTTGATCGATAATTACTGATTTTTGTACTGATAAATCGGTTATTATTTCATCCTTGCATTTATCCCCGCCATCAAAACTCCGATATCCGGTCATGAAACTATATAGGATTTTAAAAGGTCTACGGGCGGTTACCCCGTTTTAGTAAATAAAAACGACATGGTCAACTTTGGTGCGTAATGGAAGGCTCATTTTCCATTTGATTAATTTTCCAATGTATTATTGGTAATAAATATATACAGTAAACTTACAATCTAAACGCCATGGTTGAAAAATAATCAGGATGTGACCAGGATAAATGATAACATGTGGCAGACGTAGGCATAAAATAATAATAATAACAAAATATATGCAGAGTGTTCGATTTATTGCAATTTAATAAAATAATACTACTGAAGCATAAAAAATTAACATATAGGCATATAATAAATTTAAATGAACTCTTAAACAAACGTTTTAATATTTTTTCATTTTTTTTGGTTGCGGCCCAGAGACCTAAAAAAAAGACATTCGATTTCGGAGTTTTTTCAGTCTGAAAGCCTTTTACACATATGCCTTATGGTACCATAAAAACCACACATTCTTACAACAACGCTTAATCAAGTTATTGTCACCCAAAGGTCTTGGGCCGGAACCATGTGAACCTATAAAAAGGACTCTGGGCTGCAATCTAGTGTTTGGGCAAAAAAATCTGGGCGGCAGGAGGATATGTAGGTATTACAGCTTAGAAAACAAAAGCTTTAGTGTAATTAAGTAAATTTGGAACATAATATATCGACTAGCATTATGGCCTAAGAAATGAGCAACCTTGTAGGTACGCCACCAGGACGGCGCAAGACGCGTGCTGTCAGGGGACTGTGAAAACGCTCACGCCTGTACAGTCCACATCAAACATAATTATGTTTACACTTTTGTAGTTTATTTCTTTGTAATACACGCCTCGACAAGCCATAACATGGTTGTGTTGTGTTTCTTCGCGACTTCGCTCCGGTTGTCTATTGAACACGGCCTTAAGTACGACTAGTTATAAGTATAAACAGTTACATTAGTTTGATAAAAAAAAACATGATGCTTGCTCCTTGACCTAAATAGTCAAGCTTAGATATAATTATATCAATGTTTGCATAGAGCGCAGGGTAGACTGGGTTCGGTTGAAACACAGGACGGTTCGAACAATACAAATAGTTCGCAAACCGTTGGCGGGATGGCGAGGGGTCCAAGGGGGGTACGAAGCGGACGATCGGTTTGTACACGAAAAACTTCGTTTTTACTACAACGGCTTTTTTTACCAAAGTGGGAGGTGGGGACGGTTGAAACAGAGCGATTGGCTTGATATTGACCAATGGAAGTCAAAGAAAGTTTCCATTTCGTTAATTTTCATATGTTTTTAATTATTTTTTTATGTTTAAAATGCAAGCAGTTTATTTTGTTTTTGTTAATTTACTTAAATAAGGTCTATTCCAATGTTAAGTAGTCATAAATTTGTTACAAATGACTGATAATATACGTAGAGTAATTTGTATGCGAAAAAACGCTAGCTGATTAAAAACAGTATTTCCTAAATTATACGTAATAAAACTCATAAAAGTATTATATTTTGTCACCGTTTCAAACGCCCCTGGGATGGTAACAGTTGAAACAATTTGTTTTTTTTTTCAATTTGTTCTACTAATAAAATTAACGCACTTGAATCCAAAATTCTATTGCCGTTTAGTAGTTAAAAACACGCTCTTTCATTTGTTTTTTTTTATCTCTCAGATTATAAAAAGCAAGACTATGGACGATATACGAAAAATTGTTTCAACCGTACCCAGTCTACCCTATATGTTTATATCGAAAGTTTGCTATTAAATTATTGGTTGATTGCCAATTCGTTTAATTACATAATATTTGCTGTGCGGCTGGCTGGTAACGATAAAGCTATAAAAATATTAATAAAATGGTGTATCTCGGATCACGGCTAAGCATGCAGGACTTGCTATATTTATAATACCTACGTGCGTGCTAAACGAAGAAGATATATAATTGCGTTAATTTGCGAAGGACACATCGGTCACACTAATATTTTATACAATGATGTGTCACAAGGTGGTCACAAAAAGTCTAAGTATTAGATAGTTACAAGTGAATAGTTGGTTGGTACGGTGTCGACGCCAAATATTCGCCTTATTGCAATGGAATAAGGTGCAAAAGTGTAAACATATTTTTGGCGTCGACTGTACTAGTAGTGGTAGAGAAAATTCTAACGGGATTTGTACAAACTCATATACTTAGGTACAAGTAATATAATTTACCTCATACAATTTTAATCGATTAAAAATAGAAAAGATTCAACATACTTATACTTTATTGTAGATTGACCTACCTATGACTTTTACCTACCTAATACCTACTATTGAGTAAAAAAAAAACTCCTCAAGCGTGATTCAACACACACAGAGTTCAATTACCACATCATTCAACACGAGGATCTTGCGTAAAACTTCGGCTGTGTCATGAAATAATCATCGCATCATGATCTCGTTATTCTGGGAAAAGTAAGATATTTTTTTCGAAACATTCAAGCCGAGTCTACTAAGGCTCCATCTTGGTGTACAGCGGTGCAATGCAAGTGCAGTATCTGATTGCGTATGTTAGCTGATGCATTGACTACGCCCGCGCTATAAAAAAACAGATACAGGAAAAGGTACTTAACCTATAATGTAAACAACGATCCGAATCCGAACCGGCGTGATTTTGTGCCATCGATCGGAACAGACAGACAATATGCCCCTCCCTCGCATATCATGCATATCATTTTGAGTGCCATTTTATTAGCAAAGTCTTATCAGAGAGCTCAGCTCGTCACAAACGGTGGCCGGGAGCCAAACGTTTCGCAAGAACACTATTTATACCCACAAGGTTCTCACTGAGCATTTTGGGATTTTGGAGGTTATTGACACAATGGATTATACAATGTGTTATCCAATAATTTAGTATCTCGGATAGTGGAGGGTAGAGGTAGAAAGGTTGACAACGTAACGCAGCGGATAGACAGGGCCGTCGGTGGCCGGGTGTATGTCACATGTCACATGAATGTTGACTGAAATAAAGCGAGGTTACATTTAATAAATATAGGCCTTTTCAGTCTTTTTACGTCATAATGACGTACGTAAAGAACGCTTGCTTTGCAGTCAAAAATAAACGAGCCGACGACGTTGAGACGGCACTTAGATACCTAAGTACCCTCCGTCAAAAATTGCATGGACATCTGCCGTGATCGTAATGATCTAATGTGCAGATATATTTTATTTTATTCTTTACGCTTAGGTTTATTTTAAACACGTTGCTACACCCTAGTAGGGTTCATGTTTGTACTGGTTAGATTTTAAGAACATCTTGTAAATAGCATGGTTGCAACTAATAAATATGATTAAATAAGATTATGATAGATTGAACATTTTGAAACAAACACCGAATATAACAAAATATGCCACGAGAAGACTAAACGACTCAAAAATGCGTCCAATGCAAATTGTTTATTTGTACTTAAAGTGCAGAGTGCGCTAAAAAGTGCTCGCTGAGCGGTTAAAAGGTTTCTCTGAAGGCATTAGTTATTTCCACAGCGACATACCACTTTGTATTGTAATCAAAAACAGCTGTTAACTTACAATTTAATAATATAGGTATTAGGTGTTAGCTATGCTGAGAGAACATGTACAAAAATATATAAAGACTATTCATTGAGAAGAGTTTTCCCTTGTTTTTCTCCCGCGAAGAAATCTCTAGTCCCTTTCATAATTATCTAGGTACTTATTAGGCACTGGAAGATAGAGAGAGCAACTAAGATTTCTGAAATACGCATAGTATTATTAAATGAATATTAATTTTATGTTTTAGGTAAACGACCATGTAGCCCAGCCCATTTCCAATTAGAAACCCTGCCTAACTTACTTGCGTTCAATTAGAGTCATCCTTCCGATCACGGCGAAGGAAGTAAGTACTATCAACAAAAACATAAGTTTTCCCTAAATGGGTGTTACTTTCCATACTGTGATAGTATTTTAACCGACTTCAAAAGAGGAGGAGGTTCTATTTTGCAATAAAAGTTAGCCCACCTACGATAGATCACACCTAAACATTTTGACAAATCGACAGTAAGACCTGATGACCTCTATAAATACTTAGGTACACTGTTTGTTTAACCTAGGTTCGAACGCTGGTATCGAGTATGCTTTGAATCTCTGTATCTGAGCTCAGTTATACTGGTCCTGTAGGTCAGTAATCTTTGCGAATACTGTCTCTGGCCCGGCGGGCAGCGCCAGCGCTTGCAACACTCACCTTTGCTACGGTAAAAACAGCTTATGATTATAGGTATCTCAATGACACATACGTGTCATTTTTGCTGAGCCGACGCGACCCGTCTGGACACTGAACTCTACCTCGATATTGTTGGCTATGCATTTGTTGACTGACAACTAAACAAATGCATGCTTTTAGTAGGTATGGTATCTTGCATAGTTTCATTGAATCAGATTGATTGTAGATGCTTCTTTTAGCTAGGTAAGTATGTACATACGTAGGTATCAACCAATTGTAAAACATGAATTCTAGTTGTATCTAGTGAGTTCCATAAACCAGTGTCATCGATTGTGTTTAAAGAAACGTGCAAAGTTGATAAGCTTCAAACTTAAATCGGATTTTACAGACACTTTGACATAAAATATTTTAACTCTCAATAACAACTCACTCACAACATATCGTATTTAAAAAGTAGAAACATACTTATATATCTGTAAGGTAGACTAGCTTACGGCGAACACAAATTGCGTAAAACGCATAATGCCCGCACTAAGACTCCTAATTAACAAGTATTGATTATCTCGTCATTTTTCATAATGGCCGACCTCAACAGTTACCTCGAGGTTGGCGTGTAGCCGCGAGCACATCAGTGAAAGCCCTCGCTATGTACTAATACAAAGTGACATTGCTATGTTGGAGTTGTAGCTCACGATATTGTCTTCGTAAATTCTAAAGATATAAGATGTACTCGTATTAGGTAAGGGGTTAACCAACTAACTAACCAGGAAAGGTGAAACGACATGTAACCCGTTAAACGTGGGGTCTGCAGATGTAACAACTTGACAACCAACTTGTCATTTATATTTGTTGGAATGACGAACAGATTACATGTATTGTAGTGTCATTAAAACTGTAGCGGCAATTTTATGGTTGTACCAAACTAATCAGGTAAACCAATCACACAAAAGAATTACAAGAAACACAATACCTTAAGTATTAACGCTAATATGGTTTGGAGTCAGAGTCTATTTAAAAAGAAAAACAAGCTGTCCTGATGCGTTCATGCCCAAAACATTTCTCCGACGAAAGACACATTTTACAGTTTCAACAGATTGCGCTTCAGTCTGAAAAAATGTTTATAGGAAGAAGTGTGAAAGTGAAATAAGGATAATGAATATGATAAGGTTATACTCGTGTTACGAAGAAAAAATCGAGTTAATTGATATGACAGCCGTATTGCACGTTTGGTATAGAACCTATAGTGGTAACTGGCAACGGTTAATAATCATAAGTCTATCGACAACGCCGCGACCCCAGAAGGCCGCAGCTGGTCAAACACGTATGTGGTTACATCGAATGAGATCACCGTCACGTCTATAGGTACTTGATAACAACAATAAGTTACACTCTCACGGCACTAGCGTTGGATTACGGTACTATCGTTCCACTAGCGGGAAAAATGCTGATTATAGTTTGATTATGGGAGTTCTCGCTATCCGTTTACGAATAGAAGAAATCTACTTATCTGCCAACAACGCGACACCTTCCATGCCGTGGGTAACCTGGAGAAGTTCTGCGTTTCTGGAAGAACAATTACAGCGCTCACCTTAGTAATTTAGCCATGGACGGCATCAGGTGTCGCGTACATTACGCGCTACCGTGAGATGATTTTTAAGTCTCCTCATCCATTTAAGATCCATAATAAATATGGGACGTGGACCTCTGGTGGGATTCCATTTCTACGTGATTTCTATATGCCTATCTTATTTAAAACGTTCCCTTTCATCTGTCACTCGCTGCAGCTATTTTGGGTCTCGTCTTAGCTTCTATACTATTTTCCTCCGTTTTGTCTGATTATTAAGATTCTCCAAGCTGATAAACTCCTTCGATGATCTTCGCTTCTCCACTCCTGCAGATGTCCCACACAATGTCCTCCTTGGTTACTTAGGAGTGCTAATCGATTTATTTTCTGTTTCTGATGTCTAATTGGATTAACTTCTACCGGAGTTTTTAAAGACGATAATACACATATGTTACGTACTGGATATACTTGGTCAACCGTGTGTCGACAAAAAGTGTATCTTTTGTAAAATAGGTACACCCGACCTATTTCTTACTAACCCTTGCCAGACAAAGAATGAATCACTTTGGTAACGGCTACCCGCAACCAAAGGAATTCAAAGTGCTCCCACTGAGCTGCATCATCCGTTTTGTGGAAATGATGGAGCGAGCTTGGGAGTAGCTATAAAGGGGAGGGCAAATGCACGAAAGAGCCCACTGGGTCGAAGTGTATCCGAAAGGGCCCTCAACTAGATAAGATACTAATCTTTGATCTACCTAATATCTATCAAATGAACGCCCACAGAACATCAGTCAGCTGATCTGTTAAAATATTAGTTGAAAGCATTCAGTTTGGGAAGCATTTCGATACTAAGCAGCATATGCAAAACTAGATTTTCGCATTCGTTTTTCCAAGAACAACGACGGATAATTCTAATTTTAAACGATGGGCGTGTTCCCACGCCACTGACGATAGTTAGCTGCCTATTCACCAAACAAATTCGTGTTCCTCTGTGAGTTTGTCCCTAAATTAAATTTGATCCCATGATTCGACCGGTTAAAAGATACAGTCGACTTAAATAATAACGATTTTGAATGTTATTTCCCGGACGTAAGTGTTAAACTCATATTTAGATGCGACATACATTGTTGTTTTCCTTAAGACCGTGGGCTAGCTCCCGCTCCTCGCAGGTGTCAATGTTTACACAGAACCCACTTGTTAACGGGTATCAAACAAATATTAGTACAGTTTATTTGCGGAAAAACACTAAATGGTTCCACCTACAATTCAAATTTAGGGTCACTGAAAGTTTTCATTATCTTCGTCAATAAAATACAAAGGATCTAACGTATAATTGCTTACTATAATTAAACATTTACAAGACCATGTCCCTGCGCTGCCATAATTTTTTAATATATATAAATATAGAAAACCATGCTTGTATTGTCTCAATGACTAATTTTCTATATATTCTGGAAAGCCTTGATCTTGTGACCTAAATATTCTCGGTTACTAGGTATAACGCAGTAAACCTAGATTCAATCTCGGGAGACACTGCTAAATAGAACATTTCTGCATCTGCCACATCACAGATTCCTAAACAAACCTACTTTTAGGTAACCATAAATCATTTTCTTTGATGAACTATATGTCTGCGGTTTCATATAATACTTAGTTACTTTTATTTTTGTTGCTTAATTTACTCTGATAGTCAATTGATGAGTGTATATAATATATATATATTTGATATCTTCATCAATATAGGTAAGTAATCATAATCATAATCTTAATCTTTATTGCACACCATGGTATTACAGTTGTTACATTAAATAAATTATAGTATCACATGGACCCTGAGAGGGTATTGCAAATGGTCCTTAAAAACTAATATCTATATCTAACTACTCTTATCTAGGTTATATAATAATCATCAGTATATAAAAGCCCCTCAAGCGAGTGTAGCATTTTTTTTTAAACATATAATATATTACTAATTGTAGTACAATTACAGAATTAGGCCTACTATAATGATATATTTTGACTGTAATACCATACTAAGTACATTTAGTTTTTCATTCTATCCTTGTAACTAATTGCTATCATCAAAAAAATCCTCCACAGTGTAATACGCTTTTTTCTCTAGGAATGACTTCAACTTTTTTGCAAATACTGTGTGTCCTGTAAAAATGTGAGTAGAACCCTGGTTTTCTCTGATAGGATAGGACGAGGATTGGGCAAAATTTTAGGTAATAATATTCCAACCAGCTGTGTGATAAATCATTGTATGCCTGATGCCTCGTTTCAACAAATCATAGATAATATTAAATGTACCCATATAGATGAACAAACTACAATTGTATTAATGTTAGGTGACGGGTCAAATATTAGATACTCTGATTTAAAGGCTGAATTTGATTGTCTGTCAAAGCTAGGTGCTAAGAATGTTATTATAGGCGCGTTACCCTATTCTGCTTCTCCGTGCAGTTCCAACAGTCAGGCATTTAATCTGAATAAGCTTATGTATAAGCTGACGACTCGTCATAGCGACGTTATATTTTTTGACACTAATAATTTTATTAGTGATTATCGGTTTACTACTGACAGACTTGCTAAATCTTTAGCATCTTTTATAATTTCCGTTTTCGGAAACCATAGCTCCCCCCCTAACTTGGATAGGACGACATCTCCAACCGAGGATTTGTCTTTAAACTGACTGCTGGGACAACGGAGAGGCACAATGGTGTATCATTATTACACCAGAATATAAATCGCTTCACTGGCAAAATATTAGATCTAGAATTATTTACAGAACAACAAAATATAGATGTAGTCTGCTTAACAGAAACATGGTTAAAAAACGACATGATGAAATTCAATGTAAATAATTACGTATTGGCCAGCGCGTTCAACAGAACTACCGCGGAGGGTGGTGGTTCTATTATCTTAGTAAAAAATGGATTAACTTTTAAAGAACGCAAAGACCTCTCAGGCTGTTCTGTTGATCGTGTTTGCGAGATTGCTTGCGCAGAGATGGATCAGTATCTTATCATTTGCGTTTATAAACCACCATCAGGTAACTTAACTTCGTTTATTGAAATTATGGAAGATGTACTTGGTAAAGCAACAAATAATAAAAAATCAGTAGTTGTTTGCGGCGACTTTAATATCGATATTTTGTCCCAGTCGGTTGAAAAAGATAAGTACATCACTCTATTTAAATCGTTTAATTTAGATTACTTGTTTGAAGTGCCTACCCGGGTGACTCCCACCTCTGCCACTTGTATAGATAATATTTGGTTAAATTGTCCTCATCTATACAGAAACATAGTGAACGGAGTACGTTCGGATCATAAAGCTCAGTTGGTAGGGCTACCTTGCGAAACAAAACATCCAGATCGCGTTATAGAAATAAGACCGCTGAGCAAAAGTAGGCTAGCACTATTAAAGTCAAATCTACTAGTCGCCATGTCGAATACCCAGGCAGAATCAAATGATCCGAACGATCAATTCAAAATGCTTCTGAATACCGTCTGTAAAGAGTTTAATAGAACTTGTGGTAAAAAACGTGTCAAGATTAATAGTAAAATGTCATTCAATGAGTGGGCAACTGCCGGAATCCGGAAAAGTAGAGATAACTTGTACCAACTTTATGAGAGGAGGTCTTATACCACTGACGAGCGCTTCCATCAGTATGTTAGGGATTATTCCAAATTGTTTAAAATTGTGTGCACGAAAGCTAAAGCAGTGCACCTAAACAATAAAATAAAGTCCTCCGATAACAAGGCCAAGACAGTCTGGAAAATAATAAACACAGAGACTGGGCAGAAAAATAAAAGCGATTCCACCATTTCTTTGAAGATAGAGAATGCATTAGTAACTGACGCAGGAAAAGTAGCCGATGAATTTAACAATTTCTTTTCCAAAATTCCGTTTCAGACAACAAAAAGTTTGCAATCGTCTAGTACATTAGCTGAATCCTTTCTGAGTGAGAATGTAAAGTTAGAGAACGTAGATATTTTCAGTTTTCATCATGTTTCTCCTCTAGATATACTGAAATCTTTTAAATTGATAAAAATAAAGAGCACGGAGGACTTATGGGGCGTGTCAGTCAAGGTACTGGAAGCCATTCTGGAGGTTGTTGCACCTACTCTAGCTCTTATTTTTAATAGTTGTATAGACAATGGCATTTTTCCAGATTTAATGAAATGTAGTAAAGTAGTTCCTATTTTCAAATCAGGCCATAGAGATAATCCTTCTGATTATCGTCCCGTATCTATCCTACCCGCGTTTAGCAAAATATTTGAAAAAATAATGCTAACGCAATTGATTTCTCACTTTAATTATAACAAGATTTTGCACGCACAGCAGTTCGGCTTCACAAAGGGTAGGTCAACTACTGATGCTGGTGTAAGTTTAATTAAATTCATTCTGCAGTCTTGGGAAGAGTCGCAGGACGCCATTGGAGTCTTCTGTGACCTTTCCAAGGCATTTGATTGTGTAGATCATAGTACCTTAATTTGTAAACTTAAATTTTATGGCATTAGAGGACATGCATTAGATCTCATTGAGTCATATTTAACACAAAGGAATCAAAAGGTAGCGATAAATGGGGCCATTTCGTCAGAGACAGTGGTGGAGATGGGAGTACCTCAAGGATCTATTTTAGGTCCATTCCTGTTCCTTGTTTATGTAAATGATCTACCATATATGGTAAGCCGAAGATCAGGCATTGTCATGTTCGCCGATGACACCTCGTTACTGTTCAAGGTTAATAGGAAAGATACTGAACTCATTGAACCAAATAACACCCTGTCCATGATATCTGACTGGTTTGCTGCCAATAACTTAGTGTTGAATCCGAAAAAAACGAAATGTATAAAATTCACACTAGCGAACTCAAATGTAAACTTAGCCTCAAATATTAAACTTAATGGTGAAACCATAGAATTTGTAAAGTCAACTGTATTCTTAGGTATTACGTTAGACTCTAAACTGCAGTGGGGTTCCCACATAACTGCGATAGGAAGTAGGTTGAGCTCCGCTGCTTTTGCAGTCAGGAGAATAAGGCAGCTTACCAATGTAGCAACGGCACGGTTAGTTTACTTCGCTTACTTTAACAGTATAATTACTTATGGTCTTATTTTATGGGGATCAGCGGCAGATATTGAGACTGTATTTATTTTACAAAAAAGGGCTGTTAGAGCAATTTATAACCTCGGGTCGCGTGAGTCATTAAGAGAATTTTTCAAGGAAACAGATATTCTAACACTGCCGTCGCTATACGTATTTGAAATAAAAATGTATGTTAGGAAGAATTTATACAACTACCCAACAAACACTGATAGGCCCAAGGTTACCAGAAGCGCAGGGAAGCTCAAAACAACTTTTTACAGGCTAGTAAAAGCGAAAAAGTCGTTCTTGGGGAATTGTATAAAATTCTACAATAAAATTCCAAAACACATTACCGAACTTACTGACTCTAAATTCAAATCTGTCGTAAAACGGACACTCATTTCAAAAGCATATTATAAAATAAACGACTACATCATGGATAGGGATATTTGGCAGCGATAAAATCCTGCACTAGAAACCTGTCGTAAAATAAATAGGCTTTCTACTGTAGCAATGTAACTTTAAAATTTTATAATACTCTGATACTGATATGATATATTGTATACTGTTTTGAAAAAATGACACCTCGCCGAGTTTATTACGCCGGTTCTTCTCGAGGCAGAGGTTTACTTTCCGAACCGGTGGTAGTTTATCGACATTCATAGGTGCATGTAATATGCCTAAATTGAAGAATAAATCACTTTGACTTTGACTTTGACTTTGACTTCTTTCCTCTGCTTTGATATGGTTTGGAAGGTGGTTATAATATTTTACTGCTGCGTAATGTATCTTATGTATCTTAAGTACCTTAATTGTTGTAGCTTATGATTTAATTGATTGTTTCACACATTAACAATCATAACGAACAGTGAAACTAGCAAAATTACCGAGTGTAAACGATTGATTGACCCCGTTTCACTGTCTCGTCATATTAGCGGTCATGCTCGATACATTCTCAAGAAAATCAAAATGAAGGTGACAAGGTTCTATTTATTTACTTAACAACAAGCCTTGTTCTCTATCTTCCGCGAAGCGACTGCCTAATTACCATATAATTGTATCTTACTCATATCGTTATCAACGTAGTAATCTAATGATAAACATAAATAAATAATCGATAGGTACCTAAGTAAATCTTATGAAACTGGTTTCTTTTGTTGGCACGTGAAGTCGAATTTAATGTTTACGTCAACCGTTAGCTCTACATACTTAACTATACTCCTTTGTAATTAATGTATAATTATCTAATATTGATAAAACAAATGTTTGTTTTATTAAGACTCTCGTGCCGTCCCGATTGTTGGCGTCTGTCGGATTATGCATCATTTCTCTCACAAAGGAATCTCCGTCTCACCCAAAACCGAGATAATCAGGTTCGAGACCGCGTCTCGTATGTTAGTCACCGGCGTCACGTCATCGATTAACGTATGACTAACAAAATAAAAACAAATGTTCAATCGCATTCTTAGAATTTCAACTGTTTGCTGTATTGCAAACCTAGACGTAGTGTGCTTGCTGTGTGGTGTGTGTTGCTTTGGCAACCAATACATACTAATCAATTTAAATGGGATAGTACTTAACTCTGTCTATGGCTGACAGTTTGTCTATCTGTTATTTTCACGCTTAAACAGCTAACCCGATTTAGATGAAAGGTATAAAAAAGGATACCTATAGTTATGTTGCTGGTGAAAATATTTGAATTTTGTCAGCAAGCAATGCAATGTAAATACGCGGACAAGTCAAGTCACAAGCACAAGATAGTCAGTAAATAAATGAAATTAGGTTAGCGTTAGGTCACAGGGACATCGTGTTTACCTTTTTACTTTCATCTGACATGGCGTCGCCTCAGCCACTTGACAAGGTCGCGCTAACTACGCAGCGCATAGGTTTGTTTACGACGTAATGGAAAGTGGAAGGCAGTTCTTATGTAAATAAACTGCATGTGTCTTATACTAAGCACGTTGTATTGTACTGTGCATGCGCATCAGGGCTTTAAGGCGACTCGACTGTCCCCCACAATTGAATCTCGCCGGCGGACCATGTTGCCAAATTTGAATAAACAAAATTTTAGATAATTACTTTTCATTACCACTGCTTTTTTCAACCTGGATGGCAGTAGTGAGAAAAGACATGGAAGCGGGAAATTTAACACCAGAGACGACCCATCAGGACCGACCGGCCTGGCGACGCATGATTAGAAGGGCCGACGGCCGACCCCAAGTATGGCCGAGCCAGGCAAAAGAGCTTTTTTCGAAAAAAATAATGAATAGGTATACCAGCCGGTCGATCACGCAACGCATTGTACGCGCGTCTGACAGTTAAATCTCAATCTAACTGTCATTTTTCCATATAAAATTGTCGTTTAAATCTTACAGACGTTCGTAAGAGAAGTTACGTGATCGACCCACTTGTTGGGGTTTAGTTAGAACTGTTAAAAGCAGTAGCAAATTTTAAGTGAACAGCCTCATTACTAGGTAGATGTTTTTGATCATATTATTTAATTATGCTCATCATCATCATCATCATGGCAGAACCGGGAATGAACTAGGAGGATGATGAGCGTTAGTATCTAACAAAGGAAAGTATGTCAAGTCCAAGTCGGGCTCCCCCAAAGGGCGAAACTAATGTCTATATTATTTTAGCAAACACACGCTACACATTGTATCGAAGAGGGAGCTCGCACACAGGTATAATCTTCAGTATGTAATTATACATTGCATTCCATAGATAACGGAGACGTTTGTCCTAATCTAACGACGGGTCATCAAGCAACTGAGTAGGCCACAAAACAGTGTACAATAAAAATACTTTGATAGTTTAATTTAAGCCGCCTTAAATCTCGGCAAGAACTAAAGCGGCTCCTCGTCTGATCGGTCGCCGTGAAGCGTATTTTTTTTTATTCATTTAGAACAAAAACAGTCACATAAACAAATATATATGGGGTACACATAGAGTACCAACAAACATAAAGCTTAAAGACCTGGAGGTTCATTAACGTATTTTAAATGAATAAGAAGGAATAATAACGGATGGACTTTGGATGCTGGCGAATTGCGATTTCACGGATGCTTGTTTTGGCTTCTTGGGTTTATAGATCAGCGGGGTTCTAATACTACGCGACTACGGATTATCGCAAGTTCGCGTAAATTTTACTCGCTAACGCGCGATCAAATATTGGACTCGAATAGGTGTCCTAATTGTTCGCGCGATTGTCAATTAGGACACCTATTCGATTCCAATATTTGATCGCGCGTTATAGCGAGTAAAATTCGCGCGAACTTGCGATTATCGCGTAGTCGCGTTGTAGGACGATCCCTTAGGAGTGTTTACGTACCTAGCGTGGCGCCGCCGCACGCACCGCTTGTGCATGAACACGGCCTAAAGGTTCTATTTCAACGCAGTGACTTTGAAAACACAACAAGCATGATTATACAGCATGTGTATTTGATACGGGCCAATAATTAATCCAGCTATAGTATCTGATCATACGAATCGTATGGGATAATAATTTCGTTAAATTGTGTTATTAATTAGGTGTAATGATTTTTCTAAAGTGCGACCGAGCAGCAATGTATAAAGCAAACACTGACATGACACTCGTATGACGTTATAGCTACGTTAATAATGTGGATGCAATACATTGCGTGCATAATTATTGTGTATGAAAAAAAAAACAAAATTTTCTAAATGTGTAGACACACTGGCACCGTCTCACCTCCAACGGACTACTTCTAAAGCGGGTGCAGCGGCGGAAAACGCCGAAAATCTGAAATGTAATAAATATAGAGGCCTCGGCAGAGAGTACGACTTTGTACCCTTTGGCGTCGAGACCCTCGGTCCGTGGGGTCCCAGTGCGCATAAGTTATTTGCAGAAATCGCGAAACGTCTGGTCGATATAACTGGTGACCGAAGAGCTGGCGGCTTTCTCGCGCAATGCATCAGCATTGCAATTCAGCGAGGAAATGCCGCCAGCATCCTCGGTACAATGCCTCGAGGGCCTTTTTTAGATTTAACTTAGTTTTAATTTATCTTAGTTAATGTTAATTATAATCTTGTATTCACTTTTAATAAAAAAAAAATCTAAAGAAATTAATAATGTAAATATTAGGTTCCCTAGGTCCGATAGTAATCGTCATTAAAATATTCGCCCATATCAAATACACACGCTGTATTGTGTGATGGTGTTCATGTTAACTGTCTGATTAGATAGTGTTTGGCTCGTCTACGTTTCGCTAGCCTAGCTCGAGTTTCCCTTATTGTTTCAATAAAATAGTGTAGGGGAGTTTGCTGCAATTTTGCAGTTTTTCTTTTGCAGACTATGGTTTTATTACGAAAGTGTGCAAATAAATGTAACCTACCTAGTACTTACGATTTGGAAGCGCGAGATGATAGTTATAATATTTTGCAAGTCGTTAGTTTTGCGGCGGCGCTATTCGCCTCGTAGGTAGATACGAATAGTAGGTGGTACCTATTTTGTAACTTTTGTAAGCGCGTCTGAATAAGCACAAAAAGAAGTCGCCGCGGCGCCTGAATGACTGGTCATTAAGGGTCTTCTACTGCAATCGAGGGTCGGGAATATAAGAGAATTATACAGAAAACGACGTTCAACAACCTTGAAAAAATTCATACAGCTAGCCAATGAACGTTACTATACGTTGAAACATTCGAATTTAAGATAATGCTTATAGTTCAGTGTAAAAAAAAATCAGAAAATCACTAAAAACGTGTAAATCGCACTCCCGTATTGACTAAACTGAGTCGGAAGTATCAATAATTATTAAATGAATTTTATGAAATAATAAAGTTAAAACTATAAACAATGCCATGAAATCTTCATTTCTTAATAAATATATTCTTATTTTGTGTAAAAGAATCACAAAGTTGCCCAATTTTTACGCTCAAAATCTTCATACAATTTACTATGGAGCGGCGCACTACGAGTGCGACCGCTCGCGGCAATCAGTCTTGGTTCATTCGGCCACGCGCCTTCGAAGTGAGAGCACGCCGCTTTGCGCCGCATTCACCGATCGCGATCGAACCGTGTACATGCACAAAACCATTGCACAGTGGTAATAGTTAGGTAAGTAGAAAGTAGTTAGTAGGTATAGTTCTTAAAATTAAATAGTTATAAGATGAAATACTTGTTTACATCACTTGCCATTCCTATTTACCGCTAATATTAAGCATAAAAAAATAACAATAATCGCTTTAATGTGTAGATATACTAGATATAGATACAGACAGAGTGATGGAGTCAGGAGGTGGATAGTGGAACTCCTCAATGGCTACTTGTATACCCCTCGAGTTTGATCTCATTTTTTTTGTTTTGACGAGTTCTATTCATTACACTCGGTGACGATGGTCTGATGATGGAGTCAGGAGGTGGATAGTGGAACTCCTCAATGGCTACTTGTATACCCCTCGAGTTTGGTCTCATTTTTTTTGTTTTGACGAGTTCTATTCATTACACTCGGTGACGATGGTCTGATGATGGAGTCAGGAGGTGGATAGTGGAACTCCTCAATGGCTACTTGTATACCCCTCGAGTTTGGTCTCATTTTTTTTTATTTTGACGAGTTCTATACGTTACATTCGATGACGATGGTCTGATGATGGAGTCAGGAGGTGGATAGTGGAACTCCTCAATGGCTACTTGTATACCCCTCGAGTTTGGTCTCATTTTTTTTGTTTTGACGAGTTCTATTCATTACACTCGGTGACGATGGTCTGATGATGGAGTCAGGAGGTGGATAGTGGAACTCCTCAATGGCTACTTGTATACCCCTCGAGTTTGGTCTCATTTTTTTTGTTTTGACGAGTTCTATTCATTACACTCGGTGACGATGGTCTGATGATGGAGTCAGGAGGTGGATAGTGGAACTCCTCAATGGCTACTTGTATACCCCTCGAGTTTGGTCTCATTTTTTTTGTTTTGACGAGTTCTATACGTTACATTCGATGACGACTACGTTGGATTTTAAAATCGTTGTTGTTGTTTTCGTAATCAGCGACCAGCAACCAGGGATCGGAACCGGTTTTTTCAAAAGTCCCCGAAGTAGTCAAATATTTTGAATTATTTTAGGCTCTTAATGTAGAACTCTATCATGTTTTAGGTAACATTTTCGTATTATTAGACAGCCTGATCAAAAATGATATTATAAACCAAAGAACAAAATATAACGAAATAAAACCGGTATTTCTGTATGGTGAAAATACCGGTATCCGATCCCTGCCAGCAACCCGATAAACCATAGAAACAATACCCATGTTGATTTTCAGACATTGTCACATTTCCCCCTTTTAGGGGTTGAATTCCCAAAAAACCTGAAACACGTATTTACTCATTGATTGCTAGGAATACTTCTGTGAAGTTTCGAATGTAATAGTTTTACTTGTTTTGTTTCCGCATACCAATTTTTAGCTTTCTACCTTGAAAATTGCGGAATGCTCCATACAAACTTCCACCTCCCATTTGAGGGAAGTGGGGGGTTAGAAAGAGACAAAAAGTAGCCTATGAGACTCTCCATCTCTTCAACTATCTCCACTTAAAAAATCACGTCAATTCGTCGCCCCGTATTGCCGTGAAAGACGGACAAACAAACAAACAAAAATACACATACACTTTCCCATTTATAATATAAAGGTTTAAGGTTTAAGACTATTTAATCTCATAAAGAATTGTACAATTCACTTACATGAGATAAACACCATTATTTAAAAAAAAAATGTTATGAGCGCACAAAGACACTAAACAGTTAAGTAAAAAACCGGCCAAGTGCGAGTCGGACTCGCGCACGAAGGGTTCCGTACCATTATCTATAAAAATGGCAAAAAATCATGTCTGTTGTATAGTCCCCAGTCCGACTCGCACTTGGCCGGTTTTGTAGTATTTGTTGTTATAGCGGCAACAGAAATACATAATCTGTGAAAATTTCAACTCTCTAACTATCACGGTTCTTGAGATACAGCCTGGTGACAGACAGACGGACGGACGGACGGACGGACAGCGAAGTCTTAGTAATACCGTTTTCACCCTTTGGGTACGGAACCCTAAAAAGGGTAAAATATTAGTATGGATTATTTATTATTATTATTTATTTTGAAAGAGCTCCCTGTGGATATTGTGTTTGAGTTATATCAAATGTGCAACAAAATGTACCACATTTAACCGCGGGAAAATATTCCCACCTATTCTTACGGAAAAACGTGTCGACGTAAACAAAGTCGTGTACACAGCAGTTAGTAGGTATATTGTCATTAAGATGACATAACAATTACATTACACTCACAATGTTTATATTTGGTAACAAAATCCAAAGTTACAATTTTGTTGGCGAGTCAAAGTCCGTCCGACCCACTGTGCATACGTACATGTGTGCGTGTGCGGTGCGCGAGCCTCGATCGTTGTGAGAGTAGCGCTAAAAACCTAAACTTCGCGCGGCGCGACTCCGAAGAGGGGCCTTAACAACAAACGACTTGTTTAGACGCTCGCAATCTTTTTTTATTGTGAATTGATGGAGATGTCAGTTGAAGGGTGTCGCGACCTTTTGATTGGCGATGCATCGGAGCATGAGGAATGCGCAACTCATAACGCGAAATGCATTTCAACGCCGAGTGAGAAGAAAAAGAAGATCTAAAGTAAATGTGCCGTGAATCGGCTCGCACCATGCAAAGCAACATCATACATAATGGTCTATTTTATCCTATAATAGGCGCCTACTGCCTAGATTTATTTAGTTGTGGCGTCGTGCCTGTAGTTAATCTCTATGTGTTGTGTTGTGGATATAATATATTGTGTAATCTGATTAACTGATTTGCACTGTATTTAATTTGCTTATTAGTAAACAAGCCGTGTACCTACACAGCTGCATTAGTGAACTTCTAAGTATTTGATTAAGGAAGCAAAATAAACTATTTCAATGCTAAAGACGCATAATAAGAAAGTCATCATGTGGTGCACCTATATTGTCGGAAGTAGCCTTCATGCTCTCTATTAAAACTAGGTATTTTAGGAGCGATATTTTAGTACGGCGGGTTGTCAATGCGCGTACAGTGCCACCCTTGGAATTGTAAGCGTCCATAAGTTACGGCGACCGCTTACTATACTACTTGCCATCGACGTAGTATTAAAAAAATAATGACAGAGTTGAAGGGTGAAGACCTCATTTACGTTATAAATCGGGATATATCGACGTGATGAAGACAAGACATGAGTCATCGAGAGAGAGTTGATTGTGATTGTGCCAATGATTCGACGCGATTCGTCTGTCATGCGTCCTTTAGCAAGGTTACGGCTGGCCCTTACTCTCGCTTTCGCGTGGTGCTTTGTCTGAAAAATAGCCAGCGCGCGGCGGCTCGGCGCGCACTCTAAGCACTCTAAGGTACGCTTGTGGGGAAAGCATAACCTTTTGTGACAAGTAGGTAAGTGACAATAACACAACGTCAACGTTACAAACAACAAACATTCAACAACTATCTCGAAAGGCAAGACTGACGACGTCCGTTTGAGAGCTACGATACCTCAGACAGACTCATAAGTTAAGAGTAAATCTGGAAGTAAGAGCATTGATGCTGAATGCACTATCGATGCATAAGTAGGTAGTGAGGAGTTATTTTATCGAATAAGTACCTATCGAGTTACCGGATTCTGAAACTGAAAATTAAAATCGACGTTATTGATTTCATATAGTCGAGCAGTGGCGCGTGAAAATTTTCAATGAGCAACCCGGGACACAAAAAGTTGTGAAAGAGTTTAGATGTATAGGCTTGTCTAAGAAGACATTTTAGGCAAGCCGGTGGGAAACGGCTTTTACGGGCGGCGCCACTGTAATCGAGATGAAATGGTGCAAGCGCTACAGATTTATCATTATGAAACGCGTAATTTGGATAAAGGTATCTACAGTTTGAATGACTTGGACATCTTCGAATAAATCCCTGCTCAGTCAAGAACGACGGCACGGCATCCGAGCCGAGATCGCACAGCCAGATTCCTTAATTAAATTTAGTATATCACGAAGTGAAATCAACGACCTGTTGAAGAAAATTGATAAATGATTCGTTTATTGTTTATTCTTTGTACAAGTAAACGAAAGTTTTGCTCACCTCCTTTCACTGATGTCTTTTCGTTCGCACTTGATTTTGATCGTAGATAAAATAGATCGCTCGGCGTCCGCAGTCTGGCCTCGCCGGCCTGGGAGAAAATAAATCATCAATTAGGTCGATCAAATGCCGCGCTTAATGCCCCGTCATACTTAATCGCCATGTACTTTCTTTCTCTGAGGATTTATGAGCACTTTTGTCTTATCCAGTCCTAATGGAAGCGATAACAGCTTTGACTTTGGACGTGTCCTTATTTCACTTCAAATAAGTGTTTGAAAAGCTGCGATGCTATGACAGGTTCCTCACGATTGTCACCGATTTACGGTTCTTTTGCGCTTCACCGACACCAGCATAATTGTACAAGGGCCGCGGGGCGGGCCACCAGTCTTCATCAAGGGCCGCAGGGCGGGCCACCACTCTTCATCAAGGGCCGCGGGGCGGGCCACCAGTCTTCATCAAAAAGTCAATCACTGCAGGTCTGGATGGACATATTGTTTTTTTTACCCCCGACGCAAAAATAGGGTTGTTATATAAGTTTGACGTGTCTGTGTGTGTCTGATTGTGTATACCTATGTGTGTCTGTGTGTCTGTCTTTGGCATCGCAGCTCCTAAACGAATGGACCGATTTTAATGCGGTTTTTTTTGTTCGTAAGCTTTCGAAATCGAGATGGTTCTTAGCTACATTTCAACAAAATCGGTTCAGCCGTTTTTGAGATATTGAACTTTAAAATGAAAAAAATCGGAGGTTCTTCAACTTTTCTAAGTTGTAGTTATTTCTCGTAAACCACTCCACTACCTCGCACAGCTTTGGCAGATACTCATCTCTAAGTAATTTCTGGACTCGTGGTCCGGCCCCTGCACGATTTTATAATGCATCATTATTGATGTTGGTCAAGTGCAGAAGAACCTAATCATAATCATAATCAATTTATTCATAAAGTCAATTTACATGTCACAAATATATTAGTTAATACAATTATACAAATAAGGTAAGAATAAAATAACCGATACAATAAAAAAAAACAATAAAACAAACCTAAAAGTCCTTTCCGCACTCCGCAGTGATGATGGTCACGATTATCGCTGTGGATAAAGGATTAGTCACTCACAAACTTAATATTGAAACTGTCAAATCTATGATGGCAAAAATATTAACAACAAAGAAAATTGGGTATTTTTGGTTCTACAATTTACGATCAACCATTTTTTTTCTACTCAATGTATGATCTAGTGCATTTACCACACAAGAAGGTCGGTAAGGTTCCCGCTACAAATACTTACAAATGTTGCAATCTATGAATACGACATGTTAAGTCAGGCGATGCAATTTATTGCACCATCTTTTTATAGTAAGAATGAAATATACAATACAATACCGTATTGCTGTCTCATTACAAATATAGCAAGTTGTGGGAAATTTCTAGGTGTGTAATGGTCTTTCATACTACGAAAATGCCAGAAATGAAATCATCTGCCATGGTGACCTTCTACGGACAAGAGTTGTGTTCAACGCGTCTCTCAATGATGATGATATGTCCGTGTTAGCCCGCATCGCACTGGCGCGGCCTGGCCGCGGCGGTCAATAGCCAACTTGTCATTAGCTGTCAAATTTGCTATTGGCCACCGCCACCGCAGGCCGCGCCAATGTGATTCAGGCCTTAACCTGTTGTGTGTTGTCAACAGATGGCACAGTTGCTAACTGTGCGGCTGAACAAGGCGGGCCCCGAACCGCTGGGGTTCCGTCTGCAGGGCGGCAAGGACTTCGGCACACCCCTCGTCGTGCAAAAGGTAAGGGACATTTTTTACCTATACCACAGAATAGATAATAGTACCCTATAGACGACCGGTTAGCCTAGTGGGTAGTGACGCTGCCTACGAAGCTGAAGGTCCTGGGTTCGAATCCCGGTAAGGGCAAATATTTGTGTGATGAGCATGGATATCTGTTTCCGAGGCTTGGATGTTTTCTATGTATTTAAGTATTTATATCTATTAAATGTATCGTCGTGTAGTACCTACCCATAACACAGGCCTTATTGAGCTTTGTTTAAGATTGTCCACAAATAAAAATAAAAGATTATGGACGGATTTAATTATTATAAAGTCAATTTATGATGGGTTTCTAGAACAATATTGCGGCCGTTTGAGTTCTAACTAAAAATAATAATGTAAAAGAGCCACTTAACTGCACGGCTGTTTTGCTTTTGACATAAGTGTGATGCTATGCACTATCATTTTAATTAATATGAATAATCACATATCCAATTGCAATAAGAAAAGTACCTGTATGATAACAGTTATGTATATAAAAAATACACAAATTACCTCGGTGACGTCAATAATAGGTAGTAGGTACTCGTACAGATACACTTACAATCATATTAACCTGTATTACTTAAAGTCTAAACGACTAAGTAATTGCCGGGGGTACTTAATAGGTGTGTACTCATAACTATTATTTTTTACTCGCAGTACGAGCCACATCTTGATCAAACAAACAAATCACCCGCTGTTAAATAACTGTACAATATTAAGGTGGATTTTACGCGTGGGTGTGCCGCAAAAAAAATTAGGTATAGACTTTACTAGTTAAGGCTTAGACACACTAAATGCGGTTGGATGGAACGCGGTGCGTTTCTGCAATACTAAGGCTAGTTTTATTGCGCCGCTGAAGGAATGCGCTGAAGTTCGGTCGGACGTGTTTAGCGAGTTTACGAGCCGACGAGCAGCGTCAGTCTGAATACGACGATTATAAAAACACAGATTGAGCTTTTAAGTGAAACGTCAACAGATTAGCTATGCCGACTGATCGTACCAACGTGCTCACTTCAGTTGACATAGCTATTTGCTGACGTTTCACTCTCTTAGCTCAATTTCTGTTTTGATAAATGAATGCTGGTCTGGTCATTCGAAGCCAGAATGTAAAGTGAAATAATACGTAGAGTCTAGCCTGTAAAATGCGATAAAATAACAAAGATACTTGAACAATTATAATTTTTCTTCAATTCACTAAATGCAACTGATCAAGCAGTAGGAAGTAAAGGGTTATGAAATAAAACTCTTTAACTTCAGTCTACTTTATATTTAAGAAGAATAATCAAATCCAGTGTCCAAAATTTCTATTTTGACGAGACATATAGTTGCACGTTTCATGATATCCTTCAAAGTAAATAATTTTAGCTGTAAACCACCCTTTAACTCTTAAAAAGCAAAAACAGGCCAATTTATTATGGAACGGTTACATTCTTAGTTAACATACCAAGTATCAAGATTAGGGCATCATACGAATTCTAGACGTTTGACATATTTGACAATGATATTACTGTCGCCATATAAAAAGTTTAAAATAAATCTCAGGCTCATCTTTCCCTGGCCAGACTTTACCTAAGATTGATTGCACTAGGTACTTCTTTGTGCAGCAAATCCATTTTTTTTAAGTAGCTCTCCGTACACCATCGAAACCGCTTTGCAACCGCTTCAAGTATGCCGAAACCTTAACCATTGGTAACATTGCTTTTTATTGGCTCAGTGTCCAATAGTCGCCCGATAAGCAATCTCAAGCAGCTTTTACCTCATCATTAACGGTCACAGTCCCCGTTAAAGTAGTTTTTGACAGTCGTGACATATGTTCGATATATTTTAAAGACATTAATTTCTTCGGCTTCTACGTACGGAAGTAGTACGTGCGAAACTGATTTATTGCTTTATATAAATTATTTCTAAGTCCTCATTCACACGAGCGTTTTTTCAAGGCGCGTTGAGTAGAGCGATAGAGATAGAGACAATTTAGAATGAAATGTTCCTATAGGTAGTAACATTGTAAAGTATTCTGTAAGAATCTATTTTGAACAAAATATTTGACCTTGACATCATGAGGGGTAAACAAAGTTAATAGGTACAGTAAGGGAAATGTATTCACGTACCACCGTAGAACCCTATCGCAATAAGGTGACATATCACTCGAGTTTGAGCCTGTCAATTGCGACAGTGTTCTATGGTGGTACGTGAATACATTTCCCTTACTGTACATATTATATTTATTAGGTACTTACAGACAATCGGACAGTTAACAAACGGACAGACGGACAGAGGACGAAGCTATACGAAATACGAATGTAGAGAGGCAAGTTAGACGGTCTATCTGGTAAGGATAAACTAACAGGAGTCACATGCAACTCAAAAATCAAACTGTATATTCGAACTAAATAATGAAGTGCTCACATAATTATTTTGCACCGTGTACCTATTTATTTTTGACCCAAATTACGAGACGTGTCCCATCGGCGTCGGATTTGTCGATTGGTCACTGGCGTTAAACTTTTGACAGTTCCTGCCAGATCATTCATTTCATGGCTCATAGTTAATTTCATTTTACCTACACCACATTTTATTTGTTAGCTAGGTATTACTATTACTTTACACAGTAAAAATGTGGAATGCTTGCTGCGTTTGCCTTGGATGTTTCATTGCATAGAATATGTAATTTCGTACTTAATGTGTTAACATAACTTCCTGAAGTTTTAGTAGGAGCGAAATATTGTTTCATAAGTTAACAAACGGTTTCTTAATGCACTTAACGCAACAATGTACCGAGTCCGAAGATGACCACGTCCCCTCTAATCGGGAGTAGGGACAGGTTTTGACTCCGCCGGCATTCCTGAAGATGGCGTCACCAATACTTTCACTCGGCTCGAACTTAACTTCGCTTCTCGCTTGAGAAAAATGGGTCATCGTTCTGTGTCCGAGTAGGTACATTAGAGTACACAATTTTATGACATGCTTCGGTTCAATCGCGTAAGGTTTAGTATTAATTTTAAAATTTACAGACTTTATTTAGCCAAAAAAAATATTGACTTGACTTAAATGTCCTGTGGTCCCTAGATGGGGCAAAGGACTTCCACAGTGCTTGGCCATCGCATTCTTGTCGTGGGCTTCCTCGAGCCACTTCAGTCCGATTAATATTATTAAAGAAAAAGAAACTTAGCACTTTTTAATTTACACTTTTTAGAATAGAATAGGTATCAAGTTGTTTAAGTTTGCATTGAAAAACGAACCATCCTCATAAAAAAATTGAATCGTCTGGCTTGAAATATTTATTTTCGTTTTTCTAAAGATTTTTCTTAGATTTCTTTGAACAATCTTGTTTCCATTCGTCCTAAACGGTGTCGGTAGCGAGCCTGAAGCCGAACGTGGCTTGCAGGTAATTGGGATCGCATGAAAATTCACAAATGAAAAAAAGTGTCGTTTTTTTCTTTTGTGATAGGAATAACCTTTCTTAGCACCAGAAAAAAGTTTCATATTTTTCAGCTGCGTCAAATATTTTTGAAAAATATAAACAATCTCCTCACTTACGTTTTGGGTCAAGGACGGCACTTTCCTCGATCCGTCTCATATTACAAATTTTTTTTTTAAATATCTGTGGTCAACTGACACTATCAATGATATTGACAGTTGCAGCAGCTATAGGTATTTGTCATTACCAGTGTCAGTTTACCACAGATATTTAAGAATTTTCTTTGTAAGTAATAAATATGAGACGGATCAAGGAAAGTGTCTATTGACAATTGACAATAAGTGAGGAAACTGTCCATATTTTTCAAAAATAATTGACGCAGCTGAAAAATCTGAAACTTCTTTCTGGTGCTAAGGAAGGTTATTCCTATCACCAAAAAGATAACCAGGCATTTCGGATATTTTCTGCATTCCCCATTTCGAATAAGTAAAGTACACAAAGAGAGCATCTTTATGGAAACTTTCGAGAAACCTTTGAGAAAAATAGGCTGTCCCTTAACATGTCTAACTGCAAATCACAACTGCTGCACTAATTTGTACGCGTCCTTTTGTAGAAACAATGTGGCTCGTAAAAATGCTAACACACAGCGCCGTGTAGGGCGCCCTCGACTCTTGGGTTGGGTGTTATCTTAACGGCGACAGCACCTTTTAAGCCCACGTACGGAGGACACCACGAGTTATGACTTGATCATGTTTCACTTGAAAAATTCGTTGTTAAATGCAAGTCGGGCGCCAATTAAACTACTTAGTATATCGTGTCCCATAAACCTGTGTAGTAAATGCTACTGTAGTAAATGCTAGTTTCCAGAAAGCACTAGACGTAGGAATTGTAAACAAAGCTAATCCACATGTATGGGAAATAAAAAATAAAAAAAATATACTTTATAATATAAGTAGAGGCCTCGGCAGAGAGTACGACTTTTTACCCTTTAGCCGGCCACACACGCTAGGTTATAACCGATGGTTATGCCTGCACAGTTAATTTGTGCAGGCATAACTGAACGTGTGTATGACATGACTCCTTGCCTGCGCAAGCAAAATTTGAAATATCAAAATTTATATTTTTTGCCGCTCGGTTGTGCTTGCGCACTTCGCTTGCGCAGGCATAACTGAACGTGTTTGGCAGGCAGTGCCTGTTGGTATTGCTTGCACACGCAAAACCGACACGCAAAACCTAGTGTGTGTGGCCGGCTTTTGGCGTCGAGACCCTCTGTCCGTGGGGTCCCAGTGCGCATAAGTTATTTGCAGAAATCGCGAAACGTCTGGTCGATGTAACTGGTGACCGAAGAGCTGGCGGCTTTCTCGCGCAACGCATCAGCATTGCAATTCAGCGTGGAAATGCCGCCAGCATCCTCGGTACAATGCCTCGAAGGCCTTTTTTAGATTTAACTTAGTTTTAATTTATCTTAGTTAATGTTAATCATAATCTTGTATTTACTTTCAATAAAAAAAAAAAATACTTTTAATTTCTATAAAAAAGGACGGAGAAAAGGCGGGGGCGAGAATTCAAAGTGTAGTTAGTAGGCCAAGTAGGGTATCATACGAAAGGGCTTGAATTGCACATTCTAAAACAGTTTTTCCTTTTTTTCTACAATGGTAACTTATATCGTTAACCAACCAAGCGAAAAATTTGAAAATAATATATATGATTAAGGTTAACGAAAAATTACCGGAAAGGTATAGCGAGACCTCTATCTAACGTATTTTTTATTCTTCAAATATCATTTGTTTTTTAAGTTTGTAATTTAATTCTTCTATGTTTAATTTTTTCCATTAAATTCGTATGAAATTAGTCTGAAAGAACCTCCTAGTAAATAAAAAAAATAATTATCGAAATTTATTCACTTGATAAAGAATTATCGTTGAAAAACCAACATACTTACATACCGAGGTCCTTAGTCGCGCAAATTAGTAACAAAATGCACCGATAACTGGCGCTGTAGGTACTCATGACTTAACTGGGTCGTTCTTCTTTTCGACCGACAATAGCCTGTCCTTCGTCTTACTACGGCATCTCATTTGAGTAATGATTTTACGGTTTTATAATGTTCGAAAATGAAAGTCCATATTATTTTATTAATTAGTATTAATTTAATATTTTAGTTTCTCTATGTAGCATTTTTTTTAAATGTTTTTTTTTCGTAGAATGCCGTGACAGAGTGGTAAAATAAAATGTTGTCCCCACTGAAAGAGTCCACTTTGTCACATGTTTTTTTTTAGAAACCAACCGTAAATAAATATTTATATTGGCCAGAAAGGAAACTTTAATTAGTTCTAATGAAGAAACCCATGCATTTTTTTTAAAATCGCACTTCAAAACCACAATTTTCGATAGTTCAAAAACCAAAAAAACAGAAAAACCTCGGTTCATTGTCGGTAAAAAAGAAGAACGACCCAACTATACTATGCATTGTTAAGATTTTTCCAAAATGAATGAGCGAGTCAAGACGGGTATGTTGTATGAAATTTTGTATGGAACCCTCGGTGCGCGAGTCAGACTAGCACTTGACGGTTTTTTTTTATTTATACTTTACTTAGCTTCCGCCCGCGATTTTATCTGCGTAGACCCCAAAAAAACTGTCCTATATTTTAATCCAGGCTAGTTTATAGCTTCGTGCAAAATTTCATCCAAATCGGTTCAGCCGTTTAAGCGTGATTGAGTAACACAAATCCTAACATCTAAACATCCAAACTTTCGCATTTATAATATAAGTAGGATTACAATAATTTGATAGTTTACTGTCCATTTACCAACATACTACGATATCAATTTTAACATGAGGAAACTAGCCTATACTACCTAATAATTATGTTTGAAATTTGAAAAAAATAAATATATAAAACCTAGTTAATGACTTCTAAACCCGAAATGTTCACTGTTTCGAAGAAAAATGCAATAAAAATACCAAATAGGTCTGGTGAAACATTTAGAGCAAAAGTTAATAGGTCAAGTGATAATTCGTTTCAAGTATATTAGCACACTTGATGTTTATTATAAGAAAAATGCCATACAAGTTTAGTTATCCGAATATTAGGGCTAATGAAAATTATATCGAACGTTGGTAGGTGTAATCAAAATTAGCACTAACGATAGGTTGATTGGGGGAACCCTTTGAATACCTACTTTTCCATATCAAACAAGATGCCAAACCTCATCATTAAACACACTAGAAACAAGCCTGCATTTCATGAATCAAAGCATTACGCTTAATAGGTATATAATTTCAGTATCAGATTATTATAAAATGTTAAAATACATTGCTACAGTTGAAAGCCTATTTATCTAGCGATAGATTTCTAGTGCAGGATTTTATCGCTGCCAAATATCCCTATCCATGATGTAATCGTTTATCTTATAATATGCTTTTGAAATAAGTGTCTGTTTTACGACAGATTTGAATTTAAAGTCAGTAAGTTCGGTAATATGTTTTGGAATTTTATTGTAGAATTTTATACAATTTCCAAAGAACGACTTTTTTTTGAGTTTGTTGAGTTTGAGTGTGGTGTGATGAAGTTATATGTTAATATATCTTCCATCTCCTTTATTCACATCACTTAGGGATATGAGGGTACCGTCCTTGAATATATAAAATTAGCTGCACAGAAATGCAATGGGCAAGTTTTTCTCGCGTTTTCTATTAGAGTAGCTATAGCTACTACCTACTATGGTATCCCTATTGGTTTTGCTAAACGTCTAGAACACATTACAATAACAGGTAAGCATACCTGAATGAGAATTATTATGGCGCCTATTCAGGAAAAAACTTGAATGGATATCGAATCGATACAATACAAATAACCAACTAACTTAACCGGACTGCCCGGTTACGCAACGGTCTGGTTCTATCTCCGATTGAACACAATCTGAGTCACGTACGTATCCAAAAATATATAAACAATTTTCAGCCTTATGTCTCCAAGTTAAGTTCGAAAATGCATACATGTTAATAGACGTGCCTTTACCGGCAGGGCTTTGTTTTGAAATAGGAACTCTGAACGACAACGCCTTCTGTGGATTATCGCGCTGGTATTTTCTAATTACCTACGGCTACAAGATACGTCGACGTTTGTTTACTAATGCCTGTGAAATATAGAACTAGCCAACATTGGTGTGCTAAATCAACGCATACTAATTAGGCAAAGGTTTCGACAGCGAGCCTGCTCAACGCGGCAGTGTAAGATACAAATCGCTTTGGATAGATTGACAGTTCATAAGTCCTACTTTGGCGTGGGGGGAATTTGTCCACTATTATTTGAGACAGTTTGTCGCGGTTAGAACATTATTAAATACTTAGTTACCGATACCATCCAACTTAGCTCATGATCGATTTGACCAGTGAGCAGCCCTCGACCCTCGACACAAAGGGACAGTTTATGCGCCGTACTCGTATGTACAGAGTGTAACAGTCAACGTCAAAGATATTTACACTGTAATTAGGTGAAAATTTTATTCATTTTGTCTTTGACGTCGACTGTCATGGCCAAAATGAAGTTAAATACGATAGCGAAAAGGCGAAAAATCTAAAGTGGACTGTATCAAAACGAGTCCCTGCGCAATCGCCGTGTTTTTACAGGGTAAATGTTAGCTTCTGAATGGATTGCGTATCGGTTTACATGGAGACTGCAATGCGAGGCTCAGCATCCGGTGAAGGCACTCCCTAAAGTTGCGTCCGCTGCGCCAATGTTTTCGATGTTTTTAAACATCTAACATGTTATCCGTCAGAGTCTGCAAACAAATAGGGTATTGTTTTGATTGGCAAAACATTTTTGGCGTTAAAAAACCATGAAAACATAGCGCAGCGGACGCGGCTTAGGGCTAAGCTCAGCGCTGGATCCAGATAAGCGGTACATTCGGTCCTACCACTTTCAGATGCACACACAGTTCCCCGCGGTTTGTAGTTAAGTATATCCTGTATATCTAATTGATCAAGACAATAGTTGGAGTGGAAGATTTTTCCATCAAGTTTTATCTATCTCATTCATCTTAGGAGTTCCATTCGGAACGCGCTGCTTTTTGCACGTTGATTCACACACATATTTGATGGGACTCGTATTGGCAGATGCGCTCTCTCACACATCGAGCTATGCTCTTACACAAGCGAGAGCATACCACCAATATGATTCTAATCTGATCAAGCTGCTGTCGCTCATTCTGAAATGGATCCCATGGAGCCTGCGGTTACTGCGGGAGTTATTGAAACGCGTTTTTAATTAATTGAAATGATATAAAGCACTTGTGTTCATGCACTTTTGCGTTAGCGTATAGCCAAGTACTTGTGAGTCGTACTGCTCAGGTAGCACGATCGTGTTTATGTCCAGCTACGTAAGGGATCGTCCTGATACAACGCGACTGCGCGATTATTGCAAGTTCGCGCGAATTTTATTTAATTTGAATTTTAATTCACAATCGCGCGAACTATTCGAGTCCAATATTTGATCGCGCGTTAGCGAGTAAAATTCGCGCGAACTTACGATAATCGCGCAGTCGCGATTGTGTCAGGACGATCCCTAATAGGTAAGGGACGAATGCTGGGAAGGAACGCTAGGCTGAGGTTGATATGGGCTGAAAATGTTCGTTAGAATGGAGGCCCTTATCTTATTCATCCAGCGCTGTTTTGCATGTGGCCTGCGACGGTGTTGCATCGCATTACCGCCTGTTCTTGTTGCCCGTATAAGGCCAGCGCGTGCGCCGACCGGCGAGGGCCGCTCTCAAACAAATAATACAAGTAAAAGAACCTTGTTCATCTTTTCGAGAGCTTCGAGCGTAAGTCACGTTTGCTCATTATTGTGATAGCCTGTTCGTATTAATGGACAGCCGCATTCAAACATTTTGTAAATCAAGAGACTAAGGTCCCTTACTAACTATACCTATGGGTACGTTGTTAACGTCAGATTTATATTATACACTCAGATTGCGTTATGGATAAGTCCAGTGCAGACTGTGGGGACTACAAATCCAATATGGTGTTCGTTGAGAAAGAAATGAATAGGTTTTTAAGCGGGATTTCCTCCTGGGAGGCTCCTAGGGTGGAAAGCAAAAAAATTGTACATACGAGTAGTTAAGAGCCTTAATCTTATCCAAGCTTTAACTTTTTTCCATTGTATGGGTAACTTTCGTTACACAATGGAAAAAAATTAAAGCATAGATTAGCTTAAGGCCCTTAACTATGGACAATTTTTTTGCAATCCACCTCCTAGTCCTACTAAGCCGCTCATTTGGTTGAGGGAACGGGTGCAAAGTTGGTAGGTATTCTGGTGTTGGTAGGTAGCTCTGGTTGCCAAAATGAAATGAGTGGCTAGTTTTGCAAGGAAATTACGTCTAAGTACACGTAAGTAGTTCTAAATGTTAAATACATAATTATCAGTTTAGTTTTCTTGGTTTTAATCAACTTTAAAACAAATCAGTTGGATCACTTAGTGTTATTTTATTTGCTTTTACCTTGGCAAATTATTGGTTTGTCAATGTCAACTTTACACACAACACAACGATGTCTACACATGCAGTATGCGACTTATAACTTTGTTGTTATGTAACTAAAGCATAGTTTCCGACATACCTACTGAAAGCGAGATACGAGATTGTGAAAATCTCACGGCGTACATTTCTTCGTTGGTTCCTAAAAGGCTTATGAACCTTGGGACAATGAACATTAATAGTCCTTATTGGTCACGACAGACTGGCGCCTGCTTTAAGACCGCAGTAAGGCCTCTCAGCCTATCCTCAACACTGTACGCGACTATGAACTCGCCCCTAGTATAGGTTAACCCCTGGACTCATACTAACTACGGGTAATTGGAGACCAGCCTTCGTGGTTCTGTAGCCGTTCCTGACAGCCGATATGGAGGGGCATTACACAACGTATATAAACGACACGTAACTACATACGCGCTTTTTAAGATACGGCACGCCGTGATTGCCGAGCGTTGATAACTGACCGGACGGTGCGCACTAACTGGCATCATTGTAATTGTATTCACCTCCAATAAAAAAGAAACAACTGCGTGTAAATACAATTGAACATCAAAGACGTTTGCGGCATTTTTAAATTGAAATAGAAACTTCAATTCGTGGCGCTGTCAAAATTTCACCTGGATACGAGTTACGAGATCCTAAACAGTGTCAGGGAATACTCGGTGACGTGTCAGCTTTGTGAAAAAGTGTCGTCTCGTGCCGTTTACGTACAATTAGCTACGTGTGTTTACAAAAATAGTGGCTGTATTCGTGGAGTGTTTCCGTGGACCTTCAGCGACCGTTGCAAATTACCGCCATATTTTAGCTTTCAAGGTAGGTTGTAACTCTTGTAACGTAGTTAACCATTTTTGTTTTAATATGGTCCCAAAAGGTGTGCAAGTTTAAAGGTCGCATTCCTATAACTAGTTTAACGTAAAACAAATTGGGGTGAAGCGAGTACTGGGTACTTTTGCTGCGCAATGTGCAGCCAATTATGTCAAGATGTTGCATTTGTGCTATTAACATAGTTTGCAGCTTGGGGTCAAACATCTGCCTGCGGATTCTTTGCGTTTGCGGCAAAAACTGCAGACATGCAAGGTTTCAAGCTGACCTTGCACTCTGATGAGATGCACTTACATGTGCTTGTCTATGTATACAGTATATGTATATACAGTAACGCTGTATACATAGACAGCTTAGGTGGCGCATAACGGGGCAGTAAATAATGTAATGGTACATATGGTCCTTCGAACCGGATTGTATTAGAGAAGTGATAGAGTAAAAATATTTCTATACAGTTTCATTCTGTTAAAACGAAACTAAAGAGTCCTATAACAGATGGTTGATTGCTGGCAATACCTTGAGGCAAGTTCATTATTATATTGCTTCACCAAGATCTTGACTGCCGCAGTTAATATTATCTAATAGCACTATGTACTCCACTTTACCACCATTTAAGTATACACATGCATTCACGTTAGCTTCACACATTACAATTTCATCATCATATCAGCCGAAAGACGTCCACTGCTGGACATAGGCCTCCCCCAGAGAGTTCCAAATTGACCGGTCCTGCGCCACCCGCATCCAGCGGACTCCCGCGACCTTTACCAGGTCATCAGTCCACCTTGTGGGGGGCCTACCCACGCCGCGCCTTCCGGTACGTGGTCGCCACTCGAGAACCTTTCCGCCCCAACGGCTTAAATACAATTTAAGTCGAATCAATTCATGCGAATTAACTTTTAATCCACAAGTAATCCCGAGGTTTGACCTCTGAGTCACTGGAGCGCAGGTAGTCGTGGTTATCTTTCGATGTTGTATCTTTGTTGTTTAAAAAATATTTGCGTTTTTTATTTATATTACTATCATTAGTGATTATTTTTGACGCCTCAGCGCGGTGCAACGACAAATTCCTTGTTGTTAGATTATTTAGTTTGTTTCATAATCATAACGACATTTTCCTTCGTTTTACTCCGTAACATCTAAAGTGAGAGTGAAGTCTAATGCCCGCCCTCTATTAAAATATCTAACGTGTTTATACCTATACGGGTATGTCCGCGAAATATTGTACCGTTATATTCATGACACCATAACACACACATGTTACGTACATGACTGAATGTTACGTACTAACACATTGTAACTTTCATGACAAATAATTAGCAGGACATAACTTTAAAAAAAGATAGAAACGTAAGTGAGGAAACTGTTTATATTTTTCAAAAATAATTGACGCAACTGAAAAATATGCAAGTTTTTTCTGGTGCCAAGGAAGGTTATTCCTATCACCAAAAAATAATCAGGCACTTCTGATTCCCAATCCATTCCCAATTGTGTGAATTCGACCAACCAGGAATAAAGTTTGTTTATAGTTGACATAATTTATCAAAGTCTGTATAAAGTTTACATACCTACTTCAGTGTATTGCAGTGACAAAATAAAGTCTGGCGGAAAAAACAAATTACTTATACCATAATTAGTCAAGCAGACGATTGTTTCAGATTATTACTTCGGGCCTTAGTCCACCAGTATTTTCTTGACACGGAAACTCGATAACATCACGCGTGTAAACGGGGGCATTTTAACGCCCCGCAATGTCGTGTCAACTCGCAACACATGTTGTCCACCTCGCCTGTTCAGATATTATCACTAGTTGTACTCGTATGTAATTGCTGACAGATTGATAGATGTGGGTGGCTGTATCTCTCCATATACATTTGGATGGCCGAAAGACAGGTTGGCTGTCATCCAACATAGCTAGCACATGAAGCAGAAGCTGATATGTTGTTTACTTTTTCTCGTAGGCGGTTATATTCATGGATTATTTGTCTTGTCTGAAGAAGTAGTGACGTTCGTAATTCGTATGTCACTTACGGTAATTATCTGACTAACATTAGTACTATATAGTACGGTGTTAGTTAAAATGTGTTAGGCGCAACGCGCGTTACGGGCGGACGCAAACTGCCGAAACGCCTCGTGCTTTCTGCACTGTACGAACATTGATCGGTATGTCAATTGTATTGTATGTCCCTTTGTCTCTGTGTCTTTTGTGTAGTGAATAAATCTTCTTTCTTTATTTAAGAGTACACACATTGACGCAAATTTTCCCACTAGGGGTAGGCAGAGCTCTTCTTCTTAGTCGTGTCCATCATCACTGACGATCGTTGTTGGTGATTTTCGTTCGAGCACGAATGTGCTATCCATCGACTCTGGTGTCTGATCCATCGCGGTCCTCACAATTTGATAGAATTTTTGAAATAAGTTTATGTCTTTAAGTCGGTTAGTCCATCGGGATTACACGCAGTAGTTCCTTTGGGCAGTAGGGTTAGTACCTTTGAAGGAATAATTGAAAAAATTAGGCTATAATTTTCAATTATTTAATTAAAAAGTGTATTTTACGACTAGTTCTAGACGATAGTAATGTTTAAGCATTTTGATTAAACGATTATTTTAATTAATTTATAACGGGCCTTATTAGGCGACCAAGTGTCTGATGGCCAACTAGCAATATTTTTTTAAATAGGATTTTTCTGTTATAACGCAAATAACATTAAGTTCAAAATCATTCATATAAATGGCTTTTGTCTATTTATTACCTAATCATACTGTAATTATTTTTACAAGGCTTTGAAATTAAGGTGGGCCTTATTAGGCGACGGTAAGCCTTAAACATATTCGTTGCAGCCAACATGCATTAGTAATATAATAATATATCGATGTATTTTATTAAAAACTGTTGCCGAAAATAAAATTATTTTTTTTACTGACCTCAACATTACATGAATGATTCGATGTAGTTCACCTTTACTTAATTAAGCGGCTAAATATAGTTGCATAGCTTGTTGATAAGCGCGGCGAGTTTTTGCGCTCCGCGATGTGGACGGACGAGTGCGCTCGCGCCGATGATGTCACATTTCCTTCCGCTGCGAGCAGAGGCTCGCATTCCTATGACGGGAACATCTAGTATCTGGAACAGTGTGCTCAATGTGTGTGACCCGTGTTTCCAATACTGAGGTTTTGATCTAATTTTGCTTATACTTTTATCAGAACCAGCACTATATGTAGGTAGATAGATACCTACCAACTCCTTCTCTAGCTCACGCAAAAGGCGAGAGTTTTCTCCCCAACCAAAAACACCACCATCTCCTCTGATCGTCCAGTCGTTTTCCTCATTACTGAGGGTCACGATTCCCCCGTCGTGAAATAATCTTCTGCCAAACAATCTCGCCACTAGTTCCTGCTGCTCTTGGCTTGTTCCTGTTCACGAACTGCGACGTAGGTACAGCTTGGTGTCCAAAGTTGCGCGGATCTGGTCAAACTAACTCTTCGGATGGCGACTTAGAGGACGTTGGCCACCGACCTTATCATTGACCACAAAAACCATCTAACTACGTCACTACATAACCTAACCATCAGTTTAGTCTAATCGGGGACTTTAACCGGTATTCATGAAAAATATGCAGGTACCTATATTATCTTTCTCAATCAGCGTATTTTTTCGGTACCTTTACCATTTCCTCACCACCATTTCAGAAATACCGAAATTGAATAGCGGTAAATTAAATGCCGCTAATGAAACTTATAAACAAATTAAATGGAAATATTGAAAAATGGATCGCTCTGAGCAGGAACCTGAACCTGCGACATTCAGGCATACGAGGCCCGACGTTCTAGCCAACTTAGGTCCCCGAGTTAAACCAACCGTGGTGTATGTTCCAGGTGAACGGTGGCAGCGCCGCGGAGCGCGCGGGGCTGCAGGCGGGCGACGCGCTCATCCAGGTGAACAGCACGGACGTGTTCACGCTCCGCCACCAGGAGGCGCAGGACGCCATCCGCGCCGCGGGAGGCGCGCTCGAGCTTGTTGTGCAACGGTAAACCAACCTTATACCATTGAAATATGCATGCGAGAACAGAACATTACACCTTATTAATGTTCTGTGCATGGGAACCGGAAAACTTCAGGTGTTCAGGGAAACATTGGGCAGTATGGAATCTGTTCACATAAAACGCTACTGTGTAAGCACCGCGGAGTTCATTTTGCCTCTATTGGCTCATTCTGGAGCGATGCAGCAGGCCTACGGCCTCCAGCCAATATTTAGCACGATTAGTATAGACCCCATTGTTAAATAAAGGTTTTTTAAACAGTGGTGGTGGCACCTGGCGGCCGGCAGTGACACCGACAGGCAGCCTGCCTCGCCCCGGCTCGCGGCCCCTCGGCGCCAGCCCCACCCCGGTCACCAACACCTCGCTCAAGGCCAACCCACAGGCCTCACTCGCCTTCGGCTCGGGACATAACAACGTCGCCAAACCATTCGGCTACGTAAGTATTAACTTTTTTATCAAAAACTACTAATAAGTATAAGTTGTGAATAGCCACGATTGATAATTCTTCGTTCTTCTACTTCTACATTGTTATTCTCTATATATTAATAAACATTGTTGTCCCGCTTCAGATGAACGGCGACAACGCGAAGGGCATCGTGAACAAGCAGTACAACACGCCAGTCAAGATGTACAGCGACCAGACCATCGCAGAGACTCTCTCCGCGCAGACCGAGGTGCTTGCGGGAGGTGTGCTGGGGTAACTAGTTTACTACGCTCTGTTGTACCAGACGCGCTATGCTGATTTTCCACCAGCTGCTGCGTGCAAGACGTGTGATATCTATTATGTATCAATTTGGGTCGTATTTCTCATAGCTTATAGCAACTTGAAAACGGGTTAGCTTGGTTTTGCTGTGGCTATAACTGTTTATGGATCTCGCACATGTCTGTTGGAAAAGCAGCCCAGCGCCTACCACACAAAAACCTGAGTACCCTAAATGACTTTTCAAACTTGATCCAAAGTAATTTCGGCGAATGTTTCATTTGCCCTAATGCATATTTCCTTATACAGACATTTTTAGGATTGTGTTTTAAAATATCTGAAATGCATCCACTTTGTAAGTGCCCAACCTATTAATACATCCAGACTAATATAAAATATTGAATTGCCAAGTGACTGCATTTAGTCAGTATGTTACCCAGTGTAAACCCTGTGATGTTGACGAACTGGAGTGTGTGTCAATGTGAAATGTTTTCCTCGACAGAGTTAACTTCAAGAAAAATGAGAAAACCTACGACTCTGAAAAGAGCGCCGTCTTTAAGGTTCTGCAAGAGGAACAGAACGACCCCGAACCAGGTATGGCTGAACTCCTACAGTACCTACCTACTTTTGTATGTATATACCCTGACATATTTTATATAACTTTTGTACCTTGATTACTATACACTTCTATCACAGATCTGACATCTTGTACATATCTCATGGTCCCTGGTTATAACTGCAACAGGAAAAATAGAACAAAAATCTAAAGAAATTTACCAAATTTATGATGAAAATCCCTGGAACGTAGTTTTCTTATAGGTATACCTCAAGGCATGACATTGAACCACATTGTAAAAACCTTGAAGTCGTTCTCGCATGGAACAATCCGTATTTAGGCACTTTGGAATGAGATTAAGACTTGAAGATATGTAATTATCGAACTGCGATGTAGTCGTTCCAGAAAGCGCAAAAATCATGTCTTTCAGAAATTGGGGAAAACTTACTTTATATATGTTGCCTTGGAAATTAGCGTCATCGTAATCGCGTTCACGTTTCCTTCTTTATGATCTTTACCTAGCTCAATCGCCAAGCGATTTTTGAAATAATTTGTGAACTAAATTGGCAAGTAGAGGTGGGGTCGCCGCCGCCGGGCGCGGGGCTGCGCCACGTGCAGGCGCCCGTCACGCGGCCCGACGCGCCGCTCAACAACACCGGCGGCTTGCCCGTCGGACAGAACATTTGCGAGGAGTGCGAACGGCTCATCACGTAAGTCGGACCACACGCGCGGACCGACACGGGGCAAACACCGCCGTAGGGCTGTCGTTCGGGCGTCGTTCCACGCCGATCGGGCCGTCCGAGCGTATTAAACGAATCACAAGCACCTCACGTTTCACGCATTTAGAGTCCGACCAGAAAATCGTTGCAGTAAATAGTGGCTAAGAATACACCATCTTATATTACTGTTCCGTACCAAAAGTGGTCCAACTGAACACTTATTTTTATTTAGCGTAAAGGCTTAAGAAAAGGATGATTGTAATTCTAAGCTGCGTGTCGCTGACACCATTGACTGGCCAAACTCGTTCCTCGATTGCCCATTTCAGCATGAAATGTGTCCTGTGTATGTGTGTCGTGTCGACGGTCCGATCGGCGTTCCGGTATGTTTCGGCATGGTTCCCGGCACCACCCTCCCCGTACCGTGACGTATGTACATGTGTGTAACGGTTTGTTGCGGCCGCAGTGCCGTCTCACTTTTACTCGCGCGCGAGCGTGGGTCGCACGCCGTGCGCGCTGCACCGCACGCACCGCTCGCGCTCGGCCACGCCGCGCGTGCTGGGCGGCGCGTCCCCGCAGCCGTGCGCGTCGACGGGCACGCAGACGCCGGCGCCGGAGGCCGCGGCGGCGCCGGAGCAGCTGGCGCCGGCGCCGCCGCACCGGCCCAGCATCCCGGTGGGCTGCCACCGCGTGCAGCCGGACGGCAGCGTGGCGCTGGGCGCGCCGGCGCAGCCGCAGCCCGACGCGGGCGCGGCCGCGCTGCCCGTCGTCAACGAGACGCCCTATTGCTCGGAGTGTAACCGCTACATTATGTAAGGCGCCGTGAATGCCGTGCCGTGTTTGCGACCGTGTCGATCTGTGCACTGTTAGTTCTAATGTAGATTGATTATGTAAGTTCGATGTCATCGTTCCCGTTGCGGCTCCTTTGACCGGTTCGTTTATTTCGATCGGGGACCCGGTTTAAGGGAGCGGTGACTTGTGAATTAACTCGGGCCATCTATTTGTTGTCTACCTCCCGGTTCACACTCTTAGGTGGTGCGGGTTCATTCTGGCCACTTCTCACATCCCATATCGTATTTAGTTTTTAGTATTTAATTCCGGAACGGATACTCTTCATTTCCATCTCCCTACATACATATGTATAATGTATATATTGTAAACGTGTATCTTTCTTCAACGTTTTCAGTGTCATCTATCATCTCTTTGCATTAATCTTCTTATTTCTATGTTGTAATCGTAGTCCGAATGCATAATAGGCCGCACCGTGTCGGCCAGCATGACAGTACGTATTTCACTTCACTACACATTTTCATGCACTTCCATGGCGACCAATACACGGTGAGTAAATACTGATGATCCACAATAGCTGTCTCACTCTATTGCATGTTATAGAGTGAGAAGGCTATGGTGGATCATCAGTATTTATTCGCCGTGTATTGGCCGACATTGCCTGGTAGATATATGGAGCGGCACGTATTGGATGGGCATGTTTGTAAAAAGTAGAATTCTCGAAACAGACGAAACTTCCTCAGCCATGTTTCATATTTCAACGGCATTACCGATCTCTTTAAAGTAACCGAGGTTATTCAGCCATCTCTTTCTATAAGGCTAAAGAAATAGTTGCAGTTCATCTTTTCGGTCTTCAGTGATTAACTGATTAGATTACTGTTCATAGTTGTCTGGTCAGAGTATCATTACGTTCGTCCATTTGGATGATCATAACATGCCTACATCGTAGGTCTTCCGTAGTCCATGCCTGTATTTAATCCGTGGTGTTTCTGTAGCGGCGTGTTCGTCCGCATCAAGGACAAGAACCTGCACGTGGAGTGCTTCAAGTGCGCGACCTGCGGCTCCTCGCTGAAGAACCAGGGCTACTACAACCTGAACGGCAAGCTGTACTGCGACATCCACGCCAAACTCGTCGCTCGCCAGAACCCGCCGGCGCCTAATCTCGAGCCCGTCACTGTGCCACCGTAAGTATCATTAACATCACGACTTTCTTTGTTCTTGATTGGCGTGCTGAGCGGCCAACGGATGCATTGAGGGATAACCTCCCTCGGTGGCCTTAAATGCCGACACAGGGAACCATCTCGAAATGAACTCGACGTTGACGCAATGAATGTGGCACATGCAAATTGCCTACGTGGCATTTTTGTCTCTAACATTGTTTTCAAAACTGTCGAAGGACAAATTGTTTGAATAACGTTAGTGAATAATCATCCGGTTCGAAGGACCAAACGCAACTAGCTAAGGTTGAGTACACTCCACCTTAAAGCTACAGCTTAAGGATTTCAAATCCGGTTCCAGGAACTTATCCATTGACATACCGCACGAAACGTGTTCCGCTTCGGGCGGGCATTCCGACCTTGGGCTGTAAAACAAGTTTCGCGCGATTTGTCCGTCGAATTTTCCTGAAGATTTTCAGATGTCACTGGCGTGTGGTTTATATTTTTGTAGTTAATGTAATGTTGTATATCCAGCGGCGGCCGTGTCCCGACCAACACGTACTCGACCCCGCTGCCGCCGCTCGCCACCAGCAACTACAGCAATGGCTCCTCGTCTCTGTTCAGTGTGAGTTAAATTAATCATACTCAGCAATAAAACTTGAACCGACTTTAGTAATCGGGACTCACGTCTTTAAAGTCGCGCATCGATACGCGTGATTCGACTTCAAAGACGTGAGTGACTCGATTATTGTATTCTAATATGTCTAGAACAAGAGTCATAATCCATTGCTCAGAAATCCCTCCTCTTCTATAATTACTTTAAATTATCAAATAGTCACCTGACAATGACTATTTGACATACACTGCAGAGTCGACAAGTATACTTATCGGTCCATGTACAAACGCCAACACAGTTGACTGACCATTCCATCCTTATTACAAATATTACAATGCACATAAAGTGCACGAATAGTCAGTTAACTGTGTTGGCTATGGTACTCGTCGAGGTATCATTGTCAAGTTGGTGAATCCTTTGTTGCGTGTAGCCGTCAAGCAACCTGTCCGGGCCGAAGCCGTTCGGGTCGTCGATCGGCTCGGCGTACTCGCCGTCGCTGTCCCCGCGCTCGGCCCCGCTGTCGCCGGCGCGCCCCGCCCACGCGCCCGCGCCCGCTCCCGCCTACGCGCCCGCGCCCGCTTACGCGCCCGCGCCCACATACGCGCCCGCTCCCGCGCCTGTTTATGCGCCCGCGCCTGCATCCGCGCCCGCTCACGCGCCTTTCGCGCCAAGTAAGCGAGTCACTTTTGCCATCTAACTGTAGATGATCTGTCACATTCGTGAAGGCCATCAGGAAAATACTAGGTTGCTTTATCAGTACTGATTAATTGATATTTCATTCATGTTTGCATTTTTTTTAGACTGCAATAGCGCGTAACCTGAACGTGTGTGACGATCCTCAGTGAAGCCAGAGGCTTTTGCCTCTTTAATCATATCTTAGGAGTTGAGATAATTCTTATTTTAACCAGTCTAACTTACTTATAAGTAAAATTCTTGAACAGTAAGAACCATAATCTACCTGCCTTCAATATGATACTTACCTACGGAGTATGCGATTCACGAAACAAAATTGCACAATCGCTTTGGGCTTATAACTACTAAATTGCATTTTACCTCTTTATCAATATTCCCAGATCTCAAAACTTCTTGTTCTCAATATACCTAAATTGCAGAATGCCTTTTTTTTTCTTTAAACACAGTAATCTTAATATTGCCGAATTTCAAAATAGGAAACACGGAGATTATTTATTTTTACATAAGATGAATGATTCTTTTTCTTTTGTCATTTCTGTGATTCGTTATTTGAAGGAATTGTGCATTTCAATCTTTAGGTGTTTAGAGAATATGACGTTTTAGCTCAGTCATAATGAATTTCGTTTATTTTAAGAATGAGACAATTTGACATTTAAGAATTATGAGCCCATGGTAATTTGAATATTAGGGGTATTAGTGAATAATATATATTATGAAATTTTGTGGTTTTAAGCCCATAGCGATTTTTATTAGCAATGATGTAATATAAAAAAGAGGATCTTTTTATAGGTACATTGTTTATTAGTTTTGAGCATTGTTTAACAGTGACTTCGTCCTGCTTTAACTGAAATTACGATAGGTATAAAAAGATGCTTAAGGAGACACCGATTAGTGATTCGCACAGTTATGCAGTTGAAAGAGTTTTTGCATTTGAATTCATACTTCTGAATTCTATGTATTCCTCTTGGTTAGCACAATAAAACTGACTTTGTCTAGCAATCTGTTACGCTACCGTTGAAACGGTACAAAGACCCATGAGGTTACTGTGATACAACTGTTTCCAAAAAGCTTACTACAACAATGCCATTTCACTGAACGATATGGTATTCTTCACAAGCTATACACCGAAAGATGATATACAACCATTGTGTGATTTGCGTGTTTGGTTGGCTAAATGGCTGTAGTCACAATAAATAAGCAAATTTGTTTTTCTAAAACATTATTATTTTTGACAGAGTCTCCAGGTTCCATTTTTAAAGGTAAAATATAAATAGGATAATGTGTATAACGCGCAACTCGGCTTTTAATAGCTATTTGAATCCAAATACACGTGTGTATGCGCTAAGCGAGCAGCCAACGTCAACCACAACATCAAAATAACTTTTCTTCTGTCACTGATTTTCTGACGGTCATTCATACATACGCCATCGTATAACTTGTTTTTTGTTTAAGTTTTGCTGCTAATAGTCTTAGTTAATAGAATTACAACTGCTTTTTTCGAAATCACTAATGATTTATTTCATCTATTTTTTCTTCCAACCACTTTTAAACCCCACGAAACCATGTAACTTACTAACAGGCAAGAATGTGAAAAGTGTTGTTTGGCCCCCACCGAACCCACCAGAAGACGAACCACCTAATGTACTGAGCGATGTTAATGCCAAAACCGTTTGCCAAAAGCCCAGAGTTGAACCAGCTGCTGTCAAAGAACCACTGATGGAAAGAAAAATGAGTTCAGTAGCACTACCAGTAAGTGCTATACAAGATACAAATATACAATCAATGTCAACTTCTCAGCAGGTTGCTGAATTTTCGTCTAGTTCTTCATATGCGGCGGCTGCACTGTCAACTGCCTCTGCTACAAGCCGTTCGGAGACCGTTTCCGTCGTAGAAAGTAAGCTGTCACAGCAAGTAATAAGTGAGACAAGCTGCACTGTACAATCTTTCACTGAACAAGCTGTTTCACAAAGTCAGATGGCCACTATGTACCAATCTCAGACTAGTCCTCCCGTGGAAAAAATCTTCGACAATCCTATGAGCAAAATTGATTCGAAATCCATGTCAAGAAAAGAGTCGGCGACAGAATTTAAATCAGAAATGGTGTCTGAACAACGGTATGAACAATGCAAAAGGGAATCTCTGACTGAGAGCCAAATAAAAACTGTGGATGCTGCGAATTCCGAAACTGTGACCGAAAAAAGGATCCAACAAAGCAAACGAGAATCTGTCGAAGAAAGTCAAATAGGAACAGTCGACGTTCCAAAAACTGATACAGTAACCGAACAAAGGAGTCAACAAAGCAAAAGAGAATCTATAACTGAAAGTCAAATAAAAACAGTAGATGATCCGAAAACTGATACTGTAACCGAACAAAGGAGTCAACATAGCAAAAGAGACTCTATAATTGATAGTCAAATAAAACCCGTAGATGTTCCGAAAACCGACATAGTGTCTGAACAAACATCTCAAGAAATCAAAAGGGAGTCTCTAACCGAAAGTCAGATAACCAGTTTTGAGGTAGCAAAAACTGAAATCAGCACTGAACAAATGTCTCAAGAAATCAAAAGAGAGTCTCTGACCGAAAATAAATTAAATACTGTCGAAATTGCGAGCAAGGGTCAAGGATCGAAAGTTTATAGAGAACAGATTGAAACCATTATGGAACCACCAACAGTTCCCATTCAAGAGAGTACATTTAAAGACGATAGAGATGATCGTACCGGAAATATTCCGGTTTCCACTGAAGTTCTCCCCGGAAATCCTACCAATATGAATGTATCAGATTCAAATCCTACATCGCCAATAAAGCCATTACCGCCGACATCTATTCCCAATCCCATACCTAAAGGATTGACATGTTCTATGGTGGACGCGTTAACGACAGCTCCAGATCGACCATACTCCCCTTTGCCCGAACCGACACAACCTAGTAATTTACTTATTGAAAGTAATTTGATGACCGACAATCCAAATCCTCCGGTTTCTAATGAAAGCGAAAATATAACCCAACAAGCAGAAGAACCTTTAAAGGTAGAATTACCACCACAACCGTCGCCGATGTTTGTTCAGCAACCTAATCGAGGCATTACACCTATTCCACCAATTAAGACTTATAATCCACCCGAAAAGAAAGATGAACCTATACCGCTCCCTCCAGAAACAAAACCATACATTCCACCGGCCTTCAAAATAATCATAGAGCCTAAAGTACCGCCTCGAGAGGAAACCTCTTCTCCAATGATTGAAGCTTTAACCACTGTTCCGGATAGACCTTTTACGCCGGGAGGGAGTATTGTTTTAACAGAACGCGGTTCTCTTATTGATGCCTTGACAATCGCTCCAGAACGACCTTATAGTCCCTTACCATTAAGTATTATTAATAAATCTGCAGAAAGTATCCAGTCAACTCATTACACATCAACATCGACAGTTCAGGTTCAATCAACTTCATCGGAAATCGTACGTCCTATTGCCACGCAGTCTACGACTCAAATGACTCATTCGGAAACATCAAATATGCAAAACACACACAAGTTGCAGTCCTCGTCCGAAATGTCCGCTTTTAGGCCCGTCCCCAAACAAGTTTTCCCACCGCCGCAACCAGAAGAGTTTTGCCAACTCACCAATTTCCCACCTATAAGCCAAGATTTAAAAACTAATTTCGAAAAATCTGTAGGAAAGCAGCAAGCTGTGATAACGGAGTCTCAAATGATGCAACATTCAACAAATATGTTTAGCAATATGACCTCTCAAGGTTTTCCGTCGGTTAAATCAGCTCAAAACTTTTTTGAACAGTTAGATAAGAGGGAATCTACATCTTCAGTATCAATTAGATCAAAATCTGGTCTTAATAAACCCGATAAAATTCCCCCATACCAAAAGCATTTTGAACAATTACCATCTCAAAGAGGTATCACACCGGAAGTTAATTTCGCTCCCGCTGTACTTCAAAGACCTGTTACTCCCACAACAGATCCGCCTAAGAGACCTAAAGACAAATCGGCAGAACCAAAATTACCTCCAGCCCCAATGCCCCAACAAAGATCTGTACCACAGGTAAGAACGCCTGTACAACCACCACCCGTTCACTTCCATAAGGATGCTCCTATTTCAATGACGTTTCAACCTGTCACTGACGAGCCTTACTTAAGAGCGTCCCCTGCTCGAAGCCGACCTTCAACTCCTAGTATGATAAATAAACCTGCGCCGATAATCCCATATTATCAAATGAATTTAGTCTCTGTTGAACATTCGGCACTGGAAACACATACGAACTACGAACCTTCGAGTCCAGACACAAGTCGTTCGCCCACTCCAAGAATGAGATCTAAATCTCCAGCTTCAGGACCACCAGCAAATCCATTGAAGGCGCATGCGCCCCGTATAAAAGAATCCACCCCACAGAGACAATCCGCTAATTCGCTTCTAACTCAAGCTACGTCGAATCTCCGCAAAGAGCACGAAATGTCACAGAAAGGCTTCCAGAGCGGTGTTGAAACTTTTAACGCTTCTGGTGCAAAAAATTGGGGCCAAGATCAGCCTTCCGTCATAAAAGAGCAAAGGCATTCAAATGTTGGATTCAAAAGCGAGACTTATAATAAAGGTAATATGAGCATCAAGGAGGACTCTGCAATCAACCAAAACTACGGTCAAAGGCAAACGCAATCGCAAAATGTGTCTGAATATGGCAATACTACAGTGCAGACGAGTAGGAAAACATTTGAAGAGTACGAAAGCAGACAGTCAGCAAAAGTTATAGAAATACATAAAGGTGGTTCGTCATCGTTTGGTGCGCAACAGCAAATTGAATCTAACGTTCAAACATCCAGTAATCGTAAACAAGTGTTTCCACCTCCAGTCATGAGTTTGTCTTCTTCCCAGCAGAATTCATCTGTTAACCCAACTAATCAAAATGTTGTTGCTAGTAGAAACACTGAAAGCTGTTATCCAAACCCTTCGATTTCTGGTGCTAACCAAGGTCCAGTGTGTGATCCTACCCCATCGACAGGTTCCAGCGTAGGAGCTGCCGCTCGTGGCAAAACCTTTGGGGTATCTTCGGCCCCGAAACGCGGCAGAGGCGTATTGAATAAGGCTGCTTTGCCGGGGTCTCGTGTACCCCTTTGCGGTTCCTGCAATGGCAATATTAGGTGACTTGAAAATGAAATAAGTAGATGTGTTTGCGTGTTGCATGGTTTCAAGTGAATAGGTTGTTTCGCGTGTTAACTTAAATATAATAAGTAATATTTTGAGTTAGGTTTATTACCTCTAATAAATAGACGTTGTGTTTGATGTGAGTGTTATAGTTAGCTTTATAACAACCCTGCTTTTAACATTGTTTTAATTTGATGGTTTTGATTTTCTAACAGCTAACGAGACACCGACTCATCATGTCCCTCACAAACCAGAATTTAAAAGTGCAGCTGAGGAAAGACTTATCAGAAAAATGGCAAAAATGGCGCTGAACGGTTACGAGATTGGTGTGCAAAGAAAAATCAAGCCCGCAGAACATATCCAATCTATGGCCGATAAAATCCAAGACACAGTGGTGACAAAACATCCCTTGAACACTGATAATTTGTCATCAGGGGACAGCAGCCGAGAAAACACTTTGAGGCGTCCGTTGAATAAGACATTCGAAAGGAATTACAAATCAGATAATAGCATCCAATGTATTGGAGACAAAATTAAAGAAACGCTTTTAAATAACCATCCAGCTGTATCATCCAATTTCACAAACGGAAACTCGACCGTCCCGGCGGCGCCGACAAAAAATATCGGTGACAAAGTTAAAGAGAGTTCTCATCAGACAACAGCTATTATACAGGGTGGGAACGGTAACCCGCCACCACCTCCACCAATGTGCTTCGACAAATTCAACGATAGCCCTATCAAAAATGTTTCAACTCAAAACAAAATCAATAGCGTACCGGTTCCCCCACCAATTCCAAATACACCTATACCCACCTTCAACGTCAGAACGTCTCCAACGGGACAATTATTAGACATGGTTGACCCTAAGGCATTATACTGCGGAACCATCGGAGCCGATCTCACAGACAAAACACAACCTCTCGAAAAAACAAATAAAAAATTCAACGGGTCCATTGGTTCTACAGGAATAGAGAAGGAAAAAGTAGAAAACAACTATTTGAACACTCTGCGGAAAAAGGATGCCATTGAAAAGTCTTCTTTCCCTAACGGAATGAATAAACATGAGATATCAAAATCAGAGCTACATGTGGATTCCAAAAATAATGTTGTTGTAAAGAGGAACTCGTTTGAAAAGGATAGCATTCTCAATGATCTAAATGGCTCTTCAGACAATATACACCAAAAAGACAAGATAATTAATATGGTTCCAGACACAAACACATTGAAAAAAGCCAGCATGTTTGAGAAAATCTCCAAAGATAAGAGTAATAATAAATTCCACAATGAAGAACCAAAAATTGATTCACTACCACACAATTTATATGACAACTCGTTGTATTCTTTGAAACCTGTGAAGGTAAATGGTAACAATGGTGTCAACAATGCACGCAATTGGAACAGTTCGGATGACGCGGATTCCGTTGATGAAGAGACAGATTTAAATAATGATTTCAATAAACGGAATGACAATGACGCAGACGTCGTTGTAAAGCGAAGACAGAATAGGACTGAGAGAAATGCTGACGGCAGGAGAGACTCTCACATCATTGCTCGTCCTCTGAGCACAATGACATCCGCCGACGTCGCTGACGGACTCTTACCCGTATGCCACAAATGTGACAAAACTATAACCAGGTAAAAATACAAACGTTATTGTAAATATAAAAATGAACAACAAAAAACAAAGAAAACATGTCGACTAAATTGGAAGTAAGTTAAAGAGCATGTCTTTAGTATGAAGCACGAGTTTTCTATTAACAAATGAACTAATTATATTATTAAATAAAATAAATTAAATTATTAAAAATATATATCAGCTTGCAAAAGGCCGAATGCCCGCCAGTTTTGGATTATTATCCAGAAAGGGGTTCTTATCAAAGATCTAAGTTTTCTAGCTGCCGCGGGTTTAACCATAACCACGCCCAAATGCAGGAAAAAACTGCTTCTAATAATATTTTCAAATAGAGCGGTCCAACCATTAGCAAGCTACGCTACGATATCCCAGATTTGTTAGAATGTGTATGAATGTTTGAACGTCACCAGGGGGCCGTTCATAACCGCGCTGGGCCGCATCTGGTGCCCCGAGCACTTCATCTGCGTGAACGCGACGTGCCGGCGCCCGCTGCAGGACATCGGCTTCGTGGAGGAGAACGGCCAGCTGTACTGCGAGTTCTGCTTCGAGCAGTACATCGCGCCCGCCTGCGACAAGTGCCACGCCAAAATCAAGGGCGTGAGTATACACTTCAATCAAGGCCAGGGTTTTGATAACCCTGACAAAAACTAACGAAGGTCCATCGTCCATCCTCGGTGACGCAGGACAGTCCCGACGATTCTTGTCAGGGAAAAAATAAAAAAAGACGGCCAAAGACTTTGTATAGCCGGCTGGACACTGCCAAATTAAGGGTTAAGACGGGGAAAGCAAGGAATCAACTATTCCTGTATAGCTCATGTTCATGAAACGGGCCACTGGCATTATTGAAAGAAATCCTTACCTCGGATTATTATCCCCAGTGGGTAGTTCTCATTTCGCCTCCACAGAGTAGCTGCACTGACTATTATATAGTATTTCATTCCCTCTTCGTTCTCGCAGAATCTGACAACATGAATCCGAACTGTAACCATGAGGACGTATCATTTCAGGATTGCCTGAACGCAATTGGCAAGCACTTCCACCCCGAGTGCTTCAACTGCGTGTACTGCGGGAAGCTGTTCGGTAACAACCCGTTCTTCTTAGAAGATGGTCTGCCATATTGTGAATCAGGTAATAACATGCAACGGCAGAGTAACAGTGTCTAGGTTTTTGTTTGATATTATCATAACTTGAATAATTTATGATGACTGGGGAACTCTTGGGGATTTAACCAGTCGATGTATCAGCCACGTTATGACAAATGTTATGTTCAATCTCCCAGTTAATCGATTCTAGGGTTAGAAGCTGGTTGAAGCTACCAGTCTTTATAGTACGTCCGAAACTGTAAGAGTAAATCCTGTCAAAAAAACGCAAACTAAAACCTACCTCATAGTCAAATAACAAAGACATTTTTCGCTTGTGTTCATTTGACAGAATTTACTCTTACAGTTTCGGATAGAGTATACCTACCTTGTGGTGCCAATCGATAATGGGGTTAGAAGCTGGCTGAAGCTACCCGTCTTGTACCTACTTTGTACCAATCAGTCGATTATGGGGTTAGAAGCTGGTTAGCTGTCCAGAAGATACTGGCAGGTGTCTGATCTGGTAATGAATTCTAAATATAAATATGATTAATCGTTGAAATAATAAAAATACCTACACTTAGTGTCTGTTTCTTTATCACCTCTTCTACTAGTGTCTTCTATTGAATAACTATTGAATTTCTATTGAAAAACCCGAAGGAATATTGAGCAGCTTACTTAAGGTATATGGGGTCGGTATATAACTGTGAATTTCCAGATTGGAATGAGCTGTTCACGACGAAATGTTTCGCGTGCGGGTTCCCCGTGGAGGCGGGCGACAGGTGGGTCGAGGCGCTCAACAATAACTACCACAGTCACTGCTTCAACTGCACGGTGCGTATGATGACCCGACCTTACTAAATACTACACATTCACACACCTCCCTAGGGGAACACGGTTCTCGATCGTCAAAGGGCTAGCTGGCACGTGACTTGTGTACAGAGACGTAGGACTAGTGATTTGCTCGCGGGAATATTATTTCAAAGCTGATAAGATTGATTCCTACTTTAGATTCTCATCTACTTACTTCACGTTAAGACAAATTCTGTGAAAACTGGAATTTGTAGAAATTGAAATATATAGGTACCTCTACGTATGGAAATCTGTTAAAATGGGAATTAGTAGTCGCAAATGTGGAAATAGAAATATGTAGACATGGGTGTAGAATCAAGCTGGAGATGTGCCCTGCGGCACATCATTAGGACAAGCACAATGAAACGAGCAAAGCTGCGGCCAATTTATCTAGCTGTTCACAGTTCGCAAGATTTTGTAGGTCAGACATAAAAACATGGGCACATACACTCTTTCCGAAGATATGTGGCATATTTTGACATATCCGAAAGGTTTAAGTATTTAATTCATTATTTTTATTCTTGACTGCTTGTCTTGTGATCTGTGTCGACGATCCGAAAATTGAGTTCCAATTATTCGATTATACCTACAGGTAGCTACGATGATTTCTTTTCTCTTTTAAATACAGAATTCTTAAATACATGAAATAGTCAAACCGTGGAGCATTTCACAATTCTTTAAACGATACTTTTGATGAATTATTTTCCGGCATTATCTTTTCTCCTGTAACAATTTTCTCCAAACGCAGTTCCGTAACACCTTTGGTCCATTAAGTCCCTTGGTACACAATCATACCCATTCAGATTCATATTTACCTACTCAAGATTGTTACATGCCTATGTAAATATTTGAATATTAGATAATCTCGCATCATAGCACTACCTATAATATACATTTCTCAACCACTCAAAGGTCACAATCAAAGAAATGTTCGGTTAAAATGAACGCCAACCAATTTAGAGGTGACCTTTTTGTTATTTATCATGTAGGTTTCCTAATAAATAAATATGTAGACAACCCTATATCGAGTTCTTTACACACCTCATTGCGCCTATCTCGGCAACGATTTAAATTTGTGGTATACCTACAACCTACAACCATCATACGCAGTAACAAGAGAGTTAAGTTTTATCCGATTAACATTCCCTTTCATGCGTGAGTGCTCCCCATATAATAACTGTGTATATTAGTAGTTGTCCCGTATATATGTGTATGTGCTGGTTTCCATACAAACTTCCCGAAGTTCAGGAAGAAAAGACCGGTTGTACATATTGTCAGCTTGATTTCCCGGTAATGCTTTTGTTTCGTCAAAATATACCTACGATTTGACTGACATACCTATACATTGAGTTACTTAGTACTTACTCGTAGTAGCATCGTTTGGCTATTTTATGTATACGTCCGTACACTTGACACATTCAATGAATTGTTTGTTTGACCGGTACAATACAAACTGCCATAGAAAACTTCAATGTTATCACCAACTGCATTATTTAGGTGCCATATCAATTCATTGAAATTAAAGTACTATGATAATGTATACCTCAACTTGTCTTAATACAAATGTAGATGTGTTGTTACTAATAAATCGTATGTCTAGTAACCCCATTATTACGAGCTTTTGACTATTTTCAGGTGTGCAAAAAGAACCTCGAAGGACAGAGCTTCTTCGCAAAGGGCGGACGACCCTTCTGCAAGACACACGCCCGCTAAATGCGACCACATAATTTATAACTCTGATACTGTTTATTCGACGACTACGTTCCGCCCCGTGTCTCCGCTCGCACCCTCGCCGCGGCCCGAGACTCCCCAGAGGACGCGCAAGTTGGAAACGCCCCTCCACTTCGATGGAGGACTGTTTTCCGACATCAGGAGTAAAGACGGCAAGCTGCTGAGCACGGTCACCGTCGACCGCATGCACTGCTCGTCGCGCCGCGACGCGGCGGCCGCGCCCGGCGCCCAAGGGACCGTCGGCCCCCACGGGAAACACTACGTAGACGATATAGTCCAAACCGAGACCATCACGAACGAGGAGGTCATCAAGGTCAAGTTTACTCCGGTCCCGCTGGAGTTCAACTCTCCTCGACTCCTCACGCCGTCTCAGTTCGAGCGACCCCAGACGCCAGTTCCGTACATTAAGAACGGATTCGAAGATCTGCAGAGCTACAAGATCGTCAACTCTATTTGCAAGGAGAAGCAATACCAGAGTAACACCTTGTCGAGCTTAGATGTCAATGCCATGGAATCGATCGAAAGATCGCCTAGTCCTCTAGCGGGTTTCTTATCGTCTGAGCTAGTTAAAAGGTCACCTAGTCCTCTAGCTGGCTTCCTATCGACCGATCCAGTTTATTCATCTTCTAGTCCTCTGGCGGGTTTCCTGACTGAGCCGAATCCTTTAACAGGATTCCTAACGACAGAACCAGTTAATAGATCGCCCAGTCCTCTAGCAAGCTTCCTCGCGTCGGGACCGGTAAAGAGGCCTCCGAGTCCTCTAGCAAATTTGCTGGTATCAGAGCAAATGACGAAGATAGATCATTACTTGCAAGAGAGTTTGGACGCGTGCGGGGCGCCGCGACTGCGGTCTGATGGCGGGACACGAGGCGAAGTCGAACAAGTACAAATAAAACAAGAGAACAAACTCGACTCTAGTGCAATTCATTCTACGAGTGATTACCGAAAAGAAAATGTGACGAACGCGAACGTTAAGACGCAAACATACGTGAATGAACCCTCTGTAGATGAATTCAAGAAGTCCAAAGTAAACAGTGTCAAAGTAAGAGAACCGGGAGTGTTGCGTGCTGTTTACAACATGCCCATCCACTATCATACGATCATTCTATGTTTCTTCTTAATTGTATATAATCTTATTTATCAGTACGTTAAGGAAAATTGTCATGGTAAAAAATAATACGTATTACTCAAAATTACCAATATTTAGTCAAATATTAATGCATATTAAACTAGTCATGGAGTTACTCATATACTTTGAAAGTAAACTTGGATGTTGGTACTCGACACCTCTACGCGTATTTTAAAGTAAAAGATATTGAGTACAGAAACCCGATCCCTATAATAAAGTTAACTGACGATGTACATAGTTAAAGTTAACCAACTCACTCGCCTTTGTGTATGAGTAATTTATAAATTAACAAATTGGTGCTTATTAAATTGCTCGCATTAAAGTGATATTTTTACATATCTGTTACTCGTTTAAGGAAGAATATTAAGTGCCATAAAACCAAACTTATAGTTTCTTATTTACGTTTATGGCACTAGGTAACTTTCTTAAAGTTGAGCTTTGTATACAGCTTCCGGAATGTTGCCAGTTAACTAATACTAACAAAGCACAGTCACATTAACTTACCCATGTTGCAACACCATGGTTCCCGTAGAACTCTCTCGTATCAGGCCGGGACGGTGGTGCTGCAACATCGCGTGACCAAGGCTAAGTAGTTACTTTATATTGTTTGGTTGTTTTATGAAGATGAAAGACGAGAAGATAAGAAAATTAAAAATTTGACCGTTATTTTAATGATTGGTGCACCAAATGGAAGAATAAGTACATTATATTTTATATATTTAATTTTAGCCATTTAACTATGTTAATGAGGTATTAATATTAATAATGTGTATTTTTATGACTGTAGCCCATTGTAATACAATCTACGAATTTTTATAGTTGACGTTAGTTTTAAGAATTTAACTGTAGCAACAGTTTGTTGTTATGACACTACGTATGCACGTAACGTAAAGAGGAATTCAAAATTTGCCGATTCTTTTTTATTTTTTTGTTGATAGTAATCTTAATCAAATATATTTATTTTAGACATTATTACAATTATCATTAGATTGATAAGCAATTCTGAGCTTAAATAAAATATTTTCTTGTAATATTGTTTTATTTTTAATTTTCAGGAATGCATGAGACATCAGTCTCAGTCACATTACCAGGCCTAGGCAAAAGGATTTTCACTATAATTGTATTTTAAAAGAAAAAGTTATAAGGAAGAAACTGCCCTAAATCCCAATGGTTGATTTGATACAACCAACAACATGACCAGTGAAAGAGACACGAAAAAAGTTTGACAAGTCGAGTTGTGGATAGTGTTTTTGATGAAGATTGTATACTGAGGCACAGATCAATGCCAAATATTTAAATCTATTCTTTGACATCTCAGTCACTTTGATTGGGCAATTTAGACATCCACATACATGGGTTTTGCTAATACTCTTGTAAATACTTAAAGTGGGTAGCATCAAGCACGGTTTACAAGCTGGTACAATAACTATGGCATAGGCAACTGCGTCTCATAGAAAACTGTCATTCTTACACTTGAAACAACAAACCCTTGCTGCCAAATTGGAATGTTACTTGTAGGGTCAGAGGATGGATCCTAAAAGTATTCTGACATCAAGAAAGGTTATAGTTCCATGCAGAGGGCAGCTCACTCATGACACTTTACTTGTCATATAGAGGGACATTGTAATATGTTGGATGAAATATTAAATAAAGTATTCAGACATCAAGAAAGGTTGTAGTTCCATGCAGAGGGCAGCTCACTCATGGCACTTTACTTGTCATATTGAGGGACATTGTGATATGTTGGATGAAATATTAAATAAAGTATTCAGACATCAAGAAAGGTTGTGGTTCCATGCAGAGGGCAGCTCACTCATGGCACTTTACTTGTCATATGGAGGGACATTGTGATATGTTGGATGAAATATTAAATAAAGTATTCTGACATCAAGAAAGGTTGTAGTTCCATGCAGAGGGCAGCTCACTCATGGCACTTTACTTGTCATATTGAGGGACATTGTGATATGTTGGATGAAATATTAAATAAAGTATTCAGACATCAAGAAAGGTTGTAGTTCCATGCAGAGGGCAGCTCACTCATGGCACTTTACTTGTCATATTGAGGGACATTGTGATATGTTGGATGAAATATTAAATAAAGTATTCAGACATCAAGAAAGGTTGTGGTTCCATGCAGAGGGCAGCTCACTCATGACACTTTACTTGTCATATAGAGGGACATTGTGATATGTTGGATGAAATATTAAATAAAGTATTCAGACATCAAGAAAGGTTGTGGTTCCATGCAGAGGGCAGCTGACTCATGGCACTTTACTTGTCATATAGAGGGAGATTGTGATATGTTGGATGAAATATTAAATAAAGTATTCAGACATCAAGAAAGGTTGTGGTTCCATGCAGAGGGCAGCTCACACATGTCACTTTACTTGTCATATGGGGGACATTGATAGTGATATGTTGGATGAAATATTAAAGTATTCTGACATCAAGAAAGGTCGTGGTTCCATGCCAAGGGCAGCTCACTCATGGCACTTTACTTGTCATATGGAGGGACATTGTGATATGTTGGATGAAATATTTTTTCTAAAAATCAATGAACACATTCTTTTCCACTAAGGAATTTAATTTATTTAAAACATTTTATACACTAAGTAACAAAATATCATTTTTAGAAACTACATTTAAATACATAACTTTGTACAAATTATAACTATATTCTGATTTTACCTATTTATTCCTTTTTAACAGGGTCGGTTGGGTCAAATGATATTTTTACGTCATCATCACCCAGCATAAATCTTGCAATCCTGAAAAAAAGGATACATGTTAAAAACCAAGAACAAAAATATGTGTTCCTGTCGACAATCCCATGGTAGATAACTAGTAGTAGTGTAAGCAGATAATGCTTAAAGCTAATTTATTGTTTTGACTTCAAACCGTACAATCGAGAATAAGTGTGAATGAAGTCATTGCATGCCCAATCATGGGATTAGGTGCCAAAGCGGACCCTGGGCTCGTGTAGTGTAGGGCGCTACCAAGATAACGGTAGCAGGATGATGAAGTGAAATATATCTGAACTCGAAATAAATTGAATGTACTATTGTCACGCAAGTTTAAAACTGAAAGTCCGAAAAGTATTTTCCAGCATTGAAAAACAAAGTAAAATGTTAATAAAATAGAAGGTACTGCAGCTGTACGTTGTACAGTTGTGCCAATAGTAATCAAAGAAACGTAAAGGCGAAATGGCGCTAAAGTAAGTACCTTTTCCATTCAACTCCGATTCCGATAAACGTAAACGTTAAGAATGCATGCCAGAGCACTGTTACCCCGGGTATGGGCTGTCTTTTATGGCCAAAGTTTTTATATGCTCTAGAATTTTGAAGCATTAAAGATCTTACAAATAGGTTTACTGCTCTTTTACTTAACATTTTTGTTAATCATTTAAGCAAAATAATTGTTTTCGTGTTGAACGCATAGGTTATATCTAATCTGACACTGACATTTGCACTTGCAGGTGCGTTCGGAATTCGGATATTGACTTCAAGTAAACGATTTATTTTCAGCAGCTTTTTGAGCGGTTACACACGGCGACTTTTTGCAGCGCAACAGGCATAGTATAATTTATTTATGATATCCAACCCAGCTAGCACGATACGTTTCACTACATTTTCACCGTAAAACGTGACGATAAAACCTATCGAGCTAGGGCCGTGATCGATGGCGGCCAATACACGGTGAAGTATTATCTCATCACGCGATCTACGCGCTGTCTCTATCTCATTGCATGTTATCTAGAACAATATCATGATAATATAATACTTCATCGTGTACAGTTTTGTCGCGCGTTTGTTGGACACACGTCGGACAATAGTAAATTTGACAGATAATGACATGTTTACTATTGTCTGTGAGAGGCCTTAAACGACATCTTATCTACTGGGAGGGAACCATATAAGTGGTAAAGCAAAACAATCCGTTATAGTCAATACCAAATTATTTTTATTTAGAGGCGGCTTATGTATCTAGATAAAACAACTTTCTCTTACGACTATAATATAATAACCTACAATAATCGTTAACTCGAAAATTAATCGAACAAGATAACTTATAATTACGTATTTACAAAGTTTTATTAGTCTAATAGAACGTAATGAAGACATTGAAACTACTACATATTTATATATAAAAAAAACCAATTTGTTAATGCGATAACTTTCCAAAACTGGTATTATGTCAATTTGACGATGAGGTGGCCGTTTACAATTTCAATATGATACAAAAATACGAGCTTTGGAAAGTTAACACTTCCAGTAATTTTAAGACTATTTATGACTACCCAAATGAGTTTAAATCCAATCAAGCAATACATGTCAAATGGTATTTTAAGTAAAATATATTGTCCTTACAAAATAAAATCAATAGGCTTAACACCTAATTATTGAAAAAATATTATTCCTACACGGGAAATGCATCATGTTATACGGTTTACATAGTGAACACTCGAGGCTTATACTATACAAGACAACTAACTGAAAAGATTTTTGTGTTATGTTATGGATTAAAATAAATTCATTTGCATCTGTGGTATGGAATGGAATACTGCGAAATACTTGATGGCATTAACATAGTATCTTGTGCTCCGCTATTTGCTTCGAAAAAAAAAAAGATCTGAAAACCGCGCGACCGAGTCATTGTAACTTGAGACGTGAAATGTTCACACTATCACCAATTTAAATATTCCGGTCCACCTCACCGTTCCAAAATTAAAATTTGAACCCCAAAACACACTTTCCATGAAAATGTTGACAATATTCAGACCTTTTTTTTACAAAAGGAAACTAGGAAAAGCTTTACGGATAATCGGCGCGCGTGTCGTGCGAGACTCCAGGGCAGCGGGACCGCTTACAGTCGTGTTTTACGCTCGTTTTCATTTCATTAGGGTTAAAAATAATATGATTGACAGAATACTGTCAACATTTTCACAGGCTGCGCTGTATACGGGGTGGAGGGTTAACCTTTCGAAACCCGGGGGAGCACTACCCTTAGAGCATACACAACTGGAGTAGCCTTTCGGTAACTTACCCCTCTGTAGAAAACCTTGCACAATGCAAAAAATCATACAAAGACAAATTAACAATCGATTAAGGTCATTCACGTCGCCTCCCAAGAGAACACTGATGATAAAAATGCCCGCATGTTGCTGTAAGCACTTGATATTATAAACGTTCAACCGCTTCAAGCTTTCAACATACAATTGAGTTTCAATATCCTATTAAGATGCTCCCCCGCCCCCGCAAAATTCGACAGACATTTTTTGTAATAATTAAGTCTTAAAACCCGCTGGCCACAAGGGCCTTATGAGCCATGTGATTCGAAAGGTCGTCAAACTTAATGGAGTAACCTTGTTTGGTTAGTCGTCGAACTTGATGGAGTAACCTTGTGCACGGTTAGTCCTCGAAACAGATGGAGTAACCTTGTAGGGTTACTGTGGTTAGTCGTCGAACTTGATGGAGTAACCTTGTGCACGGTTAGTCCTCGAAACAGATGGAGTAACCTTGTAGGGTTACTGTGGTTAGTCGTCGAACTTGATGGAGTAACCTTGTGCACGGTTAGTCCTCGAAACAGATGGAGTAACCTTGTAGGGTTACTGTGGTTAGTCGTCGAACTTGATGGAGTAACCTTGTGCATGGTTAGTCCTCCAAGCAGATGGAGTAACCTTGTATGGTTACTGTGGTTAGTCGTCGAACTTGATGGAGTAACCTTGTGCACGGTTAGTCCTCGAAACAGATGGAGTAACCTTGTATGGTTACTGTGGTTAGTCGTCGAACTTGATGGAGTAACCTTGTGCACGGTTAGTCCTCGAAACAGATGGAGTAACCTTGTATGGTTACTGTGGTTAGTCGTCGAACTTGATGGAGTAACCTTGTGCACGGTTAGTCCTCGAAACAGATGGAGTAACCTTGTATGGTTACTGTGGTTAGTCGTCGAACTTGATGGAGTGGACGCCGGTGTCGATGGCGCCGCCGCGGTAGGAGCCGCGCTTCTTCTTGGTCTTCTCGTGCTTGAAGGACTTGCCGCGCGTGTGCCGCAAGTCCTGGTTGGCCCGCTCACCCCATGAGCCGCGAGCGCCGCTCTGTCGATACAATATTCATATTTAGTTTCAAATGCACTCGCCCACCTACGTGTGGGACCAAATTTTTGGCCAGTAGTTAGACTGGTTAGTCAGTGGTTATAGCCATACAAACTGAAGAAGTGTATAAAGTTCAGTTGTGACACAAAAATCTTAAAACCAACAGACAACTGTCTGTCTGTGTCGCAACAGAAAACTTTCATAGAAATTTTTATTAAGTGAGTAAAGCTGACCAAGAATTTGGTACTTACCCGTGAACTGAACCACGAATAATATGAGACAGTATATATATGTTAAAATTAACAATATGGGGCATGGGAATTATAATTTCTGACGAAATAATCCAATCCAACATCCACCTTGCAATCAGCAAGTTTTTCGTTCATTCATAATAACCGTCTTGTATTCCAAAGTCGATTGAAGTTACCAAACAGTTAATACCTCTTTCTCTTTAAAACTATAAGTACATGGTATTAAATGCTCACCTAATTTAATCGAATGTAATCTTCTTGTTCTGACCGCCGTCACCTCCGCCAAAGCTGTTTCTGTCGCTGAATCCCCCCCTGCTGAAGCCGCCTCCCCGGTTGCCCCCCCAGGAGTTCCTGTCGCCGCCGCGGCCCCCGCGGTCCCCGCCGCGGCCCCCGCGGTCCCCGCCGCGTCCTCGGAACCCGCCCCGGTCACCGCCGCGTCCGCCGCGGTCGAAGCCGCCCCGTCCCCGGCCTCCGCGGTCCCCGAAACCTCCTCGGCCTCCACGGTCCCCGAAGCCTCCTCGGCCTCCGAAGCCGCCGCGTCCGCCGCGACCGCGGTCGAAGCCGCCGCGGCCCCCCCTGTCCCCGCCGCGGCCCCTGAAGCCGCCCCTATCGCCCCCGCGGCCGCGGAAGCCCCCGCGCCCGCCGAACCCCGACTTGATGCCCGAGTCGGCTTCGTCCTCGCCTTCCTCGTTCTCGCCCTCCTGACGAGAGAGAGCCGTATAAATATACACACCAAGACAACCCTACGTAATGTTAGTTCATTAAAGTAAATGCCCGAAATTAGAAGCCACTAAAACTTTGTACTCTCCGGGGAACGTGTACGTAGAGTTGCCTTGGCTTTTCAAATTTGTGGGCATTTACCTTAGCGTCGAAGGAATTGTCCGTAAGTCTAGGGTCCACTTCCACCGTCTCGGCCGCCACGCGGCGGAACGGAGACGGTTTCTGGCTAGCCTCGCCGGGAGTAGAAGTGTTGTTTGAAGTGCCCTACAAGGTGTGGTGGAGCCAATTAGAGTTATGATGACAGTTTTACACAATTACTGATTAAACAAACTAAAGTTGCTTGTGAAAACCTATCAACAAGTAGCTCTCAATCCATTCAGGTAAGAGAACTGTGGTACTCTTCTGAAACTTTCAACATTTGAAAAGGACGTAACGCCTTTGTATGTAATGCATGCAGGAGACGCAGGGCAGTGTAATGGGGTAACATCTTTTGTACACACAAAGCAATGAAATAAATGAAATGAAAAGCAAGAAAATTATCACAAACAAGTGAAAGAGATTTTTCGAAAAACCCAACTGCTTTTTTAGGGTTCCGTAGCCAAAATGGCAAAAACGGAACCCTTATAGTTTCGTCATGTCCGTCTGTCCGTATGTCACAGGCATTTTACTCGAAAACTATAAGATGTATTTGAATAAAATTTTGAGGATAGGTGTATTTTGTTAGCCGCTACATAGTTTTGTAATTAAAATGACAAAAAAAAAATTTTTTTAGGGGTGCACTCCATACATAAAACTAAGTAAAAAAAAAAACATTGTGACCCCGTGTGGCACATCAATCGATAGGCCTTTCAAAATAAATATAAGGTTTCTTAGCATTTTTTTTGATTAAGTGAATATAGTCGGAGATAATCGCCCCGAAAGTCACTAAAATTCTCTCCCCCCCCTCTAATTTTTGAACGGTGTATTTTAAAAATATAAAAAAATTCATGGACATAGGGCTTATTAATTTCATTCACCGAAAATTGTTTTAAACAAGATCGGTTCAGAGGTTTTCGAGATATTGCTGAAAAACTGCCTTCCTCAAAGAAAAGGACGTAAGTGCCGTAAAATTTCTGTGACGATACGACCTTTTTAATATGCACGGAACCCTTCGTTTTGCGTGGTCCGACACGCACTTGGCCGGTTTTATTTACAAATCTATAGTCTATGACACTCCTATGATTAAGAGGAATCCAACGACACCTCATATGTCGAAATTCGTCAAACGGTTTAGGCTGCAGGGCGTGCCAAAGAATAAGACATACACACATACATACGCTCGAAAAACGTAACCCTCCTTTCCTTCGGCAATCGCAGTAAAAAACATAACAAAGATAAAAATTAAGTGGTCGAGATATTACTTCCCAATTTGATCGCAATTGAACCTAGAGTATAAGATTTAGAACTGAACACATTATCTTTGATCTATTTGATGATGAGGGTTTACATCATCTGGTGATCTCACTTAAACTGTGGCAGCATAAATCCGCCTACCGTCGTCAACTAAACTGGCTTCCCATTCGCGAGCGCAGGTCCTTCAGGATTCTGTGCACACTTCGTTCCATCCTATTTGGCCCAGCTGCACCGGAATATCTTAAATCTAAATTTCAATTTGTTACACCCCATCCTGGTTGCGAGCTCCGTACATCCAGGAGTTTTAAACTCTCTGTCCTGTCTCACCGTACTGGTTTCCTCTCAAATTCCTTCGCGGTTCAGGCTATTCGTATGTGGAATGACCTCCCTCTTACCGTCAGGCAAGCTCAGAGCAAATTGTCCTTTAAACGCAAGTTGCGTAAGCATCTCTTTTCTACTATGGATGGTCAAAATTCGTCTTTTTTCCTCAATTACTTCAAATCTGTTTTTGTTAAAATTAAAAAAATATATATATCTAAGATGCTTACAACTTTTTTAATTTTCCAGTTTACCCCCCAAAAGTGGCCCCCTTGTTCAGAATTCATTAATGTACTTTACGCGTCCCTCTTTGAGTCACCAATTTACATATGTGTACCAAATTTCAACTCAATCGGTCCTGTAGTTTCGGAGCAAATCGGCTGTGGCAGACGGACAGACGGACGCACGAGTGATCCTATAAGGGTTCCGCTTTTTTCCTTTTGAGGTACGGAACCCTAATAAAAAATAAATAAATTAATTAATGGAACATACCTTCACAAAGTTGCCGTACGGCTTCTTAGCGGGAGTAGCCTCACTGCCCGACGCTTTCCTTTTTCTGTTGCCCTGTACACAACAAAACAATATTTACATCTCTTACGATATTGGAATCACATAAGCTGAATATTTATCAAGTTGTTGCCAATAATAGAAAAGCCTACCTACTAATATTATATCTGTGGATGTTTGTTACTCAATCACGCTTAAATGGCTCAACTGAATTGGATGAAACTTTACAGGAAGATGGTTTAGGTATAACCTGGATTAAAATATAGGATAGTTTTTATCCCGGGTCCACGCAGACGAAGTCGCGGGCGGAAGCTAGTAGAAAATAATTTATTAATGAATTAGCTGTCTACACCGGCTGGATGCATGCTCGCCCGAATTTACCTAAAGGCTAAGGAGTTGAGCTCGCGATCGCCATGATAAATGCTTTCGTATGTCCGGCTGTCCAGCTGCACCCTCTATAGATCGCATCTCTGAACCGATTGTCGTGAAATTTGATGTTTATAGGGCTAAAATGCTTTCGTGTGCCCTTTTATCTTAGTCAAAAAGCCGACAACGCTGAGGAGGACGAGGCGCGCGGCCGGTCAGAACAACCGTCCACATAGGCCGCGGCTCTTTGATCTCGGCCAAAAAGCCGACAATGCTCGGCTCAGGCGAGGCGTGGCTCGTCGAGGCACGACTAAAATAGTCTTAAACTGAGTGCGCACGCTCGGGCGAGGCATGCGTCCGGTGTAGACGGAGACACAGCTATTTAGTAAGACTTGATCATTTACCTGTTCTTGATCAACAAGAACAGTTAAATGAAGTACTGATTTTTGATATCACCCTTTGCACAGCGGAATTATCTTTAAGATAAGAGCATTGATTTGAGCAATTATTGTTGTTGGTGTCCTAGAATATTATTGTGCATTACCTGTTGAGATGTGTCCATGCTTTCATCTTGACTGAAAGACTTCTTTTTAGGAGGTTTGTCATCATCATCATCAGAATCCTCTGAGGAGGATTCCTGCTTCTTAGCCGGAGTCTTTGCAGGAGTTTTGGCTGCTGGTTTTTCGCCATCACTGGAGTCACTATCATCAGATGAATCTTTCTTAGCTGCAGGCTTAGCAGCGGGTTTAGCGGGAGTCTTCTGTGCAGGCTTTTCATCTTCGCTGCTGTCATCACTGTCTTCAGAAGACGAGTCTTTCTTGGCTGCTTTAGCTACTAGTTTAGCAGGAGTAGCCTTAGGCTTCTGTATGGCTTTTGGTTTCTCATCTTCACTGCTGTCATCTGATGAAGATTCAGCCTTTTTGGCAGGTGCCTTAGCTGGAGTTTTGACTGGGGTTTTAGCAGCTTGCTTGGGCTTCTCGTCCTCGCTGCTATCATCGTCCGATGAAGAATCTGCCTTTTTAGCAGCAGCAGGCTTTGCAGGTGTTTTCACAGGTGTCTTGACAGCTTGCTTGGGCTTTTCGTCTTCACTTGAGTCATCGTCAGACGAGGACTCTGCTTTCTTGGCTGGTGCTTTTGCTGCTGGTTTAGCAGAAGCCTTGATTGGTTGTTTGGGCTTCTCATCCTCACTGTCACTGCTGTCCGAAGATGCTTGTTTCTTTGCTGGAGTGGGTTTAGCCGCAGGTTTTGCTGGTGTTGCCTTTGGCGCTGGCTTGTCATCCTCATCGCTGGAGTCATCAGATGATGACTCCTGTTTCTTGGCTGGAGTGGGTTTAGCCGCTGGTTTAGCTGGTGTTGCCTTTGGTGCTGGCTTATCATCCTCATCACTGGAGTCATCAGATGATGATTCCTGCTTCTTGGCTGCTGGTTTGGGCACATTGTTGCCTTGTGGCTTTACAGGTTGCTTTTTGGGCTTAGATGTGGCATCATCACTGCTGTCACTGTCGTCTGATGATTCTGCTTTCTTGGCAGCAGGCTTGGCTGGTGGTGCTGCTGCCTTGGGTTTCTAAAATATTTTTATTGTTTTAATAAAGTCACAATGAGGCAACATGGTTACCATGAAAATGATTTATATCAGAGGTAGTGACGAAACAGATTATAAAATCATAGTTTACTCATAGGTAATTGTAACATCATTTTCAATTTCAAATCTACATGAGTAGTTCAAAAAAATCTTTACAAGCATACTAATAAATATTTTCACACTGACTCTACAATATCTATTCCTTTAGTTTGGATGAAGATATTTTTATGTCAGAAGCAAGTTTTTATTCCATACAATTTCAAAGCATTACAGTAGGTATCACCAAACCACTGTGAAAAAAATAATAATACACATTGAAACAAATAATAATAATTACACAGAAGAAGGTTGTGCATCCATCTTCTCACAGAACGTCAAACATTCACTTAGTTTATTCCTTGATAAAACATATTTTGACATGTCAGTATTTTTTTTATTCACCTCACACTTTTATCCAAATATACTTATATAGCATGTATTGAATTACCTGTGCCGGTTTCTGTTCTTGGTCAGAGCTGTCGGAATCTGAAGACTCCTGTGTCTTGGCAGCAGGAAGTTTGCCGTTCACCGCAGGCTTGGCGGCTGGCTTCTTCTGGGCCCCATCATCACTTGAGTCGTCTGATGAACTGTAATAGAATTTAATAATTGTATGAAAACTCCTATTGTTATCCCTTTCTCAGGTGGAGGTGTTATTCCACATACTACTTGTGGAGCCTTAGCTTACTGTAATGCATTTGAAAAGACTAACATTACATTGTCATTTTGCAATTGCCGGCCTGTGAAATACTTAAAGGTATCTTGATGAATATTTGTTAACTATACTGATGGAACAACATAACAATAATATTCAAATAAAACTTGGATTGGAACACTCTCCTGAAGGTGGTCGCAAGGAAGGGCAGTCCTATCCTTACTCATTGGATCGTGCATGTGCATTCTAATGAACATTTTGTATTTAACTAACCTAGGCAATTCATTTCTTATTAGTCTTATTACTAACATAATTTTATTATTTTTTGTGTTTATATGGATACCTGATGTCCGAAATAAATAATTTAATTTCATATAATGGTTGAGGCTTTTATCAAAGGTCTCACAAAAAAAACGAAAGTAAGTCATATGCATGAAATAACAGAAACATAGAGTTGATTGAGCCCCTAGCCTCCCTTAGAATCCATAAAATAATCTTCATTTGCTGCCAAAATAACAGTGGGATGGATAAGTCTGATATAACCTCAAAACTTGTCAAATGTTTCTTACCTTTCTGCTGCTTTTTTGGCCGGTGCCTTTTTCAGGTGTTCAGAAACTATATCCACCAACGTTGGCAGCGTTTTGGCTCGCGGTTTCTGAAAAAAATACACTTACATGTAAACTACGCCATAGATTGTCAAGTTGTACAATTGTACATATAAGTCGATGAAACTCAGAGGTAGTGACGATTGTTAACTACAATCACAGTATATCATGTAACAAATAACATCATAGTCGTTTGGAACACCGATTCAACGCCTAGACACAATCCGCAGTTGCTCAAGGTATTATAACTTATACATAAGTATACGAACTACCAAGTACGAAAATCAAATAATCGTAAAATGGCCAGAATTGTAGACAGTACACGTGGATTGAGCTGGACGTAAAGACAAGAAATTTAAAGGTCTTTTTTTGTAGACATAAATTTCGAACTGCGATCTTTATAATCACATATGGCATAATTTACGTATACGCATAGGCTAACCTTTATAATAATAACAGTCTGCGCTTATAAGTGTTTGCAACATGTTCTTATAAAAGCGTTTAAGCAGCGACGGGGTACCGAACACGTGCGAACATACCACACGTGGTTTTTGGTTAAAGCACTCACCGCTTTGGTTTTCTTCAATATCTCGGCAGCTAGCGATTTATCCTCACCCAGCATAAACTGGTGTATTAAGGACAGGACTTCGGCCCGAATATTCGCTGGAACAACCATTGTTATTTCGTAGCACTAAATTAATTTAATTTTTTAGCGAGACGCGCGGCCTCTTGTCTAAATTGCGACGGCACAGATAATGAAAAGAAGAAATGAAATGAATGAATGAAATCAAATAACCATTACGAACTAAAAGTAAAAACTCCCTGTAGATGACGCTACTATATACGCCAATATAGGCCATTAAGGTGCGTCCAGACGAGCGAAATCGCGTCCGCCGCGTGATTTCGGCCCGTTTGGATAAGTTCCGGATGCACGGCGTTCAGCCAAACCAAGGCATCTCCCTAATAGATTCCCCTTGAGCTTCCTCGGAAGACCGCTATGCTCGAAAGTCTGTATGCGGCTTTGCATACAAACTTTCGATAGCAAATTAGTCACAACAACTTCTAATGCCGAACAAAAATGTTAAGAAATGTGCCCCAAAATGACAACTCTAACTATATTTCAGTAGTTGCTAATAGCGTTTACTTATAACCTACTACGAGGCTACCGCGAAACGAAAACGAACTTCGTGCGTGTATCTCCATCTCTGTCACTCGAACTAGCAAGTGCGACAGAGACGGAGATAAACGAACGGTCGAAAACGAACATCGTTTTGCGGTAGACCCTCTGCATCAAGAATGTTTCATACAAAAGAGAACTTAGTTTTTTAGGTTATGCGCCAGATTAGCAAATAAAACCGGACAAGTGCGAGTTCAACTCGCGTGGTGAGGGTTCCGTAAAATTCCTATTCTCTAAGCATTAGGCGCTCCATACAAAATACACAAAAATATTAAGAATTTTCCCGTTACTCAAACTTCTATAGTAAACGGTCCAGTAGTTTAGGAGCAAATCGGCTGTGACAGACGGACAGACAGACAAACGAGTGATCCTACAAGTGTTCCGTTTTTTTCCTTTTGAGGTGCCGGAACCCTAAATATTAAAAACTTTTTAGTTTATTGACATTTTATCATAATGTGACTTGACTGCTCACGTTAAAATTAAATAGCGAATGAATGAAGTCGCACTATAAAATAATTTAAATAAGAATAGTATTTATTCAAACCGAACGACCAAGATCATAAATATCAAGGTTTATTTATTTTTACAAGCAGGCAATGCCTCAACACTTAATTTATAAATATACACAAAACATTGTTCGGTTCATTACGTACCAGTGTAGCTGACAAAGTCCTTAAAAAGTTCTACGCACGCCTAGCGAAAATGGAATAAGAACTAGGTATGTAGATCATTTTAGCGCGCTGGGGTCAGAGGGCCTACCGCGAAACGATATTCGTTTTCGTTCGTGTATCTCCGTCTCTGTCGCACTTGCTAGTTCGAGTGACAAAGAGGGAGATACTCGAACGAAAACGAATATCGTTTCGCGGTAGGCCCTCAGCAAATCTTCGGCACAACGAGTTTTGAAGCGTCACAAATACCTACTGAAAATAAATTTACGAAAATTGAGCTGAAGTTTTATAAAGCGATGTTTTTATGCATAAGAGTCCAAGTGTCTCCCTTAATTTGAATATTTACTGTGAGCTAAATTTAAGTATTCCAATAAATCGGTGAAAATTAAACCTGTTTTTAATTGTCATTGACATTTTATCCAGCCCCCTAAGATATCCTTGAAAAAGGGAGATAAGATATCCTTTAAAACATTATCATTTCCATTTCTTTAGCTCTCATGCATTTGGCTAATAAAGGAATGAGACATCGCTGTACGCAGCATTAATTTGTATGTAGCAGGATCAGCTTTCCGGGCTCCTAGTTTTGATTTAGTTCGATAGGGCAACGGAAACGTGATAAGAATGCCTAATGTTACCACAGTAAGATACTTGTGTCATTTCAATTTACTGACGTTATTTTGTTTGTTTAACTTCTTAGGATTTTTTTTATTCGGCCAAGCCGAAATGTATGTTATACTGTCAATTTAAATCAACATTAGCCCACTATTTATCAGCGTTGTAAATTAGTTACTAAAAATTTCACTTATGACATCTTCATTGACTATTCCTTTGTGCTTGGGCTCGTTAGGATCGTCTCAATGAGTAGTTGATGACGCCGATGACGGTATACAGAAAAGTACAGTCGGCAGTAAAAGCTTGTACCAAAAATGAAATTTTTGACAGAAACTTATTCCAAAGAAAACTTATTTAGCCAACATTACAAGATTGAGAAGATATAGAAGAATGCAGTTGACAGACGCATTAGCTTCTGTCACGCGTTGACGCTTATAAAAAAAAACAGTGCGTAGGAGTCAGTGTGGCCAACTAGAAATGTGTCTATAGTTTAGACATTTAAAAAAAATGTTCACTTCACGGTATCTGTGTAAATCAGATCGGGTTTGACAGTAGACGAGTAACTAATAATTTTTATTGATATTTTCGTGTAGAGCTATGTTAATTTACATGAAATGTAGTCTTCTTTACCTTTAATATTTTGACTCTTCGCGAAAAGTTCGATTTACTTTCAAGAGTAGTGTTATCAGAAGGCAGTGTCATGTATTCGGATTGCTTTGTCGATCTCCGATGCGAGTGCGAGTTTAGTTTTTTGTAATTCTGTAATGTTATGAGTGCTCTTTTGAGCTTGATAGCATTATGCCAGTACAGCAGATTAATGTTAAGAATTCGTCGGAAATCGAGAGTTGGGAGTGGAACGGTGGTTGCGGGCGCGAGGTGGTCCGGGGAGGCTCGGACAGCAGTCGGACCTCATGCAGCAACTCCAGTGGAGATATCTGCCGCATCTGCCACTGCGAGAGCGAAGTGCACAACCCGCTGCTGGCGCCCTGCTACTGCTCAGGTCAGCATCTCACTCAACATCGGTATCTTATCACTTTTCTAAAACAATCTCTTCACTTCACGCGTTTGAGGTGATCGTCATGATATTGCTCAATCAGTGTATTTACATCTGAATACACATTCCGAGCATTGTTGTTTGGAAACATTATGAGCAGGTGATGTTCTATGAATTGTTATTTATGTGCTTGGTTGTCAATTATATGAACACACGGAAACATTCCTTGGACATAAATAAAAATGATTTATTAGGTAACATTAGGTCTATACACAGATAACTGTGGGTCTATATAACAGAAAAACAGGTTGGTATCTCTTTTTAAGTACTGGGGTACCTGTGTCAAGAGACAAACATAAGTTTCATAAACAGATTACAACATCTTGGAGTTGAGTTGACATTGACTTTTCAGTTTGTGTTAGTGACACAGTGTACATGTATCAGGGTCTTGGTTTAAGGTTCTGTTTACATGTTGGGTCATATGGGAGTAGAATATTTTATTTAAACTTGTAAAGTCAGTGTAAATTACAAACATTCTTTTTCTGAATAATTAAAATACTATTGTCATTACCACATACTTCTGTGTTTTATATAGAATAAATAAGGTACACCAACTTAATAGCTAATTGTTGACACTATTGTTCGTTTCAATTGTTATGAATTAGGTTTGAAAATGTCACGTAACCATTGCCTTAAAGTGTAGAATAAATTGTTATTCTAATCATATTTAATCAGGACTTTCCACATATTCAAAAACCCTTCACCTTGATGGTAAGCTATAGTACATTGTTGTAGAGGCTAGAAAGTAAGCAATAGATGGACGAGTTAGTTCAAGAAGTACGAGTCCAGCTATTGCACTTTCGGCCGAGGCTTAACATAGTGCTTTTCACGCCTACTGCAAGGAAATTGCAAATAATTGTAATTTTAAATCAAAATTAAAGATCATAATATTAAACACGCTCCCTTGCCTCGCGCCCGGCGGAGGGAGGAGCTGCACAGGCAGCGCACGCCGGCGCGGGCGCGCGGGGCCCTGTGATTGGTCGATCGCTCGAAGATTGGTCGATTGAAGTCATAGATGGCCTGTTCGTGCGACGTCCAACTACCCCAGCTTTGACGCCTGAATTCTGACCATCTTTTGCCACATTTCCGAGCAGTGGCGTGAAAACAAATTAGCATGTTTTTTATTGGAATGTAGACTTATTAAATTAGATCCAAAAAAAGTGTTTGGTGGAATTCATTCCCAGCAAGTTAGAAATCGTTTTAATACCTTCATTTGGTCCTTAATGCGTGTAATACGAGTTTGCCCAATCCCAGGACGTGTGCATAACTTTTGGGAACCCAATAACCACGAAATTTTTGCATGTAGCACTACAACGGTATGTCGGACGGAAAATGTATTCTACTCAGTATTAAAGAGGGTCAAACTTCAAATTCGGTTCAGTGGTATAGTTAAAATCAAAGGTTAGAAACAGGGAAAATTTGTCATTTAGGTGCAAACTTACATTTTGCGACTTTTCAAGACCACATATAACGTTATATAGATATCTCAGTTTTCATATTCAGTCATTTTGATAGACTAAATTAGGCAATCCTTCATCCGTCTCATATAAACTCATATTACAAAAAAAATATCTTAAATATCTGTGATAAACTGACACTGGCAATGATATTGACAATTGCAGCAGCTATATTTGTCATTACCAGTGTCAGTTAACCACAAATATTAAAAAAGAATTGTATGGATGATAGATGGATCACGGAAAGTGTCTATTGACCATCCTCGATCCAAAACGTAAGTGAGGAACTGTTTATATTTTTCAAAAATAATTGGTTCAGCTGAAAAATCTGAAACTTTTTTCTGGTGCTAAGGAAGGTTATTCCTATCACAAAAAAAATAATCAGGCAACTCTAAAATTTTCATCCATTCCCCATTCCATAGACGGGAATATATTTTGGATTTTTTACTAACATTATTTTTTTCAAAGCGCTGTGGCAAATGCAAAGAAATCGTTATAATTTTTAAACTAAGAGGTTGATGACGACAAAACAAAGACAGTACCTAATAAAGTTAATTAACAGACAATCACGATAAAATAGAGTCTTACATGAAAAAACACTTTTAATATATATTTATTTTCTCATTTTTCCCCTCAATGAAATTGGGATTGGGAGACTCACACTGTATATGTACTTGTGGTTATGCTAAATACACCCTTATTGTTACAGGAAGCCTCAAATATGTTCACCAGAGTTGCCTGCAGCAGTGGCTCACGGCCTCGGAGACGCGGTCGTGCGAGCTCTGCAAATTCAACTTCATAATGCACACCAAAATAAAGCCCTTCAATGAGGTATGTCGTTCCTTACCATGTACAGTAAGGGAAATGTATTCACGTACCACCGTAGAACCGTATCGCAATAAGATGACATATAAGTACACATACACTCGAGTTTGAGTGACGGCGGCCTGTCAGTTGCGATAGGGTTCTACGGTGGTACGTGAATACATTTCCCTTACTGTACAGTAAGGGAAATTAATTCACGAACCACATAGAACCCTATCGCAATAAGGTGACATATCACTCGAGTTTGAGTGACGGCGGCCTGTCAATTGCGACAGGGTTCTACGGTGGTAGGTGAATACATTTCCCTTACTGTACATTACAGTAGTTAGACTAAACGGGACTCAATCGCGTAGTAATTTACTCTGAGCCTTTTTGACGACGTTCAGTTCAGTCAGGCTTAAGACGTCCCGTGACCAGGGAGTTGTGACACACCCGAGACATCAGGAACCCTCAGAGGTAAATAAATAAGTTTATTATACGCGATTAAGTACCGGTTAGTTAAAATGTTACTTTTTTAATTTGTTATTGGTTGTTTTTAGGGTTACGTACCTCGAAAGGAAAAAACGGAACCCTTATAGGATGACTTTGTTGTCCGTCCGTCCGTCCGTCTGTCAAGACCCTTTTTCTCAGGAACACGTCGAGGTATCAAGCTAAAATTTATATCAAATACTCAGATCTACTGTCCCTTGGAGCTGTGAAAAAATCTAACTTCTAAGCCAACGCAATCAAAAGATACAGCCGTTTATGCCGCAAATTTTCGAAACTTGGGGAATCAAAACCTACAGGCTACTTTCCGTGAACTCAGAATCTTGAAATTTGGTACGAAGCAACGTCTTATAGCACCGATAAGCGTCAATACCCATCAGGCTAACCGGTCGTCAAAATAGGCATAAACAATAATAGGCTGAATGCGAGCTTGAACTAGGCAAATTTTAGTACTGACAGGAAGAAAATGTTTGAAACGTCAGACAAGACAAACAATGTCAGACACTTGAGGTACCCACGTCAGCCCGCTGTCAAAGATTAGCAACAGTTTTTTCACTTGCGACGCCAGGGGAATAAGAACATCCTCGTAGATGATCGGTTTCAGGCTGGGGACGTCGGCCAAGGCAAGTAGGCGAATAAATTCTTAGAGATTTATAAGGTCTCTAGCAGTAGCAGCTAGCGTGGGGACTACTGCCCATTCCCTCTCATCCATGCGTGTGCTCAGCAGTGGGACGTACAGTCAGCATCATAAACATGTATACATTCTAGGACCTTATTGCATGGAGATAAGGTCGAAAAGTGTATACATGTTTATGATACTGACTGTACAAGTATATAGGCTGACGATGATGATGATGATGATGATGGTGGTGGTGGTGGTGGTGCCGCCACTTGAAGTTATGGCCGAGCGCTGAGAGCGTCTAAATTTTTGTTGTCATTTTATTTATTTATTTTCATATATATAAGCAACTATTGTTATACACGTTGGTTATGTATGTTCTTACCAGAACAAAAGCAACTGGTTACATAGTACAACCTGTAATTTGACGTCATGTACAGTAGGTAAGCGAAATGTATTCACGTACCACCGTAGAACCCTGTCGCAATTGACAGGCCGCCGTCACTCAAACTCGAGTGATATGTCACCTTATTGCGATAGGGTTCTACGGTGGTACGTGAATACATTTCCCTTACTGTACATTGTGCGAATGTAGCTACCTATATCTACATGTTGGTACTTGGTACTAATTTTGCGTGTTGTACTAGTACATGTACTCGTACATTGTAAAAGTTAAAGTATTATTCAACTCGTTTTATAATACAGAGTAGTGTCGCTGCATCCTATTACTTGAGTAGGTATTTAGGTATCTCAGGGGAATGACCACACTCTTAGCGAGGTTGTTTACGGAATGGAATGACTAATGTAGATAGTCCTCGCCAAATGCACTGCAATTTAATAGGAAAAAATTATTGGGAACTTTCAGTTAATTCATTTACCTGTTGAAAGACTCACTTGTGATGTTATTTTAGTTACAGGAAAAGTGTGACGTAAATTTAGCTTGACCGATTACTATAATGCTATTTTATTACCCGACTGCCAAAGGAGGAGGGTAATGTTTTTCGAGTGTATGTATGTATGTATGTCTGTTTCTTTGTGGCCTCCTGTAGCCTAAACGGCTTGATGGATTTTGATATATGAGGTGTCATTGGATTCCTCTTAATCGTGGGAGTGACATAGGCTATAATATTTGTCAAATAGCAGTCGGGTTTTTCGAAAATTCTTTTTTAGAAACCAACACGTGTACGGTTGGCGATATAATGTGAGTGACTGAAACTGACCTGAATATACATACGAGTAGAATTGAGTTATAAAAATATTTAATATCAATGTTCGCTGTCGCTGTACGTTACGTATGTTCTTGATAAACGCTGAAACTACTGGACAGATCCGATACGGTTTTCACTAATGTTTACTACACTTTAGTGCATAAAAACGTTTTAACGCTAAGTTTCTGTCAAATTATAATTTTTGGTACAAGCTTTTATTGCCGACTTTTCTGTATACCGTCATCAAATACTCATTGAAACGATTCTAACGAGCCCAAACTCGATGAGGTTGTGTCGTTTCATTGCGAAGTTCCTTTGGCCACCTTCCAGCTCCATCATCAGATCAGCACCATGTCATCATGATATTGCATTGTCACACCCTTTACACGTGTATGCAAAATTTCAGCTCAATAGGTTACCGGGAAGTGGATCAAATTTAATTTGCAAGATTTGATGACAAACATCGGGACAGGTGAAACTAAATAAAAGCTTGTAAAATCGCTCTGTTTGAGACGAAATTTTATGTTCCTCTATCGCACTTGCGTTATTCGAGTGACAGAGATAAAATAAGTTTTCGCCCTGCCTGGTGCGGTCTCCTTCCAGCTCTCTGCTAGGGCAACTCGTTGGTGACTCATTTTAATAGTATAATGTTATTTTATTATATACTTCCTTGTGGCCTGCTGCTTAGTACGCGAATTAATCTGATGTACCTACCTATAAGCTGTAGGTATTCCTGGAAAATAATGCAATCCAAACTTCGTCATAGTTTTTTTGCGTTTACAATATTGGTAGGTTAAAGTCAGGGATTCACTAGGAGGCAAGAGGGGACAAATGTCCCGCGACAACAATGCGACACGTGTCACGGACATGTGTCCCCTAGTGAATCCTTGGATTATTCGCATGAAATGGGATGATACAGAAGGACAATGGCCTAAATTGTTCCTGCGGGAGTTATGGCGAGTTTGTATTCCCTAGGGAGTAATGAGTGCGGTCTGATTGGCTTAAGCAAATCTAGTTGCTCTGTGATTGGTTGAAATAAAAACTACTTGGCCAAGCGCCGCAAGAATACTGCTCTGTGATTGGTTGAAATATTGAAGCTGCGCGCTCCACTAGCACTGATCTGGAAGTGAAGTTGTCAATTTCGACAATTTTTGATTGGTGCGGTGGTATGAAACTTAGATTTTTCTGTCTTTTGTAGTTATTTATTTCCTCGCAAATGTGATGAAATACATTGTGTATAACACGGGCCACTTACGCCCCTCGTTAAACAATATACTATTATTACTCCCTTATTCATAATTCATAAAACTTGACAAGCCTCTGTTTATTAAAATGTGTTATGTAGCTTTCCCACATAATCAAAGTGGCAGATACGGTTTAACAAATTTAATCGGCATTTTTAGGGTTCCGTAGCCAAAATGGCAAAAACGGAACCCTTATAGTTTCGTCATGTCCGTCTGTCCGTCTGTCCGTATGTCACAGGCATTTTACTCGAAAACTAAAAGGTGTATTTGAATAAAATTTTGAGGATAGGTGTATTTTGTTAGCCGCTACATAGTTTTGTAATTAAAATGACAAAAAAAAATTTTTTTAGGGGTGCACTCCATACATAAAACTAAAAGTCAAAAAAAAAATTTTCATTGTGTTCCCCCGTGTGGCACATCAATCGATAGGCCTTTCAAAATAAATATAAGGTTTCTTAGCATTTTTTTTTATTAAGTGAATAGGGTCGGAGATAATCGCCCCGAAAGTCACTAAAATTCTGTCCCCCCCCCTCTAATTTTTGAACGGTGTATTTTAAAAATATGGAAAAATTCATGGCTTAATAATTTCATTCACCGAAAATTGTTTTGAACAAGATCGGTTCAGAGGTTTTCGAGATATTGCTGAAAAACTGCCTTTCTGAAAGAAAAGGACGTAAGTGCCGTAAAATTTCTGTGACGATACGACATTTTTAATAGGCACGGAACCCTTCGTTTTGCGTGGTCCGACACGCACTTGGCCGGTTTTTAATAATATGTTTGATGGACATCCCAGTAATTATGACTCCGGGTAACCTATAACACTCGCAACAATGATGTGAATATACTCTATCATCACTCAATTATCTAGTAAGCATTATCTGCACACAATTGGTTAATTACCGTGTAGTAAAAACGTTTCACGCTGGCCAGGCGAAATTCAATCTTATATCAATACTATAAAGCATGTGAAAGTCTAACTGTATCTGACTTTGGTCCTCTACATCATAACCATCTTCGATTCTTAGAAATAGGAGTCTCCTCACGTTTTCCACTCCAAGAGATGCTATCTCCCTAATAAATTTGTTGTGTTGACATTCTACATGTAGTAAATTTTGGCATTTCTGACAAACAATAATGGATTTTAATTATTATGAAGTTAAAGTTGCAATTTCAATGTCCCTGTTTTAATAGACCCGTTAGACCGTATTTCGGATAATTTCGCAAAATGTGTTGAGTTACTAAAATTTGCTCTGACAACTGATCTGATGAATTTACAAAACGGGGCCCCAGGGTTCAAACCTTAGATAAGGGTACTTTGCGTGTTGGTGGCTGTAGTCGATATTTTGTCAACCGACTTCAAAAAACGTTTGTAACGCGATAACTCGGTAATTTACGTACCGATTTGAAAAATTCTTTCTTTGTATGAAAGCCTACTTCCAGATTGGTCCCGTTGTCACCAAAATCCAGTTCTGACGATGGGATCATGGAGAGGGAACTCTTCAAATTTTATAGGCAAACTTGAAGCAATTTGGCTACTGATTGAAGTCGGTTAAAACTTTAATTATTTTAGGGCGCACGTGACTTAGGTGTCGCTCAGTGAGTTAACGAGTGTGGACGACGGATGCTTACGATAATGTTCTGGCTACGTACGGGATTATCGTCACGTATTCCGATCTCTATTTGATACTTTGTAGACGAGTACGCATTAAAAGTTAGCACGAGTTCCAGTCTGATGTTACTTTCGAGAGACGCGTGTAATATTTAAAACCTGACTTGATTGCGGTATTAGGTACAGTCAGCATCATAAACATGTATACATTCTATGACCTTATTACCTTGACATAAGGTCGAACTCCAAAAGTGTATACATGTTTATGATGCTGACTGTACCCTTGTTTATTAATACGGGTATAGTAAGTTATATTAGTTACATGTAAATCGGTTAACCCAAAGGTTTTATTTTTATTTTTTTATTAGCCTATTTTGTGTCCCACCGCTGGGCAAAGGCCTCCCCTTTTTTCCGCCACTCGTCTCGGTCCTGTGCTAATGTTCGCCAATCTGTAAAAAACGTATCAAAGTCGTCCCGCCATCTCCTTTTCGGTCTGCCTCTACCTCGGAAGCCATCTTGTGGGGTCCATTCGGTGGACTCCCAAAGGTTTACTTATTTATATTTTTTTATCATATTGGGCTTGAAAGTATTGAAAGTTTAAATTATTAGGAAGAAAGTTGCGTTGTGATTTTGGATCAGATATCCTCTACCTGGGGCTCAACTATATAACGTCTATAAAAGGAAATAGAGTAGTTTGATTTGTTTTGAAATCTAACGAAACCAAAAAACGCAACTCTGTTCCAGTTTAGAATTCTGGGAAAGAGGCGTGATTATATGTATGTATGTATGTATGAACAGAAGGATGCCTTTTAATAGGCCTTTGACCTGCTAGCTAGTAGCTAGAGCATAATATTGTATTTTTTGCGCTAGAGTCAACAAACAACATTTGTAAAAGATGCGGCGTGTTATCAGCAAAATGTTTCTACGAATAGACTTATGTATGGAGAGTGGCCTGTAAAAGCAGCAAAAATATGATTCATCTCGAGAGGACAAGATACTTCCATTATAGTTTTTTGGCCAAATCACATCCGACGAGAGATTGCATAGACCGGTTTCGTTTAAGAGTAGTTGCAAGCTAAATAAGATGATATTAAAATGACTGACGCATACCTGTTGAGCTATAGATCATCTTATATTAACTCAATAGAAATTGACGACCGCGTTCGCATGTACGTGCTCTTCCGTTTAAATGTAGAATTAGTGTTAATAATGGATTGTTTAGAAAAGCAGACGTTTGCGAAACATCGCCCGTTGACCTTGTAACAGTAGGTAACGTGAGCGCTGAGTAAGGAAGATGTTTGAATAAGCGAGAAATATATATTTCTTGGCCTTGAAATGATCGCGGAAAATCTTTCTGTTTGTTCTGTCTGGAGGTAGCAGGGTGGTTGACTGATACTCAAATTGGCAACTATTTATGAAACGTCAGCAAAAGTGTAACGTGATGTAATGATGTTTATAAATAGAAACAAGTCTAACAACGTGACATCACCATTTTCTATGGGCAAATAGCGTCTCATTGTTTGATCTTTATGTATTAAAAAGAAACTTTCATCATCATCATCATATCAGCCGAAAGACGTCCACTGCTGGACATAGGCCTCCCCAAAGAGTGCCAAAGTGACCGGTCCTGCGCCACCCGCATCAAGCAGACTCCAGCGACCTTTACCAGGTCATCAGTCCACCTTGTGGGGAGCCTACCCACGCCGTGCCTTCCGGTACGTGGTCGCCACTCGAGAACCTTTCCGCTCCAACGGTCATCGGCCATAAATGTTTTTCTTTCTTTCTTTCTTTCATTCATCGGTTCTACGTGCAATGTGTAGTTAACAACGGACCCTAATACGTCCTAAAACTACGACCAAGACCACCGGAGGATGGGCGGCATCCCTGGAGTACGGTGGCAATACTGCGATCGCCAACCCGCATGCCAAGCGTGGTGATTATGGCATGTACCCCCATGGAAGGTAGAAAAAAAACTTTAAATTAGTAAAATTAAGTTGAACATATGCTGATGATTTCAGAGTGTTTTGACAGTAGTTAACAACGGTAAAAATATAGGTATATTCTTACATTACCTACCAATGTAAGAATAATATTTTTTTTCATCACACTTTTTCGTAAATAGTGTTATTCCATACAGAAGGACAATGGCCTAAATTATTCCCGGGGAGTTATAAATTTTCATAACTCCCTAAGAAGTTATGAGCTTGTGTGTGATCTGATTAGTTGAAAAAAAATCTAGTTGGCCACGCGCCGCAAGTATACTACTCTGTGATTGGTTGAAATATTGAAGGTGCACGCTCTACTCGTACTGATCTGGAAGTGAAGTTGTCAATTTCGTAAATTTTTAATTGGTGCGGCTGTATGAAACTTAGATTTTTCTGTCTTTTGTAGTTATTTATTTCCTCGCAAATGTGATGAAAAACATTGTGTATAACACGGGCGTAAGAAAATTGCAAACTCGAGCCTTCGGCGTGGGGCTTCTGATACACTCTTGTTCGCAATATTCAATTTACGTTACGTTAAACAATGTACTATTACCGTTCCTAACTAGTGTCACATGCTCATGAATGCATTGCCGCCATGAACGACCTATATCGATCGTGTAACAGAAGTCTATCTGTACCTACGTCTGGTGATTATAAAAATAAGACATCAGGGCCTAGTTCACCGGTTCACCGGCCACATTTTTATTAGATCGATGACGCGAAACGAATTTGAAGCATAATGTATTTTGTCGACAGTGGCGGTTGCTGGAGATGTCGGGAGTGGAGCGGAGACGGCTCTGCTGCGCCGTGCTGTTCCACTGCGTGGCCGCGCTGTGCGTGATGTGGAGCCTGTTCGTGCTCATCGAGCGCGCAGTGGAGGAGGTGCACCGCGGACTCATAGGTACCACAGTGTGCGACAGTGGGGTGATGTCGGGAGTGGAGCGGAGACGGCTCTGCTGCGCCGTGCTGTTCCACTGCGTGGCCGCGCTGTGCGTGATGTGGAGCCTGTTCGTGCTCATCGAGCGCGCAGTGGAGGAGGTGCACCGCGGACTCATAGGTACCACAGTGTGCGACAGTGGGGTGATGTCGGGAGTGGAGCGGAGACGGCTCTGCTGCGCCGTGCTGTTCCACTGCGTGGCCGCGCTGTGCGTGATGTGGAGCCTGTTCGTGCTCATCGAGCGCGCAGTGGAGGAGGTGCACCGCGGACTCATAGGTACCACAGTGTGCGACAGTGGGGTGATGTCGGGAGTGGAGCGGAGACGGCTCTGCTGCGCCGTGCTGTTCCACTGCGTGGCCGCGCTGTGCGTGATGTGGAGCCTGTTCGTGCTCATCGAGCGCGCAGTGGAGGAGGTGCACCGCGGACTCATAGGTACCACAGTGTGCGACAGTGGGGTGATGTCGGGAGTGGAGCGGAGACGGCTCTGCTGCGCCGTGCTGTTCCACTGCGTGGCCGCGCTGTGCGTGATGTGGAGCCTGTTCGTGCTCATCGAGCGCGCAGTGGAGGAGGTGCACCGCGGACTCATAGGTACCACAGTGTGCGACAGTGGGGTGATGTCGGGAGTGGAGCGGAGACGGCTCTGCTGCGCCGTGCTGTTCCACTGCGTGGCCGCGCTGTGCGTGATGTGGAGCCTGTTCGTGCTCATCGAGCGCGCAGTGGAGGAGGTGCACCGCGGACTCATAGGTACCACAGTGTGCGACAGTGGGGTGATGTCGGGAGTGGAGCGGAGACGGCTCTGCTGCGCCGTGCTGTTCCACTGCGTGGCCGCGCTGTGCGTGATGTGGAGCCTGTTCGTGCTCATCGAGCGCGCAGTGGAGGAGGTGCACCGCGGACTCATAGGTACCACAGTGTGCGACAGTGGGGTGATGTCGGGAGTGGAGCGGAGACGGCTCTGCTGCGCCGTGCTGTTCCACTGCGTGGCCGCGCTGTGCGTGATGTGGAGCCTGTTCGTGCTCATCGAGCGCGCAGTGGAGGAGGTGCACCGCGGACTCATAGGTACCACAGTGTGCGACAGTGGGGTGATGTCGGGAGTGGAGCGGAGACGGCTCTGCTGCGCCGTGCTGTTCCACTGCGTGGCCGCGCTGTGCGTGATGTGGAGCCTGTTCGTGCTCATCGAGCGCGCAGTGGAGGAGGTGCACCGCGGACTCATAGGTACCACAGTGTGCGACAGTGGGGTGATGTCGGGAGTGGAGCGGAGACGGCTCTGCTGCGCCGTGCTGTTCCACTGCGTGGCCGCGCTGTGCGTGATGTGGAGCCTGTTCGTGCTCATCGAGCGCGCAGTGGAGGAGGTGCACCGCGGACTCATAGGTACCACAGTGTGCGACAGTGGGGTGATGTCGGGAGTGGAGCGGAGACGGCTCTGCTGCGCCGTGCTGTTCCACTGCGTGGCCGCGCTGTGCGTGATGTGGAGCCTGTTCGTGCTCATCGAGCGCGCAGTGGAGGAGGTGCACCGCGGACTCATAGGTACCACAGTGTGCGACAGTGGGGTGATGTCGGGAGTGGAGCGGAGACGGCTCTGCTGCGCCGTGCTGTTCCACTGCGTGGCCGCGCTGTGCGTGATGTGGAGCCTGTTCGTGCTCATCGAGCGCGCAGTGGAGGAGGTGCACCGCGGACTCATAGGTACCACAGTGTGCGACAGTGGGGTGATGTCGGGAGTGGAGCGGAGACGGCTCTGCTGCGCCGTGCTGTTCCACTGCGTGGCCGCGCTGTGCGTGATGTGGAGCCTGTTCGTGCTCATCGAGCGCGCAGTGGAGGAGGTGCACCGCGGACTCATAGGTACCACAGTGTGCGACAGTGGGGTGATGTCGGGAGTGGAGCGGAGACGGCTCTGCTGCGCCGTGCTGTTCCACTGCGTGGCCGCGCTGTGCGTGATGTGGAGCCTGTTCGTGCTCATCGAGCGCGCAGTGGAGGAGGTGCACCGCGGACTCATAGGTACCACAGTGTGCGACAGTGGGGTGATGTCGGGAGTGGAGCGGAGACGGCTCTGCTGCGCCGTGCTGTTCCACTGCGTGGCCGCGCTGTGCGTGATGTGGAGCCTGTTCGTGCTCATCGAGCGCGCAGTGGAGGAGGTGCACCGCGGACTCATAGGTACCACAGTGTGCGACAGTGGGGTGATGTCGGGAGTGGAGCGGAGACGGCTCTGCTGCGCCGTGCTGTTCCACTGCGTGGCCGCGCTGTGCGTGATGTGGAGCCTGTTCGTGCTCATCGAGCGCGCAGTGGAGGAGGTGCACCGCGGACTCATAGGTACCACAGTGTGCGACAGTGGGGTGATGTCGGGAGTGGAGCGGAGACGGCTCTGCTGCGCCGTGCTGTTCCACTGCGTGGCCGCGCTGTGCGTGATGTGGAGCCTGTTCGTGCTCATCGAGCGCGCAGTGGAGGAGGTGCACCGCGGACTCATAGGTACCACAGTGTGCGACAGTGGGGTGATGTCGGGAGTGGAGCGGAGACGGCTCTGCTGCGCCGTGCTGTTCCACTGCGTGGCCGCGCTGTGCGTGATGTGGAGCCTGTTCGTGCTCATCGAGCGCGCAGTGGAGGAGGTGCACCGCGGACTCATAGGTACCACAGTGTGCGACAGTGGGGTGATGTCGGGAGTGGAGCGGAGACGGCTCTGCTGCGCCGTGCTGTTCCACTGCGTGGCCGCGCTGTGCGTGATGTGGAGCCTGTTCGTGCTCATCGAGCGCGCAGTGGAGGAGGTGCACCGCGGACTCATAGGTACCACAGTGTGCGACAGTGGGGTGATGTCGGGAGTGGAGCGGAGACGGCTCTGCTGCGCCGTGCTGTTCCACTGCGTGGCCGCGCTGTGCGTGATGTGGAGCCTGTTCGTGCTCATCGAGCGCGCAGTGGAGGAGGTGCACCGCGGACTCATAGGTACCACAGTGTGCGACAGTGGGGTGATGTCGGGAGTGGAGCGGAGACGGCTCTGCTGCGCCGTGCTGTTCCACTGCGTGGCCGCGCTGTGCGTGATGTGGAGCCTGTTCGTGCTCATCGAGCGCGCAGTGGAGGAGGTGCACCGCGGACTCATAGGTACCACAGTGTGCGACAGTGGGGTGATGTCGGGAGTGGAGCGGAGACGGCTCTGCTGCGCCGTGCTGTTCCACTGCGTGGCCGCGCTGTGCGTGATGTGGAGCCTGTTCGTGCTCATCGAGCGCGCAGTGGAGGAGGTGCACCGCGGACTCATAGGTACCACAGTGTGCGACAGTGGGGTGATGTCGGGAGTGGAGCGGAGACGGCTCTGCTGCGCCGTGCTGTTCCACTGCGTGGCCGCGCTGTGCGTGATGTGGAGCCTGTTCGTGCTCATCGAGCGCGCAGTGGAGGAGGTGCACCGCGGACTCATAGGTACCACAGTGTGCGACAGTGGGGTGATGTCGGGAGTGGAGCGGAGACGGCTCTGCTGCGCCGTGCTGTTCCACTGCGTGGCCGCGCTGTGCGTGATGTGGAGCCTGTTCGTGCTCATCGAGCGCGCAGTGGAGGAGGTGCACCGCGGACTCATAGGTACCACAGTGTGCGACAGTGGGGTGATGTCGGGAGTGGAGCGGAGACGGCTCTGCTGCGCCGTGCTGTTCCACTGCGTGGCCGCGCTGTGCGTGATGTGGAGCCTGTTCGTGCTCATCGAGCGCGCAGTGGAGGAGGTGCACCGCGGACTCATAGGTACCACAGTGTGCGACAGTGGGGTGATGTCGGGAGTGGAGCGGAGACGGCTCTGCTGCGCCGTGCTGTTCCACTGCGTGGCCGCGCTGTGCGTGATGTGGAGCCTGTTCGTGCTCATCGAGCGCGCAGTGGAGGAGGTGCACCGCGGACTCATAGGTACCACAGTGTGCGACAGTGGGGTGATGTCGGGAGTGGAGCGGAGACGGCTCTGCTGCGCCGTGCTGTTCCACTGCGTGGCCGCGCTGTGCGTGATGTGGAGCCTGTTCGTGCTCATCGAGCGCGCAGTGGAGGAGGTGCACCGCGGACTCATAGGTACCACAGTGTGCGACAGTGGGGTGATGTCGGGAGTGGAGCGGAGACGGCTCTGCTGCGCCGTGCTGTTCCACTGCGTGGCCGCGCTGTGCGTGATGTGGAGCCTGTTCGTGCTCATCGAGCGCGCAGTGGAGGAGGTGCACCGCGGACTCATAGGTACCACAGTGTGCGACAGTGGGGTGATGTCGGGAGTGGAGCGGAGACGGCTCTGCTGCGCCGTGCTGTTCCACTGCGTGGCCGCGCTGTGCGTGATGTGGAGCCTGTTCGTGCTCATCGAGCGCGCAGTGGAGGAGGTGCACCGCGGACTCATAGGTACCACAGTGTGCGACAGTGGGGTGATGTCGGGAGTGGAGCGGAGACGGCTCTGCTGCGCCGTGCTGTTCCACTGCGTGGCCGCGCTGTGCGTGATGTGGAGCCTGTTCGTGCTCATCGAGCGCGCAGTGGAGGAGGTGCACCGCGGACTCATAGGTACCACAGTGTGCGACAGTGGGGTGATGTCGGGAGTGGAGCGGAGACGGCTCTGCTGCGCCGTGCTGTTCCACTGCGTGGCCGCGCTGTGCGTGATGTGGAGCCTGTTCGTGCTCATCGAGCGCGCAGTGGAGGAGGTGCACCGCGGACTCATAGGTACCACAGTGTGCGACAGTGGGGTGATGTCGGGAGTGGAGCGGAGACGGCTCTGCTGCGCCGTGCTGTTCCACTGCGTGGCCGCGCTGTGCGTGATGTGGAGCCTGTTCGTGCTCATCGAGCGCGCAGTGGAGGAGGTGCACCGCGGACTCATAGGTACCACAGTGTGCGACAGTGGGGTGATGTCGGGAGTGGAGCGGAGACGGCTCTGCTGCGCCGTGCTGTTCCACTGCGTGGCCGCGCTGTGCGTGATGTGGAGCCTGTTCGTGCTCATCGAGCGCGCAGTGGAGGAGGTGCACCGCGGACTCATAGGTACCACAGTGTGCGACAGTGGGGTGATGTCGGGAGTGGAGCGGAGACGGCTCTGCTGCGCCGTGCTGTTCCACTGCGTGGCCGCGCTGTGCGTGATGTGGAGCCTGTTCGTGCTCATCGAGCGCGCAGTGGAGGAGGTGCACCGCGGACTCATAGGTACCACAGTGTGCGACAGTGGGGTGATGTCGGGAGTGGAGCGGAGACGGCTCTGCTGCGCCGTGCTGTTCCACTGCGTGGCCGCGCTGTGCGTGATGTGGAGCCTGTTCGTGCTCATCGAGCGCGCAGTGGAGGAGGTGCACCGCGGACTCATAGGTACCACAGTGTGCGACAGTGGGGTGATGTCGGGAGTGGAGCGGAGACGGCTCTGCTGCGCCGTGCTGTTCCACTGCGTGGCCGCGCTGTGCGTGATGTGGAGCCTGTTCGTGCTCATCGAGCGCGCAGTGGAGGAGGTGCACCGCGGACTCATAGGTACCACAGTGTGCGACAGTGGGGTGATGTCGGGAGTGGAGCGGAGACGGCTCTGCTGCGCCGTGCTGTTCCACTGCGTGGCCGCGCTGTGCGTGATGTGGAGCCTGTTCGTGCTCATCGAGCGCGCAGTGGAGGAGGTGCACCGCGGACTCATAGGTACCACAGTGTGCGACAGTGGGGTGATGTCGGGAGTGGAGCGGAGACGGCTCTGCTGCGCCGTGCTGTTCCACTGCGTGGCCGCGCTGTGCGTGATGTGGAGCCTGTTCGTGCTCATCGAGCGCGCAGTGGAGGAGGTGCACCGCGGACTCATAGGTACCACAGTGTGCGACAGTGGGGTGATGTCGGGAGTGGAGCGGAGACGGCTCTGCTGCGCCGTGCTGTTCCACTGCGTGGCCGCGCTGTGCGTGATGTGGAGCCTGTTCGTGCTCATCGAGCGCGCAGTGGAGGAGGTGCACCGCGGACTCATAGGTACCACAGTGTGCGACAGTGGGGTGATGTCGGGAGTGGAGCGGAGACGGCTCTGCTGCGCCGTGCTGTTCCACTGCGTGGCCGCGCTGTGCGTGATGTGGAGCCTGTTCGTGCTCATCGAGCGCGCAGTGGAGGAGGTGCACCGCGGACTCATAGGTACCACAGTGTGCGACAGTGGGGTGATGTCGGGAGTGGAGCGGAGACGGCTCTGCTGCGCCGTGCTGTTCCACTGCGTGGCCGCGCTGTGCGTGATGTGGAGCCTGTTCGTGCTCATCGAGCGCGCAGTGGAGGAGGTGCACCGCGGACTCATAGGTACCACAGTGTGCGACAGTGGGGTGATGTCGGGAGTGGAGCGGAGACGGCTCTGCTGCGCCGTGCTGTTCCACTGCGTGGCCGCGCTGTGCGGGATGTGGAGCCTGTTCGTGCTCATCGAGCGCGCAGTGGAGGAGGTGCACCGCGGACTCATAGGTACCACAGTGTGCGACAGTGGGGTGATGTCGGGAGTGGAGCGGAGACGGCTCTGCTGCGCCGTGCTGTTCCACTGCGTGGCCGCGCTGTGCGTGATGTGGAGCCTGTTCGTGCTGATCGAGCGCGCAGTGGAGGAGGTGCACCGCGGACTCATAGGTACCACAGTGTGCGACAGTGGGGTGATGTCGGGAGTGGAGCGGAGACGGCTCTGCTGCGCCGTGCTGTTCCACTGCATTATATAGTCAGTATAACAAACATGTTTAGACTTTTCGACCTTATCTCTAAGAAATAAGGTCCTAGAACCATTTAGAATGTAAGTATACATGTTTATGATGCGCGGATGGCGCTTTTACAGTGCAATGTTGTGTGATCGTATCGTACGGGCGCGGTCATAGTTACACCAGTGAGGGGTGTTGTGTCGTGTGTAGGTACATGTTTATAAAACGGGCGCGGTCATGGTTACACCAGTGAGGGTTGTTGTGTCGTGTGTAGGTACATGTTTATAGTACGGGCGCGGTCATAGTTACACCAGTGAGGGGTGTGGTTTCGTGTGTAGGTACATGTTTATAGTACGGGCGCGGTCTTAGTTACACCAGTGAGGGGTGTGGTTTCGTGTGTAGGTACATGTTTATAGTACGGGCGCGGTCATAGTTACACCAGTGAGGGGTGTTGTGTCGTGTGTAGGTACATGTTTATAGTACGGGCGCGGTCATAGTTACACCAGTGAGGGGTGTTGTGTCGTGTGTAGGTACATGTTTATAGTACGGGCGCGGTCATAGTTACACCAGTGAGGGGTGTGGTTTCGTGTGTAGGTACATGTTTATAGAACGAACGCGGTCATGGTTACACCAGTCAGGGATGTGGTTTCGTGTGTAGGTACATGTTTATAGAACGGGCGCGGTCATAGTTACACCAGTGAGGGGTGTTGTGTCGTGTGTGGGTACATGTTTATAGTACGGGCGCGGTCATAGTTACACCAGTGAGGGGTGTTGTGTCGTGTGTGGGTACATGTTTATAGTACGGGCGCGGTCATAGTTACACCAGTGAGGGGTGTGGTTTCGTGTGTAGGTAGTTACACTTTATTTTTGATGGCTCTTAACTCTTATTAGCATATACATCAGTTTCTAAATCCGTCCTTCGTTGATTAAAACATGTATTTTCAATGACGCCAATCATTTAATATTGATAGTATTTGAAAGGTATGTAAACACATTAGTCCTCTCCTCACACAAGGCTGTGTTATATTAATTGTTCTTCTTTTATCCTTTTATAATCTATAAAATTACGTTTACCTCATTTAATTAACCTCCAAATTATTAATTCGTCAAGCAATTAAGACAAGTTTTCTTTACAAATGTTGATTTGTTGGAACATTTACCACAATGGTTTGTCATTTGTGCCAGATTGATCGGAGACAGTCGAGTTGTTCCAAGAAATGTATGGGCACTCTGTTGTCATTCACTGCTGTTGATGTAAAATATAATGTGTACATTTTGTACTAAGCTGAACTGACTGCTATCGAAATTATAATTTTAATTTAATCATTTATTTCAGACTCTCGGTCCATATAAAGGTTAGTACTTACTTAACTATTAAACGAGCAAAATTGTATATATATTATATTTGAAATCACGTTCTCGTGTTTATGTTGAACCATATAAAGGCGCACTTCCAGAGCAAGTGCATTGTAAACGATATTCTCAATATTCCCATTAATTTAATTTTAATATACCTAACAGGTCTAGTTGCTACCGGGAAAAACGGTAGGAGGACGATGATAATGGGCCTAGTTGCTGTGTGTGGTATTATTCCACCGCGATGACTATAGGAATGGATTAGTTGGCAATTGCAATCAACTTTGACGCATTTATGGCAAAACTGTCACCAATCCCATTCTAATCGCGGTTTGATATAATTAATTGCTTGTGACTAACGTGTGTCTAGATTTAGACAAAGCTGCCTACCCTACTACACTCAAGAGCAGAAGTTTCGGGTCACCCTAAATTAAATAACATCAATAGGTTTTTTTTTAATATTTCACACTAGTCTTATTTACATAATCCTAAATAATCCTATCATAATAGTATTTTATGCAACAGTTGTATAAGAGAGGTCAAAAAAGGCGAGTGGCGTGGGTTACGATGTGAGCCGAAGGCGAACATTGTAAAGAAAGACGCCACGAGCGTTTTTTGACGTAGTTATACAACGTTGCATACAATACTTTTTCTACGACTAGCTACTATGAAATAAAATGCAAGATTAAACAAAGAATAAACTTTTCTTAAACTTCGTCGTATAGGTGCCGAGATTTAGTAGGCAACAAATTTTCGGTCACTGCTTGTGGGCTGCCGGTGTATTTCTTCTGGTGTTGAAGCAATATTTTCATCTTCATCCATTTTTATTATTTTTGAGTAACACAAACTATTTTATAGCAACCACAAAGGCCGCAAAGTCAAACAACAATTTATAAAATAACCGGGAATTCGGGAAACATGAAAATGAGACAAATGGATGTCTATAGTTAACTTTGTTTTTAATTGATGTCATCTTGCCAGTACTGCCATATTAAGAATAAGGTTTTTCCTAAGTTGGCAGCAATGGCTATAGTTAAAAAAATTCTAAAAAGTAAAAACATTCAGTGGTTTGTTAAGTTGGTAGTACCTAATGTATAGGTTTAGAAGCGTATGGCTGCTAAGCGTATCGTTTTGGCGACATAACAGCACGGCTGTGCCGTACTGTTATGGGGAATAGAGTATAGACTTTTCTGCAAACTAATTTTGTATGTCTTTATATTAGTGTTCGTGACTATGTAAATGACAGATAAAAGTACAGGAGTAGAAAAAAATATTAACATCCAAAAATGTCGATTTTTGCGATATCTCGCTCCGTTAACGCTGTTTTTTTCATGGGTTTTTACGAGTCATATTGAAACCTGGTAATGTTATTTTTTTAACTGTTAGTTTTGCAGTTTATACCTATGTAAAATTAAAAAAAAAACATGACAGGATTAAAAAAACTGTACAACCTGCACTATTTTAGGAAATATGACGGTATTTCACCGACCCGAAACTTTTGCTCTTGAGTGTAGTTTAAAGTGTATTATCTCCTTTGTCACTGAGTGGATAGGAGAACTTTATAATGAAGGGGGGCTCTTCCCCTCTTGGTCCCATCTCAAGTTAGAATGTCCCCCGTATGTTTACGTGTATATGGTATTTTATACATACATTCGTTTCAAAAGTATAATGAGACGTCTCTAAGATGGAATATCACTCGACATTTTTCGAACCGTTACTTAGCACCTTATTATATATTATAATATGTATGCGTTACGTTACAGCGTGGCCGTTCTGGACGAAGCTGGTGGTGGTGGCGGTGGGGTTCACGGGCGGGGCAGTGTTCATGTACATACAGTGTCGCCAGTACCTGCACCTGTGCAACCGGTGGCGCGCGCACAACAGGTACGCTTCCCACCGACCCACCGACCGCCCGACCGGCCGACCGACCGACCGACTGACTGACTAAGGTCTAGGGGTGCACTAAGAATAGTACATTTCGATGCTAGTGCGTAAAGTATGTCATTACGTATCGAGTACAGAGATATCTCAGCAAGACTTGGGACGAGTGAAGAATGACATTTCCGCACGTGTATCGAATGACATTTTTTAAGGAAAAAAAATAAGAAAAACAACAAATAAGGAAACGATATGTTGAAAAAAATGAAGTTTAATACAGTTTAAATACAGTTTAATAGAGTTCTATCTTATTTATTTTTTATTGACATAATAATTAATGGTACAATTTGTACAAGGAAAAGTGAAAAGCACTAGTGCGCGAAAATCAACTTTCCGCACGCTAAACAGCTACGTAAAGTAGCACTTTTTGAGCAACTGTATTAAATGGGATTTCCCCCCCTTGAGGGGTCAAAAATGGCGGTCGGCGGTCACATACGGATAAGAAAACGACGATTTTAATTTTCAAATTAAAAATAAATCTTATGTTTTTATAACAAAATAATGTTATATTCGATGTTTCTTATGGTAAATACTATATAAAAACATACTTTGATGATTTAATTTTGAGTGATGAAAATACCCTATTAATGTTGTGGGGTGGTTGCAGGATCCTGTTGATCCAGAACGCGCCGGAGAAGATGCCCGCGCACGCGTCCCCGCGCCGCGCGCGCGCGCGCCCGCGCCCCGACACGCCCAGACACGTGCGTGGACACACACTATTCACCTCTTTAGGGTTCCGTACAGTCAGCAGCAGAAGTAGCTAAGCACTTTAACATGCTCAGAATGAACTGCACAGAACCTTATTCTCTTGACATTAGAGTCCGTGTGCAGATCAATTTGAGCATGAGAATGAGAATGAGAATTTGTTTATTACCTATTAAGTTTGTACATCTTTTCGTTCCCGTAGGATGTGTCAGCTAACTTATGTCTAAAAGATCTGTGTAAGCTGAAGGTGTTATGTCACAAGTGATAGTTAAATATGTTAGTATATATATGTAGTTCGTGTTGTGTTACATTTATTTACTTAATTCTAAGAGGACGTGGAGCCGCCGCCCCCCGGGGCCAGCGTCTCATGTCTTTATTTGGAACATAGGTAATTTCGCCTATTCTATTATTTGTTAATAATGGATTAAATTCGCCGTGAGCCAGGTAAGCGTCCCCAGGTGTATCGAGATCTTCTATTAATTTGAGCACTAGGCCCGCTTAGCTACTTCTGCTGCTGACTGTACCTCAAGAGGAAAAAAAAACAGAAATCTTATAGGATCACTTTGTTATCTGTCTGTCGAGACCCTTTATCTCGGGATCGCTTGGAAGTATCGAGTTGAAATTAAAACCATACACTCAGGTCTACAGTCCCTTGAAGCTGTGAAAAAATCTAAAGTTAACGAAAAAAAGATACGGCCGTTTATGCCGCAAAAAACGTATATGTCGACACTCCCAAGGGAATCGAAATCAAATAAGGTCCTTTCCGTTGACCTAGAACTAGAACTATGAAATTCGGCAAGTATATTTATTTAAATTCAATAAATTTTTGGTCCCAACGATTGAAGTTCGGTCTAGTGTGGGATTCAGATTTTGCAACGTGTTAATTATATATATAATGTCGGCGCCGACGATGGGAATGGGTATCACTGCACTATCATATTTTTTTAACCTAGTATTGCTAGAAGGTGCTTAACATAATCCAATCAGGAATTGTCAACTTCACTTCCAGATCATTGCTTTCATTCCAGATTATTATTATTATCTTTGTCTGAGACACAGGATCATCCTAGTTCAGACGCATGTAATAATGTATGTACAGTCGAGTTCTCCAATATCTATACAGCCGACCTTTCAAAAATATCTACACATGCACCTTATGTCAGTAACAATAAAGACTGTGTATAGATATTTTTGAAAGGTTGTCTGTATAGATATTGGAGAACTCGACTGTACTATGTATTAATACGCAAGCACATTGTTAATATTAACAAGAAGGTTTTTTTTTTTTTTCAATAAATTATAATTTTTTTTTTCAATAAATGATTGCTAGTGGAGCGCGCAGCTTCAATATTTCAACCAATCACAGAGCAGTATTCTTGCGGCGCTTGGCCAAATAGTTTTTTTTTCAACCAATCACAGAGCAACTAGATTTGCTTAAGCCAATCAGATGTGGCTCATTACTCCCTAGGGAATACAAACTCGCCATAACTCCCGTGGGAACAATTGCTATTGTCCTTCTGTATACAGGCATGGAATAACACCATTTACGAGCAAGTGTGATGAAAAATGGCATGTTCTCTGCCGACCCTGTACCCACAGGCGCGAGTTTACGTCAAGGACCGGAAAACCCCTTTTCTTTCAGGCTTAAGCCTATCGATTTGGTAACCCTATCAATTTGGTAACTTTATGATAAGGTAACCTCACTGATAGGGTAACCCTATAGTTATGGTAAGCATATCGGATGTGGTAACCATAAGTTAACCCTATTAAGATAGGGTTTTTTAGGGTTAACTTATGGTTACCACATCCGATATGCTAACCATAACAATACCACAGTCTAACTACATACAGTCTGCAAGCTCGGGGCTGTTTGGGCCAACGATAGGGAGTGGGTCGTTCTTCTTTTCGACCGACAATAGCCTGTCCTTCGTCTTATTACGGCATCTCATTTGAGTAATGATGTTTCCGGTTTTATAATTTTCGAATGAACGTCCATATTATTTCATTAATTAGTATTATTTAATATTTCACCTTTTTAAACTAACATTTTTTTAAACGGTTTTTTTGCTCGTTGAATGCCGTGACATAGCGGTAAACCAAAATGTGGTCCCCACTGAAAGAGTCCACTTTGTCACATATTTATTTTTAAAACCAACCGTAAAAAATTATTATATTGGCCGGAAAGGAAACTTATGCATTTTTTTAAAATCGCAATTCAAAAGTACAATTTTCGATAGTTCAAAAACAAAAAAAAACAGAAAAAACCTCGGTTCATTGTCGGTAAAAAAGAAGAACGACCCGGGTACGCGGGGAAGCGCGAGGCATGACTTTATAAAACCGACTTCTAAAAGGTAAGGTTAAAGTTAGGTTTGGGTGCTTTTTATTTATTATGTCACTTTAATTGTTGTCAAAATTAATATCTGAGGGCTCGAGAGGTCTTTTAATATGTATCCGTGGCTAAACCGCAGTTTGTTAAACTTAAGCTACTTACACAACCTTGTATATACATCCTAGAAGCAGCATTGTTTGTCAGGAAGCACACCGAACTATTCAAAACCAAGAGAGAAGATTATAACAGCAATTTTAATAGTAGATCAAAAAACCAGCTAGCTATACCAAACACGATGTTCACTATGTGCGAAAAGGCCCCTCACTACCGATGTATTATAATTTTATAATATCCAACAAACTTCGCAATCGCATCAAACTGGAACCTAATGATAAGAAATTTAAAACTATAGTAAATAAAACTTCTGCTAGACAAAGCATACTACTCGGTAGATGAGTTTCTAAATGACAAATCACTTATATAATTCACCTTATTTATTGACATACATTCTTCCTCTAGTGATAATATTGTAAACATTAAAATCCAGTCAATAATCTCTCTACCGACATTATTCAGTTCCATTAATTAATTGATAGATTAATAATGTATTAGTATGAATCATCAATATCATGTTATAAATTTGAATAAAATTTATCAATCAAAATTGTTATTATGTTAATGTTATTTTCTAGGGCTAATACGTGAATTAAGTAGTTAATTTATTAATTTAAGATGTTATAGACGTTGTAGTATAAATAATTTTCACAACACATTTAATTATATTGTGATTGTTGTGAATCTAGATTTAAGAACCACAAATATTGAGTGCCCTTTACAGGGTGTCATGTACCTACCACCCTATACTTGTAACACCTCAATGTACTATGAACATGACTACAATATAATAAAGAATAAATACAAAAAAGGCCGCCATCTTGAAATTCTTTAAATACGGTCCGATTTCGTTAGATATCGATATCTGAAGGTCCGAGGGGCCTCACGAATCCGAGGTTGGATTTTCAAAAAGTGGTTGCCATCTTGAAAATCCTTAAATATGCTCCGATTTCGTTCGGAATTGATATCTGAGCTGAGGGAACGAGGGACCACTTGATACGAATCCGAGGTTGAATTTTTAAAAAGTGGCCGCCATCTTGAAAATCTTTAAATACGGTCCGATTTCGTTCAAAATTGATATCTGAGCTGAGGGAACGAGGGACCACTTGATACGAATCCGAGGTTGAATTTTCAAAAAGTGGCCGCCATCTTGAAAATCTTTAAATACGGTCCGATTTCGTTCAAAATTGATATCTGAGCTGAGGGAACGAGGGACCACTTGATACGAATCCGAGGTTGAATTTTCAAAAAGTGGCCGCCATCTTGAAAATCTTTAAATACGGTCCGATTTCGTTCAAAATTGATATCTGAGGGTCCGAGGGACCACTTAATACGAAGCCGAGGTTGGATTTTCAAAAAGTGGCCGCCATCTTTAAAATCTTTAAATACGGTCCGATTTCGTTCAAAATTGATATCTGAGGGTCCGAGGGACCACTTAATACGAAGCCGAGGTTGGATTTTCAAAAAGTGGCCGCCATCTTTAAAATCTTTAAATACGGTCCGATTTCGTTCAAAATTGATATCTGAGGGTCCGAGGGACCACATAATACGAAGCCGAGGTTGGATTTTCAAAAAGTGGCCGCCATCTTTAAAATCTTTAAATACGGTCCGATTTCGTTCAAAATTGATATCTGAGAGTCCGAGGGACCACTTAATACGAATCCGAGGTTGGATTTTCAAAAAGTGGCCGCCATCTTGAAAATCTTTAAATACGGTCCGATTTTGTTCAAACTTGATATCTGATTGTCCGAGGGGCCTCCTTATTCGAATCCGAGGTTGGATTATCAAAAATTGGCCGCCATCTTGAAAATCTTTAAATACTGTCCGATTTCGTTCAAAATTGATATATAAGGGTCCGAGGTGCCTCTTAATACGAATCCGAGGTTAGATTTTTAATCCCGCCATCGAATCCAAGCTTCAAATCCACCCTCGCATTCGCATTAAAAAGCTCCTCAGACCCTTAGATATCGATTTTGAACGAAATCAGGCGGTGTTTAAAGATTTTTCAAGATGGCGGAGCTTTTTTTTAAATCCAAGTTCGGATTAGTGTTAAGAGGCCCCTCGGATCTTCAGATATCGATTTTGAACAAAATCGTACCGTATTTAAAGATTTTCAAGATGGCAGTCACTTTTTGAAATCCAACCTCGGATTCGTTTTAAAAAGCCTCTCGGAACCTTAGATAACGATTTTGATAAAGAAAAAAATGGTCGCAGTTTCTAAACTTATATTTCTACTAGCTTGAGCGGTCACGCTGAGAGGGTGCGTAAATTCTAACGATGAATGAAGCTTGCCTACTGGTTGTAGTTCTTTATACTGTGACAATACGGTTACCCTATCAGTAAGGTTACCTTATCAACAGGTTACCAAATTGATAGGGTTACCAAATCGATAGGTTTAAGCCTGAAAAGGGGTTTTCCGGTCCTTGAGTGCAATTTGCGGTGTTAAAATCTGAATGTATGAAAAGTTTGACCAGTTTGTATGAAATAAATTTACGGCGCCATATATGTAACGCGGATTGGTCTGTGATCGTAAGTTCGCGCAACCCGCCCTGAGCCCAATGGTTGCGTGGTTGCAGGTGGTCGCGAACATCGAGCCGGTGCCGCCGCCGGCCGCGTACCACGAGGAGGACGAGAGCGGGGGCTTCGAGTCGTACCGCGCCGACCCGCGCCGCCGCCTCGCCGCGCCCGCGCCCGCCGTGCCCGCGGGCGTGGCCGGCGTGGGTAGTGTGCCCGGCGGACCCGCGCGACGCTGCTCCGACACGAGGCTCGTGAGCGTAGCGGTAGAGACGCAGGTCGGCGCCGGCGTCTACCACATCAGGTAACACGTACCACGAGGAGGACGAGAGCGGGGGCTTCGAGTCGTACCGCGCCGACCCGCGCCGCCGCCTCGCCGCGCCCGCGCCCGCCGTGCCCGCGGGCGTGGCCGGCGTGGGTAGTGTGCCCGGCGGACCCGCGCGACGCTGCTCCGACACGAGGCTCGTGAGCGTAGCGGTAGAGACGCAGGTCGGCGCCGGCGTCTACCACATCAGGTAACACGTACCACGAGGAGGACGAGAGCGGGGGCTTCGAGTCGTACCGCGCCGACCCGCGCCGCCGCCTCGCCGCGCCCGCGCCCGCCGTGCCCGCGGGCGTGGCCGGCGTGGGTAGTGTGCCCGGCGGACCCGCGCGACGCTGCTCCGACACGAGGCTCGTGAGCGTAGCGGTAGAGACGCAGGTCGGCGCCGGCGTCTACCACATCAGGTAACACGTACCACGAGGAGGACGAGAGCGGGGGCTTCGAGTCGTACCGCGCCGACCCGCGCCGCCGCCTCGCCGCGCCCGCGCCCGCCGTGCCCGCGGGCGTGGCCGGCGTGGGTAGTGTGCCCGGCGGACCCGCGCGACGCTGCTCCGACACGAGGCTCGTGAGCGTAGCGGTAGAGACGCAGGTCGGCGCCGGCGTCTACCACATCAGGTAACACGTACCACGAGGAGGACGAGAGCGGGGGCTTCGAGTCGTACCGCGCCGACCCGCGCCGCCGCCTCGCCGCGCCCGCGCCCGCCGTGCCCGCGGGCGTGGCCGGCGTGGGTAGTGTGCCCGGCGGACCCGCGCGACGCTGCTCCGACACGAGGCTCGTGAGCGTAGCGGTAGAGACGCAGGTCGGCGCCGGCGTCTACCACATCAGGTAACACGTACCACGAGGAGGACGAGAGCGGGGGCTTCGAGTCGTACCGCGCCGACCCGCGCCGCCGCCTCGCCGCGCCCGCGCCCGCCGTGCCCGCGGGCGTGGCCGGCGTGGGTAGTGTGCCCGGCGGACCCGCGCGACGCTGCTCCGACACGAGGCTCGTGAGCGTAGCGGTAGAGACGCAGGTCGGCGCCGGCGTCTACCACATCAGGTAACACGTACCACGAGGAGGACGAGAGCGGGGGCTTCGAGTCGTACCGCGCCGACCCGCGCCGCCGCCTCGCCGCGCCCGCGCCCGCCGTGCCCGCGGGCGTGGCCGGCGTGGGTAGTGTGCCCGGCGGACCCGCGCGACGCTGCTCCGACACGAGGCTCGTGAGCGTAGCGGTAGAGACGCAGGTCGGCGCCGGCGTCTACCACATCAGGTAACACGTACCACGAGGAGGACGAGAGCGGGGGCTTCGAGTCGTACCGCGCCGACCCGCGCCGCCGCCTCGCCGCGCCCGCGCCCGCCGTGCCCGCGGGCGTGGCCGGCGTGGGTAGTGTGCCCGGCGGACCCGCGCGACGCTGCTCCGACACGAGGCTCGTGAGCGTAGCGGTAGAGACGCAGGTCGGCGCCGGCGTCTACCACATCAGGTAACACGTACCACGAGGAGGACGAGAGCGGGGGCTTCGAGTCGTACCGCGCCGACCCGCGCCGCCGCCTCGCCGCGCCCGCGCCCGCCGTGCCCGCGGGCGTGGCCGGCGTGGGTAGTGTGCCCGGCGGACCCGCGCGACGCTGCTCCGACACGAGGCTCGTGAGCGTAGCGGTAGAGACGCAGGTCGGCGCCGGCGTCTACCACATCAGGTAACACGTACCACGAGGAGGACGAGAGCGGGGGCTTCGAGTCGTACCGCGCCGACCCGCGCCGCCGCCTCGCCGCGCCCGCGCCCGCCGTGCCCGCGGGCGTGGCCGGCGTGGGTAGTGTGCCCGGCGGACCCGCGCGACGCTGCTCCGACACGAGGCTCGTGAGCGTAGCGGTAGAGACGCAGGTCGGCGCCGGCGTCTACCACATCAGGTAACACGTACCACGAGGAGGACGAGAGCGGGGGCTTCGAGTCGTACCGCGCCGACCCGCGCCGCCGCCTCGCCGCGCCCGCGCCCGCCGTGCCCGCGGGCGTGGCCGGCGTGGGTAGTGTGCCCGGCGGACCCGCGCGACGCTGCTCCGACACGAGGCTCGTGAGCGTAGCGGTAGAGACGCAGGTCGGCGCCGGCGTCTACCACATCAGGTAACACGTACCACGAGGAGGACGAGAGCGGGGGCTTCGAGTCGTACCGCGCCGACCCGCGCCGCCGCCTCGCCGCGCCCGCGCCCGCCGTGCCCGCGGGCGTGGCCGGCGTGGGTAGTGTGCCCGGCGGACCCGCGCGACGCTGCTCCGACACGAGGCTCGTGAGCGTAGCGGTAGAGACGCAGGTCGGCGCCGGCGTCTACCACATCAGGTAACACGTACCACGAGGAGGACGAGAGCGGGGGCTTCGAGTCGTACCGCGCCGACCCGCGCCGCCGCCTCGCCGCGCCCGCGCCCGCCGTGCCCGCGGGCGTGGCCGGCGTGGGTAGTGTGCCCGGCGGACCCGCGCGACGCTGCTCCGACACGAGGCTCGTGAGCGTAGCGGTAGAGACGCAGGTCGGCGCCGGCGTCTACCACATCAGGTAACACGTACCACGAGGAGGACGAGAGCGGGGGCTTCGAGTCGTACCGCGCCGACCCGCGCCGCCGCCTCGCCGCGCCCGCGCCCGCCGTGCCCGCGGGCGTGGCCGGCGTGGGTAGTGTGCCCGGCGGACCCGCGCGACGCTGCTCCGACACGAGGCTCGTGAGCGTAGCGGTAGAGACGCAGGTCGGCGCCGGCGTCTACCACATCAGGTAACACGTACCACGAGGAGGACGAGAGCGGGGGCTTCGAGTCGTACCGCGCCGACCCGCGCCGCCGCCTCGCCGCGCCCGCGCCCGCCGTGCCCGCGGGCGTGGCCGGCGTGGGTAGTGTGCCCGGCGGACCCGCGCGACGCTGCTCCGACACGAGGCTCGTGAGCGTAGCGGTAGAGACGCAGGTCGGCGCCGGCGTCTACCACATCAGGTAACACGTACCACGAGGAGGACGAGAGCGGGGGCTTCGAGTCGTACCGCGCCGACCCGCGCCGCCGCCTCGCCGCGCCCGCGCCCGCCGTGCCCGCGGGCGTGGCCGGCGTGGGTAGTGTGCCCGGCGGACCCGCGCGACGCTGCTCCGACACGAGGCTCGTGAGCGTAGCGGTAGAGACGCAGGTCGGCGCCGGCGTCTACCACATCAGGTAACACGTACCACGAGGAGGACGAGAGCGGGGGCTTCGAGTCGTACCGCGCCGACCCGCGCCGCCGCCTCGCCGCGCCCGCGCCCGCCGTGCCCGCGGGCGTGGCCGGCGTGGGTAGTGTGCCCGGCGGACCCGCGCGACGCTGCTCCGACACGAGGCTCGTGAGCGTAGCGGTAGAGACGCAGGTCGGCGCCGGCGTCTACCACATCAGGTAACACGTACCACGAGGAGGACGAGAGCGGGGGCTTCGAGTCGTACCGCGCCGACCCGCGCCGCCGCCTCGCCGCGCCCGCGCCCGCCGTGCCCGCGGGCGTGGCCGGCGTGGGTAGTGTGCCCGGCGGACCCGCGCGACGCTGCTCCGACACGAGGCTCGTGAGCGTAGCGGTAGAGACGCAGGTCGGCGCCGGCGTCTACCACATCAGGTAACACGTACCACGAGGAGGACGAGAGCGGGGGCTTCGAGTCGTACCGCGCCGACCCGCGCCGCCGCCTCGCCGCGCCCGCGCCCGCCGTGCCCGCGGGCGTGGCCGGCGTGGGTAGTGTGCCCGGCGGACCCGCGCGACGCTGCTCCGACACGAGGCTCGTGAGCGTAGCGGTAGAGACGCAGGTCGGCGCCGGCGTCTACCACATCAGGTAACACGTACCACGAGGAGGACGAGAGCGGGGGCTTCGAGTCGTACCGCGCCGACCCGCGCCGCCGCCTCGCCGCGCCCGCGCCCGCCGTGCCCGCGGGCGTGGCCGGCGTGGGTAGTGTGCCCGGCGGACCCGCGCGACGCTGCTCCGACACGAGGCTCGTGAGCGTAGCGGTAGAGACGCAGGTCGGCGCCGGCGTCTACCACATCAGGTAACACGTACCACGAGGAGGACGAGAGCGGGGGCTTCGAGTCGTACCGCGCCGACCCGCGCCGCCGCCTCGCCGCGCCCGCGCCCGCCGTGCCCGCGGGCGTGGCCGGCGTGGGTAGTGTGCCCGGCGGACCCGCGCGACGCTGCTCCGACACGAGGCTCGTGAGCGTAGCGGTAGAGACGCAGGTCGGCGCCGGCGTCTACCACATCAGGTAACACGTACCACGAGGAGGACGAGAGCGGGGGCTTCGAGTCGTACCGCGCCGACCCGCGCCGCCGCCTCGCCGCGCCCGCGCCCGCCGTGCCCGCGGGCGTGGCCGGCGTGGGTAGTGTGCCCGGCGGACCCGCGCGACGCTGCTCCGACACGAGGCTCGTGAGCGTAGCGGTAGAGACGCAGGTCGGCGCCGGCGTCTACCACATCAGGTAACACGTACCACGAGGAGGACGAGAGCGGGGGCTTCGAGTCGTACCGCGCCGACCCGCGCCGCCGCCTCGCCGCGCCCGCGCCCGCCGTGCCCGCGGGCGTGGCCGGCGTGGGTAGTGTGCCCGGCGGACCCGCGCGACGCTGCTCCGACACGAGGCTCGTGAGCGTAGCGGTAGAGACGCAGGTCGGCGCCGGCGTCTACCACATCAGGTAACACGTACCACGAGGAGGACGAGAGCGGGGGCTTCGAGTCGTACCGCGCCGACCCGCGCCGCCGCCTCGCCGCGCCCGCGCCCGCCGTGCCCGCGGGCGTGGCCGGCGTGGGTAGTGTGCCCGGCGGACCCGCGCGACGCTGCTCCGACACGAGGCTCGTGAGCGTAGCGGTAGAGACGCAGGTCGGCGCCGGCGTCTACCACATCAGGTAACACGTACCACGAGGAGGACGAGAGCGGGGGCTTCGAGTCGTACCGCGCCGACCCGCGCCGCCGCCTCGCCGCGCCCGCGCCCGCCGTGCCCGCGGGCGTGGCCGGCGTGGGTAGTGTGCCCGGCGGACCCGCGCGACGCTGCTCCGACACGAGGCTCGTGAGCGTAGCGGTAGAGACGCAGGTCGGCGCCGGCGTCTACCACATCAGGTAACACGTACCACGAGGAGGACGAGAGCGGGGGCTTCGAGTCGTACCGCGCCGACCCGCGCCGCCGCCTCGCCGCGCCCGCGCCCGCCGTGCCCGCGGGCGTGGCCGGCGTGGGTAGTGTGCCCGGCGGACCCGCGCGACGCTGCTCCGACACGAGGCTCGTGAGCGTAGCGGTAGAGACGCAGGTCGGCGCCGGCGTCTACCACATCAGGTAACACGTACCACGAGGAGGACGAGAGCGGGGGCTTCGAGTCGTACCGCGCCGACCCGCGCCGCCGCCTCGCCGCGCCCGCGCCCGCCGTGCCCGCGGGCGTGGCCGGCGTGGGTAGTGTGCCCGGCGGACCCGCGCGACGCTGCTCCGACACGAGGCTCGTGAGCGTAGCGGTAGAGACGCAGGTCGGCGCCGGCGTCTACCACATCAGGTAACACGTACCACGAGGAGGACGAGAGCGGGGGCTTCGAGTCGTACCGCGCCGACCCGCGCCGCCGCCTCGCCGCGCCCGCGCCCGCCGTGCCCGCGGGCGTGGCCGGCGTGGGTAGTGTGCCCGGCGGACCCGCGCGACGCTGCTCCGACACGAGGCTCGTGAGCGTAGCGGTAGAGACGCAGGTCGGCGCCGGCGTCTACCACATCAGGTAACACGTACCACGAGGAGGACGAGAGCGGGGGCTTCGAGTCGTACCGCGCCGACCCGCGCCGCCGCCTCGCCGCGCCCGCGCCCGCCGTGCCCGCGGGCGTGGCCGGCGTGGGTAGTGTGCCCGGCGGACCCGCGCGACGCTGCTCCGACACGAGGCTCGTGAGCGTAGCGGTAGAGACGCAGGTCGGCGCCGGCGTCTACCACATCAGGTAACACGTACCACGAGGAGGACGAGAGCGGGGGCTTCGAGTCGTACCGCGCCGACCCGCGCCGCCGCCTCGCCGCGCCCGCGCCCGCCGTGCCCGCGGGCGTGGCCGGCGTGGGTAGTGTGCCCGGCGGACCCGCGCGACGCTGCTCCGACACGAGGCTCGTGAGCGTAGCGGTAGAGACGCAGGTCGGCGCCGGCGTCTACCACATCAGGTAACACGTACCACGAGGAGGACGAGAGCGGGGGCTTCGAGTCGTACCGCGCCGACCCGCGCCGCCGCCTCGCCGCGCCCGCGCCCGCCGTGCCCGCGGGCGTGGCCGGCGTGGGTAGTGTGCCCGGCGGACCCGCGCGACGCTGCTCCGACACGAGGCTCGTGAGCGTAGCGGTAGAGACGCAGGTCGGCGCCGGCGTCTACCACATCAGGTAACACGTACCACGAGGAGGACGAGAGCGGGGGCTTCGAGTCGTACCGCGCCGACCCGCGCCGCCGCCTCGCCGCGCCCGCGCCCGCCGTGCCCGCGGGCGTGGCCGGCGTGGGTAGTGTGCCCGGCGGACCCGCGCGACGCTGCTCCGACACGAGGCTCGTGAGCGTAGCGGTAGAGACGCAGGTCGGCGCCGGCGTCTACCACATCAGGTAACACGTACCACGAGGAGGACGAGAGCGGGGGCTTCGAGTCGTACCGCGCCGACCCGCGCCGCCGCCTCGCCGCGCCCGCGCCCGCCGTGCCCGCGGGCGTGGCCGGCGTGGGTAGTGTGCCCGGCGGACCCGCGCGACGCTGCTCCGACACGAGGCTCGTGAGCGTAGCGGTAGAGACGCAGGTCGGCGCCGGCGTCTACCACATCAGGTAACACGTACCACGAGGAGGACGAGAGCGGGGGCTTCGAGTCGTACCGCGCCGACCCGCGCCGCCGCCTCGCCGCGCCCGCGCCCGCCGTGCCCGCGGGCGTGGCCGGCGTGGGTAGTGTGCCCGGCGGACCCGCGCGACGCTGCTCCGACACGAGGCTCGTGAGCGTAGCGGTAGAGACGCAGGTCGGCGCCGGCGTCTACCACATCAGGTAACACGTACCACGAGGAGGACGAGAGCGGGGGCTTCGAGTCGTACCGCGCCGACCCGCGCCGCCGCCTCGCCGCGCCCGCGCCCGCCGTGCCCGCGGGCGTGGCCGGCGTGGGTAGTGTGCCCGGCGGACCCGCGCGACGCTGCTCCGACACGAGGCTCGTGAGCGTAGCGGTAGAGACGCAGGTCGGCGCCGGCGTCTACCACATCAGGTAACACGTACCACGAGGAGGACGAGAGCGGGGGCTTCGAGTCGTACCGCGCCGACCCGCGCCGCCGCCTCGCCGCGCCCGCGCCCGCCGTGCCCGCGGGCGTGGCCGGCGTGGGTAGTGTGCCCGGCGGACCCGCGCGACGCTGCTCCGACACGAGGCTCGTGAGCGTAGCGGTAGAGACGCAGGTCGGCGCCGGCGTCTACCACATCAGGTAACACGTACCACGAGGAGGACGAGAGCGGGGGCTTCGAGTCGTACCGCGCCGACCCGCGCCGCCGCCTCGCCGCGCCCGCGCCCGCCGTGCCCGCGGGCGTGGCCGGCGTGGGTAGTGTGCCCGGCGGACCCGCGCGACGCTGCTCCGACACGAGGCTCGTGAGCGTAGCGGTAGAGACGCAGGTCGGCGCCGGCGTCTACCACATCAGGTAACACGTACCACGAGGAGGACGAGAGCGGGGGCTTCGAGTCGTACCGCGCCGACCCGCGCCGCCGCCTCGCCGCGCCCGCGCCCGCCGTGCCCGCGGGCGTGGCCGGCGTGGGTAGTGTGCCCGGCGGACCCGCGCGACGCTGCTCCGACACGAGGCTCGTGAGCGTAGCGGTAGAGACGCAGGTCGGCGCCGGCGTCTACCACATCAGGTAACACGTACCACGAGGAGGACGAGAGCGGGGGCTTCGAGTCGTACCGCGCCGACCCGCGCCGCCGCCTCGCCGCGCCCGCGCCCGCCGTGCCCGCGGGCGTGGCCGGCGTGGGTAGTGTGCCCGGCGGACCCGCGCGACGCTGCTCCGACACGAGGCTCGTGAGCGTAGCGGTAGAGACGCAGGTCGGCGCCGGCGTCTACCACATCAGGTAACACGTACCACGAGGAGGACGAGAGCGGGGGCTTCGAGTCGTACCGCGCCGACCCGCGCCGCCGCCTCGCCGCGCCCGCGCCCGCCGTGCCCGCGGGCGTGGCCGGCGTGGGTAGTGTGCCCGGCGGACCCGCGCGACGCTGCTCCGACACGAGGCTCGTGAGCGTAGCGGTAGAGACGCAGGTCGGCGCCGGCGTCTACCACATCAGGTAACACGTACCACGAGGAGGACGAGAGCGGGGGCTTCGAGTCGTACCGCGCCGACCCGCGCCGCCGCCTCGCCGCGCCCGCGCCCGCCGTGCCCGCGGGCGTGGCCGGCGTGGGTAGTGTGCCCGGCGGACCCGCGCGACGCTGCTCCGACACGAGGCTCGTGAGCGTAGCGGTAGAGACGCAGGTCGGCGCCGGCGTCTACCACATCAGGTAACACGTACCACGAGGAGGACGAGAGCGGGGGCTTCGAGTCGTACCGCGCCGACCCGCGCCGCCGCCTCGCCGCGCCCGCGCCCGCCGTGCCCGCGGGCGTGGCCGGCGTGGGTAGTGTGCCCGGCGGACCCGCGCGACGCTGCTCCGACACGAGGCTCGTGAGCGTAGCGGTAGAGACGCAGGTCGGCGCCGGCGTCTACCACATCAGGTAACACGTACCACGAGGAGGACGAGAGCGGGGGCTTCGAGTCGTACCGCGCCGACCCGCGCCGCCGCCTCGCCGCGCCCGCGCCCGCCGTGCCCGCGGGCGTGGCCGGCGTGGGTAGTGTGCCCGGCGGACCCGCGCGACGCTGCTCCGACACGAGGCTCGTGAGCGTAGCGGTAGAGACGCAGGTCGGCGCCGGCGTCTACCACATCAGGTAACACGTACCACGAGGAGGACGAGAGCGGGGGCTTCGAGTCGTACCGCGCCGACCCGCGCCGCCGCCTCGCCGCGCCCGCGCCCGCCGTGCCCGCGGGCGTGGCCGGCGTGGGTAGTGTGCCCGGCGGACCCGCGCGACGCTGCTCCGACACGAGGCTCGTGAGCGTAGCGGTAGAGACGCAGGTCGGCGCCGGCGTCTACCACATCAGGTAACACGTACCACGAGGAGGACGAGAGCGGGGGCTTCGAGTCGTACCGCGCCGACCCGCGCCGCCGCCTCGCCGCGCCCGCGCCCGCCGTGCCCGCGGGCGTGGCCGGCGTGGGTAGTGTGCCCGGCGGACCCGCGCGACGCTGCTCCGACACGAGGCTCGTGAGCGTAGCGGTAGAGACGCAGGTCGGCGCCGGCGTCTACCACATCAGGTAACACGTACCACGAGGAGGACGAGAGCGGGGGCTTCGAGTCGTACCGCGCCGACCCGCGCCGCCGCCTCGCCGCGCCCGCGCCCGCCGTGCCCGCGGGCGTGGCCGGCGTGGGTAGTGTGCCCGGCGGACCCGCGCGACGCTGCTCCGACACGAGGCTCGTGAGCGTAGCGGTAGAGACGCAGGTCGGCGCCGGCGTCTACCACATCAGGTAACACGTACCACGAGGAGGACGAGAGCGGGGGCTTCGAGTCGTACCGCGCCGACCCGCGCCGCCGCCTCGCCGCGCCCGCGCCCGCCGTGCCCGCGGGCGTGGCCGGCGTGGGTAGTGTGCCCGGCGGACCCGCGCGACGCTGCTCCGACACGAGGCTCGTGAGCGTAGCGGTAGAGACGCAGGTCGGCGCCGGCGTCTACCACATCAGGTAACACGTACCACGAGGAGGACGAGAGCGGGGGCTTCGAGTCGTACCGCGCCGACCCGCGCCGCCGCCTCGCCGCGCCCGCGCCCGCCGTGCCCGCGGGCGTGGCCGGCGTGGGTAGTGTGCCCGGCGGACCCGCGCGACGCTGCTCCGACACGAGGCTCGTGAGCGTAGCGGTAGAGACGCAGGTCGGCGCCGGCGTCTACCACATCAGGTAACACGTACCACGAGGAGGACGAGAGCGGGGGCTTCGAGTCGTACCGCGCCGACCCGCGCCGCCGCCTCGCCGCGCCCGCGCCCGCCGTGCCCGCGGGCGTGGCCGGCGTGGGTAGTGTGCCCGGCGGACCCGCGCGACGCTGCTCCGACACGAGGCTCGTGAGCGTAGCGGTAGAGACGCAGGTCGGCGCCGGCGTCTACCACATCAGGTAACACGTACCACGAGGAGGACGAGAGCGGGGGCTTCGAGTCGTACCGCGCCGACCCGCGCCGCCGCCTCGCCGCGCCCGCGCCCGCCGTGCCCGCGGGCGTGGCCGGCGTGGGTAGTGTGCCCGGCGGACCCGCGCGACGCTGCTCCGACACGAGGCTCGTGAGCGTAGCGGTAGAGACGCAGGTCGGCGCCGGCGTCTACCACATCAGGTAACACGTACCACGAGGAGGACGAGAGCGGGGGCTTCGAGTCGTACCGCGCCGACCCGCGCCGCCGCCTCGCCGCGCCGACCCGCGCCGCCGCCTCGCCGCGCCGGTGAGAGGGCCGCGCTCTTTTGTTTAGTATTGTGATCTCTTAATAGGTACTTAATTTTGATTTTTATTTATAATTTATTGCAATTTCCTCGCAGTAGGCGGGAAAAGCATTATGTAATGTCTCGGCGAAAAGTGCAATAGATGGACTCGTCTCTTTCGAGGTCCTCACCTGCGGCTCGGACCTCGAACCCACTCGTCCATCTATTGCCTACTTCCTAGCCTCTACAACAATGTAGTATAGTACAGTTGCTGCAACAGTGTGCTTGTTGCAGCGCGGACCCGCTGGAGGCGGACATCCGCTCGCTGCTCGCGCTGGACGCGCGCGCCGCGCGCTCGCTGCCCAACCTGCCCTGCGCGCCCCCCGCGCCCGCCCCCGCCCCCGCGCCCCCCGCCCCCGCGCTGCGCGCCTCGCGCGAGTCGCTGCTGCCGCCGCCCTCCTGAGGCGCGCTCACGCTGTACCCCGACCCCGCGGTCTACTAGTCGCGCGCGCAGCTCCCGCGGCCCGCGACGCGACACCGGCCCCGGCCCCGCGGCGCGGGCGTCGCCTGTCGCGCGCCTATTTCATTCTGTATATACTTATGAGCGGGCGACCGACCCCTTCAATGTGATACCCCCCCCCCCGCCACGCACGAGTCGAGTGACGTGGGAAATAGCGACGAAAGGAGGCAAAGACGTGGTGTGTTGTGGTATTTTGGGCGCGAGTCGAAGGAGCGGCGACAAAGAAAAATCACCTAGTGGAAAGTGTCGCTTGTAATCGCGCGTAGAGCAGTGTGTGGCCTAGGTATACACGAGATCGGCCCCCCGTGAACGCAGTTCGGAGGTCGTTTGTCGCGCGCCTATTTTATTCTGTATATAGTTATGAGCGGACGAGCGACCCCGTGCATGGAACGTGCGATGGCGCGTGTGTATAAACGGAATGGAGAAGTATTCGCCCCCCGCCGCCGGACTCCGGTAAGTTTTCCTTCGAATTGGCTCCCCGTTCGTTGAATGAAGTCGAGCCGGAGAAGCCTCGAATCCCATCCTTATAAATACCTAGAATAGATAAATCGCTAGTCCAGATATTTTACCTGCTAAATTGTGACTCAATATACGTACTGAGCGCGCCCCATCGATTATAGATATTATTAGCCCCGATCAAATCGATTGATACGTCGATTATTTTTGTATGACCTTGAAACCTTTCCACTTATCGATCAAATTTGCTCAAAAAACAATTAATTTGACCTCTTTTCCGAGTCTGTTATCTTACCCCGTTTTGGAATTAGTTGTTATATATTTTTATTTGGGCAATGTTGTCAAGCGTAGGTCAAAATTGTGAAGTTTTATGGAATTCTTCAATTGACTCAGTAACCTGTCCAATTGAGAATGGATGAAAGTTTTAAAAGTGCCTAATTATTTTTTTGTGATAGGAATGGAATAACCTTCCTTAGCACCAGAAAAAGTTTCAGATTAATCAACTGCATCAATTATTTTTGAAAAATATAAACAGAGTTCTTACCTACGTTTTGGGTCAACGACGGCACTTTCCTCGATCCGTCTCATATTACAAAAAATATCTTAAATGTCTGTGGTAAACTAACACTGACAATGATATTGACAGTTGCAGCAGCTATATTTGTCATTACCAGTGTCATTTTACCACAGATATTTAATAATTTTTTTTTGTAATATGCGACGGATCAAGGAAAGTGCCGTCCTTAACCCAAAACGTAAATGAGGAAATTGCTTATATTTTTCAAAAATAATTGACGCAAATGAAAAATCTGAAACTTTTTTCTGGTGCTAAGGAAGATTATTCCTATCACCAAAAAAATAAACAGGCACTTCTGATATTTTCATCCATTCCCCATTAGTGTAAAACTAATAGTCTACGTCCGTTCGTCCCGAATCTGCTTGTTTTCGCATAACATAGCTCCTGAAATTAGGTATCAATATAAACGATTCTACATACGACTGGGCCGCCTAATGAATTTTTAAATTAAATCTATTCTAGTTATTTATATGATTGGTACAGTCAAGAATTGAATGTGTTGAATTAAAATGTATCCCAAGACTGTGACTTGATAGACTGGCGCGATGAGTAGTCAAACGAGGAACTAAGGTCACATTTACACTGAGCGTGTAACTATTGAGAAACAAGCAGTAATGTCGCCATCTATACTGAGCTTCTAATATTCGTAAGAGGAGGCATGCTCTATTATTTTAGAAAGTTTGTTTACCGAATAAATAATTTATTTAATGACATTTAATCATAGTGAGATAACGCTCTTGTCTAACTATTAAAGTAATTTGAATAATAAAATACGTTACTGGTAAGCCCCTCATCTGCCTACCAGCTTGGTGTAAACGCGGCCTCAGCTTAGTTTACGGAACCCGATGATAATCAAGATCGCTTCCAATCTCCGAGGTCATGTGTCGTGCTCTGCAGGAGATTCGTTTTGATCAATAGTCCATTAATATTCTTTTTTTATTACTTTTACCTAGTACGCAGAAATACAGTTATCATAAACATACCATTAAATAAGTTATTATTTATTTTGTACTTAGAGTGTTTACACATTGTGACTTTTTGCAGCGGCTCAAACGCGATACAGTATCGAATGGGGAATGGATGAAAATTTTAGAAATGCCTGATTATTTTTTTGGTGATAGGAATAACCTTCCTTAGCACCAGAAAAAAGTTTCAGATTTTTCAGCTGCGACAATTATTTTTGAAAAATATAAACAGTTTCCTCATTTACGTTTTGGGTCAAGAACGGTAAATAAACACTTTCCTTAATCTGTCTCATATTACAAAAAGCTATCTTAAATATCTGTGGTAAACTGACACTGGTAATGACCAATATAGCTGCTGCAAGTGTCAATATCATTGCCAGTGTCAGTTTACCACGATTATTTAATATATTTTTTTGTAATATGAGACCGATCTAGGAAGGTGCCGTGCCGTAACTGACCCAAAACGTAAGTGAGGAAACTGTTTATATTTTTCAAAAAAAATTGACGCAGTTGAAAAATCTAAAACTTTTTTTCTGGTGCTAAGGAAGGTTATTTCTATCACCAAAAAAATAATCAGGCTTTTCTAAAATTTTCATCCATTCCCAATTATCGATCCAAGTGACTATTTATGAGTAGTGTCTCGATTCAGTCGCGCGTTCGTGAAACGCGCATTTGTATCGCTGCAAACTGTCGGCGTGTGTTACCGCCCTTACTGCTATTCCTTATTTTACATATTGCCCATCGGTGTCAACCTTCTATCATTCAGCAGGGCACAATATGCGGCTGAAGAAAATTTCAAATATAAATAATAATAAAAAACTCACTCTCAAAATAAATTCGCCATGTAAATAAATACAAGCTTTCAACTCGCACAGTACTTGAGTTTTGAAAAGTTACTCAGGGTGTAGAAATTGACGTGCTTTTTAAATGTTAACCCTTGCAATGCGCGTGGCTTATGTGCCTACTTCTTACGAATTATTTATTTCTTCTACATTCGTAGTTCAACCTTTAGGATATTTTGGCGTAGATGCGCAGTGAAAGAGTTAATCACGGTAATACTCATATGCACTATTTCACCCGAACTCGAAATACTCTTTAACACCTCAGGAACTATTATTGAATATACTTTATATATTTTTTGTTGATACATGTGCAATCTTCTGAGATAAATTTAATCAATGTAGTGAATGTACTATATTAGTACGCCATCAACTTTTAGTCATCCTGTATTAATTCCTTGTAAATAGTCGAATAAATCATATTATACGAGTACTAGGAAAAAAAATCCGGTGTCCGCCGGGGCAAGACTATTTGAATATTTAAAATTACGAAGCCAAACTGACATATTTATTGAATAGCTCTTGTACGATTTATGAACGTCGTTTCATTGCTAACTAAATTGTCATGCATTATGCCGGGTTGTTTCAACCGCTAGCGTTAACCTTTCGGAGGGAAGGAATTCATATATAATAGCGAAAGTAAATATTATATAAAAGGACATAACCTCTTTTGATATGTGCAGAGATAGCACCGCTCGCGACCGCTACAGGTGTCATTACTGTTTAACCCTTTGAGAGCTAAAGACGGCTGTGGACGCGGACGAAAACTCGTGCCACTGAAGCCACGGACGGCCACATGATAATACTGATAAATATTGTCATTTTGACATGACAATATTTATCAGAAGTTTCATTTTATTCACATTTTGTCTGGCTATTGTTTTGTTTTGGCCACAGTTGGGCACCGTTTTGTTTTGCATCCTCGCTGTCAAAAGGTTAAACGTACCGGTGCACTGACATCTATATACACGTCGAATGTAACAAGGCTAACTCGTAACTATGCTTAATCGTGGATTTAAATGTGGCACACATGAATAACTTTCTTACAGTACTAGTCAGATCAAATGAAATGTGTATTTTATAATAAAACCACTTGTTCCTGATATGGTCCGCTAGCTGTAACATGGACCGAGTATCGCCGCATGTCACTGACTCTCACGGCGAGATATAACCGCTGCAGCGCTGTTTGGTAGTGAAAGGTTGAACGCAAACTTTGAAACAACCCTGGAATTTTGTATAATTATATCTCTACCGGTGATTGATAATAATATTTCTCATTTCCATTACTTATATAGTTGTCGGGATACAGCAAAGTGTAATTTTTCTGCGCCCGCTATTTGTGCTGTTTGAATGTGTACCAAAATTATTTCTTTGTTAAATAAATATCCGAACTCACGTCGTTCCATATTTGGAACGTTAGTACTTACAAGGTTGATATAAATATAATGAAATTGTAATGACAGACGTTTTTGACATTACAGCCCACTATCCTATTCAAATGTTGTGTGATGCAATGTTGAAAGCACTGTCAGTACTCAAAGATGTATGAAATTGTTGTGTGAGTGATCTTTTTTAGAATTTAGACAAAACCGTCAAATTCTAAAAATAGAGCTTACTGTCTTATACTAGTTTATTTTACTCAACGACAAATTGCGTAGTCATTTGATTTAGGTTATTAGTACGAATGTGTTTACTCTTTAATTGTATGTTACTGATACCACATGTTATCTTTTCGTTGTAAATCGTGAACAATGTATGTTGGTGAATATGATAAATGCCATTTTCCATGTCTTAGACGTTTCTCTGTTGTGGTCTCCTAGACCGCTTGCGCACTACCATAAGAGGACATGGACACATAAACCCAAACTAATTTTCAAAAGGCACGTGAAAATGTATTCTGTATTGTAGCGCACAAGCGTCAATTCTTCTTTGTCAATTCTATCATCGCCTAGGCATGGCTTGGAGATTTATTACATAGATAATGAAATGTAGTTTAATATTTTAAATGTCGAATCTCCGCGTAACGTACATCTCTTCTAGGGCTCTCTTAAGTAACTCTGTAGTTCTCTACAAAAAATCTACCAAACGATAAGTGTATTATTTTTGTAATAAAAAACTATATGTATTTCATTCCATGTAAAGAAAATATAATGTCATACATGCCTGTAAATAATCTTTTATATACATTAGGGTTAAACAGCTGTGTCTCTAGTTTAAGTAGTTTGCTTTTTCGCCCCTTCCCGAGCAATTGTGCCCTAAATCGTTTTGAATAACTGTAAAAGTGACAAAAAAGGTCAAAGCTTTGGCTGTTCTAATGCACTCGCATCCCAGTAGTTCGGCATTGGGCAAAAAAACTTCTAAAACTAGAGACTATATTTCAGACAAAATAATTGGTGATATTCTCGATAGTCGTGCATTTAGAACGCATTTAATACATTATGATTTGATAATAGGCGCTTAACTTTTAACCGTTTGACATTAGTATAAATATATATCTTAAAATTATTTTTATATTAGTATGTTTGTATCGTCAAACATTGATAGGAATGGGAATCTCATATCTAGGATAATTGAGTTATGGCCTTGGCGAATTTTTTGCTAGTTTTTTTTGTGTCGATATTTATTTCATTAATCCGTCTAAAATTTGTTGTGTTGTGGCAACTACAGCCACGGTCAAACGGTTAGTTGTAAAAACTGCACTAACGCATTGCACGCTTCCAGGAGGTGTCTAACGTCCTCACAAATTAGGGTTACCATATTTCCAGTGAGCTTTTTGAGTGCTACAATTTTGCTAAAAAACTTTAAAGCATAAGGTGATTCAAGGTATACTTGCATTTCACGGCGGCGAGTGGATTTGACGAAATTAGACTTTAACGTCGTACCACTTGCCTTCGTGAAATGCAAAAAATATACTCTGGGACGGATATCGTACAAGCTGTTCCGGACTGGAACAGAATGCCAAACGAGCGATCGGAGACATGGTAACGCTAAAGCAAAATGTAGGCCAGTTACTCTTAAATTTACATGGTGTACGTAAAACTAACAGTCGCTGAATGTTTCAATCACGTCAGTTGCTCACTCGAAAATCTATGAAATCCTATTGTAAATACTTCTTCAAGGTAATTTATTATTTATTTATTTTAAATGATTTTAATACCTTCAAAGGCCATGTAAAATAATATATAAAATCAATTGGTAATCCTAATTGACAGCCCGCGGTAACGGTATTCCGTTATATGATGGAATGTCAAGTAGTGTTACATTCGTCACACGTGTGACACTATACCGTGAGGATATTAATTACAGGCATTCTATGTTAACTGCAGTAATCTATGAATTATATTATGAACTCTGAAAATTCATTAAATAACAAATGCGGGCACTACATATTTATGTTGTATGCACATTGCCACAAGTTGTAAATGTATGTATAATCTCAATTACAAGCATGTTTAATATAAAGTCACAAATTATTCAAGGCTCATATTATTATATCTGTAGTTAGGTAGTTAATTAATAGTTTGGACATTTGGTGCTAATGAATTAAACAAAAAGAAAATCAGTCCAAAATTAGGTGGTATGAGTACGGCTGTATTTTACTTATGGGTCGATTTGTTTGTTGTAATACTTGAATTAGTTCAAATTGTTTAACATATCTCTCTCTTTAATCATGACGGCGTATCGAATGGTTGCGATTTGTTGCTAGTTCACTAATTATACAATGTATGTTCGAGTTATTTGCTTTATTATGTATATATCATTAGTTGAACATTGTTTTAACTTGTAGCGCCTAGTCGAACTGTATATTTTTGTAAAAAGATGGAGAATTCGGGCGCTTGGCGGTATTCTGAATAATATACCAGTGCCGTTATGGAGTTTGAACGATCAGTGAAAATGAATATATTTCGACTGACTTTCTGTTTATCTTCACATAATCGTATTTGTATTTGATTAAGATGTAAATTTTATTCAACTGAAGCTCGGGTAGTCAAATTTTGAAGGAACGAGTTTGAGGAAGTAAACGGTTGATTTGTTCCATATTGTGGACTTGGACTTTCATGCGGGATATTTTCATTTCCAATTACCGCTCGAGGTCCATGTGGGTGCTGGTAAACTGAGACACTCATCGAATGTGCTTACTTACTCTCGTATGCGTGTCACATATCACTTTATTATTGTGTATCTGTAAATGAAAGTTCTGCGGCTGTGTGTAAATAATTATTTTCATGATAATGATAATTAATGCGTTCATCCAATAGTTTCCTGATATGTTTCGAACGTAGTTAGTGCCTTATTTGAAGATATGTGAAGCTTTGTATCACAATGTTGTTACCTTTTTATCACTGATTTCCACGAGACCCTCGGTATTGCATGGGACATATATGGAACACGAGATGGCACCTTGTCAGTATAATTGTGATATAGTTAAGTTTATTTTTGCTCAAAATTACTTTTCATCCTTTGACCTGTGTACTTATCATTCGTGAAATTTGTAAGACTGTATTTTATTTTGTTGTGTAACATTGTTAGTTAGCTCCAGGTTATAAATATAGTTATTTTGAGATTGTACCCGTTGTTTTAATTTACATCCAGATATTTTCTTTTCGTCACACTCGATGGTCACTATCAATTTAAGTGGATGCCTTTTGGGCTGGCCAATGCACCAGCTGTTTCAAAGGACAATAAGATTTTGATTTATCCAATTCCAAACCATCCAGACATGTCGCAGAGGTTCACCACGTCGAGTCAGTTACACGATAAATTGGGTATGAATATTAACGCCGGCACTTTGCAAGTTACTGTTACTTAGTTAAGTGGTAATAATAATAAAATAATAATAATAGTAGGTTGTAACGTATAATCAGCTCTCAGGTGTGTTAAATCAAAATGTTTCGAAATAAAACAACTAATTAGATAAAAATAAATAATTTATTAAACTGGTCGAATTCGATACGCGCGTGACCAGAGCTCGGGTCGGTGACTAGACTGTACACTCAACATCATTATGTATACATAAACAATTTAATTTCTGTTCAAACAGAAAATCAACACTTAGTAATATACGTTACATCGCTACTTAATATAATCCATATCGATATCGCTAATACTCGAGTATTAGAATTAAATCCACCGAAAAATATAACACACAGCTGGGAGCATTTATTAAACATAGTAGCCTCCTAAAATAATTTTGTTAGTCTTATCGTTACGCTAACCAAAGTCAGTGATCTAAATCGGCACCTGTCCGCCGCAAAACCTTATATCAGTCCTCTGAGAATGCTTCATAGATTCAACACATACAGCGCATGTGTGATCTGAAGAAGTTAGGGGGTTATTCTGTACACGGCGACGGTCCGGGGTTAGAACTCGGCGTCGCCGAGAACGTTGTACATGAGGCGTTTGAACGAGTTCGACTGCTGGATGTGCTCTTCGTGTAATGAGTTTACCTGAAATAAAATAAATTCTCGTTCAAAGATATAATAATACCTACCATTTTATGGGCGCTATTCTCACTTGTGCGCACTTCGAACTTGTATATTTTTGTCACTTGTATATTAAGGAATAGTCCTTATATTGTTACCACGTTTAATACAGGTTGTATAAGTCGGTAGACCAATGCAACGTTACGACGCGACGTCGTGATTATAGACTATTTTATTCAGTACAATTTAACACAAAAAGTCTGGGCATACCAACCAAAGTATCGTAAATTTTTAAAATAATGTTTTTTACCACTTCATTTATTGTACACGATAACATTAAAATATAAATATGTCGTAGGTATAAGATTAAAGTACAAAGTTTTATAAAAAATGCTTTGACATTTTAATTAAGAAAAAAAAACTAGGATGACAACTTTGCCCATAAGAATCGAACTTGACGTCTGAATTTTATCATCCTGACAGACAAAATTTTGAAATAATATTCGTTGATAATCTTCGGGCAAAGTTGGCACTCAAGAGGTGGCATGCATGGATAAGACAGTAGCGTAGTAATTAGAATAAGTAGGTCCCGACCGGCTACTATGAAATACTTCGTTTGTTCGTGTATCTCTGCCGCACTTGCTCATTCAAGCGACAGAGGGATATATGGCGAGCTTCGAAGTTCGATTTTCGTGGTAGCGCCGCTGCGAAGGAAGTAGTTCGCCATCGGCGTAAAGTTTCAGGTTAGGTTTAAAGTAGGTATCTATTGAAAGTTTCTTGAAGGACATATTTTATTGGTCTTATAAATATGAAAATAAAGTAGGTAATGACTGTGAACTTACGAAGGTCGTTTGTTTTCCTTGGCCGTTCACCTCGGGTTTCTTCGTTGTTTTCGGAGCGGGCGCCGGCCTCTGACAAAAAATATATTTTTGAATTGATTTACTACTTACTTACACCACGATTACTTGACAACTGAAGGAAGTTTCATAAACAGAACACTAAATAGACAATTAGCTAGATACCAATATAACTACTTATTCAAATTAAATATTTAAAACTTCTACAAGAGAACACACATAGCTAGCTAGTTAGGGTTCCGTACCTCAAAAGGAAAAAAACGGAACCCTTATAGGATCACTCGTGCGTCTGTCTGTTCGTCTGTCACAGCCGATTTGCTCCGAAACTACAGGACCGATTGAGTTGAAATTTGGTACACATATGTAAATTGGTGACCCAAAGAAGGACGCGTAAAGTAAATTAATGAATTCTGAACAAGGGGGCTACTTTTGGGGGGTAAACGGGAAAAAAAAAAAGTTGCGCAAACTGTACGTACAGTCAGCATCATAAACATGTATACATTCTAGGACCTTATTGCTTGGAGATAAGGTTGAAAAGTGTATACATGTTTATGATGCTGACTGTACCTATTGTGTGACATATCAAATGAAAGAGGTCGTAGTAAGCATCGCAGTTTTTTTTATAATTTTAGCAAAAACTAATTTGAAGTAATTTAGGTAAAAAGAAGAATTTTGACCACCTATCTCCGAAACTACTGGGCTTAAAATTCTGAAAAAAATGGAAAACAGTTCCTTGCCTAAAGATTACAGGAAAACCTATAAGAAGTTTGAGTATTCAAAGTAACGGGAATTTTCTCAATATTTTACGGAACCCTCACCACGCGAGTTAAACTCGCACTTGTCCAGTTTTTTTAAATAAATAAGTTTGATTTTAACTTTTTCGCTGGTTAGCAACGGCAGTCGTAACAGCGTATTACACGTGAGATCTCCTTATACCCCCCCCCCCCCCCCCCCCTAACGTGAACTGTCGTGATTCCCCCCCCCCCCTATCGAAGCTCGCGTGATGTGTGCAGGAGCCGTAAGAGAGTTACCTTGTTGGGCGGCGCGGTGAAGACCCTGCACTGCGCGGGCTCGGGCACGGCGCGCGCGACGCCGCCGAGGCCGTCCTCCTGCAGCGCGCGGAAGGTCTCGGACTTGGCGGGGTCGTACAGCAGCGTGGGCTTGTGGCTGCGGGCGGCGGCCGGCGGGCGGGGCGTTAGTGTTTAGTGGTTAGCGGGCGCAAAATAGACAGAAACATTAGACCCGTACACCGTCCGTTAGCGGGCCGCGGAAGCGGTTAGTCACGCACCGAGGTGTTTAGTCGTGTTTGTTTTTGAGGAAGGAGAGGTCGATAAAAATACTGACATCGATCATTAAGAAACAACTGACATGTTGACTTATAAGCTAAGTATAAATACGAGTATAAATAATTATAGCTACACCCACACGGTGGCACACACAATGTTTGTCGCGTGAACGTGGGGCGCGTGAAGTGGGCCGGCGGGGGCGACGGGCGGGCGGCGCCGGGGCAACAGAGATCGAGTGTAGTCGCAAGACGAGTTTCGCAAGAGACGAAAGATAGCAAAATAAAAATAAAATAAGCATTAATGCGTTATGAGAGATGGGCGTCGACTGTTTGCCGGTGTCTAGTAAAACACTTGCCTCTTGACAACTTGTGGCCGTCCGTAATGGCCGTTAGCGCTATGTAACCAGAGAAATAGCCCATTATTAAATATAACAATTTTACATTTTTGAAGACAGAGACCTGTGGAGTTATCGTTCGTGAATGTGCCAAACTGAAACTTTTTAATAAGATTAGATTGAGGTTAAGATGTAAGGTTTTCATGAACCGTTACAAGGCGGGGCCGATAAACTTTACATGGATTGAGTAGTTGTATTATATTTTCTGTGTATAGCACACGAAGCGGAGGGATAACTACTAGAGTCACTAGTCTAATTTCAAAGTATAACAAGCCAATATATAATGTCACTAGTGACTTCTAGCAGGTTAGAGATATATATACAACGTATAGACGGCACAGGTTAAAAGCCCTCTAATAAGGCAAAATAAATGAATATTCGAGACAAATATTTAACTCAAAAAAAATCTAGTAATCTGGAATATTTATATACAGACGGACGGTCAGGCATTGAATGTGCGAACATAACTAGCTTGGCATCCAGCCATGCTCCTGAAATTCAGTGCCAAGATATTCGTAGTCTCGGAATGATGACACTCGAAACATTTTCTCTCTTTACTCTAATATCGAAAGAGTAAACAAAATTAATAAAAATATTTTAAATAACATTGACGAATTTACTTAGCTTCTTATAATACACGCAGTGAGGTGGAATATATCAATATTTTTTTATGAATTTAAGTTTATTGATACTTTAAAAAAACAAGTAAAATCGTTTCAGTGACATATACAGTCAAGTGTAAAAATATGGGTGCATACAACATACTCATAATTATGTCTCATCGCTCTTATGTCAGCGGATTGAGGTTGTGGTACATATTTATGAGAGTATTAAATCGATACATATTTTTGCACTGGACTGTAGGTACCTAAGAAAAATTCAAAGATTTTTGTAATCTAATCTGGTGTATTGTTGTTCTCTATACTCACGGCAAGGGCGAGGACTGTTGCCTAATTGAGTTGGCGATGTTTTGCTCCGAATATAGATTGATCGGGGAGTTGAACTGCTTGTGAACAAACTGAAAAGATAAAACATCACTATGACTCTTACATACAAATAAACACGAACCCATAAAATACATTTCTTAACTCATCTCTCCACGCAAGAAAATGTATGTGTGATTATGATAATAAACCTTATCTCTTCAGAATAAAGTACGATTAACGTTTGGAGTTCATCGTTATTCAAGCTGGTGACATAAATAGAAGAAAAACACTTGAGACTGAAAAGCAATGTTCGATGTGTTAACATTAACATACTATAACGATGAAAATGAGAAGCTGCAATCAAGACAATCAAGATGGCGTATAGACAGATGAATATATTGGCAGTCCATTGCTATTTTTAAATAAAATAATCACAAAAGAATGACTTTAAAAGTAGTATTAAAAATCATCATCAAAATTGTGTTTTAAGAAATGTGGAGCAACTGCCGGCATTAGTGTATCACTATAACCGCCTGTTAAATAATTAGGAATGAATGAAAATTTTAGAAAGTCCTGTTTTTTTTGGTGATAGGAATAACCTTCCTTTGCACCAGAAAAAAGTTGCAGATTTATCAGCTGCGTATTTTTTTTCGAAAAATATGAACAGTTTCCTTGATCCGTCTCATATTACAAAAAATATTTTAAATATCTGACCCTGACGACAAATATGCTGCAGCTGTCAATATAATTACCAGTGTCAGTTTACCACGGATATTTAAGATATTATTTTGTAATATGACAATATGAGACAGATCGAGGAAAACGACTTATTCGCCGTCCTAAACCCAAAACGTAAGTGAGGAAACTGTTTAGGTATATTTTTCAAAAATAATTGACGCATCTGAAAAATCTGAAACTCTTTTCTAGTATTAATGAAGGTTATTCCTAACACCAAAAAAAGAATCAGGCATTTCTAAAAAAAATATCCATTCCCCGTCCCATTGACACGACCGTTGCCCTGACAAGAAAGGGTATTCAACCAAAAGCTGGTAGTAAAATGTTCTTGCAATGGATTGCCATAAGTTGCTGATAGAGGAGCATGCTCGAAGCCTCACGGCACACGCTAACCACCTTGTTGCCATCGTCACCGACTCGCTGCAACACCGATTCAGCCACCTGAGTTGTTACCAAAAAATCTAAATATAGTACCTACACGATAAGCCGTGCAAATTTTAAAATAGAAGCCATTTTCACCAAAATCATGACCGACAGAGAACAGAAGATATACCACTTTTGGGTTGATGTTTATGGCATTTGTTTGCATGGTAACACGTATAAAAAGAATTCTTTCAGTCATAATGTTGAAAAAAAATACTGCATAAGGTGCAATTCAATTGGATTACTTATTTTAATAGCTGTATTTATCTATGTAGATACAAAATTTACACAAGGCTTGTTCACAAAAAAAGTAGCCATCGAAAACTAAGTCTCCACTGTCACCCAGTAGGTCTAGGTAGTTCAAACTGCAATTAGATATCCAACTGAGTATTATTTTTAATGTGTAAGAATCTAAAATCCATCCATTTTTCCTTTAAAGTTGTGAAATCCTACATAATGCCAGTTAAGGCTTAAAGCTAAAATTATTGCATAGAAATGTGTCTATTTCTGGCGTGATTTAAAAAAAATATGACCTGCATACGGAAATTAAGGGTCTGGAAAGATATTCGCGTAACATTATAGCATCGATAATAAGTTTGAGTAAAGGAAAAAAAGAACCTCCATGACCCAAACGTGGGAATTACAAAATCTAAGACTGCAATCCAGAGATTTAAAAAGATAGCCCAAAACTGGATAGCAGCTGATATAAATATCCATAACGCCATTCAAAACGATAGGTCACAAAACTTCTTTTTAATTAAATTCTTAAAAAAAATCATTTCATATTGAAAACCTGAATTATACCACAGTGGCTACTTTTTTTCGTGAACAAGCCTTATTACAGCATTAAATGGTGCACTAAACTATGTCTATGACAACTAAATGACCACAATATAAAGCATCTATGTGCACTTGTTGGGTTTCGAGTAGGTATGTGCGTGTGTGCAAGTTACGTGTGCGTGCAATTGTGTGTAGTGCATAGGGAAAATAGTAAAATGCAAGGTTTAAGAGTCTAGTACCTATCTATAATTGATTATCAAATTTACACGTTTGACGTACACAGTTTGACGTACAAGGGTAAAGACGTTTGCTTTTAACATTTTCAGTGCCAGAAACCCGCTAGGCGGGCTCTCTTTAGTTCGGGTACGGACTTTAATTGTTGAGCCATTTAGAGCTCACTTTATACTGGACACTTCAAAGTTTAACTATTAAAAAACCAAAATTAGTTGACACCTTTAGATGGCTCAACAATTAAAGTCCTTGACTGTACAGTCAGCATCGGAAGTAGCTAAGCAAAATAACTCGCTCAAATGAGCTACACAGATCCTTATTCCCTTGACATTAGAGTTCGTATGTACATAATTTCGAGCACTAGGACTGCTTAGCAACTTCTGCTGCTGACTGCACATTCCTCTAAATGCGTTTTCGCATGTTTAATCGGTACCGAGCGTAACGCTACATAATTGGCACTATACGTCGAAACATCCCGTATAAGTATAAGATATAGGATCCCGTTAATAATTGTTGTCAGTAACCCCAGTATTTTGCTCGCATAACCAATTGTTTAAATCGATAAATCCCCGAGTGTCCAGCCATGTTGTATGAGCGTAAGGACTTTGTCCGAATATAACTGTTTTGTGGTGATGCTGATGCCATTATCTTTGAATGTAATTTTAACTGTATTGTAATTAACCGGGTATAAATGAAAACATTATTATGAATTAGGTTTCTCTTTATTCCACACTAAGATGGCGGATCACTGGTGACGTCCCGTAAGGAGCGCGTCGCTAGTGATGTGCCATTGTCAACAATAACTGACACGTATAACCGCTCAGCATTAACGCCACATAAGAATCCTCAAATTAATGAATGGTCGGCATTGCGCTGGTAATTCTTCTGCAGTCGCAAGCGTCCATGGGCCACGGTGACCGCTCACCACCAGGCGGGGCAAGCACTAGTTTGCTACCGTCGTAGTATAAGAGAATAGTCACGGTACCTTTTGCCTCATGAGGGTGTCGCGGTAGTCGTGGCTGGGGGGCGCCCGCATGGCGGGGTTGGGGTGGTGGCGCAGGTAGCACTCCGTGGGGCCGGGCTCCCGGCGGACCTTGGCGCCCGGCAGCACCAGGGGCGTCGTGCGGTACGGCTGCAACAAACGGTACCTTAGCGACCGGTTAGCCTAGCGGGTATCGACGCTGCCTATCGAAGCTGAAGATCCCGGGTTCGAACCCCGGTAAGGGCAAACATTTGTGTTATGAACATGAACGTCTTCCTGAGTCTTGGATGTTTTCTCTGTACCTATTTAAGTATTTATGTATATTATATATATCGTCGTCTAGTACCTTTAACACAAGCGTTATTGAGCTTTCTATAGGCCTAGTTCGATTTGTGTAATATTTATTTATTGTTTTTTTTGGGCATGTAGAGAGAATGGATGAGAGAAGATTAACGAAGAGAGTGTATATAAAAGGAGTGGAAGGGCAAGTTGGAAGGGGAAGACCTAGGCGAACTTTCTCTGATCAAATTGGAGAAATGTTACAAAAAGGCCAGGTCAAAAGTACCCTAAACCGACGAGCATGTATGAGAAATGTTATGAAGGTGAGTGAAGCGAAAGTGGTTTGTCAGGATCGTAGCAAATGGAGATCCGTGATCTCTGCCTACCCCTCTGGGAAAGAGGCGTGATTATATGTATGTATGTATGTATGTATTTTTTTTTAGCAATGCTGGCTGTTGATATACAATTTGCATCTTGATGTTCCCATAAAAATCTGGAAAAGAGTACCGTCCAATGGGTCATTCGTTGGTTACTTTGAGACACCGGTTTTAACCAGCAATTAGTGTATGTTAGTCTGTTGGATTAACCTCGACCTCTGGCTTGTCGTGTTGAGCTATAGATAAGTCAAAATTCGACAAAAACTATGACGTAATATATGGACATTGGACAAGCCCTAGGCCGTATTTAACCGTCGCGGAAGAGTGCTTCGTAGCTCGGCACCATGGTGACGAGATGGAACCCCGCAGGGTTTTAGTCGGTAGTCTGGGTGATTCCCGGGAGTCCGACATACCCGCCCTGGCTTCCCCGGCCGGCCGGGATGCGCAAAGGCATTTCCCCACGTAAAAAAAGGCCGTATTTAACCAACACCAAATGTATGAAAACGCTTTACAGCGCGCGGCTAAGTTAAGTACGTTTTGTTAAATCATGGTATTAAAACGAAGATCGATATAGGGGCAGGTTACGACGCTGTCTGGTTTCCGCGTGCCGCAGGGAACTGTTCATCCGTCTCCCTCGTGTACAGTCGAACTCAAACTCATATAGCAATACATAACATTAATTAAGTACATCTGACCATCTGTTTCAATAGACTAAAGCCTTCAAAGTCATATGTACGAGTACTTAATTCGAAAGATGTAGTGCTGCTGCTAAAAGACACAATAGAGTGTTAGGAATCCGAAAACGATGTCGAGGATAGAGCAAAGTGGAAAAGTTAACACGGAATTCTGACCCCACCAGCATGTGGGATTCACAGCTACGTAGAGAGAGAGGAGGAGAGATAAGAAGTCATACGATTCAGAAGACGATATCGAGGATAGAGCAAAGTGGAAAAGTTAACACGGAATTCTGACCCCACCAGCATATGGGATTTATAGCTACGTAGAGAGAGAGGAGGAGAGATAAGAAGTCATACGATTCAGAAGACGATATCGAGGATAGAGCAAAGTGGAAAAGTTAACACGGAATTCTGACCCCACCAGCATGTGGGATTCATAGCTACGTAGAGAGAGAGAAGGAGAGATAAGAAGTCATACGATTCAGAAGACGATATCGAGGATAGAGCAAAGTGGAAAAGTTAACACGGAATTCTGACCCCACCAGCATGTGGGATTTATAGCTACGTAGAGAGAGAGGAGGAGAGATAAGAAGTCATACGATTCAGAAGACGATATCGAGGATAGAGCAAAGTGGAAAAGTTAACACGGAATTCTGACCCCATCAGCATATGGGATTTATAGCTACGTAGAGAGAGAGGAGGAGAGATAAGAAGTCATACGATTCAGAAGACGATATCGAGGATAGAGCAAAGTGGAAAAGTTAACACGGAATTCTGACCCCACCAGCATATGGGATTCATAGTTAGATAGAGACAGAGAGAGGAAGTCATACGATTTAGAAGACGATGTCGAGGACAGAGCAAAGTGGAAGAGATTAATACGGAATTCCGACCCCACCACCATGTGAGATTCATATAGCTAGGTAGAGGTCTCCCTACGACAATCCTCTCGGAAGTCATACAATTCAGATTGCGTAGAGCCGTGTTTTTCAGAGCTTTCACCATTAGACGGTATGACTATTCGGGTCGTTCTTCTTTTCGACCGACAATAGCCTGTCCTTCGTCTTATTACGGCATCTCATTTGAGTAATGATGTTTACGGTTTTATAATGTTCGAATGAACGTCCATATTATTTTATTAATTAGTGATATTTAATATTTCACTTTCTCTATCTAGCATTTTTTTTAATGTTTTTTTTTTTCGTAGAATGCCGTGACAGAGTGGTAAAACAAAATGTTGTCCCCACTGAAAGAGTCCACTTTGTCACATGTTTTTTTTTAGAAACCAACCGTAAATAAATATTTATATTGGCCAGAAAGGAAACTTTAATTAGTTCTAATGAAGAAACCTATGCATTTTTTAAAAAATCGCACTTCAAAACCACAATTTTCGATAGTTCAAAAACCAAAAAAACAGAAAAACCTCGGTTCATTGTCGGTAAAAAAGAAGAACGACCCATTCCACCTATTCCGTGCGATGAATTTTTGTATTTAATTATCCGATTTTTCCGGGAAATTTCGAGGACTGCAGCAACTGGAATATCACCATATAATTAAAGAAATCGAGGCTAAACCCGAGTCAACCGCTATTTTTACTACGAGGTTACTTCATGTGGGTTATGATTTCTCGCTGCCCGCTATTTATACGGATCGTGAGAATAAAATATCATCCAAACACTTTCCGGTGATTCTAATCTGAGCCTTAGATCCTTTGCTATAGAGTTGACAGTCTTTATAAGCCCATATTGCTGTTGAAATCTTTTCATTCAAATAGCATGATGCAGAATATTAGGTCGTGGTCGGTTATAAAATCATACCACTTCAAAGATGAGGGGCGTCGTAAAGAAAATATTATCGGTAGGCGACAAATTTTTAAAGAGATAACTAAGGTTTGATCAGGTGTGTATTAGTTTAAAAATGCAATGTCAATATCTCAATTAACTTAAACGTTAAAAGTGGCCTTGACTTATAAATTAAAAAACATTGTCAGTACGTAAGTTAACCTCTTAAATATGTAACTCAAGTGTTATCATCAATCTAATCGCTAATTGCTGCGCATATTCCTTTCATTTCGGTTGCGGTCCTGAGCCAGTTTTATCCAGCCGCGATCTTTAATTTGTAATGAACTTTTGGAGCTGCTGATTCTTAGAACTTTGTACTGTACCAAAAGTCTAAAACAGGTACTTTTGGGGATTGACTAGGGAAAGTATGTACATACTGTACGTAATTTCCCTAACCAATTCCCAAAAGTCTGATATTTTAATCGGACCACGAAGACACGGTGAAAATTATCCAACATTTTCCGACCCCTATCCTCCGACCAGGCTACTTAATACGGGTTGTGAAAATTACACATTGTAATCTTTTCAAAAGGAAAAACTGTGCCACCAAATGGCTATCACGAGCGGAGAAACAAAGCCCGTCTATTCCCGTCCGAATGTTTACGCTCTAGGAGCTTAGATGACGCAACGCGTTACTCACGAAGCAAACGCCTGTAAAGCTTGCGGATTCCTGCCATTTCCTATTATTAGTGGATACTTTCGATATAATTTATTTGGCTATTTAAATGCGCGCCGATTTTTATCGCGAACATTTTTTAAACCGCAAAACTTAGGTAACTCTATCGTTTTGGTATTAATGGGCGGCTGACGGATGCAAATTACGTCAAAATAATGTCGAACGATATAGTGAAATGGATATGACTAAAACAGATTTAAAAAAGAGAACATATTAGCAATAAGTTATAGAATTTTATTGTTAAAGTAATCACAACTCAATTCAATTCAATTCGTTTATTGCATACATGTTGTTAAGATTACATCTTGTTACACTAAGCTTTTGTATCAAACATGTACATTGCAAGGGCATCTTTTCTATATTAGATATTTTCAGTCCATTCCTTTTATAGTTCACTGTCCACTTATACAGGGAAAATGACCTCTCTACATCTACAGATGTAAGTGCGTATTCGTAAAGTGGTACTTAACCATTATTCGGAACTTTATCACCATCACTCAAATTTCTTATACAATCATAATCATAAATATTACTGGAAATTTAATAAAAGTCTGATCCATCTTATGCTTTCGTCACCATATTGCATCCATCGGCCGCCCATTGGTGATGATATGCTTCCCGATAGGGTTTGTTAAAACAATTCTGTCCTAACCATCACCACTGACATGCTTCATACCTTTACGAATAATTTCCGAAAGAAAAAACGGAAAATGCTGCTACGTAGAGTTGCTTGGTTGAGAATGAGTTAATGGTAACCGGTATGGATCCTTGCCCTTAGGTCCATTTCACTAGTAGTAATACTAGTGGAAACTTCTTTTCGACTCCTTTGATTAGAATTGACTTCCGCTGTGACACCGATGCGATCCCAATTCTATCACTCCTTATATTGATTTGAGTTCTAAACACTAGCGCATACCTCATCATCATCATCATATCAGCCGAAAGACGTCCACTGCTGGACATAGGCCTCCCCCAGAGAGTTCCAAATTGACCGGTCCTGCGCCACCCGCATCCAGCGGACTCCCGCGACCTTTACCAGGTCATACCTAATTTAGAAAAATACGCTTCTTCGAAAGCAGTTCCTCCGAGTGATGTTACGACCTTCAGCGGAAACAGTGTTCCTTCAACTTTATGTTGTTCAGATGTTACGTAGGAGAGACTGTGGATTTAGAACTTTACTTTACTTTTTTGGCACAAGCAGAAACTTTATAGAGCCTATCCCATTCAATTTGTAGGGCACAGTACATGTTTATGCCACAAATTCAAACGATCATATATTCTGAGGGGTAATCACGTAACGTTTTGAACGCGTGTTAGGACAATTTAACTGTCATTTTTCCATATAAAAAGTGACAGTTAGATCTACCTGACGCGTACAATGCGTTACGTGATCGACCTGCTGAGCCATATCTACGAGCGATTTCCATAGTGGAAAATGCTACAACGCGCTACGGCGTAGCACATAATGTAGCGTTGCTTGGTCTCGAATGGGTTAACAGTTTAACACTTACAGTGCCAGTCACTCGCTTCCCCCTACATACCTACTCGCTAGGTGGGCGCTTTGCTCGGAGGCGCTTTCCTCTACATACCTACTCGCTAGGTGGGCGCTTTGCTCGGAGGCGCTTCCCCCTACATACCTACTCGCTAGGTGGGCGCTTTGCTCGGAGGCGCTTCCCTCTACATACCTACTCGCTAGGTGGGCGCTTTGCTCGGAGGCGCTTCCCCCTACATACCTACTCGCTAGGTGGGCGCTTTGCTCGGAGGCGCTTCCCTCTACATACCTACTCGCTAGGTGGGCGCTTTGCTCGGAGGCGCTTTCCTCTACATACCTACTCGCTAGGTGGGCGCTTTGCTCGGAGGCGCTTCCCTCTACATACCTACTCGCTAGGTGGGCGCTTTGCTCGGAGGCGCTTCCCTCTACATACCTACTCGCTAGGTGGGCGCTTTGCTCGGAGGCGCTTCCCTCTACATACCTACTCGCTAGGTGGGCGCTTTGCTCGGAGGCGCTTCCCTCTACATACCTACTCGCTAGGTGGGCGCTTCCCCATACATACTCGAACCTACGGAGTTCCCCATGGTATCGGCTACGAGCGCAGCGTTACAAAATGTTTGGCACTCAATAAGAAGTTTTATCGAAATTGTCTGGACTTTATAAACTGAGTAGGAAACAAACATTTTCCAAGATTTACCATGTAGTTCTCTTGTAATTCAGAATTAACGGGGCACAATTTTGACACACATAATCTATGACATTATCTATACAACAAGATTAAAGTTTTCTTTTTATACCACGATATTCTCAGTGAGATATGTTTATGGAAACATCCTAATCTATATTGTACCTACGTATATTATATCTGTATTATTCTTAATTTGTATGTTCCTGTAGAATATCCAAACAAATAAATATAGTGGCAAAAAAGCGTGCGACGCACCTCATGGTATTAGGCGGACATAGCTTATGGACATTTGAGACTCTTTTATGGAATTATAAGCGCGTTGCGGGCCATTTATTCATAGTATTCCGAAATAAGTTCCCAAATAAGCATGTCATGTGAAGTCGCAACAAGCTATTTAGTCCAAAATATGTTTTTTTTATTCGACATTAACTCTCGTAACAAATTACGCCAGGAAAATTCATGTGGGTGTTCACAAGTTACGGTACACGACATTGCGACGAAAATAGCGCACAGCTGACGATTTCATATCAAACTCGACGATATTGAAATGGAAGGTGATGTTTAATTAGAATTATTACTCATGAAATAAAACGTCTGTTCTCTAGATTTAATTTCTGCGCCGATACCGCGACACAACAATCTACAATTCCTTAACAAAAACAGTGACCAGATAATAAGAATTGGTTTAGATAGTAGGTAAATTAAGTAGTAATTTTAAAATAGCTGTAAAAATTGGTAATGCAAAGAAAGAATGAGAAAACGTACTCTGCTGACGTGATTCCAATAGTGAAATGTTACAAAACACAAAAAGTGAATTATGTTCAGACTGGAATGAGTAGGTAAAGGTAAGATAAAATGGATACCATATAAAAGGGAATAAGTAATGCAAAAAAAAAGAATGCAAAGAAATCAAATCAAACGGAAATTAAATATGGAATACTAATTTAGGATGATATAACAACAAGAATGCGAAAGAAAATGTTGAATGCTGGATCGATGATGGTTAATGAAAAGATGACGATGAATTTGTATAGGTAAGTGGAAAGCGTACTTAACACGTATGAATGTAACATTTCTGTAATTGCTAAAATTGTAATAGCCCCCAATCAACCATCTCCGACGCATCACTCACTGCGGAAAATTACGCCGTAAAGCCCACGGGGTTACATCACATATATTGTAACACTACGCGTTTCAAGTGCTCCAAAATTAGACCGCGTTAGAACATACGAGAAATCGAGAATTCCGAATCGTTTAAAATCGTATTAATGCTTCACATCTGGTTCTCAATTACTTGTAAATCACTACACGACGGTGCTTAATTATGAGGATTAGCACTGTAAAGGGTTACATCAACGTAACGATAAGTTTTAGTAATAAGACCGCACGCACCCAGTTGGTTACGACTTCGTCCTCAGGATGCATGGGATCCTGGTATCCGTTGGGGAAGAAGTTGGGGTTGACGGCCATCTTGGAAGCACTTGACTGAGGCGCGGACGTGTGTCGACCGACGAGCAATCGCGAACTGCCGCTCCAGCCGCTACTCTCGCGTAAACAACGCGATTTTGATGCATTCTATTTTGGAAATATAGCGGGAAAATAGGCGTGACGTGGACGAGAGCCTCGAGCCATGCCGCCATTAACCTGTCATTATTTGTTGTCCGACACTTGATCATTCCCGAACACTCCTCAGCATCAGTTTGGCTACGATGTCCCTAGCAGTTAGTCTATATCTTTACTTCTTTAAAAACACTCGTAGTGAGCAGTTTTTAACGCATTGGGATCCCTCAGCACTTTAGGACAATGGGGAACTAGCTAGTCCGTGATTTGGTAAAATTTAGATGGTGTCATAAGTGGTAGGGATCTGGGCCCTTACCGGAGTGGCCAATGGAAAAGACAGTCCTGCTTAACGAGGTAAGATCTACTCTTGTCTAAGGCCTGAGAGCCTGAATGACCTAAGTCCATTTCATTGTACACGCTATTATTCTGCTAATTGTGAGACGTATAAACATATTCAAGTAAAGCCAGAATTGTACTAAATGTACAGTCACGGACTTTAATTGTTTAGCCATTTAGAGCTCACTTTATACTGGACACTTCATAGCTTCATAGAAAATCAAAATTAGTTGACACCTAAATGGCTCAACAGTTAAAGTTCTTGACTGTACCTACACTTAGTATCTACAATTTTGGCTTCAGGTACAGTATGTCCTGCAATGTTTTCGGTTCGTAAACCGATCCAAATCTAGAAGTTCTGCTGATAGTTGACGCTATTCTAAGACATAATGCTGTATCAATAAAAAGTACAATCGCATCTACACCAAATGGACTTGAGACACTCTGCCTCTCAAGTGCAGAATGTATTTCGCAAGTGCAGAGTGTATTTTGCAGCTTAAGCGCAATTTTCCACGCATTAGCTGGTTGAAACTTGAATCGCTGCCACAGTTGTACGTAGCGATTCATTGTCTACATCGAACGCGATAGTACAGTCGAGTTCTCCAATATCTATACAGACAACCTTTCAAAAATATCTATACACAGTCTTTATTGTTGCTGACGTAAGGTGCATGTGTAGATATTTTTGAAAGGTCGGCTGTATAGATATTGGAGAACTCGACTGTACGTCGGCTATAATTGCGTTTCATGAATCAGAAATCAGATTTAGACGCGAACGTGTACAAGTATTAATGAAAAGCATTCACGTTATGTATGTTTAACCCACAGGACTTCGATACGATTTTTATGTACCTACATAAATATATTGAGTAATAGGTTTTTTTCCATTGTTTCGAACCAAATCTTTCTTTTTCGTCGGAGAAAACCTGCGAACGTGAATACAAGGCTAAAACTAAATCGTAGAGGTCAAACTATTGTTTAATCACCTTCGATTGTATTGTTGTTAGTTTTTAGGGTTCCGGACCAAAATGGTATTCTCTTCTCTTACGAAAGTGTATGTGGTCCCCAATGAGCCATCCCTGGGGTCCTGAGGAGGCGTAAACGACGCTTTTCCTCTTTAAAAAAAGGTGTGACGTTGGCGAGCATTGCAAGAATTATTTGAATTACATAGTACCGTGCAAGCGTAGTCTGGAGTCCGCTGGATGCGGGTGGCGCAGGACCGGTCATTGTGGCACTCTTTGGGGGAGGCCTATGTTCAGCAGTGGACGTCTTTGGGCTGATATGATGATGGTGATGATGATGATGTGCAAGCGTAGGTAGGTACTTACTCCATCCACCATCTTGTCTCTTTATTACGTCCTTGGAGTTTTACGTGATATAGGTTAACACGGGCACGCACCGTTCGCTTGGAAGCCAGCCAGCTCTCTATTATGTCTAAAGATACGTTATTAATTAAATCGGGACACACGGACGACACTAACTTATTACCTATCACAGGGCTATCGCATCGTGTTAACCAGTGATCTTGAAGTGACTTGTATGGTATATTTCTACAAGTTCTGGACGCATAAGTAACGGGGGTTTTATGATACGGGTTTGGATAAAAGGATAAACAAGTTAGGTCAGGGATATTACTATATCCCCCTCGAGGGTGCCCGCCTTGTCGGGGCGGGGGGGCTTAGTAAACGTGGACTGGTCACCCACGGCGAAGCTAAGAGGCACCCAGGGCCGGCCTGTGTGGGCCTGCTGGCTGGCCCGAGGAGGACGCTTCTAGCGGGCTTGGTTAAGCCCGCTTAGGATGCGTCGGGGAGGGACCGCAGAAGAAGAGGAGTGCCTCCTTATCTTCTGCGGCCGAGGCGGGATCGTAGGGAGAGAGGCGTGTTGGTATTACGGTGCGCCACTCTCCCTACCCCCTGCGAGCTTGGCGGGGCCGTTCCGCTGAAACGGCATTGGTGGGACCGCAGAGGAAGAGGAATGCGGGTATTACGGTACGCCGCTTTCCCTATCCTCTGCGGCCGAGGCGTGGTCGGTGGCGGAACCACAGACCTGATCCGCCACCGGGTGCTGGATCCCGCACCCATGATCTCTTCGTAGCGGACTCAGGGGGGTTGATATTTAATGTTATCATACTATCGGAGTCCTGTAACAAGTAGTATTTGCTTATTTCTAGTTTTGTATATAACGAGGCCCCGAGAAAGTATTAGATATTAATGTGGTGTGTTGCAAATTGAATGTGCTTGGTTCTGCTAGGTTCTGCTTAATGTTATGTCCTCTGCATGTGCTCGTATGCGTTGTTGTACCTAACGTTGTGCGTGTAACTTGGTATATGTTTTTTTTTAATATATTATATCTAATCGTGAGTTTCTGTTATTGGCTCTGTATCACTAATTAAGCTGCAATCTGTGTATACGGGGTGGGCCCTGCAACAGGAGCAAATATTTAAAAGGAGGCTTCCTTAGAGCATCTGTAGTAACCCCTTTTGTCCATTTCTTTTAATTTTCTTTAACTCGGAGGAAAATTGATCTAAAGTTATGACCTTCGAGTAATGTATCTTGGCACCACGAGATCATAGCACAGTAGTCAATGCAGATTTAAGGTAACATCATGTAGTGAGTCATAATAGTTTTTGCATTTTTGTTTTCAAAAGATATTATTATAATTTTTCAATTTTTTTTAGTGTTTTTATAATAAAAAGTTACACATATCACTCCAGAAGAGTAAAAAAGTACACGTAAACTTAAGTTAAAGAAAAAAAAAACTAATTTTTTTTTCAATAAAAACCACTTAGAAACAATTGCTCACAAGCTTAATAATCTACCGTTTAATTTTTTGCTCCTGTTACAGGGCCCACCCTGTATATAGCTGTCTGTTCTCTCTTATAAATAAATAAACTAGTGGCGCAAAGTTTAATTATTATTGGACTTCATTACCGCATTAAATAATTGAAGACATGTCAATTATTTGACACGGTAATTGTTTGACATAGCGTATGGTCGCGTTTCAAAATGGAAAAACATTGTTACCTTTACCTATGTAGTTTTTTTAAGTTTTTGGTTCTATTATGTCCGTTCCACATTGTGTACTTATGTATCGCATACCTATTTGTTATGATTTTGTTTTTGCACGATCTTGTTTCTGTGTCTTTGTAGCAAACAAAATAATCGTTTTATCTATCTATCATTATTCACTAGGTACGACCACCTCTGTATTTAATTCTGTACTATCCGTGACACACAATGTTTTAAAGTAGCACTTCTTTGTTTGCGAACTCGTATGCCTAAAATAGTTCAGAATTTAGTAACGTCACATCCGGGACTATTTTCAACGCAGGCTATTTTGGTTTCTAAAAATAATTAGTTTATAATATTTTTAAATCGTTCTTTGTTTGTTATACTTTTTACATTGTTATTCATTGCTTATACAGGGTGTATTATTCAAATCAGTGAGAGAAAATCCGAAACTACAAGAGATAAGGAAATTTGCTCTTAAGAGTCACAAGAACGATTTTAGAAAAAAATTAAAACTCTTCAAAAAAGATTTTCAAAAAACCCTCATACACGACCTGGAATCGAACCCGTTCAAATCTGTCTAAATATCTATATGCGTTTTTTGCGTAGATTAATAGTGCTAAGTGCAAGGAACAATTATTGCTATGAAACCCTGCATCTACAATCACAGAAAAATGCCGTATTTTCATAGTTTTAGTTACGGAAAGGGATCTCCCCATACTAAGCCATGTCGGTTATCGTATGAAAAAAACGAAATAGGTTTTTTTTATTTATGTTTATTATTCACACCAAACGTTTAAAAACTGTAATAAAATATCAATATTAGGCAGTGGGCCGTTCAGCTCCGCACCGCTCAAGATACACATCTTGAGCGGTGCGGAGCTGAACGGAGACAAAAGGCAAGGTTACGCCGTAGAGTGAATTTAAAAGAAAAACCAAATGTACCTATTAATTTTGAAGATATCAGACTCACTAATCACTAATTTTAGGCGTACTAGTATATTATTATAGCGGAGATATATTGCGGTTGACAAGGCGTATGGAAAATTATTGACAGAGACTATTTCTTTTTCTTCTGACGTATGTATTGGGCGGTGCAAGCAGTCTCAGCAGCTTTTAAGAAAGGAGGCCAAAAGGGATTTTAAACTGACGGCGTAACCACAGTTTCAATATAACACACATTCAATATTATCTTTGGTAGGTACACTTAAAAAAAAACCAATAATCCCAAATCAAAATGGCGGTCACTAGACGCCATATAAAGAAAAATAATAAAGTCGACGAACTATGTCATGTTCGTTGAATAGTTATTTCAAAATCATTATTAGGTTTCTTTAATATTTTTTGTTAAAATAACTGTTTAAGATTTATAATGATATAAAGTTGGCTTGACAACAAATTTTTGAAGAGTTGTACTGATCTCGGTAAGTGTGAAACCCTACAGAGCTGTTTTGGTCTCAAATTGTAGCAATTTTGGCCTACTTGAAAACGTATCGCTAAACTTAAGTGGCAGTGGGCGGGGCACATTGCACGTAGAACCGATGGCCGTTGGGGCGGAAAGGTTCTTGAGTGGCGACCACGTACCGGAAGGCGCAGCGTGGGTAGGCCCCCCACAAGGTGGACTGATGACCTGGTAAAGGTCGCTGGAGTCCGCTGGATGCGGGTGGCGCAGGACCGGTCATTGTGGCACTCTTTGGGGGAGGCCTATGTTCAGCAGTGGACGTCTTTGGGCTGATATGATGATGATGATGATGATGAAAACGTATAGATTTTTATTTTAACCACCGTACAAATATTGACAATACCAAAAAAAGTGCGAAAACTTCGTGGTTTTTCGAGTGCTGCAAAGTTAGCACTGATCTTTCGAAGCTACAAACTTGGATATACGGTACTGGCAGTGGTTCTAATAACATATTAAAAATCATAACTAGCCGTTGGGTTGCGACTGGAGTTCGTAGCCCGCTGCTGTATGGGAATTTAAGATCCCATTTAGGAGCTAGATACGAAACCAGATCAGATAGGTAGAGTGAGGATATAAGCAGGCAAGAGCTGGATAAGACTAATTGGAGAGGCCTATGGTAATTGGGTAATTGGAGAGGCCTATGTCCAGCAGTGGACTAAGATAGGCTGATGATGACAGTGATCTGGTTATGTAAAGAAGGAGGCAACGTAATTGCGAAAGAATAAGAGCTAATTAGGAGTTAACTGTGAGTTCATTGAGAGTTAATGTAGGAAGCAGCTGTTTTTTTTGTTGCAATTACCTAGTGAAATCCCATAAGTTGTTCGGTATGCACATCTTCACTTTTTGTCATTCCTGGTCATGACCAGAAAGTCAGTCAGTTCGTAGATCATAAGTATTTTACAATAGATACAGACATCAAGTGGCATGTGTTTAATAGCAATGACATGACCGATGCTCGCTTTGGCAGGGCATCAAATCAAAGATGACGAGTGAACATTACGGCCGCGAGTGGGCAGAGTCACAACTTGTGACCGGTGTTACGTACTCACTCTGTATATTTGACAGAGATAGAGCATACATAACAGGAGCCGTAGCATGGTTGGCCTTATCACGCGACAAGTGACAAGATAGGAGCGTCGTCTCGTTCTATCGAACGGTGTCAGCCAGTGACGCACGCTCTATCCTATCACCTATCGCGTGACAAGGCCAACCATGCTACGGGGCCTGGAGTAGCCTTATGTCGTATTTGCGTACAAAAATGCCTGCCGAATTTTGCGGGTCGGGGGGAGCATCTTAATAGGATATTGAAACTCAATTGTATATTGAAAGCTTGAAGTGGTTGAACGTTTATAACATCACGTGCTTACAGCAACATGCGGGCATTTTTATGATCAGTGTTCTCTTGCGAGGCGATTTTGTGAATGACCATTAATCGATTGTGAAATTGTCTTTGTACGATTTTTTGCTGAAAGTTACTGAAAGGCTACTCCAGTTATGTATGCTCTATGATATCGGAATATTATATTCGGTTCGTGACTTTGCGTAGATTTGCGTTTTCATCCCCTAATTCACTCTCTTTATGTTTGTTTTCGCAACACAAAGCAGCCTTTGCTCAAGAGAGACAGACAGACAGATATACATAGTTACTGTTGCTTTTATAATACCTATTTACGAAAAAAATTCTGTATGCTTTCAGGCGATCTTCAACACTAACGTCTCTAACCTCAAGAATAATATTTTTTGTAATATTCTCCCTTCAAATACATCTTAAAATCTTGTCTTGCACGTTAATTGTTATTGAGTCCCGGCGCTAACTTATCAATAGACATTGTACTAAGTTATAATTCATAGTTACGTACTTTTACACAGTAGACAAGGAAACGTTAATGAGTGCTGTTCGCCAACAAACTGTTATTTATGCTGCGTAAGCCCTTGTTTTGGTTCAAAAAAATACTAGCGACGCACGCGGCATTTGCAGGAATCACAGAACACAGTAGGTATGTATTTAACTTTGTGGGACTAATACTAATTTTATATAATACAGGTAAAGTTTGTGAGGACGGATGTAGGAGGTAATCTCCGGAATAACTAAATAATACTTCGACTTTTCGCTATCCCCATCAAATAATTTGAGACTTTTTGGAACACAGCCGAAATGGCAGCAAAGATTAACCGAGTCTCTCAGGGTTTGGTAAATCATGAATACTTATTTGTAATACGTTGGGATCCCGCAGATATTTTGGTGCTATAATGTCTTTCCTGTTCCCATCGGGATACCTATTTCACTGCGCGTTTTCGATTTTTATTAGTGATGCGTCGTAGCAATATGTTGTGACGACAGCAGTAGATGGTTTATTATATTGCATTAGGAAGGTAAGTGGCGCTAGCACAACCTGACGCGACAGGAGACAATCTTCCCTATTCTTTCTAATTAGCACGAAGCGAAATATTGAATCGGGTCAGTCATCACTCGAGAACCAGTCGTCTTAATTTAGAGCCATAATAATAAAGCATCATATTGATGAACAAGCATCCATCCAGCATTACCAGCAGATGGATAAAAAAGCACAGAGACTAGACTTTGAAAGATCACACATTATCACTTATCCAACGATAAGTGATAAGTAGTCACGTGTCGACGCGTTAGTTATGTCGTCTGTCAAAACCATGTTCCAGCAAACGATGACAGTAAGATACTGATAAATAATTTAATGTACGTAAGTATGACAAACGATAAAATCTATTAGGCCTGCACGGCTATCACAAGACGGCGCGCGAGCTCTCTCGATTTTTCTCGCACTATATCTCTCTATTTTTTCCAATAAGAGAGAGACGGATGGTGCGAGAAAAATCGAGAGAGCTCGCGCGCCGTCTTGTGATTGCCGCGCTGCAGTCGTGCGAACTCTCAAGAAAGTAGGTATCATGTTGTGTTATTAAGGAGTCAAAAGTGGCTCCAAATGGTTCGTCTAATATAACACACGGCTGCTGCGTCGCCAGTTCCTTTTGGCTTTGAACTTGGCTGGACGCGCTGCCGCGTGTCTAGATATGTTAAACTGAACTGACCTGGCTGTTCAGCGACTCGTCTAGCGTGTCGTCGGTCCTGGCCGAGTAGGTGGGGGACAGCATCACGGTGCGGTAGTCTCCCTCGAACTGCGGCGGGTAGCTCTGCGGCAGCGGCGTGCGCGGCAGCGACTCGGGCCGGAACGCGGCCGGCGGCATCGGGCTCGGAGTTCTGTGTGGAGAGAGGTGATATACAACTGTTGTTGAATCTTTACTTTGATGCTACCGGTGGTAACCTGTAACTGGTCATTTGTATTTTAGCTACATATGTATAATCAATGTGTTTTTGTAGCTGTTGGTTCTCCAAATATACATTGAGCCAGTAACGGCGGCCGCAAGTTGCGGACGAGATATTTCAGCAGATTTTGTACAGTAAGGGAAATGTATTCACGTACCACCGTTGAACCCTGTCGCAATTGACAGGCCGCCGTCACTCAAACTCGAGTGGTATGTCACCTTATTGCGATAGGGTTCTACAGTGGTACGTTAACACATTTCCCTTACTGTACATCATCAGGGCACAGCATTTAGTGGCCGCTTCCGAATTGTTACTAGTGGCTGCGTTTAGTGGCGCCCATTGGTGGCTGTAACGCGCCGGCACTCTTAGACGTCCAGCGAGTAAAAGTTAAATTAAATTAATATTTATTCCAGACGTTGGACATCCATGTTATGTTAGTTAATCTTAATCTAAGTTAGTATCTGCATATAAACATGTATATTTACTTAGCTCTAAATTGCGCACCCGCTTTTATTTGGCTGGCCCAGTGTATTAAAATGGGACAGGCATCTTGTCAGCAATGATACCCAGGAGTTAAGGAGTAAAGGGCGAGTTAAGGTGGACAAGAATCAAACGTGTGAAACTCGTCTTCTGCTATCGAAACGCTGTGATTCGCTGATTTCGGTCTTCGCTTCACTGGAAGCGGTTATAATACGTAACTGTAAATTGCGCTCAACATGATCTGCGTAGAGAGCTAGTTCTATGAAATTTTGTATAAAATTACCGTCTGCTCAGTCCAATGTTACGTGATGCATCAAGAGAGGTTGTATAATTAACCTCTTGGAAGGTCCGCCGAAAAACTGGTCCCAGTCCTCAAGAATTATCCCAGCGTCTCCACCAAGTTCCAGACACGGCCCTAACTTTTTAGCTGAATACACGGTGAGTCATAGGTAGTCAAAAATAATATTTCAGAACATAAAAAGTATCTACTGCTAAGGGGCCTTGTACCCACTCGGCCCTGAAAGACCTTTCTTTCGACTCTTTCATTTCTCACGATCTTGATCCGGTATTGTATAGTCCACGTGATGATGAAATAAAATCATTTCTTTAACGTCCACTGTACCTACATTTTACGACGCTCGATGACTTACATAATGACAATGACATCACACGTCCACAAGGGCATTGGATTTGATGGAATTTGACATTGAATTAGAGATACGAGTAAATGTGTGCCAACAAATATTGTGTGTGTGAACAATTATTTCATTAAACTGGTTAATTAGACGTACAAAATGATAAATGTCTCCTTACCCTGGTACTCTACGTAATGAAATAATGTTACAAGTGATTATTGTAAGTTTAAAGTAGTAGATACTGTTGTACAAATATTTTCTGTTCGCAACTTTTATAAGTAGCAGGAAAGAAATATATCGACCTTTAAAATATAGCATGTAGTTGTCTGATACAATTATAAACATCAATGTGGGTGCATATCTACAACCGAAACTTCAGTTACTTACTTGGTTACGAAGTAGGTAATACCGACTGTTGTTATGTTATAAGACTAATAAGTTATGTATTTATAAGTTACAAGATTTATGGAGAAGAAGTTAGGCTTCTTCTCCATAAATCTTGTAGTAGGGAGGGACTACACTGATTCCATAAAAAACTAAACACGAAAAAAAAAAAAACACTAATAAAGAGTGCATTTAAAACAATTAAGGGTTGGGACTTCCTATTAAGTATGCAATACCTGTATCAGGAAGCCCCGCTCCTCCATAACAACCAGTTGTAGGTTTTAAGGAAATAAAACAAAAAATAAAGTTTTTTTTAAACAGGCAAAAATAAAGTTTAAGATGGTACAATTACGAACGAGTTAGGACTCATTTTCGTGTTTAGTTTTTTATGGAATCAGTGTAGTTCCAACTTCTCCCCTGATAGCATTGTAAGGGCATTTCTTTAAACGTTTCAATAGCTTTCATCGTATGTCGTAATGCTAAATGCCAAGTTTTGTCGAAGTGATGGCGGTTCAAACTCTTAAGATGCGCCTTTTGATGAAGCTTTGTGTTTTCCAAGGACATCAGTGTCAACATACCTGTACGGAGAGTTAGCGCTGCAGACGGGCGATCGCGGCGCGAGGGACGAGGCGTAGCGCGGCTGCTCCCGATCGACGTCCCTAAGCATGGTGTGAGGTGTGAGTGACATGAGACAATGGACCCTGACGCCAACACGATAACGTTCATATTGAGATGAAGATGGCGTGTTGACGTTGAAAAAGTACACGAGTATCTATTTCCGTGCATGTGTTCAAGCTTTGGATAAGAAATGGTAGCCACCAACATCAATCTCTGCCATAACTAAGTGGGCAAAAATATCTGACGCGTCCTTACGGTCCTGGAAAAAATAGAGTCGTGTCAGATTTATACGCGCTTTGTTATGACAGATATTAACGCTGGTAACGTACAAACAGCTCACATGCTTAAGGTTTAAGTAGGTAATTTCTCATTTATTGTTTCTTGTACCTCATAGAGGTACATATTTCCAGAGAAACTAGACTCGAACAAAAATTAGGACTTTAAAGCCCAATATCACGTAAACGGATCACTGAATTGAAAAATAGTTTTTAAAACCCGTAATATTTTTGAACTAGCTATCCAACACACCATGGGTTGATAAAAATAGTAGATTGTTAACCAAGGGTTGAAAGCCACCCTTTTCAGTCGAGATATTTTGGCGCTCGAACGAAGTAAAATGGGTGGCTTTCATCCGAGTTAAACACTCTACTTTTCATTTCGAATAATAGGAATTTAAACAACACACAGGAAATACAACATCAAAAAAATTATTAAAAAAAAATCAGTTTAACGAAGTGTGGCTGTTTAGGTTTCTGACATTGGTAATTTTTTTTAATAACTTTTCAGCCCTAGGGGCGACATGCCTCAATTTCAACCTGCTATTCAGATAAACAATGACCTACTTTCAGAGTATGAGAGATGAAAATAAAAATACATCCCCGCTTGGTTCCCTAAAAAATATTTTTTTCTAAATTTTATTCTACAATTTTGTCAGCGTGATTGATTTGTATACCTATGCTTCAGCATCGTAGTATTAAGGGTCACTGAGCTAAGCCGCAGACAAACAGACGGACATGGCGAAACTATAAGGGTACCTTGTTGACTACGGAACCCTAAAAACAATCACGAACAGCCAGAATTATACTTAGTGCATGTAGAATTGTAGATGCTGCCAGAAATAAAAGAACAAACCGAAAAAAGTTCCATCATGTCAAAATCAGAAATAGATACTCTTATAAACAAATCTACGACAACACATACGAACATATTACAGTACCTATGAGTTTCTTAAAGTAAACAAAAATGCACTGAACTAACAGGCGTGTGATTTCATGCAAACATGCGTTCTGTTAGAGCCACATGGTAAAAAGTAAACATAGATGACCTACTTCCGAAATTCAAAATATACCTACTTAAGGAGCATGAAACGATAGTTTGTTTTCGATTTAAGCAGAGTAATATTGGGTATTTGAGGATGTATGTGCTAGTTTCGAGCAGTCAAACTTGACCACCAATCTGTGGGAAGGAAACTGCAACTAACGACACAACAATTTATGAGGGCAAAAGTTTGGAGGACGGATGCTGATATCCACTTTTCTTTAAAAACTTGAAATGAATGTAATTGTATAAGTTTTACCTAAGCTGCCTTTCGTCCGAAATCAAACTTTATTTCTATAAGATTTCATATTTTTAAGTAAGAATTTCAATAAATACTATGGGTAACGATTCAGTAAAGAGCGAACCCAAGGGCACAGGAATTCCGCTGAGCTTATTCTGACCGCAGCTGCTCCAAAAAAAACTATGGAACTACCTACCACAGACAGCGAAGAATGCGTCTGCCTGTCTGCGGTAGGACCATAGATTTTGTAGGGGACAGCTGCGGACGGAATCAGCCCAGCGGAATTCGGTCGCAGAATTTCTGCCTATCTGTCTACTAGGCAAGGTACTATAGCCTACAATGGCGTTACCGTTTGACAACGTTTTAGTAAAACAACAACTTTGTCATACATATTTTGTAAAATAATTGCAATTCTCATCTTTTTAATGTTGACAAACATAAATATATATCAAATATAGCGCGACATTGTAAAATTCTTTGAATACCGGGTCGGTTACGCATTTGTTTACTCTGGCTGGTGCATGTTTTGCGCATTAACATGAAATGCAATTTACGTGACATCATGTGGCTGTTACTTATTTAAACACGTGTCAAATTAAATTTAAACTGAGGAAGAAATATTACAGGTCTGAAGATGCTTATAGGAACCATGCGAATTCGAATCTACTACAACAGCTATTTTCAATTGATCCGAGTAAGGGCTGCTATGGGTAAGATATCAGCAATTGTTTGCTATATTGCGGTTGGTTTATACGGTATAAACTTATCGTACGTTTCCCGGAAAGTACATAACACGACACCAAGGATGCATGGTTATAGGCTTACTCAGCAAACTCGTGATAGAAGGTGGGAGTGGAAACTCTGCCCACATATCCGCCGGTGGCCCGTGGCGGCAGTGAGTACAGATGTGAGCCGGAACCGCCCCTGCGTTTACATCTCCACATTTAAGAACATGTCAGTGTCACCTTCACTGACGCCACCATCTGGCAGATTGACCCGACCTCAGTTATTTTAAATAATCCCGGAATGTCCCACCAAGGCGACGCGTTCCTTGGCGTCTTCCAATAGTTTCAATTCGTCTGGTATTTGATGGAAGTGACGTGATGAATCGAAGCGTTGTAACTCAGCCAGGGTCAAATTGGCGAAAGCTTTTTTCGTTATTGCTGCGTTGATGACGTTATATATAAGCTTTAAGATTGCGTTGAAACTCAAACAACCAATGCTTGTTTCCTTCGGTTCATCTATACAACACAGAAGATAGGTAACATGACATGCCTAGTGACGAAATTTCTTGCCTCTGAGTTGCCTGTTTAAGACTTGTAAAATTGTAACTTCGTCAATCGGGGTACAATTGAGTTTATTTCATATATATCAATGCAGAAATATACTAGTCACTTGCATGTCTTTTCTATGTTGTCTAGATGAACTATATCTTATTCAAAGTTCTTATTCTGCCCCTACAAGTGATAAAACAATAGGCGGTAGGTATTTCAAAAATATTCATTTACGACTCACAAGGAAAGGTACCCAACAGTCCCAATTTGATTTACTTTCATATATGTTATAGAGTAGTCTAAAATAACACTTATTTTTTTAGCTACCCAAACTCAACCTGTTGGGAGAAAGTGTACTGAAAAATGACCAAACCCTCTAACTTCTGTAGAGATTTGTTCAAGCAAATTATGGTAGGAATCACAGGTTTCCATTTGCACTTTAAATAAAAATTTCGTTAATTCAGTGAACTCTTTTTATTTACCAACAGATTCTTCGGTATATTTAGAAAACCCAACTGTCCCATTCACTAGTCCCCCGCGCCTGTTACAGAATTTAATCATTTTTGAGATACCGCTCCTCAAACAAAGGCAGAATTTGTCTCTATAAATTGACCGAAACGTGTGCATTGGCACCATGGACCTAAGATACTCGGGACAAGCTATGGTACTAATAATACCACGTGCGAGCGAGATGGTAGCATACGAATCTCGATAAGTGTGACAGAAAAGGAAATATCATTCGCTGTCCTTGTCATAGTTCCACTTTTTTTCTGTTTGCCACAACTGATTTAGTATGAAGTTGTGACCAATAAACCACTACCCACCCAAAATGGTAAGCGATCAGCCATTTTAAGACCAGTTCTTAATTTAGCTGAAGCCTTTCTGTCCCTCATTGTGGCAACACGTATAGCCTGTCCTGAGTACCATAGGTCCATGATTGGCACAGATAGCGTCCTGTTTGTATAACCTTACCTCTGCACAACGAGTTTGATGTGGTTCTGCGCATTCTTGAACAAGTTCTGCGCGTCCTCATGCCTCAGGTCCCTCGCGTCGTAGTCATCGATCTTGGCGATGATGTCGCCGCGGATCAGGTCCTTGCCGGCCGGCGTGCCGGGGGTCACCTGGAAGTTACCGGTCATATGAATGTATACACTCGGCAGCTACATGAATAAAGTTTTTATTATTATTCATCTTCATTCATTTTATTTTCTTTATTATTATTTATGTCTTTCCCGCTCACGGGACATGATGTCCCGGACCTTTGGGAGGCGTGCGTGGGGCTAGGTACCTGTAAGTACTAACTGAGCCAACACGTAGGTGCCCTTTTGACAATTTAATGGAATGCAAGGAGTACACCGAGCGGATGCTGTCCCTGCCCGTGTCATGGGACGCGCACAGAGACAGCACCCGCTGGGGTGTATAGGGACTACAATCGGTTTCATTTCATCTCACGCAATCACGTCCGAAAACGACTCTCACGATTTCGATGGAGTTTGGAATATAGGGGTTTACGGGGGCGAGCAATCGATCTAGATGGGTCTCATGTCTGGGAAAATTCGTTTTCTCCGTATTTTGTCTATTTTCACCCGAGCAGAGCGCGGTCGCCCCGGGACTACGTAAAATGTCTGCACATGTGATGAACTTAAATGTAGGTAAGCTTTATATATGCACCTATCGTTTCGTTACAGAAAAATATGTATATGTACATAAATATTGTAACTTAAAAAAAACTGAAAATATAGGAGAACACAACACTTGGACAAGAAAAACATTATTTACTAAATAACAAGTGCAAGGAGCAATTCTCTTTCGCCAGGAAATTTCGGGCGCCATAATCGCCATGATGATTGTTTTGCTGCCAATAACTTAGTGTTGAATCCGAAAAAAACGAAATGTATAAAATTCACACTAGCGAACTCAAATGTAAACTTAGCCTCAAATATTAAACTTAATGGTGACACCATAGAATTTGTAAAGTCAACTGTATTCTTAGGTATTACGTTAGACTCTAAACTGCAGTGGGGTTCCCACATAACTGCGATAGGAAGTAGGTTGAGCTCCGCTGCTTTTGCAGTCAGGAGAATAAGGCAGCTTACCAATGTAGCAACGGCACGGTTAGTTTACTTCGCTTACTTTAACAGTATAATTACTTATGGTCTTATTTTATGGGGATCAGCGGCAGATATTGAGACTGTATTTATTTTACAAAAAAGGGCTGTTAGAGCAATTTATAACCTCGGGTCGCGTGACTCATTAAGAAAATTTTTCAAGGAAACAGATATTCTAACACTGCCGTCGCTATACGTATTTGAAATAATAATGTATGTTAGAAAGAATTTATACAACAACCCAACAAACACTGATAGGCCCAAAGTTACCAGAAGCGCAGGGAAGCTCAAACAACTTTTTACAATAATACTCTGATACTGAAATTATATATTGTATACTGTTTTGAAAAAATGACACCTCGTCGAGTTTTTTACGCCGGTTCTTCTCGAGGCAGAGGTTTACTTTCCGAACCGGTGGTAGTTTATCGACATTCATACTATTCATAGGTGCATGTAATATGCCTAAATTGAACAATAAATCACTTTGACTTTGATTATCACCTCTTTTATGGAGTTCATAGATGACGCCATTATGTTAAGAAGATATGTAATTGCCAAACGAAATGAACGGTACAGATACCTTTGTATAGTAAAACTAGCTACAATAGGTTTTTTTTTTATAGGAACGCGACATTGTATAGACATAGCAGTCTTTATAATTTACTAATCTCTCATAACAAAGATGTTCAGACTCCAGAATCTTCAATTAGCGCTAAGTAGCCCAGACATAAACAAGTCTGAATTTCGAGAAGCAAACGTAAATGAACGCCAAACCAATAAATAATACTGAAGCGTTGATTTCGGTAAGTCACGGGCAATAAATTAAGGATACAGACAGATCGTATTTCAAAGCGGGCTATGGCGTTCATTTGTGATCAATAAATGAAAAGGTTGGTTTTGATTGTAGTTATAAAATGTATGGAGTGGAGATCCAGGGAATCAAAAGAACCTCAGCGAAACTAGAGAAATAACTGAACAAAAGTAGCGGGAGGACACTCAAGTATTGCATAGAAGGAATTTTTCCCGTAATCGAGCAAATCATGTTGATAATGATGATCGCTAGGGCTGACCTGGATCAGGGCCGATGCGTCCAGATGATTTTGAACGCAGCAGTGGACGCAATTATACTGAACAAGAAGAGGAGAAGAAGATGACGATCGGATATACACTTCGAAGCAAAGAAATCGAGCCAACTTCATATTTTTCCTAATTCCTGTTTTATGGAAAAACTGCCGAAGGAAATGTGGAAAATTGGGTATCGTCTGAAAGATAATTTTGTTTTCTATTGAATGACTTTACTTTCAGTTGAAATTCCCTTTTTGCTTATAGATAACAGCTCAGGATAACAGTAGCAAACACTGAAGCAACTGTTTCATCTTTTGAGTGGGTTTCCTGTACAAAATGATCTAAGAATTTAAATGTTTTTTTGCATATTACCACACTTCCCACTGACACTAAGACTGCCCGAAATTAAATTCCTACGTAGAAAATAGCTCGTTATTTAATATTATGTCACCGCACTCGAAGGTTGAGAGAGATGGGCCATGACATTCTACAGTTTCGTTCGCTCACCTCAGAGATATAAAAAGAAACACAGGTGGGATGGACGTAGAATCATAATTACAATTCTCGTAGATATTTAAGTCTCTGTAAATGTAAAAAGTAACCCAAACAGTCAGCCTTTTTAAGAGCTACCAAAGCCGTTTTGATGGCGTCATCTGCATTAACTAGTTACAATGGCGCCGGCATACTCGTATGGTTAAATTTGTTTCTTGGGAAGACATCACGGCTATCACAAGACGGCGCGCGAGCTCTCTCGATTTTTGTCGCATTATCCGTCTCTCTTATTAGAAAACTTAGAAAGAAAGGTATAGTGCGAGATAAATCGAGAGAGCTCGCGCGCCGTCTTGTGATAGCCATGCAGTTTCAATACGAAGGTAACACCAGCGATCATATTGCCGAGGCCCTCGAAGGGACGTTAGAAGTGCATCGCTAGACGACCTTGTAACTGGACGACACGAGAGCGACGTATGCACCGGCTTTGGACCGCGTCCAGGCTAATTGCGTCCGCCGGCGACGCTCCGCCAACCGCCGTCGACATTTTTATCGAAAACAACCGCCGGATAGGAGGCCGCGGATCGGCGCATATCCATCACGCTTCCCGAGTCAATGGCGAGGACGTGTTAAATATATTCTTGTCCATCGACACATGCGAGCGAGCATACTCACCCTGACGTTAATTCGAGCTGTGGGGAGTCTTTGATGATCCTACATGCCCCAGCTGGCGGATATTTACGCGGATGCTTTTCACTTGTGCTCATGACGCAATTGCATGACCTAGCCTAGAGACGTTGCTGAGCAGCTTGACGCACGAGTACTGGCCGCATCTCATTAACAAAATAGTACACATCATTAGAATGAAACAGTATTCAGAGGTGGCGAAAGAAGATACTCGTGTTGTCCCCAGTTTTTAATGCCAAAAACTTCATTCGCATTAGCTATGCTGAGTTGGGTCCATTTTATCACGTCTTTCATACCTAACATCTTACATCATATTTTTAGGCTTCCGTAGTCAAAAAGAACCTTAAGAGTTTTGAGGGATCATTTAAACGCTCTATAAACGATCCCACCCATATTTTCCTTTTGTACCTAACTCAACTCAAACATCATTATAAATAAATGACATTAATCATTCTTTTTCAAATTTTCCACCATAAGGTACCTACAGGGCCTTTATGAATAATCCCCATTTTCATTAGTGTGTGCAATTCACCCAACTCCTGAAACAAGTGAGGGTAACGAATGTTTAAGAGTTCGCATATTCGTGTCGTGTGCCGTATATATTTTTGGCACGCTCTGTAAACATAAACAGCTTGATGGATTTTGATATATGACGTGTCATTAGACTGGCCCCAATTGAGGGAGTGATAGTAGAATTTAATGTTTAGGTAAGGAGTAAACATCTTGACACATTTTAGAGAACAAAACAAATCAGATAGAGCAGCAATCTGCCTCATATATAGTACATACATATAGCCAGGGATCGGAACCGGTTTTTTCAAAAATCCCCGAAGTAGTCTAATATTTTGAATTATTTTAGGCTCTTAATGTAGGACTCTATCGTGTATTTAGGTATCATATTCGTATTATTAGACTGTCCGATCAAAAATGATATTATAACCAAAGAACAAAATAATACTGGTTTAATTTGTATGGAGAAAATACCGGTATCCGATCCCTGCATATAGCACAAGCACTAGATTCCCTCCAATCATTGGCACGTGCCAAGGTAATGTAATGAATAGGACAATCTTGTAAAAACTCCATGCCAATTGATGAATGTTGACTTTATTGACGTATGTAGTGTTGAGGGCGCCAACCTTTGATTTTAATTACAAAAAAGTACCGTTTCATTAGTACCTATTGACTTCTAAATCGCGGAACCAAATGGTTCATGGGAATGAGCAAATCGAAAAGTATTTCGGAAACTTTTTACAGATGCACCGGTTGTCTTCCGTATCAGACTGAGGAAATAGGTAGGTATGTGTACATTTAGAGCAACAGTATTGACGATGTAAAGTTCGGATTACAGTTGGTAATCCCTGTTCCACTAGCCCAGCTAGCAGACGACAGGATCAGGGATACATACCGGGCGCATGTAGTCTTACACGACTTTGGTCTTAAACGACCTGCAGCCGTAGCATGGTTGGCCTTATCACGCGACAAGTGACAAGATAAGAGCGTCGTCTCGTTCTATCGAACGGTGTCAGCCAGTGACGCACGATCTATCCTATCACCTATCGCGTGACAAGGCCAACCATGCTACGGCTCCTGCGGCAACGGTTTTTCTAATTCATTGCGCGTGATCCCAACTAACCACAGTGCGTTGCGCGTCTCGACCGCGCAATGAACAGATAAAACGCTGCCGCAGGTCGCTTAAGACCAAAGTCGTACGCCGTAAACGCGCGCAGCGTATTTCACGACGTCGCGTGCGTGTCAGAATATATGGGAATCCATATATAGTCTATCTCGCCGTGTCACAGCTCACACTAACCGTGCTGGGCGGTGCGCTGCGCGAAATTGCACAAGTGCGTAAACGCAGCCTTTGTTTCCGCACCACAAGTAGCTTATAACGAGAATAATATATACGCTGCTACGTGTAGGTATGTCAACTAGTATATCAGTGTATTATGTATAATGTAGGTCGCTGTCTAGTCAAGCTCGATAAAAGTCCAACTCGATATTGCAATGACTCACTACCCAGATGGAAAGGAAGTAATGAATGTTTTAATGATATCTTGCACGAGAAAGGGATCAAGGCTGCTATTGAAGATTTATTACTCTGAAGGTCGGCAGATAATTTTAATGGATATGCTGTATGTAATTCCGATGAGGAATTGGGAGGCGTACATATAAGTAAGTACTTCGTATACGCATCGCTCAGATAATACCTAAATCTGGTCATTCACGGCCGCTTCAGCAAGCCAAAATCGGTCCATGAATGTGAAAACTGTAGCGTTTATTATCCCCCCCCCCCCCCCCCTTTGATATCCAAACGGATAGAAAGTCATTACAACGCGCCAACCTGTCATCCGAATGGAACGATGGTGAATCAATGTAATTTATCTACACATCACATACTATAAACCCGCTAAAATGCGTTCAGAAACTGGAAATCTAGTTGGTCATGATTTGAAATCTAGTCGGCCATAGCGGTGCAATGGCGGTTATTCTAATAGTTCCCGAACACATCATTGAGGATTTATGACATGTGTGTAGATAAAGTAGTGTATGCAACTGAACATAATGAGGCCTTAAAACATTCGTGTGATCCGATCCTATTATGAAATGGCGCAGGACCGGTCAATTTGGCACGAAGAAGAGGGAAGTCCGCGAGCTCTGCCTTTTCTCTTCCGAGACAAATATATACAGTACCGGTCAAAAGTTTAAGTTCACTCTTTGTTTTAGGTACAAATGAGTACTTTTGGACAATAATTTTTTGCAGTTCGGAAGCCGAAATTTGTTTCCAACTGATCCGTTATGGTTTCCAGAGATTTGTTTACTTAGTCAGACACAATTCACGTACATTTCTAAACAACGCATTCCCTAAAATCTTATAGGAATGACGGCAAAGGCTGGGCCATATATGGGCTTGCCACTTAAACAGTTTGAAACAATTTTCGACATCTGAACTGTAAAACATTATCACACAAAAGTACAAATTTGTATCAAAAACAAAGGATGAACTTAAATTTTTGACCGGTACTGTACATTAACGTACTTCTCCTGCCATTCTTCTGAGAGCTTTCATCACAACAGAGCCCACATGAATGGCCTGCGCTGTTTCCCGATCCGCAGCTTGACCAACTGCTTCAGAAATCGCCTTTTCTATGTGTTCTTTTACAGCCTTCTCGGCCTCTATTGCTGCTTGCTTCGCGGTTTCTTTTGCATCTTCTTTAGCAGCAGTTTTTGCAGCCTCTATTTCCTGCTCCTTAGAGGCTCTAGATGCGGCCTTGGCTACTTGCTTAAATGCTTTTACAGCATGTTTCATGGCTATCTTCATGGCTGCCTTTTCAGCATTTGCCTCTTCCTAAAATTTATGGCCTATCTCCAGCAGTGTTTCGGCTGATATGATGATGATGATGATGATGAAATGGACGGACGTAACGAAAGTTACTACGGAACCCTCGGGCCGCTAGCCAGACTCAGCGGTTTAGGCGTGAAAAGATAAAAGACAGACAGACTTACTTTCGCATTGATAATATTACTACCTATACCTATAGTGTCGCATCGCAACGCTAGATTACTTATTTCGGCATCGACATTCGCCACTTTTTCAAAAACGACAATGTGATTGCCATAATTATCTCGAGGTGTCACTAAAAGGTGCTAAATACAGACCCAGGGAAAACATAACTAGAAACGAATAATAATACCTTAACGTTATGATAACTGGAGCCTTCAGAAGATATCCAATTCCCATTCGCAAGAAATGTATTAGGTATGTTATGGAAGTTGAAGATTATATTTGCAGATGTCAAGATATGGAGGCTTTTTCTGTAAATTTATAATACTTAAACAGATAATGTCTGTGAGATTGTAATTTTGGAAGTTTGTATTGTAGGGGGCGAGTTCCTGAACCGGAACCACTGTTTCGATTTCAAAAATTATTTCACCTGGAGCCGTAGCATGGTTGGCCTTGTCACGCGATAGGTGATAGGATAAAGCGTGCGTCACTGGCTGACACCGTTCGATAGAACGAGACGACGCTCTTATCTTGTCACTTGTCGCGTGACAAGGCCAACCATGCTACGGCTCCTGTGTATAGATCGGATTTTCCGGATGGATATATGCTATAGTTTTTTTACCAGACCAGGGCGAAGCCACGCGGGCACTAGTCTAGGAATCAATAAAAGCCAATCGACATCCACACACACTTCTGGCAACAACAATACAACCACGTGACCCTCTTTTGTTAACAACGCGTAAAAATATAACGATACAAGGTCTAGAGCTACATTTCTAATCCCAATAAACATTGTTTAAGTACAGTGTGGATTTACCTAGTTTAAAAAACCGGACAAGTGCGAGTTCCACTCGCGCGGTGAGGGTTCCGTATATAAAATATTGAGAATTTTCCCGTACTTTAAATAATCACACTTTTTATAGGTTTTCCTGTAATCTTTAGGCAAGGAACTATTTTCCATATTTTTTTTCAGAAAGGAGGTCAATTTTCGTCTTTTTTCCTAAATTACTTCAAATCTGTTTTTACTAAAATTATATTACTAAATATATATTTGAGATGCTTACAATAACCCCTTTCATTTGATATGTCACACAATACAGTTTGCGAAACTTTTTTTTTAATTTTCCAGTTTACCCCCCAAAAGTGGCCCCCTTGTTCAGAATTCATTAATTTACTTTATGCGTCCATCAATTTACATATGTTTACCAAATTTCAACTCAATCGGTCCAGCAGTTTCGGAGCAAATCGGCTGTGACAGACGGACAGACAGACGCACGAGCAGGATTCGGAACCGGTTTTTTCAAAAGTCCCCGAAGTAGTCTAATATTTTGAATTATTGTAGGCTCTTAATGTAGGACTCTATCATGTATTTAGGTAACATATTCGTATTATTAGATAGCCTGAACAAAAATGATATTATAAACCAATGAACGAAATAAAACCGGTATTTTTGTATGGTGAAAATACCGGTATCCGATCCCTGCGCACGAGTGATCCTATAAGGGTTCCGTTTTTTTTCCTTTTGAGGTACGGAACCCTAAAAACTAACTTCCGTGAGATTGACAGAACGATTTGGCCATTAAAATGGGGCCAAGCCAAACAATGTCTTAGGCGGCTGTCGAACGCGCGACGCCATCCAAGAATACACGGGCCTATAGAGAGACATCGCTCTCGATTTGATGGTGATCTAGTTTTAACAACTCATTTAAAATTGTGTGTTGAAACTATCTAATGGTTTGAGCCATAAAATACGCCATGCACTTATTCTTCATGTAAAAATACAAGAACTAGACTTGATCGATATTGAGGAATAAGTTATTTATTGCTATCAGAAGAACCACTTGATTTCTTTCATATGTGCACAGTTTCACGAAAATCTTCATGTATAGTCCACAGACTTTTAAAGACGAATTGTAAAAACAAGCCAAATTAAACGATACATCTATCAAAACACTGGTTCAAGCCCGCACTAGCCGGTGGCATGCTCCAGGCATTGTTTGTTTACACCGGCCATTCCATAGCGTACCCGCGTCACGATGAGAGGGGTCGCGAGGTCCGCGCCGCCGACCAGCCGGAGCCCCCAGTTGGTGTCTCGCTGCTCCCTCCGAAGGGTCACCACGAACGTGTGCAGGCGCCCCATGGCGAGGGGTTGAGGATGCGCGCGCGCGCGGTCTCGACGGCTAGACGCAACGTTGTGGCTAAATTGGCGCACCCGCCCCGCCCCGCCTGCATGCAACCCTGCGCCCGCAATCGACCTACTTCGATTTACGGAAACCTAGGGCAGTATCGGCCGTCCGGCTATAAACACCCCCCCTGGTTCGATTTCGAAAGCGTTTATGAGCAGCAGCAAGCTTTAAACTGTATACCTACTCGTTTTGATACTGTATGCATTGCAATATATGGTAAATGTACAGGAGCCGTAGCATGGTTGGTGTCACGCGATAGGTGATAGGATAGAGCGTGCGTCACTGGCTGACACCGTTCGATAGAACGAGACGACGCTCTTATCTTGTCACTTGTCGCGTGATAAGGCCAACCGTGCTACGGCTCCAGGGGAATATTTGCAATCATATTTAGTTAGATTAATAAACATGAATAATTAGTCCAATTAATTTAGTTGAGCAAGCTAGCGAGGTTAACTAAACGATTTGGCAAACTGGCTTACTATGTAGCAATGTACATTATGTTGTAAAGAAATCAGTGATTTCCAAAAAAGTTACACTTCATTGACTAAGGATCAAATAAAACGAAAAGAGCACGAGGTTTTTAAAAGGACTTAGAAAAAATAGGGACTTATTTTCGGATACATTACAAAATCATTAATTGTAAACGAAACCATAAAATCCAACTAAAGAGCGAATATTAATAAGAACTTGAACACAAACCGCTTTATAAAATACTTCAATATGCTAATTGAGAAAGCAAGCTAAATAAATACGAACTTATTCGACAAAATGCGATGGAAAGACGTTAATCACTACATCTGCATAATTATGAAAACAAAAATACGCTAGCTACCTCATCATCGGTGACAGGGGATTTGTAAACAGCGCGCATTTATAAAAAAATACCTGACTTCTGGCCGGCAACAACGATTTGTCAGCAAAACAGATGATTCATGGAAACTAGGAACTAGTGTCTTGCATTTGTAAATAAACGAGAGAATTCGTGCACTGAATTTATTGACTGGCTGTCTCATACTAATTCATAATCGAGTGGGTAAAAGTTAAGCATATCATTATTTTGTAGATGTTTAAAGACATCCATCCATCTATCATCAGACGTCTTAAAATTGCATAATAACATAGGCAATGCGGCCACGGAACTCACTGATTACAACTTTCGAATGTTGTTCTCTCAAATAATAATAAAGTGACCGAAGAGCTGGCGGCTTTCTCGCGCAACGCATCAGCATTGCAATTCAGCGAGGAAATGCCGCCAGCATCCTCGGTACAATGCCTCGAGGGCCTTTTTAGGGTTCCGTAGCCAAATTGGCAAAAACGGAACCCTTATAGTTTCGTCATGTCCGTCTGTCCGTCTGTCCGTCTGTCCGTCTGTCCGTCTGTCCGTCTGTCCGTCTGTCCGTATGTCACAGGCATTTTACTCGAAAACTATAAGGTGTATTTGAATAAAATTTTGAAGATAGGTGTATTTTGCTAGCCGCTACATAGTTTTGTGATTAAAATTACAAAAAAAAATTTTTTTAGGGGTGCTCTCCATACATAAAACTAAAAGTCAAATTTTTTTTTTTTATTGTGACCCCCCGTGTGGCACATCAATCGATAGGCCTTTCAAAATAAATATAAGGTTTCTCAGCAACTTTTTTGATTAAGTGAATAGAGTCGGAGATAATCGTCCCGAAAGTCACTAAAATTCTGTCCCCCCCCCTCTAATTTTTGAACCGTGCATTGTAAAAATATGAAAAAAATCATGGACGTAGGGCTTATTAAATTCTTTCAGCGAAAATTGTTTTGAAGAAGATCGGTTCAAAGGTTTTCGAGATATTGCTGAAAAACTGCCTTCCTCAAAGAAAAGGACGTAAGTGCCGTAAGATTTCAATGACGATACGACCTTTTTAATAGGCACGGAACCCTACGTTCTGCGTGGTCCGACACGCACTTGGCCGGTTTTTTAGATTTAACTTAGTTTTAATTCATCTTAGTTAATGTTAATCATAATCTTGTATTTACTTTCAATAAATGATTATATTATAAAATAACATGGAAAACTAAAGCATCCTAACGGAACTTCCCAGAAATTGATTGATACAATATTACTAAATATGAATCATGAATGACCTAAAACTATCGACGTAGCGCAATCACGGCAGCTGTTTGTCTAAATTCGTCTGCATTTCGTTATAGCAAATCAATGGAGGGTGTTGCCGAGCCGTAGCATGATATGAAGTGCATGCACTAACATTAAATATGTATATTTATTGACAATACGGTTACTCATGGTTTAATGATGCGTCGTTCAGAACTAATTATACCCTACCAAAGCAATACAAAACTATATTCTATGAAACGTCATGAGATGGGTATACCTACGCGAGAATTGCATTGACGTCACCGTGTTCTGAACACTTAGATAGACGGTATTTTTTCCAAAAGCGAAATTCTTTCAACGCACTCTACCTACTCTCATTGATCAGTTTAAAACAAAATACCATTAACACTAGCTAGTTAACGCACTGACAATAGTTTTAAGTAAAAAAATGCGTGAAGACTTACCCGTCTCCTTTGTCCAAAATCCCTGCAATCGTCAGGCTCCGGGCGCTGGTGCGGCACACGCCAAAACGGGGGCCTCTGGTACAGCGGCATTCTAGAACTGCAAGCCCTGTGAAAGTCAAGCATGAGAGATAGAATATTGGCATAAAATGTCCGTGGGCGGTTGGCAAGAATTTCAAGCTATAAATCAAATTAGAAACAGATTAAAACTAAAGGTTGTACTTACGTAGAGGTGGTTCTGTGGACGGTGTCGCACGGTCAGTGCGGATTTTTATTAAATTATTCTCAGCAATCGTCTATTTTCCGACGCGGCGTTCCGCGGCTGGTGTCGGCGCTGATTTACGGTGTACGCGCGTTTCTGGGGCTCGATATTCGCAAATCCAATGCGGTTCAGATTGGGTTCAACGCTCTCGAATTTTCATCAAACTATTATCTAGAATATCTAGATTTCCATTGTTTTGGAAAATCGACTCTAGCTTACAGACATCATGGTTGCTTTTCAGAGTTGCAACCATGGTGTTGCTTCTGCAAGAAAGATACGAGTTTTGTGAAGTACCTACATTTGTAGGCCAGGAAGACGTTTCTAGGATGGCACGTTAGATTTAAATGTCGCTAAAGCGTGGGAGTATTTCTTTTGATGGATCGTTAAGAGCGGAATGGTTACTCGTAAAAAGATATGCCTCAGATGTGACTCTATAAATTTGTTTGGATCTATCTTCTTTTTGGTTCTATCAAAACACGAACGCATGACGAGTGGCGCCACGAGCGGACCGATACGAACGTTCCCGACTGCACCCGAACTTAGCCGAACTAGTCGGACGCCTCAGCGCCAATTAGTCGGCAAGTCGGCCACCATAGTCAGCCCCCCCATCTCTAATATTTACCCTTTTAACGCCAACGACCCCGAGACCTGTCGCGAGCTTGTCGCGGCCATAAAGCCAAGTGTGATTAATAGTTGTCTTGGCATACTTTGTAAAAGTATTATTTAAGCTTTCAAGGATTATAGCTAATTAATGTTGGTGTTATTGGTTTATATCGCGTTTAAAGTCAAACTTAGAGATCAACCGTATATAGAGAAGTATCTTTCTTTCATATATATATATATATATATTTATTTATATCATCGAATTTTAAAACAACTTTTATGATAATAATAAGTTTAGCCTAACCGTATTGTAATATTATGTATATGTATATATGTATATAAATGAGAAAAAAAAATACAGTTTACTTTCTTATGTTCGCCATTATTCATATAATTTCATCAAAACCTATTTTAACTAAAATTTCTTTATCTTGCTTTATCCGTCACTCTAACATTTGTTTGTGAGAAAAGGACAAAACACGTTTTAGTTAACAGAGATTTATTAAGTTTTATAAAAAAAGAGGTAAACTTTTTTTATTGAATTTGAATTATACAATAGCCTCTAGCCGCCCACCATGTAAGAAAAATTGCCAATGTTTGAATTAACTATAATAGGAAATAGAGTAGAGTTTTGTTCTTTTATTTAACCTCGTCGGCCCACGCTATTTTTAGGACTAATGAAATAACGGCCCAGTGTCCCGAAAATAGGTCATAAATAACTAATTTGAAATTTCGAGTGGGGGCGTCCACAAATTACGTAACGCAAAATTCTTAAATTTTTAACCCCCCCACTCCACTCATGTAACGGGACCGTCACGCTTAACTGGGACCCCCCCCCCCCTTCAATTCCGTTACGTAACAAGTCTTCAGGGTAATATTCAGAAAAGAAAGATAAGTGGTACTTTAGATACTTTTTAATCATAAATCTGCATTTTTTTAATTAAACATTAGTGTGGTTTCAAGGAATCAAGAAATTTAATCATCTTTGAACGAGGTTCGGTTCCATTTCTTAATACATTCTATTAAGGGTCATCACCTTCAAATATATTAATTTACTTATAATTTAGCGTAACACACGGCACAAATCACAAACAACTGCGTCACTTGCAGCACGGCACTTTGCACTTGTATTTTGTTTTCGTTTGGAGGGTAGACTGTTGTATCTGTCTGTCATTGTCGCGTCGCGCGCTCGGTGTTGCCAATATTTTCTTATAGACAAATACCGCAAACTAGGGATGTGAAAAACTAAACTTTTTTTAAGTATACTATTATAAAAAATCGTGCGTGACGTAACGCAAACCTTGACACCCCCCTCCCCCAACGTAACAGGACCGTAACGCTTGGCCGGAAACCCCCCCTTCCTCCAATTTGCGTTACATAATTTGTGGACGCCCCCAGTCCCTAATAGAGTTCAAATTTTACAAAAAACGAATGTATTGTGGGCTGAATTTTTTGTCCTAAAATTAGGCCGATAGGCCTTACGTGAATAAAAAACGAACAAAAGCAAACAAATGCAATTGTTCCAATATAGAATGGTATACATTCCATTGAAGAGGATACCTTTTAACAGGCCTTCGGGCGGCTGGAGGTCAGAATGAACTCCATTCATGCTTGGTCGAATTGATAGGTCTCATTTCACGACGTTACAATCTAGTCTAAACGTAACACTGAAAATAAGCCTCATGTCGTTGATCAAGGCGCTTAGTGTTACCAGTTTCAGTGATTTTTTTACTTGTAGTGAAGCATCGTAAAATGCGCCCCTTTCACAAAGCTGCAAGTTAAAATTTGCCAAGTCTAAACTTGGCTGAGGCTGGCTCTTGAACGATTAGCCATTTGACCTGTGTTGCCTGTTTAGACTTGTAAAGTTGCAACTTGTAGTATCACTTATAATTTCAAACAGGGTTACGAATACGTGTAAGTTATGACTAGGCTTGGAACTTTTGGATGCTCGCCGTGGTTCTAGAATCCACGGAGTCGTCATATGTTAAAATAAGATTTTTTTCCAGTCAAAATCAGATTAGTATTAAAACAAATAATTTAAGTATGATGAGGTACTGGCTTTTGGAATCAGTGTATCATAATCATCATCTATTAGTATTTCATGTTCATCATTTAAATGTTAGTAAGAAAGAATGAATCATGATTATTTTTTCTATATTTTGCGGGATTAAACGAATTATAGGACGTATCAAAAACACATTTGTGTGTTGAGAACAACCTCTCCACGTCCACTGAAGTTAAAGTTGTATTCTCATAATAACGTGTTTATTACCGATACATATAACAGCATAAATCATGAAATCTAATATAATATTTTATTTTTACACTTTGACTTCGAAAAAATATTTTAACTTTATGGTGACTCCGTGGATTCTAGAACCACGGCGAGCATCCAAAAGTTCCAAGCCTTGTTATGAGTATTATGACTAAAACAAAATCTTGTTAAACCGAAAATTAAAAAATATATTATTGTAAAAAATAACATATACATCATTATGGATTAGCGTATTTTAATCGTCTAAAGGCCATCACAAACGTAGCAATTTATCGCAGGAACCGACGGATTCGCAGATACAGTTAGTAAGTTATGTATTGTTGACTTTTTTAATACTACGTCCATGGTCAACCAGCATACGGCCGCCTACACACATGCACGAGTGAGACTCCAGAAGCACCGCGAGCGCGTTGCCGATCCTTATTGATTTGAGGATTCTTTTTGTTGACAGCTCGAGACCTATCCATATTGCTACGTCTCTGTCGGGTGTAACGAAAAATTGAAACGTTTGTAAAGGCCTTAAATCAAGCCATATTTAAAAACAACTAATATCAATCAATAAAATGTACTGCACTATTTACAAAGTAATCAAAATACAGGCAGTGATGTATTTACAATGACCAGAACAGAGAGCATACACGTAAAATGTTCACTTAAAATTAATTGAGATAATATTCAACTTAAAAATAAAAATTGTCGTCACAAAAATACAACATAATTTTAATGATTCACATTTATTTATTTACATTTGGAGAACCAACAGCTGCAGAAAAACACATTGATTTTATAGATAAAATACAAAATTCCCACCGATAGCATCAAAGTAAGTAAACATTTGTGAGATCACAATTGGGAATGGATGATTTTTTTAGAAATGCCTGATAATAGGAATAACCTTCCTTAGCACCAGAAAAAAAATTCAGATTTTTAAGCTGTGTAAATTATTTTTGAAAAATGTAAACAGTTTCCTCACTTACGTTTTGGGTTTAGGACGATGAATAAGACGCTTTCCTTGATCTGTCATATTACAAAAAAATATCTTAAATATCCGTGGTAAACTGACACTGGCAATTATATTGACAGCTGCAGCAGCTATATTTGTCATTGTCAGGGTCAGATATTTAAAATATTTTTAGTAATATGAGACGGATCAAGGAAAGTGTCTTATTCGCCCTCCTAAACCCAAAACGTAAGTGAGGAAACTGTTTATATTTTTCAAAAAAAAAAAATGACGCAGTTGATAAGTCTGCAACTTTTTTCTGGTGCTAAGGAAGGTTATTCCTAACACCAAAAAAATCAGGCATTTCTAAAATTTTCATTCATTCCCAATTAGGTACATTGCATTACTGAGATTTCCTAACTAGGGGTTACAAGATGTGGAAACTTATTTACTAATTTAACTTTGAGCCGCCTAAAACAAAGCACGACACGAATGCGCCGCTCAAATGAAGACACGCCTTTAATGTTTTAAGGCCAAAACAAAGCAAGTTCAATATTATATTATAATCTAATTGATTCTGCTTCAATACAGCCAGCAGTAAAATAAGAAAACTAGGTACTTAAGGTGATCTAAACAAGCTCAAATTTTTTATATAATAGGGTATCTAATCCTTGTTTATAATAAAATGTATTAATTCATAATTTTTAATTAAATTAAAATTTCAATAATATAAATTAAACTCTTTTTCAATGTAATTTGTATAATTTTATTCTAAATTGGAATAGAGGCGTTTATAATGGTCGATTTAAAAAAATGCTAAGTATTCTATTTCCTGTTAAAGTTTATTTCAATTTCATTGTCATTTTTCTTGTACGGTCGACGCCAAAAATACGTTTACACTATTCGCCTTATTGCAATGGAATAAGGTGCAAAAGTGTAAACGTATTTTTGGCGTCGACTGTACAGACTGGAGGATAAAGGCGTGTGTAGATCATTTTGGCCTCTTCGTACGCGTAACAACTTCTGCTGCTGACTGTACCATTTTCAATAACAAAAGTATAGTTAATGCATTGGTTCTGACTGTTTATGGTAACTTTATTTATAGTAATTTTCTCTTGTATGTTAAAATACACATATTTCGGCGTAGGTATCAAGCGTTATTATATTCCTGACGTTTAATAACTTAATGTACTATTCGTGCCAGAATTGGGCACTTTCCTGGGAAAAAAAATATAATTCTATTTAGTTCGCCAGTTAGATTATCAAAAAATATTGGACACGTATTTTTTAGTTTGTCAATTAAACAAAAAATAATGAAGATAAATAGCCCGTTAAATTTCCGCGCGACGTCACATTGTGCTAAAAAGTGGACCATAATGTGACGTCGCGCGGAAATTTAACGGGCTATTTATCTTCATTGTTTTTTATTTAATTGACAAACTGAAAAATACGTGTCCAATATTTTTTGATAATCTAACTGGCGAACTAAATGGTTTTTTTAGGAAAGTAGCCAATTATATGGAACATGTAGAATGTAGCAAAAGTAATACAGTTTATAGCCTCGCTAGTAGAAAAAACACCGTAAGAGTACATTTCGACAAAATAACGTAAGCCTGAAATTACTTTATCTTCTCCCTTATTATGCTATAAAATTTACTCTTAGTTCGTACCTACTGTAATAGAATATATTTACAGATCTCGAATTCTTTTATATCAACGTATTCCTTTAAAAACTCGCTATCCAAAACATATTAACGATTGCCTAGCTTAGATAATGTCCGAAGAAACTTCTCTGATAGAATATGAAGAATTATGAAGGAATATGAAGTCCTTTGTCATTCAGTATGCCGTTGGTAGTAAAACTATAATGATCTCCGTGGTATCCTTAGAAGTCCAATATGGCCGGTTTGGTGTCCCTGGCGCACTTGACGAGCGAGTGCATGAGCTTGACGAAGCCGGTGTCCTTGGGCTTCTCCAGGCCGCGCAGCAGCCGGTTCTTCATCACCGCCACGAACTCGCGGTTGCTGAGCTGCCCGTCCACTGTGGACGTAACCAAGGTTATACTACCGCGTCACCGCCGGGAGTCAAACGAGTCACGTGGACGTGCGCGACGGTGCGCGCCACGTGGCGCAGCGTGGGCTGGTCGATGGACGCGCCCGCGATGCGGTAGATATAGTAACTCACTGTTCTCGTCAAAGATGGTGAAGACGACGTTGATGACGTGCGCGTCGAGGTGGACGTGCGCGACGGTGCGCGCCACGTGGCGCAGCGTGGGCTGGTCGATGGACGCGCCCGCGATGCGGTAGATATAGTAACTCACTGTTCTCGTCAAAGATGGTGAAGACGACGTTGATGACGTGCGCGTCGAGGTGGACGTGCGCGACGGTGCGCGCCACGTGGCGCAGCGTGGGCTGGTCGATGGACGCGCCCGCGATGCGGTAGATATAGTAACTCACTGTTCTCGTCAAAGATGGTGAAGACGACGTTGATGACGTGCGCGTCGAGGTGGACGTGCGCGACGGTGCGCGCCACGTGGCGCAGCGTGGGCTGGTCGATGGACGCGCCCGCGATGCGGTAGATATAGTAACTCACTGTTCTCGTCAAAGATGGTGAAGACGACGTTGATGACGTGCGCGTCGAGGTGGACGTGCGCGACGGTGCGCGCCACGTGGCGCAGCGTGGGCTGGTCGATGGACGCGCCCGCGATGCGGTAGATATAGTAACTCACTGTTCTCGTCAAAGATGGTGAAGACGACGTTGATGACGTGCGCGTCGAGGTGGACGTGCGCGACGGTGCGCGCCACGTGGCGCAGCGTGGGCTGGTCGATGGACGCGCCCGCGATGCGGTAGATATAGTAACTCACTGTTCTCGTCAAAGATGGTGAAGACGACGTTGATGACGTGCGCGTCGAGGTGGACGTGCGCGACGGTGCGCGCCACGTGGCGCAGCGTGGGCTGGTCGATGGACGCGCCCGCGATGCGGTAGATATAGTAACTCACTGTTCTCGTCAAAGATGGTGAAGACGACGTTGATGACGTGCGCGTCGAGGTGGACGTGCGCGACGGTGCGCGCCACGTGGCGCAGCGTGGGCTGGTCGATGGACGCGCCCGCGATGCGGTAGATATAGTAACTCACTGTTCTCGTCAAAGATGGTGAAGACGACGTTGATGACGTGCGCGTCGAGGTGGACGTGCGCGACGGTGCGCGCCACGTGGCGCAGCGTGGGCTGGTCGATGGACGCGCCCGCGATGTGGTAGATATAGTAACTCACTGTTCTCGTCAAAGATGGTGAAGACGACGTTGATGACGTGCGCGTCGAGGTGGACGTGCGCGACGGTGCGCGCCACGTGGCGCAGCGTGGGCTGGTCGATGGACGCGCCCGCGATGTGGTAGATATAGTAACTCACTGTTCTCGTCAAAGATGGTGAAGACGACGTTGATGACGTGCGCGTCGAGGTGGACGTGCGCGACGGTGCGCGCCACGTGGCGCAGCGTGGGCTGGTCGATGGACGCGCCCGCGATGTGGTAGATATAGTAACTCACTGTTCTCGTCAAAGATGGTGAAGACGACGTTGATGACGTGCGCGTCGAGGTGGACGTGCGCGACGGTGCGCGCCACGTGGCGCAGCGTGGGCTGGTCGATGGACGCGCCCGCGATGTGGTAGATATAGTAACTCACTGTTCTCGTCAAAGATGGTGAAGACGACGTTGATGACGTGCGCGTCGAGGTGGACGTGCGCGACGGTGCGCGCCACGTGGCGCAGCGTGGGCTGGTCGATGGACGCGCCCGCGATGTGGTAGATATAGTAACTCACTGTTCTCGTCAAAGATGGTGAAGACGACGTTGATGACGTGCGCGTCGAGGTGGACGTGCGCGACGGTGCGCGCCACGTGGCGCAGCGTGGGCTGGTCGATGGACGCGCCCGCGATGTGGTAGATATAGTAACTCACTGTTCTCGTCAAAGATGGTGAAGACGACGTTGATGACGTGCGCGTCGAGGTGGACGTGCGCGACGGTGCGCGCCACGTGGCGCAGCGTGGGCTGGTCGATGGACGCGCCCGCGATGTGGTAGATATAGTAACTCACTGTTCTCGTCAAAGATGGTGAAGACGACGTTGATGACGTGCGCGTCGAGGTGGACGTGCGCGACGGTGCGCGCCACGTGGCGCAGCGTGGGCTGGTCGATGGACGCGCCCGCGATGTGGTAGATATAGTAACTCACTGTTCTCGTCAAAGATGGTGAAGACGACGTTGATGACGTGCGCGTCGAGGTGGACGTGCGCGACGGTGCGCGCCACGTGGCGCAGCGTGGGCTGGTCGATGGACGCGCCCGCGATGTGGTAGATATAGTAACTCACTGTTCTCGTCAAAGATGGTGAAGACGACGTTGATGACGTGCGCGTCGAGGTGGACGTGCGCGACTGTGCGCGCCACGTGGCGCAGCGTGGGCTGGTCGATGGACGCGCCCGCGATGTGGTAGATATAGTAACTCACTGTTCTCGTCAAAGATGGTGAAGACGACGTTGATGACGTGCGCGTCGAGGTGGACGTGCGCGACGGTGCGCGCCACGTGGCGCAGCGTGGGCTGGTCGATGGACGCGCCCGCGATGTGGTAGATATAGTAACTCACTGTTCTCGTCAAAGATGGTGAAGACGACGTTGATGACGTGCGCGTCGAGGTGGACGTGCGCGACGGTGCGCGCCACGTGGCGCAGCGTGGGCTGGTCGATGGACGCGCCCGCGATGTGGTAGAATGTGAGCGCGGTGTCCACGTCGTTTATGTTGTTCAGCAGGTGGAAGAATTTTAGGTAGTCGTCTTTGGTTATGCCGACGCCGTGGTCGCGGAACCTATAACAACGGTTATATTTTCACACATGTTATTCAGAAGAGTCATTGTTGGCCTTAAATGAGGGATGAATTGGACTTTTTCACGCCACTGCTCGATGCGGTGTGTGTATGCACGAGTAAACACTTGACCTTAATTCAGTTTATCTAATGCATAATTTAATGATCCTTTTTAGTGCTTGCAGCTGCAACCCACAACCCACGTCACAGTGCACACACACAGCCACAGATGAAAACCCTTTATAAACCCACGTATTTCCAAATAAAGTAATCATTCATTTCCCGACTTTCGTCTATATTATTTCACTCCATATCGAACCTTACTTCATGGCGACCTTGCCAGGAAATGTGGCAAAAGATGGTCAGAATTCAGGCTTCAAAGCTGTTAGGGGTTAGTTTGACTAAAACTGTCCAACAATGTTTTTGTAGTCCAGTTGAAGCAGCGACTCGAACAATCACATCCCCCCCCCCCCCCCCCCCCGCAGTTCAAAAAGGTTTTTTATGTGCCTTGTAAAATCATGCTTGCTTGCTTTCTTGAAAACTGACGGTACAAATCATTTGCCTTATTATATTTTGCGTAAAATATGTATGTTTTTTCAACTGAAACATTTGACTACTTACATGAAATTTGGTCAAAGTACCAGTTGGTAAGCGAGTAATTGTCATTAAACTTTCACTTGCCGAACATTGGGTTTGTTTTATAATTATTTGTGAAGAGTTTATTTGCCACATAATAATTTGGCAAATGAAATTATACGTACTGTTTGTAAAGTGATACTTTGTAATTGACTTGAATTAGAATTCGGTAGCCAAAATGGCAAAAACGGAACCCTTATATAGTTTCGTCATGTCCGTCTGTTCATATGTCACAGGCATTTTATTTTTGTTAAAATCATAGTAGTATTTCCTTTATTGTTCTTTCATCTGCTTCGATTCAGCGGTAGCGTGAAGAGGTATCAGACAGAAAGAAAGAGACGGACACAATTACTTTTGCATTTATAATATTAGAAAGAAAGAAGACATTTATTTACTACACAAAAACACACACAGAGATAAAGGGAGATTAGTATGGAAAGGTAACGTACGCTTTTTTTACGCGTTTGAGCATCCTCGCCTTCTTCTTAGCCGGGTAGCCCGCGTACGCTAGCAGCAGCTCGGCGAAGTCTGCTTCGGTGATGTGCCCATTTTCATCTGAAAACCGTTACGTTAACTTGTAATGTATGAATCTTCATAAGATACGTCACACCGCTTGCGCGACGTACGCATGCACGCGTGGAACGTGGAAATATGGACGCTTGCTCCACGCAACTCTAGGGCTGTATTGAAAGACGTCATTCAACACTGCTTCATCGGTCAGGGAAAAATTCGACAAAAGAGTGGGTAGTGTGCGTACGTCCCAGAAGAGACCATTTGGCCCAAACTCCAAACCCTTTACTGTGAACTTTATAAAACACAAAATAAAAAAATAAAAATCATTTAATTCAGACCTTAATATCGATCCATAAAGTTTTTTGATGATTCAATAACAAAATGAAGAAAAAAACTGATAATATTATGTAATTTTCTTGAGAATTCAAATCTTGTGTGACTCAGGGATCGGATACCGCTATTTTCACCATACAAAAATACCGGTTTTATTTCGTTCTATTTCGTTCTTTGGTTTATAATATCATTTTTGATCAGGCTGTCTAATAATACGAAAATGTTACCTAAATACACGATAGAGTCCTACATTAAGAGCCTAAAATAATTCAAAATATTAGACTACTTCGGGGACTTGTAAATGCAATGTAATTTAAAATTTAAAATTTTATAATACTCTGATACTAAAATGATATATTGTATACTGTTTTGAAAAAATGACACCTCACAGAGTTTTTAACACCGGTTATTCTCTAAGCAGAGGTTTACTTTCCGAACCGGTGGTAGTTTATCGACATTCATAGGTGCATGTAATATGCCTAAATTGAAGAATAAATCACTTTGACTTTGACTTTGACTTTTTTTGAAAAAACCGGTTTCGATCCCTGGTGTGACTTCTGGGACATCCTATACATATAATTAAAGAGTAAAATTGTCCATTAAACTAACATGATTAAATATTCTATAAAAAATCTGTTGTGCGACATATGTAAGTCAGTAGAGGCAAGTCCGCCACCGGGGTAAGTGCGCCTTTCATCACAAATATCAAAATCTACAGATATTACACAACTAACGACCTCTTACATATGGATGTTGGATCCATGGGGAACCAAGTATAAACAAATTTATAGCACGGATCATGGATGTATAATGTTGTTTTGATGAAAGGCGCACTTACCCCGGTGGCGCACTTGCCCCTACTGACCCTATGGTAATTTTTTGTCGCACAACGGAAAAACAAATCGTCGATTTTAGCGTTTTGTACGATATGATTAATTTATAGTTATCGAAGAAGATCTGACTTTTCGTTCCAATTTCAAACACAAACTATTGCTTGTTTATGAGACAGGTGAATCGGTAAGGATTTTCGACGATAAGACAATATTTTTCCCAATCCTTAGACGCTAACAAAAACTAATTCCATGGATTCGCCTAGTTAAAAATTAGTATTTAACTCCATAAATATTTTTAGAATAACGTTTTAAACCATTTATTTCAGGCAATACAATTGTATTTAAAATTAAAAACGAATTGCGTCGTCAAGTCCGGTCCGGAATTCTGTGGGTTGCCTCGGAACCGCCGAAACACGACACCCTTCGGCCAGAAGTCAGCACACGCGAAGGTCTCCTTCTGCCTGATTTACCTGGTTGTTTTCTCTGGAACTCGAGAGACAGGATTTCTTTCTGGAGCTGGTGTTGGAAGTCGAGGAATTTCTCGATGGTCAATTTCTCATTCAGTTTCTGGCCGAAGAAGTAAGTTGTTAGCGCCGAGTTGATGCCCTGCAAACATTTAATTAAATTGATAAGTATTAGGAGATAAATTTACATAAACCGAACCAGCCCCCTTGAAATGAAATTTATCAAGCATGTGGGAATGGGTACAATTTGCAGTTACAGTTGCAGTAAATCTGGTAGGCTCACCACACCCCTACATTTTCAGATTCATATCTAAGAAAGCGCAATAGGGCTTGTGTTAGGATGACGTGGAGTTAGTACATATCCCCTTCTTTATGATGAGGGCGGCCACCTTCTCGAACTCCTGTAGAACGTACGAGTACCTTGAAGGTGTTGCCAGTGTTGGCGTGGTCCCGGTGCCGGGAGCCGATGCTGCTCTGCTGCCTGATGAGGGCGGCCACCTTCTCGAACTCCTGTAGAATGTACGGGTACCTTGAAGGTGTTGCCAGTGTTGGCGTGGTCCCGGTGCCGGGAGCCGATGCTGCTCTGCTGCCTGATGAGGGCGGCCACCTTCTCGAACTCCTGTAGAATGTACGGGTACCTTGAAGGTGTTGCCAGTGTTGGCGTGGTCCCGGTGCCGGGAGCCGATGCTGCTCTGCTGCCTGATGAGGGCGGCCACCTTCTCGAACTCCTGTAGAATGTACGGGTACCTTGAAGGTGTTGCCAGTGTTGGCGTGGTCCCGGTGCCGGGAGCCGATGCTGCTCTGCTGCCTGATGAGGGCGGCCACCTTCTCGAACTCCTGTAGAATGTACGGGTACCTTGAAGGTGTTGCCAGTGTTGGCGTGGTCCCGGTGCCGGGAGCCGATGCTGCTCTGCTGCCTGATGAGGGCGGCCACCTTCTCGAACTCCTGTAGAATGTACGGGTACCTTGAAGGTGTTGCCAGTGTTGGCGTGGTCCCGGTGCCGGGAGCCGATGCTGCTCTGCTGCCTGATGAGGGCGGCCACCTTCTCGAACTCCTGTAGAATGTACGGGTACCTTGAAGGTGTTGCCAGTGTTGGCGTGGTCCCGGTGCCGGGAGCCGATGCTGCTCTGCTGCCTGATGAGGGCGGCCACCTTCCCGAACTCCTGTAGAATGTACGGGTACCTTGAAGGTGTTGCCAGTGTTGGCGTGGTCCCGGTGCCGGGAGCCGATGCTGCTCTGCTGCCTGATGAGGGCGGCCACCTTCTCGAACTCCTGTAGAATGTACGGGTACCTTGAAGGTGTTGCCAGTGTTGGCGTGGTCCCGGTGCCGGGAGCCGATGCTGCTCTGCTGCCTGATGAGGGCGGCCACCTTCTCGAACTCCTGTAGAATGTACGGGTACCTTGAAGGTGTTGCCAGTGTTGGCGTGGTCCCGGTGCCGGGAGCCGATGCTGCTCTGCTGCCTGATGAGGGCGGCCACCTTCTCGAACTCCTGTAGAATGTACGGGTACCTTGAAGGTGTTGCCAGTGTTGGCGTGGTCCCGGTGCCGGGAGCCGATGCTGCTCTGCTGCCTGATGAGGGCGGCCACCTTCTCGAACTCCTCGCAGTCGACGTCGCCGTCGCCGTTCAGGTCGAACATTCGGAACGCGATCTCGAAGTGGCGTCGCGATGCTGGAGCGGAATACGGTTGAGTAATGAGAAGATCTAATGTATTTATTTTATCTGTATTGCACATAAAGTTTCTGTCAAGGATGATATTTGTGGTACAAGCTTTTATTGCCGACTGTACATTTAGCACAGTCATCACTCATTGAGACATGACTCTCTTCTGTAATTGAGGAACGTCTATCGCCACCTTCCGTTATCAGAACACCTTTATGGTACCATAGTATTGCACTGTCATCTGATTTAGCTACACAATTTCAAATTGATTGGACATCGGGAAGTTTAACAAAATTGACTGGCAAGATTTGACGAACTGACTAACTAACAAGGCAAGTTAATATGAAGTTTGTAGAAAGAAGAACTCATAGGGCATGTGGCAGACTAAATGTCATATGCACCATATAAGGGGCAATTCAGACAAATTGTATGTATGAGACTAACACAATTTTGACTATAAGAAACGCCAGAAATGTGAATAAAAGTCGAATGGGTTTAGCCTAGAGTTTGGGATAATGGTAGTAGGTACGAAAAGTTAAACTCGTCAGTACATCTTTTTGAGTGATGAAATGACTATAGATATTGATATTAGGAAGCCGGAAGCGGGGGCCTATCATACTTGCGTGGGACCTGTAACTTTGTACAGTCGCCATCAGATAAATCGGAGCGGCCAAAGTGCTCACAAATATCTGAACACGTCTCTATTGTCGAAGCATTAGAGACGTGGTCAGATATTTAAAAAAAAAACATGGTCGTCACTATGTTATTTAGCAAAAAATAATCCTTATGAAGCCTTTCGATCGGTATGATAAAGCTACAAGGTCTTTTTTTTTCTCGTGTAGCGGGTTCGATTCCCGGTTCAACCATGTAATTGTAGACGACCTCTGTAGCCTAGTTGGTAGTGACCCTGCCTTCGAAGCCGGAGGTCCCGGGTTCGAATCCCGGTCAGGGCATTTGTTTGTGTGATGAGCACGAATATTTGTTCCTGAGTCATGGATGTTTTCTATGTATTTAAGTATTTATTTATCTATATACTATATACGTATGTATATCGTCGTCTAGTACCCATAGTACAAGCTTTGCTTAGTTTGGGACTATTCGATTTGTGTAAGATTGTCCCCAAATATTTATTATTATTATTTATTTATTATAATTATTTAAAAATCTGTGAATGCAGTTTAAATTGTTTTTTAAATTGAAATAATGTCTTCTTTCATTTCAGTAAAATGTTCCATCTACAATATTCAAGCTACTTTTCCTCCATGTGGCATAGCCGTGAGACGCCCTGTATAACAGATATTAATTTTAAAAAAGGCTTACAAGAAACTCATAAAACTGTTGCGGGCATCTCAATGAAAATGATTAATTCATATCATAAGTGCTCCGAACAAAATGCGAATACCCTCACGATTTACGACGCCCCATCCCGCCCAGAATCCCCCAGGACTGGTGAATCATTCCAAACCGGAGGGATAACAAAATCGTTAATTCCGCTCATGCTCCGTAGCGCTCCACCGGGATGCTGCGAGACTAACGCACATTATCAAAACACAAAACAAACATGTATTAGCGTACCTGTGATAAAATCCCAGTTTCAAATCACCCTTCCTCGCTACTCTTAAAAAACTCCACATGACGCGGCGAAATGATCTCAGCGAAACGAATGCGAACGAAGATCAAGACCAAAACTTGTCATTATTTGAGATGCGGGGCGAAGACGGCCACTTTCCTGTTCTGGGCGTCCTTGTATATGATAGTGATGAGGATGACGATATTCAAAGGAAACGCGGATACGCCTGTGAAGGATTGGGCATTGCCACCTGACAATTACACCAAGTGGCTGGTAAATATTTGGTTAATTAGTGAGACAGTGCTAGTGGTTTATTAAAGAGCACGGTGAATTATTTCTTTATCTAACTGGGCTCAAATCAATGTCTGTTGACATGCCGGGACCGGGTTATTAGTACCAATTAACCAGGCTATAACAGTGCTTTAATTATACCAGCAATCTACAGGTATTGTTGTTATTACGCCACAGGTAGGTTAGTTGTAGTATTAATGGGACTTGTCCCGGTGTGCCATATTTGTGATGCCCGGAAGTTATGCTGTCACATATATCAGTGTAATAAAAGCTGCCCAACATAAAAACCGGCATTGAAATATAAATGAACTAAACTATTTTTAAAAAAACTTTGTAATAGAAAAATTACAGTAAGTACTTTGTTTTGTTTTAAAATCGAACAAATCAAATGAAATGTATCCAAGTTATAAAAGTTTAAAATTAATTAGAGGAGATGCCTTTTATGAGGCCTTTTGGCGGCTAAACGATAAATAGCTAAGAGGTGTAAATAATACGATCCGACACGAGAGTAATCGACAACTAATATTATAAAGAGGTAAAGTTACGAGGTTTTCAAGTAACTTTGTAAGTGTGTAGGGGGGGGGGGGGGGGGGGGGGGGGGGGGGTGGGTAGTAATCTTCTGAAAATACTAATCCGAATTGGGAATGGATGGAATGCCTGATAATTTTTTTGACAGGAATAACCTTCCTTAGCACCAAAAAAGTTTCAGATTTTAAATATCCGTGGTAAACTGACACTGGCAAGGATATTGACAGCTGCAGCAGCATATTTGTCATTGCCAGGGTCAGATATTTAAAATATTTTTTGTAATATGAGTTAGATCACGGAAAGTGTCTTATTCGCCGTCCTAAACCCAAAACGTAAGTGAGGAAACTGGTTATGTAAAAAAAAATGACGCAGCTGAAATCTGCAAATTTTGTCGGTTGTTAAGGTAGGTTATTCCTATAACCAAAAAAAAAACTAAGGCATTTCTAAAATTTTCATCCATTGCCAATTATATTCTGTTCTCCAGTTGCAGGGCCCTGTGCTAGGGGAGGATGAGAAGGAGCCAGAGCCTCAAATAGACTGGTTGGAGCCCGACAACGCGACAGTGTTGGAACTGGAGAGGCGAGCGGCGCGGGCGCAGGCGGTGTGCCGGCGACGCGCTATCGACACACGGGCCATCAACAGCAAGGAGTTCTTTGTCGACCACGCGCATAACCTCGTGTGGTGCAACATATTTAAAGCAGCCAGCTCCTCGTGGCTGTACAAGTTTAATATTCTGGGTATGTAACAATTTGGTTGCCGTTGACCCGATATCGCTTCCAAACTATACCGTAATCCGGGGTTACTTTAGGAAAAAATGGGGCGACTTTGATCATTTAGAATGTAGTATAAAATCAGAACTATTTGAAATTAAGAAGTTATAATAGAGTAAGATAGTAGAGCAAGATAGAATACTAATATATTCACTGTCACAGTTCACCCACAAGTAAAAACAATGATTTCGGATAAAAACCTGTTTGATCAAAGTCGCCCCCCAAATCAAAGTATTCCACCGTATGGAATATCTGCGGCTCGGCAACGAATGGGTTCGTTCGCATTTGTACAGTTACGTCTAATAAAATGTATTAGGTTTCGAACTTATGTCTGGGGAATAGCTTTGAAAATCGTATACATATTTTTAGACCAGTACGGTGCAATTTTCATCCATTCCCAATTGCCGTTACGAAACTGAAAAAAGTTGATTAAGGCTCTTAACTATGGACAAATTTTTTGCATACCACCCACAGGTGTTAGGAGCTACTGCACCACTGCATTTTCATTAGCCTGTAACTAGATGGCGAGGCAGTGACAAACAAAAATAACAACCAAATGTACATTTCAGGTGGATACGACAAGAAATTCCTAGCGCGTAGCAGACACACCCCGATAACGTTAGCCCGCAGAAAATTCCCCCGACCGAGCGAGGAGGAACTGAGGGACGCAGTCACTACTCCGGGCGTGATATCGTTCCTCATCGTTCGGGAGCCGTTCGTCAGGCTCCTATCAGCTTACAGAGACAAACTAGAGAACGTCACACCGCCGTATTATAGGAAACTCGCGAGGGCCATAGTCACGGAGCATAGGGAGAGGGCCACGAGAATTTTAGGACCAATAAAGAGTTTTGGACCCACGTTTTACGAATTCGTCGCGTATTTGATACAGAAGCATAAGGATAAGGGTAATTTTCCTTTGGACGAGCACTGGGCACCGTATTATCAGTTCTGTTCCCCCTGCGCGGTCAATTTCAGTGTGATAGCCAAAGTGGAGACTCTCTCTAGGGATTCAGGATATGTAATTTATCAGCTACGGTTGGCGCACGTGTTAACACGGGTTCGCGACCGCAGGACGAGGCTGCGTACCGTAATGAATAAATCTAGAGACGGTAAAAACACTACGGCCCTACTAAAATACTATTTCAGTCAGTTAGATGAGATCATGTTAAATGATTTATTGAAAATATATGGTATAGATTTTGAGATGTTTGGATATGATCCTAAAATTTATAGACGTTATGTAAGGAAATAAAATTAATGTGCAGTGTTGAAAGGTGTTGTTTCATTTTTCGTTGTCCAATAGGAAAATACCCAAATAAAATGTACGTCTTCAGAAAGCGCTAATAAAAGTAATAACTCTTTCTACATATTTATTAACGTCGGAGCTTAATAGCTACAGATTGACTGCGAAAATAGTCAGTAACCGGTAACGTGCCGCTACCGTAGTGTATTGTTATCGGCGATAACTTATCGCGGTCTGTCAAACGGTCAGCAGTCAGCTAAAGGTATTAAAAATATATGATTAGTATTCTTCGTTTTAATGCACTTACTTGACAATACAGTCAGTAAAAAGATGTAGTCGCTGAAGGTGATCAGGCCCGACGACCCGAGCTTGTAGAAGATCGAATCTTCGTCGAGATCCAAGTTCAACCGTTGACTGATGTTCTGCACAAACAACCACGCGAATAGAACACGCTCACATCTTAAACACGATTATCTACGAGCATTTAGAAGAAAAAACTACTTAGGTAAACTATTTAGCAAAATCTTTTTGTGAATTAATTGCATTTTTATACAACGCTTGAGTTGGGTATTGATTGTCTAAGTGGATGGCTTAACTTTGCGGGGAATGATCTAATATTAAACCAAACACAAACACGTTCGAATGGACTAATTGATGAGAAAGCAGTGGGAGAAAGAAGAGCGCATCCAATTTGTGCTGGAAGTGTTTGATGAGCTAACGTGAAGGCTATTGAGTTCAAGAAGATCTGTCCATGTGACCATGCTAAGAGCCAAACAGCTAGCTTTCAAGTCGATTCATCCTTAATTTTGTTGGTTTCTCAAGAACAAATTCTTAAAATCATAATGCGCCTTTTATATAAAGCAACTCCAACAAAAACGACATTTGAAGTCGATGATTTCACGGACTTTAGAATCCCGGCGCGTACCAATGAGTTTTTCGGAATTTATGTACGGAATATCATTTGATATTTACCGTCAGCTTTTCGGTGAAGGAAAAACGTCGTGAGGAAATCTGCATACATCTGAGAAGAAATTCAGAGGTATGTGAAGTTCCCAATCCGCTCTGGGCCAGCGTAGGGACTACTGCCCGTTCCCTCTCATTCATGAGAGGAGGCCTGTGCCCAGCAGTGGGACGTATATAGGCTGATGATGATGATGAAGAAGAAGAAAATGGAAGATGTAAGGTCAGAATCACCAAAAAAAGGCAAAGGGAGGATGAATCAACTTTACAGTACTACACAAAATTCGGTCAAAATTGAGAATAAAGATTGAGAAATAGATTTACCCCCGGTTTTACAAAGATCCGTTATACCCTTCGTCGGTAAGTAATAATGTCAAAAAATGTACTACGTTACAAAAGTTTTCACTAAATGGCTAGATTGCAATAAATCTGTACATAGTTAAGGGCCTTAATCTAATCCATGCTTTAACTGTTTTCCATTGTGTAACGAAAGTTACCCGTATAAAATGTATGGGTAATTGCCGTTAAACAGTGGTAAAAAGTTAAACCGTAGATTAGATTAAGGCTCTTAATTTTTTTCAATCCACCCAAATCTCATTTTAGTCTAACGCAGCTTGTAAAGATCATTTCCTAACGATTTACATTTTGTGATGCCTGTTTCACCACTTACTTACAGTAATTCTAAATAGTTAGTAAAAAAACGTAGCTGTTCCTAGGAGTTCAATTCTAAGCGCTATTCTATAAAATAAAATCACAAGCAAAGTTAGAGCTAATCTACGTCTATCTAGAACTACAGGTAGTCATACCATATAATAATAATATATAGAAATGGTGGATGCTGAGAAACAAAAACAATGGTCATGGACGGCCACAGAGTGGTCTAGGCCCTGAGTTTGCACTAACGATGAGGGATCATAACCAATTTGAAGTGCAAACTGAATCGATAGTGGTGGGATATCAAGAAGGAAGAACAGTACCTCATCGATGGTCTGAAAAGACAAGAAAGTGTTGTAAGTGGGGAAGTGCCGGTGCAAGTAAAGGGTAAGTACTGCGAGAAATATTTGAGAGATTTTAGAAAAAAAATGCACGGGTGGAGACTGTTTGGGCACCGTTGCTAAGCCAAATTAAATTGTTTGCCCCGTCACACAACGGAAAAAGAATCAGTTGTGACACACAACTGTTTGAATGTAGAGTAAAGCTGACACTACACGTGCGGAGCCGAGTAGTATTTTGCAGGACGCCGTGCTTCCGGCAGGTATCCACACGGGCCGAAATCATGCAGTCCGCCGATTTGGCGCTGGCGCCTGCTTAATGCAGGCTTTGTAGTATATCAATATTATCTTATCAATGTCGCGAGAAAGCCTAAAGCGCTTTAAAAAACCTTGTAATGTATCAAGGCAACTGACAGAGAAGCAGTTATAGTTAGACAGGTATGTATTGCTGTCTCAATCCAATTATAGCTGCATCTCTGTCGGTTGTTGTGATATATTGCAACGTTTGTCTTATGTCTCTATAAGCATAATAGATACATACTAAAGAACCACAGGACAGTGTATTTATTGATCTACGAGTATGTTCCCTTGTTCTGTATTTTTTTCGATTTCTTTTCCGTTCTGCGAAATTTAATCATTTGGTTCACACACAAACCTTTATGCGATAGAAAGAAAGAAAGAAGAAAGAATGATATTAACATTTTCATGTTTCCGTAGCTAAAACTAACACTGATAAATATATATTTATTTTCATTTTATCTGTATGTCAACAGCATGATTCCAACATGTCTTTAATAATCGATTTCAGCCAGTCGGTGAATCAGTGAACCTACAAGAATACCTATATAGGTACATTTAAAAAAATGACGATTTCATCATGGTAGAAATTATATTATTTATTCTGAGTATATTTTATTCTACCGTTGATTTCATAGCATTTAAATCGTTGATTGAGTTCATTAATTGTACTGTGTAAGCTATATTAGTCGCAAAAGCAACGTGCCGATGGAGTAATAAATCATTAAATTCATTAGAATATTTGTTTCCGAGTCTTGGATGTTTTCTATGTATTTAAGTATTTATATCTATTGTATGCAATAAATATATAAATAAATAAATAAATAAACTAATATTGTCGTCTAGTACCTGTAACACAAGCTTTATTGAGCTTACTATAGGCCTAGCTCGATTTGTGTAAGAATGTCTCATAATATTTATTTATTTATTTATTTATTAGGCCGGCCACGCATCTTTGCACATTATCGGTGGAATTATCGAAAATAATAATTCAAATAATTGGCAAGTTAGTTTTGAACTAATTCTTACCAAAAATATTAATAATTATACAGAAATTCGTAAAGTTGTTATACTAAAGTAAAATATAAATGAAAATGTTGTTTTAAGTTTAAATATGTATTATTTAAACAATACCAATATATATATTTATATAATAATCACACCACTTACAGAAAAAAGATATAAATGATACAATAAATAACATAAGTAGAAGGATGCCCTTCTTGTGAAACTCTTTTCTTAATTTTTCCGACGGTCTTCATCGATACTTCACAAATAAAAGCTGTAATTTGAGGTTTATTAACATTGATTAGAGAAACTTTTGTCGGGTCTCATGTCAGTTCGTCAAAAATTAACAAATCGGATAAGGCACCGAGTGTGCGGGTTAATATCGCCCTTCAACTTCCTTAACTCCACGCTAGAAAATATGTTCTCCATTGCTCAACAGATACGCACTTATTGATGTTCTATCCGGGTTCGTGAAGCTATTTATACAATACTGCGATAACAATTTACTAATGACTCTTCGGAAATTAACAATGACCGCTATGATAATCAACTATCTATTAAGTAAGTGCCCATTTAGTAGTTTACATCACATAATTATGTTATTATTTAACTACACTAATTGTAAAATAATGAACCTAACGGCTTAAAAAATATAAAAACCTACTGTTCGCGACTTCGTACGCATATATTTTATAACCTATATCCTATACTGATGTTCAAGCTACATTACTGGAAAGTTTCGTCAAAATATGTACTATTCATACACAGTACTGATTCATCGAGCAAGAGTAATTTATCGATGTACAATGTGGTTGTGGACTTTCGCCGCATCCTTGTTGCTAGCTCTGTTTATTACCCCATCGGCACGTTGCTTTTGCAACTACTATATACTCATACATATTTTGTTTAATAGTCTACTACGTCAGTGCCCCACCCACTGTTTTAATTACTAGATCTAAAATAATAGTTAAGAGAACCGAAGTACCGTAAACCGGGGTTACTTTAGGAAACATTGGGGCTGGTTTGATAATTTAGAATGTAGTATAAAAGCAGAACTATTTGAAATTAAGAAGATTTAATGAAGTATACAGCAAGATAGAATACTGGTATATTCACTGCCACAGTTCACCCACAAGTAAAAACAATGATTTCGGAGAAAAACCTATTTGATCAAAGTCACCCCTCGAATCAAAGTAACCCCCCGTTCCAGCGTATTAAATAAATTTGACCTAAAGAGAAGTTACAATTCCAGAAGTTATAACTGCAGAAAAAATTAGTGCAAGATCATTAATATGAGGCTGGTCATAGAAAAGCATAATTAAGATAAGTATTAATTACATGATTATACGTAGACATAGCTACAGATAGCACAGTAACCTAGGTCAAAGATCAAATAATATTACTTGAAATAAATAAAAAACATGTATACGTATGAGAAAATTATATAACTAGGACAGTAATTAGTTGCCCCGTCAACATTGGCTCATTATGTGCCAGGATCGTTTAGCCAACGTAAATTAAGGTTCTAATAAGTTATATTGTGTCCGCATTCACGTCGCCAATGATACTAGGGCTAGATTCTTGTCTTGTCATCTTAGATAATTAGTTTATTTTGACAGTCACTTATTATTTAAAATAAATATTTAAATAAATAATATATAAATATTTCCGGACAATCTTACACAAATCGACCTAGTCCCAAACTAAGCAAAGCTTGTACTATGGGTACTACACGACGATAAACATACTTATATAGATAAATACATACTTAAATACATAGAAAAATCCATGACTCAGGAACAAATATTCGTGCTCATCACACAAATAAATGCCCTTACCGGGATTCGAACCCAGGACCTCTTGCTTCGTAGGCAGGGTCACTACCAACTAGGCTAAAGCGGTCGTCATTTTTGTTAGGGTTCCGTAGCCAAAATGGCAAAAACGGAACCCTTATAGTTTCGTCATGTCCGTCTGTCCGTCTGTCCGTCTGTCCGTCTGTCCGTCTGTCCGTCTGTCCGTCTGTCCGTCTGTCCGTCTGTCCGTCTGTCCGTATGTCACAGGCATTTTCCTCGAAAACTGTAAGGTGTATTTGAATAAAATTTTGAGGATAGGTGTATTTTGTTGGCCGCTACATAGTTTTGTAATTAAAATGACAAAAAAAAAATTTTTTAGGGGTGCACTCCATACATAAAACTAAAAGTCAAAAAAAATTTTTTCATTGTGACCCCCCGTGTGGCACATCAATCGATAGGCCTTTCAAAATAAATATAAGGTTTCTAGCATTTTTTTTGATTAAGTGAATAGGGTCGGAGATAATCGCCCCGAAAGTCACTAAAATTCTGTCCCCCCCCCTCTAATTTTTGAACGGTGTATTTTTAAAATATGGAAAAATTCATGGACATAGGGCTTATTAATTTCATTCACCGAAAATTGTTTTGAACAAGATCGGTTCAGAGGTTTTCGAGATATTGCTGAAAAACTGCCTTCCTCAAAGAAAAGGACGTAAGTGCCGTAAAATTTCTGTGACGATACGACCTTTTTAATAGGCACGGAACCCTTCGTTTTGCGTGGTCCGACACGCACTTGGCCGGTTTTTTGTTCAAATTCATGTTGAGACACGAGTGTTGAGATATATTAGATTACTAAACCGGGTTTTTAGGGTATTTTCGATTAAATAACGGTTTTTTTTTACATATTTCAAAGATAGTTTATGTTTAATATCTAAATAAAAATAAGTAAAGTTCAATTATATGGATATTCAGTAGCCGGTATAGTTCATATACAACAACACAACGAAATCAAACAGTTCTGCTGTGCGACAAAAAAATAACCATGTACAGTCAGCATCATAAACATGTATATATTCTAGGATCTTATTGCTTGGAGATAAGGTTGAAAAGTGTATACATGTTTATGATGCTGTCACATAGTGGATAAAAATTCTATAGAAGCGTTTATTGCGAGATTTAAAACGGCCAACATTTTTATTTCCAGCCCAATGTTTAACACCCACTAAGTAAAGGAAAAAAATCATCATTTGTATTATGTAAGACCCCAAAATGCATTATCAGTTCAGATGTTTTTAATTGTCATGTCATGACTAACATTGGCGTCACGTAGTCACTTCCAGTCGACTAGTTTTTATTGAACATAAATCATTTTAACTTAGATTAACAAGGCAACTAATTTATATCTCTTATATATCATTCTATAAACTGTTTTTTTATGAAAAACTATTGCAACAAATATTTCACTGGCTCACCTTGGGGTCATATCTCCTGTACTGATCAAGTCCCAAACCTGTGAATGAAATATAACATTAGAGAATAAAATGATAATATTACACATACAGTATCTATACTAGGTATCTTTTATCAAAAATCTACTTCCTTATAAAACTTGAGTACTAAACTCTTGTAAAACCACAGTTGGTTTTTTAAGTACGGTGGAATGGGGTTACTTTGATTCGGGGGGCGACTTTGATCAAATAGGTTTTTCTCCGAAATCATTGTTTTTACTTGTGGCAGTGAATATATTAATATAATATATTGGTGTATACTCGATTATACCTTCTTAATTTCAAATAGTTCCGCTTTTATACTACATTCTAAGGGCACTTCTCCGAGCGTTTCAACCGTTGTGATTTCGGTGGTCGTATTATTGAAGACGATTTTATTAGAAGACGATTTTTTGAGCTTTTGTGGAGAAGGCGCGGGAAGTGCTATCATTGTTTTCTAAATAGACCACAAAAACCTAAGGACATTGTCAATAATGCGACCACCGAAATCACAGCGGTCGAAACGCTCGGAGAAGTGCCCCTAAATGATCAAAGCAGCCCCATTTTTTCTTAAAGTAACCCCGGTTTACGTACCTACGGTTTTTTCATATGATTTCACTAGTTTAATATTCACCATCAGGCTGTTTCACACCAGGCGTCATGGACCGAAGGAAGTCGTCCGGAGTCATGAACACCTCGTGCTGGTCATGGTGCTGGGCCTGGACGGTGGCGAAGTAACGGAATACCTTGTCCGGCGTGGAATACTGGCGCATGCGGTTCTCATACTCAATGATCTGGCGTGGCAGCGTCCAGGGTGAGAAAGGAGGATGTGGTAAAAAGGACAGGCCAGGCCACTTTTAAAATAGACGCCGAATAGTGAGTGTCAGTTAGTTCATTGGCAAACTACAAGGGAGTAAGTTTTTTTTTTTAAGTTTACTGCCTTACATTAAAGAAGCAGTATCATAATAGGGGTGTAGACACTAATAGTACATTGTTCAACGAGGGGCGTAAGTGAATATTGCTAACGAGAATCTATGATGATCTATCTTTTGATGACTCGAGTTTGCAATATTCTTACGCACATGTTATACACAATGTTTTTCATCACATTTGCGAGGAAATAAATAACTACAAAAGACAGAAAAATCTAAGTTTCATACAGCCGCACCAATCAAAAATTTACGATATTGACAACTTCACTTCCAGATCAGTGCGAGTGGAGCGCGCAGCTTCAATATTTCAACCAATCACATAGCAGTATTCTTGCGGGGCGGGGCGGCTTGGCCAACTAGTTCTTTTTTTTCAACCAATCACAGAGCTACCAGATTTGCTTAAACCAATCAGAGGGTTCTATATTTTAAAACTAAACTTAACAGCCCGTGGGAGGTACAACGGCTATAACTGCTCTGTACGCTCGCAAATAATAAAATAACACCATTGACGAGCAAATGTGATGAAAATAAAATAATCAATTATGTTGTATTTTCTCGAAAAAGGATTAAAAGTGTAGTCAAATGGAGAAAAAATCAACGCAAGAGATTAAATAATCACAAATTTAGAAGTGTCCAAACTTTTAAGAGATATATTCTGTCCCTTTTCCGCAAAACGCACCTTCATATGAAACGATTGTCATTTACTATACTATGACGTACGAGGATCGTGACGTCACGATCCTCGAGCGTTTTCTCCCTCTAACAAGCAACATTAAAACGGTTGTAGCTTCGTATTTTTTTGAGATATTTTAATGGGATTTTCATTAGGCATATTTCTTTGCCTTCTTTCTTTGGAAGTAATAACACATTTTGAGTCTACACCGGTATTAACAGGCAGCGCAGAATAAATAATAGTCCTTCCACTGTTTGACAGCTGTCATTCAAGTCACGGCATCCCACTCACCACCACACTCACCGCATGAAACATTCTCTTTCGTTCCTTGCTCAATTTGGTGACAGGTGGACAGATGTGAGCAAGAGACCAGTTAACCTTTTCAACGCTCTGTCTAAGAGAAAAGTTGTCAACCACACGCAAAATACGGTTTCGAAAAACATTAATTTATAATAGCGTTTTTTTTTGTTTTTTTTCATTTTAAAACATTATTCTAAGATCTTTATTCAAGAATACAACAATCTTTCCGCCCGGAAGTAATTATATAATAGATTTCAATTATTTATTGATTGATTTATATTGAATATTTTAAAGGAAATGTAAATGAACCAAAATAAAGATCTAAAACATTTATTAATATTTATTCCGACTTTTCAGGAGCTAATTAAGTTTTTTTTGATGTGTGAAATTTTGTTGGATTTTGCCTTATATTTCCAAATTTGTCATTTTTTCCCTACAAGTTGTCAGTTTATTGCCTGGACTATTAGTGCAGCGTTAAACCTTATGCCAATGCAAGAAGGTTGCTATCGCGCTGGGCATTTTGACGAATATATCAGTTGTTGGCATTGAACCTGCGGGGCGGATATATGCGTTGTTGGCGTCGAAAAGGTTAAACCGATGTGGCAGTGTGGTGTAAGTGGTGGTGGTGGAGGACACGCTTGCCCTCAGCACCTTATTAGCAGTTGTTGGGTGTTTTGGATGCCGCACCGCGGGATGTCAAGTAGAAATGGTATTATGGATACGCCGTTTGGCCCAATTAAACTGTTCTAAAAATAAACGCTTTTTCCGTGTTGGTATTTATAAAATAAACGACGTTAAATAAGCAATGCTTGTTATGATGTTAATAGGAATCATTATACTAAATATTAATAAAGTTATACAAAAATTTATTTATTCAATTATTTAGGTGTAACATAAAAAAGCCATACCTATGTATTTTCATTTTAACAGTCATGTCGCGATGTTGAAAAAAATAATGGTTTGTTATTTTAATTTTATACAGACAAAAAGCAATAAAAAATAATATGCTAAATGTTCGAAACAAATGATTTATTAAAATGTATAATTATATTTTTTATCATATACCCATTACATATATATATACCCATATTTATTTAAAACATTTACCCGTAATAGCATTTGATTGATAATCAATATGTAATCAATCTAATAATATGATAAAAAAACTGTTCTTTATCAAACCACAGCAAGCCTTGAATCCCGCTGCATATCTATACTAGCATAATGATTGCTGTCAATCACCCCGAGTGGCATCCAAAACCCCCATCACTGCTTATTAGTCATAATCACATACATAACTACCCTCTTGGTAAAACTAAATCATATAAATAAAAATAAACTAAAGAAAACAGAACAAAATTAAAATACCATCAGGTTGCTTCATGCCAGGTGTGATAGCTCGCAAAAAGTCGTCAGGAGTCATGTAAACTTCCGTACTGTCACCAATTGATAATTTGACCGTAGCAAAATAACGGAAAATTTTGTCAGGTGTTGAATATGACCTCATACGGTTCTCATATTCAATAATCTGTAGCAAAAATAAAATATATAAAAATTTAAGTTTTAACTGAAAATAAAATACAAATAATGTTACTTATACAGACACAAACCTTCCTATCTCTGAAACCAATCTTTTCTTTCCTATATCTCTTCTTTTTGGTGTCTCCGTCTTCAGAGTCAGATTCAACTAACTCCTCCGCTGCTGTTATTGAGGGGAACACTTGATACCTGATCCTAAAACAATAATTACAACCGATAAACAAATGGCAACATTATACTATGACAAGGAAAATGCAGTACGATATCACAATACATTCTAGATCTGTGATTTAGGCCTAATTGTTAACATTTCACGCGTTCATACGAGAATTTAGTTTAAAAATTGGTGCAAATAAAACTACTTACCAGAGGTTATAAGATGTGTATGCAGCAGCACCAAACAACATGGAATAACATAAATATCTGTACGACTTCTGACGTAGACTTTCATTATCATCGTTTTTCCTGTCCTTATTATAATTACGAACCAAATTATGCGAATTAGATGTAAGGAAAGGTTTGGATGTCTCGGTAAGCAATGTGATTCGACGCAATGTGGCCAAATCCTTTGGAATCTTCAGGAGATAAGACGATATGCTATACATTGTGCCCTAAATAGACACAAAAGTTATGTTTTACACTGCTCGATTGTTGCTTTCTATTTCTATTCGTATCGTTCACCGAGAAAAATATCCTTAATTTTATAGATATTACAATCTGTCACTGTCAGTGTCGAAATAAATACTGTCTACTGTCAATATGTCAAAGATGGGGTAACTTGCCACTATTCATAAAGGTACTAAGTAAGATTAGTGTAGAGTTAGCCAACATAAGGACATATATCGTTCATAATTAAAGTACGCTGACCAAGGAATTAATATTTCAATATTTGGGAAAATTCATATTCATATCGACGAAAACGTTCGAGTTTTTAACAAAAGCCTGACACATACAATGGTGCGCGAGCTAGCAACAGATTTTCGTGACCAATCAACTCCCGTGCCATAACTTGTGAGAAAGTTAAGAATGTTGTATCATGAAGCCCCGCGGACGTCAGCTGCGGCTCCGTTGGTGGGTTGACCAGCAGCAGCCTTCCAAAGATGTAAAAAAAAATCCCTTTTCCTCCCGATTCATTTTATCATCAAATGATAGTTAATCCAACATGACGAAAAACAATCGTCAGCTGACTGTACAGTGGTGGAAAGTCCGCCAGCTGGGCATACGCACATGTAAAAAAAAAATATTTTCAGTTATTTTCCTCCATCCCAACTGAAATGTTGTCAGATGATAGTTTATATGCTATACGCAATAAATGTATCAACGCGTCAGCTGGTTCTATCGCGGTGGAAAACTCGTCAGCTGATGCCCTGAAGTTTGTAACGCAGTAGCCCGCGTACTAGGCACAATTTTTTGTCAGTTACTTTCTCCCGTGCCATAACTTGTGAAAAGGTTCAGAATGTTGTATCGTGAAGCCCCGTGTACGTCAGCTACGGCTCCGTTGGTGGGTTGACCAGCAGCAGCCTCCCAAACATGTGAAAAAAAATTGCCTATTCCTCCTGATTCATTTTATCATCAAATGATACATAATCCTATATTATGACGAAATAAAATCGTCGTCATCGTCGTTGAGTTTTTTAGTAATTTCAGTAGTTATTTGTTGTTTATTGTATAATATTTTTATCTTAATAATAATAATAATTCGGTGTACTCCTTGCATTCCATTAAATTATCAAAAGTGCCTCTACGTGTTGGCTCAGTTGGTACTTTGTAGGTACCTAGCCCCACGCACGCCTCCCAAAGGTCCGGGACATCATGTCCCGTGAGCGGGAAAGACATACTAATTCATAAGCCCTATAAAAAATTAATTATTTGAATGAAATTTGTGGATAAAAAACACTTGGTCCAAATTGTAATGTGCATGCAATTTCTCTGTACAACTTGTTTGACAATTGGATCAGCAGCGCAACATGCTTCCAGACAATTGCAATTAGTCAGCTTCTGATAAATTGGGGCTGATAAATCATTACATGTATGGAACCATTTAATGCCGTTATTGAATTCGAGTGCCTGCTGGGCTGATTAGGACCTCAATCTATACAACAACCAAATTCCGCCGAGACGTTAGTTACACGTTTTACGGCGAAAATGTACTGAAACGTTACCTAAAACATAACTTTACTTCACGTGTAGAGGCCGCCATAGAGAAAGTTAAAGTTCACGCAAATTTCGCGGAATATAGAACTAAGAACGTTGTTTCAGCAGTTCGTTATCTGTGGTTGTTCTTTAAATCAAAAAATTGACTATTGACTACGCTTGCTTTGCAAGATCTACTTTCAAATAGTGTCAAAGGTAAATACCGTAAAAGATAAAGAATCAGTAAAAAACAGAATCACAATACACTAGTGTTATTCGGAGAAATATTTTTTTTGTGTAAATTTGTGTGGTGTAATTTCATCGCATACGAGCGAGTTACATAACCTTGAATCACGGGACTTCAGTATTGATCACTTTTATTTAAATTTTCTTGCAATTATATTCGATTCGCACCGCATCAGGTATGTGTTTTAATTATTTATTTATATCGATATTTAGTTCAGCATTTAATAAAATTTTCGTTTATATGAATGTAAATTCAGTTTATTATTACATGGATAAAATATTAAATTTCAATATTTATTTTTATACACGTTGCATTATAATTTAATCCTCATAAAGTTAAATGACATATGACATTTTTGACTATCAAGGTTACTTTCTAAATTAACAATATGTTTGGGTAGTTAATACAAAATATTACATTCAAACAAATAAACAATGAAATTCATGGATATCTCAAACCGTAACTATTATTGCTAGTGATGCAAAAGCTGTTCTAAGTCGTAAATACCTACAAATTAAATTGATAAACCTGATAACCGTAGGGATATCCCATTGAGTCACTTGTTGAAATGAAATGAATACATGTATTTGCTAGAATGCAAGTACATGATGGTATTATCAGTAATATATTGAGATCCATATACATTCAGCCACCAAGTGTCATGCAAAGTCATTACTTTAATAACAATTTATGCAAGAAATAAGCATGTAGCAGTCAATAAAACAAAAAAAAATCAAGGTGCTTGTTATGAGTAATATTGGGTTATTTTCTTTAGTTGGCGCACTCCTAGTTATTTTAAATGATTGTAATAATGCTTTACTTGTAGCATTTCTGAATACATATATCTAATTTACTAGTTAGGAAAAACTGCCTATTAAAAAAAATACCTACCGTTTATTCATACCAATTTCTTGAATTTATTATTTACCGACAGTCATATCTTTTGCTTGAACTGTTCAACCTACTTTCTTAATGACTACATACTTAAGAAACCAAACACATGATGTGTGTATGTATACATATTCAATACATTGTTATTTACAATCAATCAAGTATCATAATTTCTCCCATGACCCTGAACATTTAAATATAAGTTTACACCACACAGAAATAGCGATAGCAAATTTTGAATCTATGCCAAAATGAAAGGTGTTAGGTATAGTGATGTCCATACTGTTCTCATCAACTGTTAATTAGATTTATGTTCTATTGTTAGTGATAGAAAAGTGATGTTATGTAGTTAGTGGATTACATAAACATTTGGTGTCAGTGTGCCAGTTGGTTGGCATTGTGGTGTTCAAGGTGGCCTAGATACAGGTTTTATTATAACTTTTTCGTCTGATACTCTTACTGATTTACCTTGACTTTATTATCAGTACTTTTTGACTTTTATTGTTCAGTTCATGTTGCAAATGCATCAATCATATCATTTATACATGTTAGTTTATATCTTATGTCCATGATGTAGAGTTTAAAATTGCATGCTTCTCTATTTACTTGACTATGTGTGCGTTGAATTAAGAAAATTAATTATTCCTTGGTATACATATGGATGAAACTGTGATTTTTAAAAATACATGTAGTAAATGTATGCAACAAATTAAATAGTTTTAATTTTCCATTACACATACTATGTCAGTCTGTATCACAGGATGCTGCCTTCGTAGCATACCATGGTCATGTTATGTCTGTCCTCCGCTATGGGCTCATTATATGGGGAAACTCCGTAGATATGCCAAAAGCATTTGTTAAACAAAAAAATGTATCAGGGCCTTTTTCTCATTGAAGCCTCGTGATTCATGCAAACCCGTTTTTAAATGCAACAAGCTCTTGTCATTACCATCATTATACTTATTCGAAATTGCTGTATATATTCATGGTAACCAAGAATACTTCAAACAGAATGGTGAAGTCACAACTTACAACGGCCGCATGTCCAGGCAGAGAAACCTTCTTTTTACACCTAATGCTCGCTTTAAACAAACTACTCCTAGTCCCTATTTTATGTGTATTAAGATATATAATAGACTTCCTAGAGAGACAAAAGATCTTCCGCAAAAACAATTAAAAAAGAAACTAAATGTGTGCCTATGCGAGCTGTGTGTCTAGTCTCTACGAGAGTTCTTTACTATCAAACGTAAAAATATGTAAATTAAAAGTAGACATATGTTTAAGCTTAATATAAGTAGGAGATTAAGGAAACTTTATTCTGCTTGAGCTTAACCGCCAGCATTATTTTGAGTTTTTTATTACGTTGCATGCTTAGTATTGAATATATCGTCTAGTACCCATAACACAAGCCTTATTGAGCTTACTATGGGACTAGGTCGATTTGTGTAAGATTGACCACTAATATTTATTTTATTTATTTACTCAAGCAGAATATGGTGGGCCATAAAACTATTGTACAGTCAGCATCATAAACATGTATACACGTTTCGACCTTATGTCTAAGTAATAAGGTCATAGAATGTATACATGTTTATGATGCTGACTGTACCTACCTACCTAATGTACCCATATTCAGCAAAATAAACCATTTCATTTCATTACAATATGCGCCATAAGATTGCGTCTGTGAAGTTGACACCTCTTTGAGGCTTCTATCAGCTACTAGTAACTTATGTGGCGCAAACTGTAAGTAAGGGAAATGTATTCACGTACATTTTTATGCCTTATTGTCATAGTAAGAAGAGCGAAGATGGTACGCGAATACATTTCCCTTACTGTACGTGCATTGCAAATAGAGATGTAATTTTGTTTCTTGTTGATGACAGACCTGACACTTGTTCTGCAAGGAGCCAGGCGTACCACACCGAACATGCATCGTGCAAGGGTAGTTTTTAACATCTCCAACAAAGTCGGCAACACAGAGAGATTCGCATCATGGCTCCTGAACAAACCACAGGTAAGAAATTTGTTACTTCTTTTTAGTAATTTTTCCGAGTATTTATTTTACTTCTTACGGAGAAATTAGAATAAGTGGTAGAATAGTACCACCCCGCTTTCCTCCGTTAGGTCAGGTGGGTGTCGTAAAAGTCGATTATAGGATTAGGGTTGAAGTGTGTTGCGGGGGACGGGCTAGATACCTATTACCTCCATATTTCATTTAGTTTTCAAAGTCAAAGTCAAAGTGATTTATTCTTCAAATTAGGCATATTACATGCACCTATGAATGTCTATAAACTACCACCGGTTCGGAAAGGAAACCTCTGCCTCGAGAAGAACCGGCGTAAAAAACTCGGTGAGGTGTCATTTTTTCAAAACAGTATACAATATATCATTTCAGTATCAGAGTATTATAACATTTTAAAATTACTTTGCTACAGTAGTAAAGGTGATTTTCCACCGGCGTGGATTGACGGGACGAGGCGTGGCGTGAATTGAAATCGCGCTGACCCTTTTCCACTAAAAATATTTCAATTCACGCCGCGCCGCGCCTCGTCAATCCACGCCGGTGGAAAATCACCTACGGCAGTCTCGACGAATTAACAACTAAACACCTGTAGCGAGAAGTTTGTTTCTGTTGCAGAGTTAATTTAATCTCTATTTCAGAAACAATACGGTTTATTTTTATACAAACAAATATTTCAATTCACGTCGCGCAAATTCTCTTCAATCCGTACTATTTCCACCGAAGATGCGCCGGGAGTGAATTGAAAATTGTTTCTGTTGCAGTGTTAATTTAATCTCTATTTCAGAACCAATACGGTTTATTTTTATACAAACAAATATTTCAATTCACGTCGCGCAAATTCTCGTCAATCCGTACTATTTCCACCAATCCACGCCGCCGGTGGAAAATCACCTTAAGCCTATTTATTTTACGATAGATTTCTAGTGCAGGATTTTATCGCTGCCAAATATCCCTATCCATGATGTAGTCGTTTATCTTATAATATGCTTTTGAAATAAGTGTCCGTTTTACGACAGATTTGAATTTAGAGTCAGTAAGTTCGGTAGTGTTTTTTAGAATTATATTGTAGAATTTCATAGAATTTCCCAAGAACGACTTTATCGCTTTTACTAGCCTGTAAAACTGTTTTCCATAGACAACAACTAAAATCAATGGCTTAACACATTCAGTGCCCAGATTCGCTACGTGCTACGCTCGTAGCCGATCCCGTGGTTTCCCTCGTATGTAGCGGAAAGCGACTACGGCGTAGGGACGCATACGTGTCGTCACGGGCCGGGAATGGGTTAATGTGCCTTCGAAAACACTCCAGCGTGAGATCACTGCTTAACTCGCAAGACATGATCCATACTATTGCCGCTAAGCTGCATACGGTTCATTATTATTGGTTACATTGCAAAAGTTATCCAATACCTATCTTTCTATATAACTAGCTTTTGCCCGCGGCTTCGCCCGCTTATTAAGCGTAATTTTTATCCATCTACAAAAAAGAAGGTTCTCAGTTTGACCCGTTTGTTCCGATTGAAAATTACTTTTAAGTCCACAAAATCGATGAGATTTTCGTAATTAACGTCCCAAAAACCCATAAAACGACACCAATATTGATATTTTGACATTTCAACCCCATCGCACCTCAACTAACAGGGGAGATGGTATTTCACGTCCGCCATGTTGGCCTTTTAAATCGTTGTTGTTTTCGTAATCAGCGACCCGAGAAACCATAGAATCGATACCCATCTTGATTTTCAGACTTTATCACCACATTCCCCCCGTTTAGGGGTTGAATTCTCAAAAAACCTGAAACACATGTTTACTCGTTTATCGTTAGGAATACTGCTGCGAAGTTTCGAAAGAAATAGTCTAACTAATCTTCTTTCGCCATACAAACTTTGGACCCCCATTTCACCCCCTTAGGGGTTGAATTTTGAAAAATCCTTTCTTAGTGCACCCCTAGACCTTATAAGGAACCTACGTGTCAAATTTGGAATCTCTAGAACCAGCGGTTTGGGCTGTGCGTTGATAGATCAGTCAGTCAGTTTCTTTTATGTATTTAGATAGTACCTTATCGATGATAAACTCGACCTTGCTCACTTCTGATTCATAATACATCACGGGTAAACCACGAGGTGGATCTGCCGGGCCTGTTATTATCTTCACTATCTATTCACATAAGTAGGCATCGTTAGAAAATTATGTCATGTTTACGTTCGGCTTTGAGTGGATGGCTATTATAAAGATAGATAAATTCTCTATTCTTTTCCATAACATACACGGTACAAATTTAAAACATAAAAAATTGTTAGTTTATTAGGGTTCCGGTACCTCAAAAGGAAAAAACGGAATTCTTATAGGATCACTCGGTTGTCTGTCTGTCTGTCTGTCACAGCCGATTTGCTCCGAAACTACGGACCGATTGAGTTGAAATTTGGTACACATATGTAAATTGGTGACCCAAAGATGGACGCGTAAAGTAAATTAATGAATTCTGAACAAGGGGGCCACTTTTGGGGGGTAAACTGGAAAATTAAAAAAAAAAGTTTCGCAAACTGTATTGTGTGACATATCAAATGAAAGGGGTTATAGTAATACACGGAATAGGAACATCTAGATACGGCATACGGCTGATAAATGTCTGTTTATCCTATCCGGTGCACGCGACACTAAACTCAAAAGACACCAGTTCTCAATTGATTCCAATATTATAAAAAACTAATGTCGTAATGAACAAAACCCAAATGAACTTATTGCCAATATGAACCGTTCTTCATTTGCACTTTTGTCAATATGGCCTAATCCCAAATGGATCGAAGCTCATAAAAGCCGATACACAGAAGGCTCTTTTCCCAAAATACCCTAAATTTCAATCACAGAGCACCTGATTTCCATAATGATTGATTCACAAAACGGTCTTTTCCCATAATACACCATTCAGATTGTGTATCTATCTTGCTCGTACTTATGCGATTTTAATAAGAGCGTGCGAGAGAGGGGTAAAAGCCGAAGCATGTCTACCACGAACATCGAAAATTGGCATTGACGGAAAAACCTTTTTGTCACTCCAATATGCACGTGTGACAGAGATGGAAATACATATCCGCAATCGTTCGATTTTCGTGGTACCAGGGCCTATACCACGAACTACTTCGTTTCCCTCTCTATTACTCTCGCATATTTGAGCCAGATAGACGAACGAACGAACGAAATACCTAGTTCGTGGTATAGGCCCAGGCCAGGACTTCCAAAAGACAGCAAAAGGCTGCGTTTCCACTAGCACTGAGCGAGGATCAGTAGTACAGCGTATGATAATCATCGAGAATTTGGGGTATTTTGGGAAGATGCCGTTTTGTGAATCAATCATTAAGGGAATTCAAATTTAGGGTATTTTGGGAAAAGAGCCTTCTGTGTATCGGCTTTTATGAGCTTCAATCCATTTGGGATTAGGCCATATTGACAAAAGTGCAAATGAAGAACGGTTCATATTGGCAATAAGTTCATTTGGGTTTCGTTCATTACGACATTAGTTTTTTATAATATTGGAATCAATTGAGAATTGGTGTCTTTTGAGTTTAGTGTCGCGTGCACCGGATAGTGTTTATCTATTGTCTACCATGGTTTGTTTTCAATATGCCATGATAATGTTTTGGTTTGATTCTATGTTGTACTCACGTACGTCTGCGAGACGGGACGAGCCTCCAAGATAGCTACTGATAACAATTATCAGACAACTTTGTCGAACATGCACTTCTTATCAGTCTTGATATTATCGCCACGATAGGTATTTGTAATATAGTGCGAAGAAAATTCATGATGGTGGCGAGTAACGTTGCGGCATTCCATTCGTGTCGTGATTATGCAAATTAAACTGTTGTTCAGTATTTAGTATGTTACGGTAATTTCAAAACGAGTTTCTGCTGTTTTCATAAAGGATCAACCTTTAAAACTGGATTCAGGATACTAATTTTCTATGTTGTTTGTCCACAGACGGCTGCTGTGACAGTAAACGCCAACAGGCTGAAGAGTTCAACAGCGGCCGAGCCATTCCTCAACGGCTCAAGCTCAGCATACGTCGAGACCATGTACAACTCATGGCTCTCTGACCCCAACTCAGTACACACGGTAAGTTGAAACGTGGGGCAACTTCAACAATTACCGAGCCGGTCCTAAATAGCTCAAGTTCAGCATACATCGAGACCATGTACAACTCATGGCTCTCTGACCCCAACTCAGTACACACGGTAAGTTGAAACGTGGGGCAACTTTAATAAGGAACGGCTCAACCTCAGCATACGTCGAGATCATGTACAACTCATGGCTCTCTGACCCCAACTCCGTACACACGGTAAATTGAAACGTGGGGCAAGTTCAACAATTACCGAGCCGTTCCTCAACGGCTCGAGCTCAGCGTACGTCGAGACCATGTACAACTCATGGCTCTCTGACCCCAACTCCGTACACACGGCTAGTTGAAACGTGGGGCAACTTCAACAATTACCGAGCCGTTCCTGAACAGCTCAAGCTCAGCATACGTCGAGACCATGTACAACTCATGGCTTTCTGACCCCAACTCCGTACACACGGTAAGTTGAAACGTGGGGCAAATTCAACAACTACCGAGCCGTTCCTGAACGGCTCAAGCTCAGCATACGTCGAGATCATTTACAACTCGTGGCTCTCTGACCCCAACTCCGTGCACACGGTAAGTTGAAACGTGGGGCAACTTCAACAATTACCGAGCCGTTCCTCAACGGTTCGAGCTCAGCGTACGTCGAGACCATGTACAACTCATGGCTCTGTGACCCCAACTCCGTACACACGGTAAATTGAAACGTGGGGCAAGTTCAACAAGTGCCTAGTCTTTTCTCATCGACTCTCGACGACCATGACTCTCTGACCTCAACGTGGTAAGTTATTATTCAACAGCGATTTGTTTGGGAATGGGATCGCTGTCAATTCATACACACTTGGACGTAATTGTATAGCAAAATACGCGGTTATTTGATTAGTTCAATGGAAATGGGCGGCAATTGAAACATTTTACAATCTTGGTGTTGGGTCTGGTGGGTTTATAACCCTACACGCACACTGTTTTGAACACTGTAAGTTTTTCATCAACTCTTGTATGCGAAACTATGTTATATTTACGGCTACTCAAGTATCATGTTTATTTTGTCTACTATTCGTAGCAACAAACAAACCATGTCTTTATTCTACCTATAAATTGTTTACATTGATACCTAAGTAAGTTCTGGAACTTTCAAGCACCTTTTATATATTTTGCGACGTTATTTCAAAGAATTGCGTTAACAGGAAAACCATAAGATTTTTCCTCATTTGTAAAAGACGTTGGGATACAAAACACATTAAAGATGACTAGAATAACGAATGGCCCAAGCTTATACAAGTATAAATATGCCATTGACTTGATTTAAGTACGAAAGAAAGAGCTGAGACAAAGTCCCTGCAAAATAAATTTTGAACTGATTGGAAAATAAGTCAGACTAATTTCAAGCTTAAATTGATAACGTAGTGTTGCTAAATGGATAGTAAACCATCAAATAAATGTAATTAAGTATAAAATATAATTAAAATCATAAAAAGATATGGAACTTGAAAGTTTAGGAAAAACATGCATTGTTTTATAGTCCAAAAGTAAATTTAAAGCTACCAATAGAATCCTTACGCTTTTATCGAAACAAAATTGTAAAACCACTATGATCTTAAACGCAGTAATTCGCGACCGAAACAGCAATTTACTTGATTTTCCATATAACGATTAGTACAAATATCACACTGTGACGTCATTCAATGTTAATCAGTATGAAACGTTTTCGGCTGCCGCCAGCGAGGTCCTTCTTTAAGTCAATTTTTTGGGTATTTATGTTCTTTAATTGTAGTTGCTCCCATACAAACACTTGTTCCTCTCCAAAAACTGGTTACAATGGCATCGTAAAAAAAATTAAGACAAGCCTATTACGAAATATAATTAAACTCATAAACAGATATGGACCTGGAAAGTTTAGAAAAAGCATGCATTTTTTTATGGTCCAAAAAAAAAAAAATTTACCTAGAAAAATATACCAGATCAGGCGTGGCCAGTATTGATCTCGTAGGTACAGTCGCCATCAGATATATAGGAGCGGCCAAAGTGCTCACAAATATCTGAACACGTCTCTGTTGTCGAAGCATTAGAGACGTGTTGAGATATTTGTGAGCACTTTGGCCGCCCCGATATATCTGATGGCGACTATACAGTGTTTATTTTCCTCGCAAACCGCTCCGCTGCCTCGTACAGCGCTGGTGGACACACACACAGTGCCCCTCGTGCTACGTAGCCTCGTGCTACTCATGACTCATGACGGATACCGAAACTCGTCATATCACATATAACAGAGTCACGAGGAATCACACAATAACTGTTGTCACTGTTACGTGATTGAATAATGGCCTGTCATTCATATCAGAATGTGTGAAGTGACATTAACTTTACGTGGAAATTTACCTATAACTTAAGTATCGTGATGATTAGAGCGACAAATATACTTATTATATTAATGTCTGCAGGACTAGCAGACAAACAATTTTCCGTCTCTTTCATATTAGAACACTTAGACAGAGACGGGTAGTTTATGCGATATATATATTACAAGAACGCGCTGTGCCTTACTAATGCCTAGCTAATTAGTAATCAGCTTTAATATGTAAAGCATAAAGTCCACTTTTCCAAAGGTTAAGTCAGTCGTTGTGGCGATGGTAGTCTAGCAGGCCTTTCTTTGTCAAACGAAGCTAATTGTCTAAATTAAATTAAATAGTCATTTATTTCAGATTTGCATTCATATGTCTAAAAAGTCGTATGTCATTAAGGGGCTCCCAGCTCCCAATGACCTTCGATCTGCAATAGTCCGTTTTTTCATGTTTTTTATGGCTTATCGCATTAACAACAACGAGGTTTACCGAAATATTATCCCATATTTACTTCAAAACTCACAGTTTTCGATATATATGGCACCCAAACCTTGGCAAATTTAGGCCAAAAAACCAATTTTTTGGACGTAACTTTTGTTAAAACGAATTAAAAATAAAAATCTCTGATAGGTTGTTAGAGTAGAGACGCCAATAAATAACAGTAACATGTAGATTTCATATATAAAAGTGCATTAAAACATACTTATATCGAAAACAGAGCTTTTTTGGACCATAGAAAATCAATGTTCATTATTTTCAAAAAACTGATGCAAATGTAGACAAAGGATAAAGGATTGAAGAATCGATAATCAGGTATATTGCCATATATAGTTTTAACGCAGGAGTTTCAACTCAAAACTCGCCAAAACTCGACAAAAAGCGCGGGAGCCCATTAACACGTATGATAAGGCACTATTCGAAGTCGGAAGCGATTTATAACGATTGCCTGTATCTGCAATTATCGCGTTTCATCTAACTCGATCCGGTTAGCACGATAAAGTCGTCACGTCCGCGAATCCTGCGCAATGAACGGATCGTTGCAACACGATTGTGATAAGATATACCTGCATTTGTTTTTCGACTGTACTGCTTAAGACTTAAAGTCTAATATAGCGTGGACATACACGTGGTTTAGTCATATGTTGAGGTACATATTAGGTACTAAATCTTGACGAAAGGATCCAGAAGTGGTCAGAATGGTTGGCCACTTTGTTTGTCACATTTCTATAATTTTTGCGAGGTACGGTCGACGCCAAAAATACGTTTACACTATTCGCTTTATTGCACCTTACTTAGGTGCAAAAGTGTAAACATATTTTTGGCGTCGACTGTACAGTCACGGACTTTAATCGTTGAGTCATTTAGGTGTCAACTAATTTTGGTTTTTAATAGTTAAGCTATGAATATCCAGTAAAAGGTGAGCTCTAAATGGCTCAACGATTAAAGTCAGTGACTGTACAAATTATTCTATGCTAGATACTAAATAGTACAAAATCGATATGTGGGTTAACTCTAACTTGCAAAATCTCCCGTGGTCCAGTTAAGATGATTTAAGTATTACAGCAGCCCGAAATAGAATTTTTCATCACACTTGGTCGTAAATGGTGTTAATCCATGCCTGTATACAGAAGGACAATGGCCTAAATTGTACCCGGGGGAGTTATAGCGAGTTTGTATGCACTAAGGAGTAATGAGCTTGTGTGTGATCTGATTGGCTTAAGCAAATCTAGTTGCTCTGTGATTGGTTGAGAAAAAAACTAGTTGGTCAAGCGCCGCAACAATACTGCTCTGTGATTGGTTCAAATATTGTAGCTGCGCGCTCCACTAGCACTGATCTGGAAGTGAAGTTTTCAATATCGTCAATTTTTGATTGGTGCGGTTGTATGAAACTTAGATTCTTCTGTCTTTTGTAGTTATTTGTTTCCTCGCAAATGTGTTGAAAGACATTGTGTATAACACGGGCGGAAGAATATTGCAAACTCGAGTCATCAAAAGCCCTCCGCTTACGTCTCTCGATAAACAATATACTATTAATATGAGGTCACAAGCCTATTACAGCAGTGCGAAATATTTTCCACACCAGAGGGGTCACGCTATAAAAATGGTAGTATTAGAGTAAAAGCACTGGTTTAATGAATTAAGGTATATCAAGCGCAGACGAGCTATCGACTCAATGACATTCCCACTGACGTTCGTTCAGGCGGCAGACTCCATCTGACAGCTCCTCGAAGGCGCGTTCGGAAACACTGCTACAGTAGAAAACACTGGTTTCAAAGTCAAAGTGATTTATTCTTCAATTTAGGCATATTATGACCTATGAATGTCGATAAACTACCACCGTTTCGGAAAGAAAACCTCTGCCTCGAGAAGAACCGGCGTAAAAAACTCGGCGAAGTGTCATTTTTTCAAAACAGTATACAATATATCATTTCAGTATCAGAGTATTAAAAAAAATTTACATGCTACAGAAGGAAGCCTTTTTATTTTGCGATAAATTTCTAGTGCAGTTTATCGCTGCCAAATATCCCTATCCATGATGTAACCGTTTATCTTATAATAAGTTTATCCAAATGTTGTTGTTCCGCGCAGTCGTGGGACGCGTTCTTCCGCAACGCGACGGCGGGCGCGGCGCCGGGCGCCGCCTACACCGCGCCGCCCAACCTGGCGCCCTACGCCAAGCACGAGGTGCCGCTCTCGGCGCTCGTGCCCGCCGCGGCCGGCATGCCCTCCATTGCGGCCGGTGAGTTCACACATTGTTGTTCCGCGCAGTCGTGGGACGCGCCGGGCGCCGCCTACACCGCGCCGCCCAACCTGGCGCCCTACGCCAAGCACGAGGTGCCGCTCTCGGCGCTCGTGCCCGCCGCGGCCGGCATGCCCTCCATTGCGGCCGGTGAGTTCACACATTGTTGTTCCGCGCAGTCGTGGGACGCGCCGGGCGCCGCCTACACCGCGCCGCCCAACCTGGCGCCCTACGCCAAGCACGAGGTGCCGCTCTCGGCGCTCGTGCCCGCCGCGGCCGGCATGCCCTCCATTGCGGCCGGTGAGTTCACACATTGTTGTTCCGCGCAGTCGTGGGACGCGCCGGGCGCCGCCTACACCGCGCCGCCCAACCTGGCGCCCTACGCCAAGCACGAGGTGCCGCTCTCGGCGCTCGTGCCCGCCGCGGCCGGCATGCCCTCCATTGCGGCCGGTGAGTTCACACATTGTTGTTCCGCGCAGTCGTGGGACGCGCCGGGCGCCGCCTACACCGCGCCGCCCAACCTGGCGCCCTACGCCAAGCACGAGGTGCCGCTCTCGGCGCTCGTGCCCGCCGCGGCCGGCATGCCCTCCATTGCGGCCGGTGAGTTCACACATTGTTGTTCCGCGCAGTCGTGGGACGCGCCGGGCGCCGCCTACACCGCGCCGCCCAACCTGGCGCCCTACGCCAAGCACGAGGTGCCGCTCTCGGCGCTCGTGCCCGCCGCGGCCGGCATGCCCTCCATTGCGGCCGGTGAGTTCACACATTGTTGTTCCGCGCAGTCGTGGGACGCGCCGGGCGCCGCCTACACCGCGCCGCCCAACCTGGCGCCCTACGCCAAGCACGAGGTGCCGCTCTCGGCGCTCGTGCCCGCCGCGGCCGGCATGCCCTCCATTGCGGCCGGTGAGTTCACACATTGTTGTTCCGCGCAGTCGTGGGACGCGCCGGGCGCCGCCTACACCGCGCCGCCCAACCTGGCGCCCTACGCCAAGCACGAGGTGCCGCTCTCGGCGCTCGTGCCCGCCGCGGCCGGCATGCCCTCCATTGCGGCCGGTGAGTTCACACATTGTTGTTCCGCGCAGTCGTGGGACGCGCCGGGCGCCGCCTACACCGCGCCGCCCAACCTGGCGCCCTACGCCAAGCACGAGGTGCCGCTCTCGGCGCTCGTGCCCGCCGCGGCCGGCATGCCCTCCATTGCGGCCGGTGAGTTCACACATTGTTGTTCCGCGCAGTCGTGGGACGCGCCGGGCGCCGCCTACACCGCGCCGCCCAACCTGGCGCCCTACGCCAAGCACGAGGTGCCGCTCTCGGCGCTCGTGCCCGCCGCGGCCGGCATGCCCTCCATTGCGGCCGGTGAGTTCACACATTGTTGTTCCGCGCAGTCGTGGGACGCGCCGGGCGCCGCCTACACCGCGCCGCCCAACCTGGCGCCCTACGCCAAGCACGAGGTGCCGCTCTCGGCGCTCGTGCCCGCCGCGGCCGGCATGCCCTCCATTGCGGCCGGTGAGTTCACACATTGTTGTTCCGCGCAGTCGTGGGACGCGCCGGGCGCCGCCTACACCGCGCCGCCCAACCTGGCGCCCTACGCCAAGCACGAGGTGCCGCTCTCGGCGCTCGTGCCCGCCGCGGCCGGCATGCCCTCCATTGCGGCCGGTGAGTTCACACATTGTTGTTCCGCGCAGTCGTGGGACGCGCCGGGCGCCGCCTACACCGCGCCGCCCAACCTGGCGCCCTACGCCAAGCACGAGGTGCCGCTCTCGGCGCTCGTGCCCGCCGCGGCCGGCATGCCCTCCATTGCGGCCGGTGAGTTCACACATTGTTGTTCCGCGCAGTCGTGGGACGCGCCGGGCGCCGCCTACACCGCGCCGCCCAACCTGGCGCCCTACGCCAAGCACGAGGTGCCGCTCTCGGCGCTCGTGCCCGCCGCGGCCGGCATGCCCTCCATTGCGGCCGGTGAGTTCACACATTGTTGTTCCGCGCAGTCGTGGGACGCGCCGGGCGCCGCCTACACCGCGCCGCCCAACCTGGCGCCCTACGCCAAGCACGAGGTGCCGCTCTCGGCGCTCGTGCCCGCCGCGGCCGGCATGCCCTCCATTGCGGCCGGTGAGTTCACACATTGTTGTTCCGCGCAGTCGTGGGACGCGCCGGGCGCCGCCTACACCGCGCCGCCCAACCTGGCGCCCTACGCCAAGCACGAGGTGCCGCTCTCGGCGCTCGTGCCCGCCGCGGCCGGCATGCCCTCCATTGCGGCCGGTGAGTTCACACATTGTTGTTCCGCGCAGTCGTGGGACGCGCCGGGCGCCGCCTACACCGCGCCGCCCAACCTGGCGCCCTACGCCAAGCACGAGGTGCCGCTCTCGGCGCTCGTGCCCGCCGCGGCCGGCATGCCCTCCATTGCGGCCGGTGAGTTCACACATTGTTGTTCCGCGCAGTCGTGGGACGCGCCGGGCGCCGCCTACACCGCGCCGCCCAACCTGGCGCCCTACGCCAAGCACGAGGTGCCGCTCTCGGCGCTCGTGCCCGCCGCGGCCGGCATGCCCTCCATTGCGGCCGGTGAGTTCACACATTGTTGTTCCGCGCAGTCGTGGGACGCGCCGGGCGCCGCCTACACCGCGCCGCCCAACCTGGCGCCCTACGCCAAGCACGAGGTGCCGCTCTCGGCGCTCGTGCCCGCCGCGGCCGGCATGCCCTCCATTGCGGCCGGTGAGTTCACACATTGTTGTTCCGCGCAGTCGTGGGACGCGCCGGGCGCCGCCTACACCGCGCCGCCCAACCTGGCGCCCTACGCCAAGCACGAGGTGCCGCTCTCGGCGCTCGTGCCCGCCGCGGCCGGCATGCCCTCCATTGCGGCCGGTGAGTTCACACATTGTTGTTCCGCGCAGTCGTGGGACGCGCCGGGCGCCGCCTACACCGCGCCGCCCAACCTGGCGCCCTACGCCAAGCACGAGGTGCCGCTCTCGGCGCTCGTGCCCGCCGCGGCCGGCATGCCCTCCATTGCGGCCGGTGAGTTCACACATTGTTGTTCCGCGCAGTCGTGGGACGCGCCGGGCGCCGCCTACACCGCGCCGCCCAACCTGGCGCCCTACGCCAAGCACGAGGTGCCGCTCTCGGCGCTCGTGCCCGCCGCGGCCGGCATGCCCTCCATTGCGGCCGGTGAGTTCACACATTGTTGTTCCGCGCAGTCGTGGGACGCGCCGGGCGCCGCCTACACCGCGCCGCCCAACCTGGCGCCCTACGCCAAGCACGAGGTGCCGCTCTCGGCGCTCGTGCCCGCCGCGGCCGGCATGCCCTCCATTGCGGCCGGTGAGTTCACACATTGTTGTTCCGCGCAGTCGTGGGACGCGCCGGGCGCCGCCTACACCGCGCCGCCCAACCTGGCGCCCTACGCCAAGCACGAGGTGCCGCTCTCGGCGCTCGTGCCCGCCGCGGCCGGCATGCCCTCCATTGCGGCCGGTGAGTTCACACATTGTTGTTCCGCGCAGTCGTGGGACGCGCCGGGCGCCGCCTACACCGCGCCGCCCAACCTGGCGCCCTACGCCAAGCACGAGGTGCCGCTCTCGGCGCTCGTGCCCGCCGCGGCCGGCATGCCCTCCATTGCGGCCGGTGAGTTCACACATTGTTGTTCCGCGCAGTCGTGGGACGCGCCGGGCGCCGCCTACACCGCGCCGCCCAACCTGGCGCCCTACGCCAAGCACGAGGTGCCGCTCTCGGCGCTCGTGCCCGCCGCGGCCGGCATGCCCTCCATTGCGGCCGGTGAGTTCACACATTGTTGTTCCGCGCAGTCGTGGGACGCGCCGGGCGCCGCCTACACCGCGCCGCCCAACCTGGCGCCCTACGCCAAGCACGAGGTGCCGCTCTCGGCGCTCGTGCCCGCCGCGGCCGGCATGCCCTCCATTGCGGCCGGTGAGTTCACACATTGTTGTTCCGCGCAGTCGTGGGACGCGCCGGGCGCCGCCTACACCGCGCCGCCCAACCTGGCGCCCTACGCCAAGCACGAGGTGCCGCTCTCGGCGCTCGTGCCCGCCGCGGCCGGCATGCCCTCCATTGCGGCCGGTGAGTTCACACATTGTTGTTCCGCGCAGTCGTGGGACGCGCCGGGCGCCGCCTACACCGCGCCGCCCAACCTGGCGCCCTACGCCAAGCACGAGGTGCCGCTCTCGGCGCTCGTGCCCGCCGCGGCCGGCATGCCCTCCATTGCGGCCGGTGAGTTCACACATTGTTGTTCCGCGCAGTCGTGGGACGCGCCGGGCGCCGCCTACACCGCGCCGCCCAACCTGGCGCCCTACGCCAAGCACGAGGTGCCGCTCTCGGCGCTCGTGCCCGCCGCGGCCGGCATGCCCTCCATTGCGGCCGGTGAGTTCACACATTGTTGTTCCGCGCAGTCGTGGGACGCGCCGGGCGCCGCCTACACCGCGCCGCCCAACCTGGCGCCCTACGCCAAGCACGAGGTGCCGCTCTCGGCGCTCGTGCCCGCCGCGGCCGGCATGCCCTCCATTGCGGCCGGTGAGTTCACACATTGTTGTTCCGCGCAGTCGTGGGACGCGCCGGGCGCCGCCTACACCGCGCCGCCCAACCTGGCGCCCTACGCCAAGCACGAGGTGCCGCTCTCGGCGCTCGTGCCCGCCGCGGCCGGCATGCCCTCCATTGCGGCCGGTGAGTTCACACATTGTTGTTCCGCGCAGTCGTGGGACGCGCCGGGCGCCGCCTACACCGCGCCGCCCAACCTGGCGCCCTACGCCAAGCACGAGGTGCCGCTCTCGGCGCTCGTGCCCGCCGCGGCCGGCATGCCCTCCATTGCGGCCGGTGAGTTCACACATTGTTGTTCCGCGCAGTCGTGGGACGCGCCGGGCGCCGCCTACACCGCGCCGCCCAACCTGGCGCCCTACGCCAAGCACGAGGTGCCGCTCTCGGCGCTCGTGCCCGCCGCGGCCGGCATGCCCTCCATTGCGGCCGGTGAGTTCACACATTGTTGTTCCGCGCAGTCGTGGGACGCGCCGGGCGCCGCCTACACCGCGCCGCCCAACCTGGCGCCCTACGCCAAGCACGAGGTGCCGCTCTCGGCGCTCGTGCCCGCCGCGGCCGGCATGCCCTCCATTGCGGCCGGTGAGTTCACACATTGTTGTTCCGCGCAGTCGTGGGACGCGCCGGGCGCCGCCTACACCGCGCCGCCCAACCTGGCGCCCTACGCCAAGCACGAGGTGCCGCTCTCGGCGCTCGTGCCCGCCGCGGCCGGCATGCCCTCCATTGCGGCCGGTGAGTTCACACATTGTTGTTCCGCGCAGTCGTGGGACGCGCCGGGCGCCGCCTACACCGCGCCGCCCAACCTGGCGCCCTACGCCAAGCACGAGGTGCCGCTCTCGGCGCTCGTGCCCGCCGCGGCCGGCATGCCCTCCATTGCGGCCGGTGAGTTCACACATTGTTGTTCCGCGCAGTCGTGGGACGCGCCGGGCGCCGCCTACACCGCGCCGCCCAACCTGGCGCCCTACGCCAAGCACGAGGTGCCGCTCTCGGCGCTCGTGCCCGCCGCGGCCGGCATGCCCTCCATTGCGGCCGGTGAGTTCACACATTGTTGTTCCGCGCAGTCGTGGGACGCGCCGGGCGCCGCCTACACCGCGCCGCCCAACCTGGCGCCCTACGCCAAGCACGAGGTGCCGCTCTCGGCGCTCGTGCCCGCCGCGGCCGGCATGCCCTCCATTGCGGCCGGTGAGTTCACACATTGTTGTTCCGCGCAGTCGTGGGACGCGCCGGGCGCCGCCTACACCGCGCCGCCCAACCTGGCGCCCTACGCCAAGCACGAGGTGCCGCTCTCGGCGCTCGTGCCCGCCGCGGCCGGCATGCCCTCCATTGCGGCCGGTGAGTTCACACATTGTTGTTCCGCGCAGTCGTGGGACGCGCCGGGCGCCGCCTACACCGCGCCGCCCAACCTGGCGCCCTACGCCAAGCACGAGGTGCCGCTCTCGGCGCTCGTGCCCGCCGCGGCCGGCATGCCCTCCATTGCGGCCGGTGAGTTCACACATTGTTGTTCCGCGCAGTCGTGGGACGCGCCGGGCGCCGCCTACACCGCGCCGCCCAACCTGGCGCCCTACGCCAAGCACGAGGTGCCGCTCTCGGCGCTCGTGCCCGCCGCGGCCGGCATGCCCTCCATTGCGGCCGGTGAGTTCACACATTGTTGTTCCGCGCAGTCGTGGGACGCGCCGGGCGCCGCCTACACCGCGCCGCCCAACCTGGCGCCCTACGCCAAGCACGAGGTGCCGCTCTCGGCGCTCGTGCCCGCCGCGGCCGGCATGCCCTCCATTGCGGCCGGTGAGTTCACACATTGTTGTTCCGCGCAGTCGTGGGACGCGCCGGGCGCCGCCTACACCGCGCCGCCCAACCTGGCGCCCTACGCCAAGCACGAGGTGCCGCTCTCGGCGCTCGTGCCCGCCGCGGCCGGCATGCCCTCCATTGCGGCCGGTGAGTTCACACATTGTTGTTCCGCGCAGTCGTGGGACGCGCCGGGCGCCGCCTACACCGCGCCGCCCAACCTGGCGCCCTACGCCAAGCACGAGGTGCCGCTCTCGGCGCTCGTGCCCGCCGCGGCCGGCATGCCCTCCATTGCGGCCGGTGAGTTCACACATTGTTGTTCCGCGCAGTCGTGGGACGCGCCGGGCGCCGCCTACACCGCGCCATTTCCATATTTAGTTTAGCCTAATAGTTTCGGAGATGAGGGTGGAGGGGGAGGGGGGTTAATGGTAAATTTTCGTCTTTTTTCCTAAATTACTAGAAATCTGTTTTTGCTAAAATTATTAAAACAATATATCTGAAATGCTTCCAACAACCCCTTCATTTGACATGTCACACAATACAGTTTGCGAAACTTTTCTTCATTAATTTACTTTACGCGTCCATCTTTAGGTCACGAATTTACATATGATTACCAAATTTCAACTCGATCGGTCCAGTAGTTTCGGAGCTAATTGGCTGTGACAGACGGACAGACAGACGCACGAGTGAGCCTATAAGGGCTGCAGCACTGCAGTTTAGTGCGGAATACTACCTTAACCCTTTGAATGCCAAGAACGCCCAAAGGTGTCGTGTAATTGTTGTGCCCGCAGTGCCAAGAACGCCTTTAAGTGTTACGACGTCCTCTGTCAAAACAACCTTCAATCTTATAAGGTTCATATGCACTCTCTTTTCGTTCGAAGGGTTAAAACCTTTTTTTTTGTTTCTCGCAGGATCTCCAATCAACGAGAAAATCATCGACGACCATCTGGCCGTGCAGGCCATCATCAGGAGTTACCAGGTGAAATATGTTCCATATCAAACGATATTCTTATAAGTGTTTTTTTTTTAATTTGCACATTTTGTTTAGATTCACAATGGTTGCCCTGGCTAATGTCTTGTCCATTCCCTATTAAAATGTGGAAATAATCTTCACTAGACACCCTCCTGACAAAGAATCTTGGTCCCTAAGTATGAAATGATAATAATAAATAGGATATGACAGGAAGTCGGTACCAAGGGCTAGGTTATTTATTATTCGAGTATGAAATTGCATGTAACATGTAACTAATTGGCATTGAGCTCCAAGTCGGATTTTTGCAAACCGTCCACACAACACGACTTTCAATGAATTGGGATGTTGACTACAATAATCGTAATTATATCATTTAAACGAAGCTACATCTTAAAAAAAACTGACAAGTCTTCTGACGATACTGTGACGCTTGACCAATAAAGACCGTAGCCAAAACGGCAAAAACGGAACCCTTAAAGTTTCGTCATGTCCGTCTGTCCGTCTGTCCGTATGTCACAGACGTTTAAATTAAATAATGTCTTCTTTCAGTAAAATGTTCCATCTACAATATTCAGGGTACTTTCCCTCCATGCGGCATAACCGTGGGACGCCCTGTATATGTATATCGCATTCTTCAGGATTAAAATGTTATGTATGTAGATTAATAGTTTCCTATTCTTTTAGTATTTGGATATTTTAGGAAATCGATCTTGCGTGCTTAAATAAAAAACAAGGGGATTGTAGAGGATTATGGGTTTTCTCATGTTAAATCTAACATCAGACTAATGGGGTTGACAATCGATTTGCTATTTTCGAAAGTATTTTAAATGTTAAGCGCCTGAAGTGTCCGAAGCTTACAGGTTCAAATCCTGCTCAACATTTCTTTTCAGTCATAGTTTTTCAATTTACCCGATCGATTATAATGTCGTTGGCGGATTCTGTTTAGAACAAAACGTAATAAAATGCGACTTGAAATGCGTTAAAAAAGTCAACATCCTAATTCTGGTTGACCCATTGGCTTAGAGCCGGCGCACATTGGGGCACTAGATTAGTGTGTGTGTAGGGTTGCCAACTTTTTTATTTATTTATTTAGAACACAAACAGTCACATAACAAATTTATATAGGGGTTTTTTTTTTGGGGGAGATATAGTATTTTCCAGAAAAAAACGACAAAAATATAGTACTTGGCTGGGCAAAGTATTTGGGGGAGGCCTATGTCCAGCAGTGGACGTCTATCGGCTGATATGATGAATTGAAGCACTTCGTAAGGACCCCCAAAATATAGTATTTTTGCGTACTATTTATTTCTTCAACAGTATATACTATATAGTACAAAGAGTCAAAATATAGTACAATTCTACTCTATTTGGATATTTGAATGTTTGTTACTCAATCACGCTTAAACGGCTCAACCGAATTGGATGAAATTTTACACGAAGATAGTTTATAACCTGGATTAAAATATAGGATAGCTTTTATCCCGTGTCCACGCAGACGAAGTCGCGGGCGGAAGCTAGTACTATACAGTACGGTTGGCAACCCTACTTGAGATGCGTTAATAAAGTCAACAACCTAAGGCACTTGTCCCACCGCCGGCGAGTAAGCGATGAGCTATCGGCGATTTTCTCGCCCAAGAAACGAACAAAAGATAATCGCTCCCGTGTAAATAAAAGAGAGAGATATAGTTCATCGCGGTGTGACCAGCCAGCGATGAACTATAAATATATATCTCTCTTTTATTTACACGGGAGCGATTATCTTTTGTTCGTTTCTTGGGCGAGAAAATCGCCGATAGCTCATCGCTTACTCGCCAGCGGTGGGACAAGTGCCTTATTCTGGTTGACCCAACGGCTTAGTGCCGGCGCACATTGGGGCACTAGAGTAGTGTGCCCCTTGGTGCGCGTGTGCCGGGTCGGGTCGGGTCGGGTCGGGTCTGACGGGCTGTGCGCGCAGGCGCGCGGGCACCTGGCCGCCGACGTGGACCCGCTGGGCATCACCACGGCCGCGCTGCCCGCGCTGGGCATGCGCGCGCCGCACTCCGAGCTCATCATGAGGAAATATTTCAACTTCGGTACGCAGGAACAACTCGCTACAGAGGGCCTGCCGCGAAACGATATTCGTTTTCGTTCGTGTATCTCCGTCTCTGTTGTCGTTCGAGCGACAAAGAGGGAGATACACGAACGAAAACGAATATCGTTTCGCGGTAGGCCCTCAGACGTCGCTTGGCCGATGTGTGATGGCTCCGCGGCGGGGGACGCTTCCGGAGATTCGACGGCGACACCTAGTCGTTCTGTCTCTGATGTCCGCTATAACCGGAGACCGGAGTTTTCGTGGCATTTTTGAGCTGCCATAGCGACTTCTCATTTATCGGCTTAATGTATAGGTTTCGATTGCGATACACGTACGTAATAGGGGTGTAGACACTAAATAAAATAACCCAAAATTTTGTATTTTCTCGATTAATAATGTAGTCAAAGAGAGAAGCAACGCACGAGGTTAAATAATCACAAATTTCCAAGTGTGCAAAGTTTTAAGAGGGGGTATGTTCTGTCCCTTTTCCGCAAAACGCACGTTCATATGAAACGATTGTCATTTACTATGACGCTCGATGGTCGTGACGTCACGATCTACGAGCGTTTTCTACTAACAATGTAAAAACGGTTGTAGATTCGTAATTTTTTGAGATATTTGAATGGGATTTTCGTCATTAGGCATATTTTTTGGCCTTCTTTCTTTTGAAGTTATAATAAATTTAGAGTCTGCACTCCTATTTCAAAATTGATATTGTGCAACTTATTGTGCTATATGCCTGCATAGCATAAACCTTCCATTACAAATAATTGGCTACTTTCCTAAAAAATTATATTTAGTTCGTTAGTTAGATTATCAAAACATATTGGACACGTATTTTTTTGTTTGTCAATTAAACAAAAGATTATGAAGATATAGCCCGTTAAAGTTCCGCGTGACGTCACATTATGGTACACTTTTTATCATAATGTGACGTCACGCGGAACTTTAACGGGCTAATATCGTCGTAATTTTTTGTTTAATTGACAAACAAAATAATACGTGTCCAATATTTTTTGACCATTTTTTTTACCCAGGAAAGTACCCAATTTAGGAATCATTCACCTTCCTAACGGTTGCGTCCTAAAGGAGCCCGGGGTCCGCTTTGGTACGGTACCAATGGTACCATCGCAGACACAGTTAACTGACCATACAGTGCACTTTATGTGCATTGTAATAAGATTCTATATAAATACAGCATGGTCAGTTATTCAGTTAACTGTCTTGGCGTTTGTACCCACCGACCTGGCAATCTGAAGAATAACTATTTACTTAACACATGAAAATTCGTATAGATATAAGATTTTATTACGTGAATATCGATATTACGAAGTCGACGAATGAGAAATCACTATGACAGCTCAAAAATGCCGCGAAAATTCCGGTCTCTGGCTATAACCCGCCTATGTGACGGCAACGGCATGACAAGATATCACCGACGAATCTGTCGAAGTTTCTCAAGCTTGCGACCCATCAGATATTGACTAAGATAAAAGGTGCTAATCCGTCGTTGACCGCTGCACGATTTCAATTCGCTTGCATCCGGATCGAACTCTGCGGTTGACGACGGTATCGCACCTTTATCCGTGTGATCTCCCAAGGTGATTCCGTTTCTTATACATATTTAAATTAATTGCAGCACTACAAAGATTGCCTTGATGGGTCACACGGGTGGAGACTTCCACTCGGGTTTGAAGCTACGAACGGACCCCGACCTCTGTTGATGTAACAATCATTTAGCGATTGGGGCTTTTGATATCGGTGTAGTGTTCGTATCGTATGAAGCCGCTTGTATGAGTCGAGTTTAGCTCGGCGTGTCGATGTTCAGTGGTCGAAGCCCGTTTGTAGATTGGAGATGTTGTTTAAATAAACTCGTCGTCCTCGGGCATTGTGTCGCTGTTGCTTCCACATTTCATTACATCTCATTTAACTAAAATTATTTACCGAGTGGCTGTGTCCGATTCGTGAATGTAGGAACGTTGTTTCTGATCTCGGTAGACATACTGTCTTTTAATTAACTCTATAACTAACACTGAAAATCAACGGTCTACCGAAATCAATTTGATTAAATTTCATGGCAAAAGTAATCGAATCGTTCTGTAGCGTGTTCATTAACGTACTCGTTTACTTCTTCACTCGATACTAAGTAATTAACATTTCATTATGAACTAAAGATTTTTCTTTTCGAATAACGTAACTTTCTACCGACGTTATACAATTGCTAGTCTCAAAACTTTTACGGATATTTGAAGTGTTTTTAAACGTATTATCTTTTTATTGATACGTAGGTATAAGAGTTATTTTTGATTTAGTTTGTAAAGTCACCATCAAATATATTGCAGCAGCCAAAGTAGACAAAAATATCGTAACAAAACTGTATTACTATTGAGGTCAGGATGTGTTACGGTATATTTGGCTAGTTTGATTGCTACAATCTATTTGATACGGACTGTACTCTCAAAAGTAAAGACATGTGTAGGTCAGGCGTATGTTAACTAGCTATTGTAGACAAAACATGTATCTAATTTTAGCAGCACATTTTATACTACAGTTATATTAATAGTGCTACGTGTTAAAATATGCAGTCGTAAACAAAATCGAAGTTGCAATATTATAAATAGTACAACTTTTAATAACTTAATATTTTAGCGTAAAAACTTTTTTTACGTCGACGTTTAGACGCTGTTTTAACAATAATCATTATATTATGTAATTGCATAAAATTACAAAGTGATTGCAGACGTCTTATCGGCGTTTTAATAAACAATTACACGACTGGAACAGCGGTCGCTGTCTCGAAACCGTGTTCGATTGTCAATTTAAACTCGGGTCGAAAACCACCCAGTTATAAGTGAAGTTTTGTTCCCCGGCTAGTCCCGCGGGCACTTGGTGGCGCGCCTAGACCCGCTGGGGATTTCCACCGGGGATCCGGTGGAAAGCAGCGAGTGGCATGGAGGCCTGCGGGGCTTCGCTAGCGAGGCGGTCATTAGGCAACACGTACGATTCGGTATGAACTAAGTATTATTCGGGTATCGCGATTGGCGGTTAGGGGGATGTCCGGGATTTCGTCTATACGTACATTTTTAAGGTGCCGTTCCGTGATCGACTGCAGATTGCTGTTACAAATGTTTTGGCAGCGATACAATCCTGCACTAGAAATCTATCGTAAAATAAATAGGCTTTCTACTGTAGCAATGTAATTTTAAAATTTTATAATACTCTGATACTGAAATGATATATTGTATACTGTTTTGAAAAAATGACACCTCGCCGAGTTTTTTTACGCCGGTTCTTCTCGAGGCAGAGGTTTTCTTTCCGAACCGGTGGTAGTTTATCGACATTCATAGGTGCATGTAATATGCCTAAATTGAAGAATAAATCACTTTGACTTTGTTGTTTGCAAAGGTGCAGCAGCTTATTTTGACGCAACATATAGTTCTGAACGGCATTTGTTTCCTTTGTTTCGTTTGCAAAAATTGCGGACCGTGAAATGTTTTGTGATTTGTCTCGACTTTATAAAAAAGCCGTGTTGCCGCGCGCGCGCACGGTCTTTTAACCGCCGCTCCAGTCTCGCTACGCGTATATCCTTGTATAAATGAGTAAACAATTATTGCAAAAACTTAACAAAATCAAACTGTTTCGTGCATGTGTAAACAATTATTTTGTAATATGAAGGGGGGAGAAGACCACAAAACTGGTTCCCAACATCTGTTTATTGGATGTCTGGGATCTATACAATATGTATCAGAAGTCAGAATGCAAACGTAACTTCACTGAGAGCCTGGTCTATAAGTGCAGTCCCTTTTAAATCGTAATAAAGACTGCAGTTGAACGTGGAATGGTACCTTTATAGGTTATGGTTTCTATTCTAATGGTGGTGATAGACGCTATCGCATATTACTAGCGTATATACTGTTTATATATCCACGCTTATAACCCTTTGAGCGCAGCCGTATAAGATTGCCATGATCAATATTTGCCCCAATAATTGTATGACGGAAACCATCCAACCAGGCAAAGTTGGTAAAAATATCTCAACACGATAATGCACCGACGGCACGGAAATTGCCGGCGATCAAAGGGTTACAGCGCTTAATATGTTTGTTAATATATTTATTCAAAGGTTTTTTTATATTTTATCATACTAATGTAATTACAAAAACTGCTAACGCTGTGTTCACATCCCGGTACATCCCTCTAACATTCAATATGCGATACGTAACAAATGGTGTAGGGCTCTTGGTTTCGGTACTCACATTTTCGGATACACGAGCGTAGTGAGTGCTTCTATGGGAAGCACCTTTGTATTATTACGGCTCTTAACACATAATTAACTATATTTTTCTGCAATCTTGTGAGAAACATTTGTTCAATTCTATTTATAAATGAAACTGTCCACGACGCAAAAATTCCTGTAGCAATCTTATTTAAAAGTTCTTCTTGCGCCATAAATGGGGTACCTACATCCTGTATTTTAATTTTTTTTAATGTGATTCTTATAACTTAAATACCATCCAACTTTCATGCAATGCTCAATCAACTTTTTCTTGTTGTTCTTCTGTCCCGGTAAGCCAAGAGACAACAGTGACATAGTTTCTTAGAAACAATACTATAGATTTGACTCCTATCATGGTAAGGATATGCCCTACCATGGAATGGGTTTACCAATACAACAAAAACACTTGTTTAATGTATTTAAACCCCATAAAATCATAGTTTTAAAGAGTGACCCAGGAGACGTAACCATGGTAACAAGCAACAATAAATAGTTGATTGGCCCATGTGCTTACGTTTAATTTTAAAGCATTGCATTTTAAAGGAATCGGAAAGTGATAATTGATTTAGCAATTGTTGGTACAGTCAGCATCATATAGTCAGTAGCAGCCAAGTACCGTAAAATGGGGCTATTTGGCACAATTTTTTGACTAAAACATCAATAAATCCATGTTTTATGTGTTTATCAAACGTATAATATTTTTAATAGATAAAACGCATAATGCTCCGTCATTCTATGTACTGCACGTGTCTTAATTGTTAACACAGGATGAGTATTATTTTTTTAAAGAGGTGTTCCAAATAACCTCGTGTTTGTGGCTTTTTGGGAATCGACGGGTTTCGAACTGGTTTTAGCTGAATTTTGAAGCTTGTGTTATTTAAAACATAACAAGTGCTATTTGGGACGCTTTAGGAACGACCGCCGAAGGTATTAAAAGCGGTGTAACCATATTTTCAACAAAAAAATTGGGACAGAAAAAATCACAAAGTTGTACTAACAAAGTCAAGTTTTATTAAAATCTTTTTTTACCTGTAAAACACATTTTAGGAACCGTAGTTACATTTATATTAACCCAAAATGTGCTCTTTAATATAAACATAAAATAAACGTCCATGACAGCAATAAATCAACTACATATTATATATTTAAAAAATTATAACTTCTAAGTCAACTTCTAAGGCAAAAATTCTTAAGTCCAAAGTATCAAACGGAAAGCCCCAATCACCTTCACGTACTGAATGAAGGCTTTCTCCTCAGCAGGCGTGAATAGAGCTGGTTCTCCTGCTTTATCTTGTGTATTATTAAACCCCCTACATTTCCGCGATAGCGACTCTTGGGTAAATTATGTTTCTCGCCAGCTTCTGCCAAAGACATGGCCAGCTGCCACGTCAGCCATAGCATTAGCCAATGCTTCTTGAGTATATGACGTGTAATGTAGGGTTGAAATTCGCACCATTATCCTGTTGAAAAAAAAGATGGTCAACCTACCTTTACAGTAAGGGGGATATTTGGTACTAGTAACCAAATAACCCCAAAAGCCGTCTCAAATAGCCTCATTTAAAAAAACCGTTAAAATCTAATTCAAAATAAACAGCTAAAATTATGTGATATAGCTTAAAAAACTCCCGACAATATGTACTTTTAGGTATGTATACTAAAAAAAAGCTTACCCCACAGCCAGCCAACATTTGAACAGAAGTAGGACGGTGTTCAATTGCACTGATTTTCCAGCGACACAATCAAGATTTTTTTTAAGCACTCGTGCTAAGTCCTCAGCGACACTGCGACCACTAACCAACTTCACATAAGATTTACGGTTTCCAGACGAAGATCTACGTTTCTACCATTGCCATGACAAAAAATATATGGACTCAAAACTTATAATTTTTTTTTTCCAAATAGCCTCGCAGGTCTTAATTAGCCCCATTTTACGGTAGCCAAATATATCGGTACACGTCTTTATTACTATAGGAGTAAGGATGTATTACGACATATTTGGCTACCTTGGCTGCTGCTAACTATATGATGCTGACTGTACTTATTAAAGCGTAGTTCCGAATCATCAGAGCCCAGATTTTTCACGACAAAACAGAACACTGACGTAATCTAGCCAGTGGTTGAAACATTATTTTATCGATATCGACAATTGTGTAGTAGAAGAAAAAACGTCACCAAATAAAATAAAAATGTAATAAAAAAATTACGCATATCAAACACGTCGGTTTCAAAGCGTTATAAGAAATAAATAATATATATACGCAATTTATGTTTTATACGTAATGAAATGACATTTAAAGTCTTATGGAGTAATAAGTGTATTACTGACTGTATTGTCTATTATTTTCAATGAGGTGGTATAGTCATTATCGAGACTTTTTAGTTGGCTCTAATACCTTATGGCGTTTTCGCAAGAAAAATACACTTCTAGTTTTTTATTAAAAATATAAAAAATGTTGTTTTGCACACTGTAAATTGTTAATAATGTAAAAATATATCGGCATGTTATTTTTATACCTATATACCTAATAATACTCGATATCGATAAAATAATGTTTCTACCACTGGCTAGATTACGGTGTTTTGTTTTGCCGTGAAAAATCCGGGCTCAGCTCATTGGCAGAGTGCAAAGCGGGTGGAGGGGGTAGCCTAAACGATCACAGCGCTCGCTACGGCTAAAATTGTCATTTTTGTCGTTGACTTGAGCTGTCAAATCCATATTGCAGTAAACATTTTCTAATCGTTTTTGAGATAAAAATATGGTCCTGGTAAGATGTCTTGTTGTGAATTGTCCAAAATTGTGTAATATAGTAAAATGACACAAGATTTCATTAATATTTTTCACAATATTTACTTACTTCTTGTTTGCAAGCGGTGACAATATTGTCCATAATGGCCGCCTGTCACGTGGCGCTGTCGTCGCGCTCGGTCCCAATAATACTCGATATCGATAAAATAATGTTTCTACCACTGGCTAGATTACGATAGTGCTTTGTTTTGCCGTGAAAAATCCGGGCTCTGCGAATCATAATATGTCAGAAACAAAGTTGACAATGGGCAATCATGCGAGACCCGGAAAATATAGTTAATAGGTAATTTGTGGAGCAAAATAATTTTTTTTCAAGGGTCTTTTTTATACACTTAATAATAAGTAGCGGGAGTAGTTCTTGAGGTGCTTAATTTCTTCGGCTTATTATGCAGAATTATCGTTTATCTATATTTATTTCAGACAATTACTCGATTTATTCCCTATTTTTTTTATTGTATTTTTATTTTACAGTGCTTGGTAATTATTATTCTTCGCTTATTTTCCTGTTTTTATATTGACGGAATGGGGAAAATGCGAATATTTAAAATTAAATTTTACACGTATGAGACTAGCTTATTGAAGAAATCGGTCAATCTATTACTAATCCACGGCGACGGCTTTTACTAACGATCTAAAATTTCAAATGGTAGGTGTTTTATTGCGAATTTTGGCTACTAACCACGGCGCTCATGCAGTCATATTCCTTTACTAGAATAGTTTATTATGGAAAGATAATATACCAACATATATTGAGCAAAAAATAATGATCACTATAAAAAAATAAGTACCTACTTCGATTGGTTTTTGCTTAATTATATGATGGTTATTATAACTATTGGTTTAAAAATTATAGAATAAGTAATTGTTCAGATGTAGCACGCATTCGTTTGGAAACATACAATGTAGGTTATTACATTCCATGCGCTTTCTAGGTTTGTATCTAGGTACAATAGGTAAATTTATGAATTGAATATTGTCTACGTAGGAGTATAAATAACGAAGTAGTTTTCATATCATCATATCAGCCGACAGACGTCCACTGCTGGACATAGGCCTCCCCCAGAGAGTTCCAAATTGACCGGTCCTGCGCCACCCGCATCCAGCGGACTCCCGCGACCTTTACCAGGTCATCAGTCCACCTTGTGGGGGGCCTACCCACGCCGCGCCTTCCGGTACGTGGTCGCCACTCGAGAACCTTTCCGCCCCAGCGGCCATCGGTTCTACGTGCAATGTGCCCCGCCCACTGCCACTTAAGTTTAGCAATTCGGAGGGCTATATCGGTTACCTTGGTTCTGCTGCGGATAGCCTCATTTCTGATGCGAGTTTTCATATATTACGAATGAAAGGTAAAGTCCGAATTAATAACGATAAAACCCCGATGTTTATGTGCACGTTATTGATAACAGCGACTAATTTGAATGACGTATGCTAGACGCTTTCTTAATTAACAAACTGGTTAATTACAGTTTGATTGTCATAAATTTGTATATTATTTAATGTTAAGTGTTTATACGTGAGTCAGTTTTGCATTTTTTTTTTACCAATTATTTGTAGATTGTGTTTAATAATATACGCAGTTATCGGGGATATGATCGGATATGACAAGATATATCTTTAAATTGAACATATAAGTAATCGCTTGGGGTTCTACCGCCTATGTGTCGACCAGCGATATGTGATTAAATTATAGAGATAGTTACTCTATCTATCAAAAAGTGATATTACTCTTACGATCTACGTCAAAGATATGTTTATTGTTTACGCTTTGTTCCGTCAGCAGCAGAAGTATCTAAGCGGACCGGGTGTTCAAAATAGCCTACACACGCTCTTAATTTCTTAAGAATAAAGTAGTAGGGCATTTTGAACACCCGGCCCGCTTAGCTACTTCTGCTGCTGACTGTTCCTTAGTAGTGGGCCGAAAAGTGTATACATATCAATGACGTCGGCTGTATAATATTCTATGCATATCCTATCTGGGGGCACGGCAGTGCCCCCTCCAAGTCGAGCAAAACAAAGCCTTTTCTCTAAGCCATTCAGGTCATTTTAATTTCTTTTACATAATGCATAAAATAATTTGAGTCTTCTCTCGTTTTCTGTACTTATATTAATGCACTCAATTACGAGGCGCATTAAGCCATTTCTGATCATGTCTCAATTTTACTTTGAAATACATATTTTCCTTACAATAAAAGTGTTCAATGTTAAACTGACTGCCGCCACTGTATTTTTTATATATTTTAACTTTCCTTTAATGCTTCTTATTCTTGTTTACAATAAACTAACGACAACACACGCAGTTGTACTTTCGCATACTAAAAAAACAAACTAAAAACAGATCCGAGGACATCATATAGCGAATCTCGACCCGTTGGAGATATCGAACGTGGACCTGGCGGGTAAAAACGCGCGGGAGGTGATACACAACAGCTACCGGTTCGGTAAGGCAGAACCCCGCAAGTGGTCGCGTGCAGTTGTGGCCGGTGAGGTGGGGGTCGGTCGGAAATGTTACGTGTCAAATCATAAGATAAGATAAGATAAGATAAGATAATTTTATTTGTCCAAACATGAGTAAAAGTACATACAGCTGTCATTGTTAAAATAAAGTCCTTCATGTTTTGCCTTTCGGCGTACAAACTATGTTATATTATAATTATAAATGATGGCTACAATAAATATTAAGGATGTCAAAATTATAATCAGCCCCCCTATTCTGTAACTTGTTTTAAGCTCACCTCAACGCTCACCCACAGATATATCTTGACGCCGCGATTCGTAGTAACTACGCGTAGGTAGAGGTCTAGTTTCGTTAGGCGTGACGCGTGGGGTGAGGCGCATGAGCGCGTAGCGAATAACGGCCCTGCTTCGAAATGCATTCGTCACGTCTTTCATTTCATTAGTGTTGTTTATCTTGGCTGTAGTTTTGCGTCTTTAAATATTTTCTCGTATTACAAGATTATGTTTTATCCTGTTTTGTGAAATATGTAACTCTTTTCCGCGTCACCATTTTATAAAAATAACATGAATAAATCAAAACTTATAGCAAATCATAATGTTCGTAATGAAATATGTGATATACATTTTAAATAATGGAATATGATCGTATTCGTATATGCATTTTCTACTATCCAAAAGTAAATTTAAAGCTACCAATAGAATCCTTACGCTTTTATAGAAACAAAATTGTATGACAACTATGGTCCTAAACGCAGTATTTCGCGTCCGAAACGGCAATTTACTTGATTTTCCGTACAACGATTAGTACAAATATCACACTGTCGCGTCATTCAATGTTAATCAGTATGAAACGTTTTCGGTTGCCGCCAGCGAGGTCCGTCTTTAACTCGATTTTTTGGGTATTTAGGTTCTTTAATTGTAGTTGCTCCCATACAAACATTTGTTCCTCTCCAAAAAACTGGTTCGAATGGCATCGTATATCGTTTATTTTTCAAAAAAAAAATAGGACACAAGCCTATTATTGCGTTGTATATGTGACGGTTTTTCTTTGATACATACAATATTAAACTATTATTTTATACTTTAATACTTCGTAAATTGACATTATAATGAACAGTGCATTTTTTAGGGTTCCGTAGCCAAAATGGCAAAAACGGAACCCTTATAGTTTCGTCATGTCCGTCTGTCCGTCTGTCCGTCTGTCCGTCTGTCCGTCTGTCCGTATGTCACAGGCATTTTACTCGAAAACTATAAGGTGTATTTGAATAAAATTTTGAGGATAGGTGTATTTTGTTAGCCGCTACAAAGTTTTGTAATTAAAATTACAAAAAAAAAAAAATTTTAAGGGTGTACTCCATACATAAAACTAAAAGTCAAAAAAAAATTTTTTTTCGTGAGCCCACGTGTGGCACATGAATCGATAGCCCTTTCAAAATAAATATAAGGTTTCTCGGGAATTTTTTTGATTAAGTGAATACAGTCAGAGATAATCGCCCCGAAAGTCACTAAAATTCTGTCCCCCCCCCTCTAATTTTTGAACGGTGTATTTTAAAAATATGAAAAAATTCATGGACACAGCGCTTATTAAGTTCATTCACCGAAAATTGTTTTGAACAAGATCGGATGAAAGGTTTCCGAGATATTGCTGAAAAACTGCCTTCATCAAAGAAAAGGACGTAAGTGCCGTAAGATTTCTATGACGATACGACCTTTTTAATAGGCACGGAACCCTTCGTTTTGCGTGGTCCGACACGCACTTGGCCGGTTTTTTATTATTGAACATACCTGACAATATGCGTCACATACCTAGCTGACTAAATTGCTCATTCTGGTTGATTAGGTACTCCACAACTTTTGACGATTTGACATCTGCCGTCTTCGCCCGATCCCTGATAATAACTTATGAACAGAATAACTGCGAATCAACTGCACTGCAAAATATTGACAAGTTAACTTGAGTTTGCCTTTTATTTTGATTTTATTTCTGTTCGTAATTTATTTGTTCTTGCCATAACTAATGTGATGGAAGCACCGGTCCTCGGCACACACGTAACGTCCCATCTGTCGCACCCGCTGTATACTTTATATATAGCGTTATATATGAAAAGGAACCTTGTCGTCGTTGGCGCTTATATATGATTATTAACGACGCGCTCTTACAAATGCGATGTGTCACGGTGTAATAATGACATAAGTTACATATGCTCTAGAATAGCATGCTAAAAAGCGTGCTATCAGTATGCTTAATATGAGCATGCTTATGAACTGTTTACATTTGCTAGCAATAAGCATGCTAGTTTTAAGTACGCTCCTGAATAAGCATGCTCAAAGCAAACACTCCAATACACATGCCAGTTGATAGCGTGCTCTCTGCCCGTTCAAACAAAACCATGGAAAATCAAGCAGCCATCCGCATGGAGCTGAATAAAATTATCCTTTTGCTGTCGATCCAAAAACTTCTCTCAGCTAGAAATAAGAAAAAAGAATAGGAAAAAGCACGCCCCTTCCTCCCGCGCTGCAGGTAGCATGCCTAAAAATCGCACGACCGGCGATTTTTGAGCAAACTCGAGATGAGCATGCTCATTATTAGCAATGTTTATACACACATGCTACTAAGTAGCAATTGCTGAATTGCCACTATTCAGCAATTGCTACTTAGTAGCATGTGTGTATAAACATTGCTAATAATGAGCATGCTCATCTCGAGTTTGCTCAAAAATCGCCGGTCGTGCGATTTTTAGGCATGCTACCTGCAGCGCGGGAGGAAGGGGCGTGCTTTTTCCTATTCTTTTTTCTTATTTCTAGCTGAGAGAAGTTTTTGGATCGACAGCAAAAGGATAATTTTATTCAGCTCCATGCGGATGGCTGCTTGATTTTCCATGGTTTTGTTTGAACGGGCAGAGAGCACGCTATCAACTGGCATGTGTATTGGAGTGTTTGCTTTGAGCATGCTTATTCAGGAGCGTACTTAAAACTAGCATGCTTATTGCTAGCAAATGTAAACAGTTCATAAGCATGCTCATATTAAGCATACTGATAGCACGCTTTTTAGCATGCTATTCTAGAGCATTCGTGCTAGTAATCAGCATGTGTAACAGTAGCTTAAGCGCCAACGACAAGGCCCCTAACGTCACATATTCATCGTTGCATGCTGGATGTAAGACCGACTTCACGAATTTGCTAAATATTTGTGACTGTTAACTTAATTATTTAGCAAATATTAGGCATGTGACATGCCATCATGAGTATCATGCGCATGCTATACGTGTAATATCGTTATTTATTTACCATCATCATATTAGTTTTGAATGATTTTCTGCTAGATACCTATATTTTGGTTATTTTTGTTATGAAAACATTATGTTGTATTTTGTGTGTATTCACAATGACATACATAATTAACTCAGTTCTCATACATTTCAAGAAAAGCCTGTGAGGATCTATAGTATATAGTCCCCACGCCGTATAGTGAAGGTACATACAGCCGAGTAGTACAGTCAGCTTCATAAACATGTATACACTTTTCGATCTTATGTCCAAGTAATATGGTCATAGAATGTATACATGTTTATGATGCTGACTGTACCTATCCTCGAAAAATGTACAACTGAGTGGAACCCGAGTCAAAAATAACTGAGCACGCCTCACCGTCGTAGCCATTACGACATGCTCAGGTTTTTTGGCCAAGGGTTTTGAAGGTGTATATTTTTTCGACCATAACTTGTACAATTTATAACGGCGGGCTTTAGGATACTTTGCGACATTAAATAGTTATATTACCTAGCTGGTTAATCAACCAGTTAAATGTATCTATAGTATTTGCATTCCTATTTGAATTTGACAGTCGGTCATCCCGGTACAATAAACGTCAATGATGACATATGTATGACATAAATTGTACTGGGATGACAGCTGTCAAATAATGGAAATAGGAATGCGAACGCTATGAAAAGGCTACGTCACTGTTGAATGTCACAAAGTGTCCTACACTCACGACCCGTCATAAATTGTGCGAGATATAATCTGCCTAGCTACTTAGCATGGTTGAGTTTATGTCGGACGTAAAGCATTTGTCCCGCGAGCGTGATGAATACTTTATGTATTTATGTAAAAGCGATTATGCTAGCTAGGCTTATGTAGACAGGTTATTCAATTGACATACAGTCAGCACCATATAGTTAGTAGCAGGCAAAGTAGCTAAATATATTGCAACTCGTCTTTATTACTGTAAGACTTATAGCATACATAACTGGAGTAGCCTTATGTCTGCCGAATTTTGCGGGGGCGGGGGGGAGCATCTTAATAGAATATTGAAACTCAATTATATATTAAAAGCTTGAAGTGGTTGAACGTTTATAATATCAAGTGCTTACAGCAATTTGCGGGCATTTTTATGATCACTGTTCTCTTGCGAGGCGATTTTGTGATAGATTGTGAAATTGTCTTTGTATGATTTTTTGCACATTTTGCAAGGTTCTTTACAGAGGGGTAAGTTACTGAAAGGTTACTCCGGTTATGTATGCTCTAAGCTGTTAGAGTAAGGATATATTGGGCTACTTTAACTGCTACTAGCTATACGATGCAGACTGTACAGTAAGGGAAATGTATTCACGTACACTCAGCGTCAAATATTCTGTAGCAGTCAAAGTGGCCAAATACTAAATATATGGTGTAGCGAACTATTTGACTACTTTGGTTGCTACAAAGTATTTGACGCTGAGTGTACGACCGTAGAACCCTATCGCAATAAGGTGACATATCACTCGAGTTTGAGTGACGGCGGCCTGTCAATTGCGACAGGGTTCCACGGTGGTACAGTAAGCAAAATGCATTCACGTACCACCGTGGAACCCTATCGCAATAAGGTGACATATCACTCGAGTTTGAGTGACGGCGGCCTGTCAATTGCGACAGGGTTCCACGGTGGTACAGTAAGCAAAATGCATTCACGTACCACCGTGGAACCCTATCGCAATAAGGTGACATATCACTCGAGTTTGAGTGACGGCGGCCTGTCAATTGCGACAGGGTTCCACGGTGGTACAGTAAGCGAAATGCATTCACGTACCACCGTGGAACCCTATCGCAATAAGGTGACATATTACTCCAGTTTGAGTGACGGTGGCCTGTCAATTGCGACAAGACTTCTACGGTGGTACGTGAATACATTTCCCTTACTGTACAGGTAAATTACTTTCGAGACTTTGCATTTGTAGGTGTGATTTCTGTAGCCTGCCTCACACACACACATACATGTGTCTGTGCACGTCAACGTGTACGTGTGTCCCTGTAAATATACAAATACTACTACAAATTAAAAAAAAAGTCAAAGTAATTTACCTGTACGTGAATACATTTCTCTTAGTGTACCTACTGTGATTGATCAAATTTCATAATAAAGACAGATAAGAAAGTTCTGCGCAGAAGGTCATGTGGGCTTGTTTCCTTGGACTGTGCCCCGATAAACAACACCCGTCTAATTAAGTGACCTATCTACTCTCGTTGCTATTGCATACTTATCATGTGAAAGATTGTCAGTTGGATGTGATTCAACTATTACTATGTCTAAAATTATCACTGCCTTTACAATTTAATGATATTGGTAAATTAGTAAATACATTCACCTGCAAAAATGTCTACACTGCTTACACACTCAAAAGATTCTTGTATATTTTGGATATGTTAGTGTAAGATTATGTATTGTTGCGGCTGCAGAGTTGCCATGTGAGATATATATGTGCTAACAAAGATCTGAATACGGCTCTATTGTCAAGGCGTTAGGGTGCATATTTTGAGCACCGAAAGTAGTCTTGAAATTATCTTTAATAACGGATCAAAGTTAAATGCTGTCGAATTATTTTATTATAATGTACTTGGTTTCAATACAATGTTTACTTTCGTACTGCTGTTCTATGTAGGTAGGTACATGTACTATGCTATACCATCTAATCGTAGACAAAGACACGGATATTCAAAAGCGCATCTCAACATTTCATCGTTTTCTTTAACTCTCTCTATCCTGTCCATGTTCTAACGCACGGGGCGTGGGTTGTCCCATATCAAGACCGAGTCTTAAATATGTATACGATTTTCTGCTTTATCTCAAAACTACAAGGTGGAAAATCGTGTACATATTCGTGTACTCGGTTTCCATGCACGATACGATCGAGATTTTGCGACCATTTCAGGGTGTTATGGAGTTTACCGTTTTGTAATGTTAGTAGTCATAACGTCATTAGGACTGGCTAGTAAAGGTGTATGATGTTTATATATCACTATTTGCTTCTGTCTTGCCCTGCTTTTGTTTGTATGTGCTGTTGAGTCGGAGTTAAAAGTCTCACTTCAGCTCGTAAAATTTAGATATGCCCTTATCCATAGAAGTCTGAACCTATTTTAGTGATAATGTCATTATCCCTCATTTAACTAGAAGGATATGTTTATTTTAACTTTTTATTAACTTTTCACACCTTTGATTCGGAAAAGTAAATTTTGCTCCACTATGAGACGGATCAAAATGCTTCTTCTCCGTTCAAGCTACTTTTTTAATTTATTCATTGGCATGTAGCATTAACGCAATGTTCCAATTGAACACAGGTCTAAATAAAATAATCGATTGTAATTTCATCGTAATCGATTAAAAACGAAATTATTTCAAGTTTTATGAATTTTTCGTAGTACTTAATTTTTTTTATCTGATAGCATCTTATTATATGGATAAGGGCGTATCAAAGTCCATTGCACTTCATTTCTATTTGGGGCTTGGGGTGAATTGATACTCTATTGGTACGGTCAAGTCTAAAAATATGTATACGATTTCCAACCCTATTGCCCAGGCATAAGTTCGAAACCGTATAAATGTTACTAGACGTGACTGTACTTTGAAATGGGCACATCTTTGCCGTATGTGAGACTTTCAACTTCGACCACTGTAGAATTCTTTACGTCACGCTTAAATTACTCAATTAGATCGTTTCAAATAAATTTTCAAGGTCATCTGGGGTGAAATGACCCCGGGAATCCACCATTTTAGGTACTCACTACAGTTTTCCGCCCCCCGATTGTTTCTATTTCCCCACTTGACCTTGAAAATGATGAGGTTATGGTTGATAACCAGCGTATTAGATGTTCCTTCTCTTATTAGCACTTATGTTTTAGATGAAGCTGATATGGACAGGGTATTCAAACTACCCTCCACCACTTTCATTGGCCAAAATGAAAAGGCGCTTCCTCTCAGGTAAATAAATGTCATACTCATATGTGTGTAGTGCACCAAGTTGTCAAGAGATGGCGCTGGCATCGAGTTAAAACGCGCTAACGGAATGTCGACGTAGAATCCTTAGTACCGTTGTGTAAATTATCATTCGGTGTCTCTTGTTAGGCGCAAGTTCTACTTGGTTGGATTCTTTCGAACTCTTGAGCACCTTCCAATACGAACCTTGCTCAGCGGAACCATCCGGAGCGCAGTTACTACACCGTACACTTACTGTGACACATTACTCAGCATAAGTTAAGTTACTATACGAGTTTAAATAAAACGCTATCTTGAAAACCTACGTTGTTTCCATATGAAGAGGTAACCGTCCTTACATGTGTACTTAGTTGATCGACTCGAGTTTATCTTGAGGCTTCATTCACACGGCATTGTCCTGCACTTTTTTTTGCAGTATACATCAACGTATACATAGTGGCACATACAAAATGTTGTTTATACGTTTAAACGAATACTCACCGGACTTGTCAAGCAAACCAAATGAACGTGCAGAAAACGTGCAGGACAATGCCGTGTGAACCCAGCCTTAGGGTGAGTATCAACCACAGCTGCGCGAGGTTGCGAGGCGGTGAGCGAGGATAGAACCCACCAATAGCATTGAGTGACGTCAGTATAGTAAATGCAAAAACAAGTTGTCGTTGTAAACAACATTTGACGTTTCTATGTTTCTGCACGTTAACAGAAAACAACATCAATGAATGTATTTCATTCTTAGATTTAGTACTCTTTGCAAGATCGGTTACCAACGGTATGTTTACGTTTTCTTGCCCAGAGACATCCTGTACCGCCTCGAGCAAGCCTACTGCAACAACATTGGCATCGAGTTCATGTTCATCAACTCGCTGGAGCAGTGCAACTGGATCCGCCAGCGCATGGAGCCCCCCGACGTCACCAAGATGAGCAACGACCAGAAGAGGCTCATCCTCGCCCGCCTCACCAGGTCTACCGGGTGAGTGACTCTAGTTAGTAGCTGCCCGCGTCTAGCCCATATAGCGCCCGGGTGCAATCACTAGCTTCCCTAGCGCCCTCTAGCCCCCCCCCCCCCCCCCTAACGCGCGCGAGCCGCGAGTGGCGCCCCGTGCGCCCGAGTGCACCGCACGCCCTGCACTATAGGTAGAGCCGCCCCTGCCCGCGTGTTGCAAACAACGAAAGTTATTGGCGTACAGTCAGCAGCAGAAGTAGCTACGCAAAATAACACGCTCAAAATGATCTAGACAGTCCTTATTCTTTTGACATTAGAGTCGTGTGTAACTACTTTTGAACACTTGACCCGCTTAGCTACTTTTGCTACTGGCTGTACCGCTTCAACAGTGCCCGCGATAATTGAACACAATTTTTTTAGACGTGCATTTAGAATGTGATTAGTTTAAAAATGACACACAAACACACACACACACACACACAACACACACAGACATGACATGTAAACTGGTTTTATGAATAAATATGAATATGAATATTTCTTTTTTCGATAAACCCGCAGTACCAAGTCTTCATTCACACTATTTTAATTGTTGTTCTGCTGATGCCCACCTGAAGCCCCAATGGTTTTTGATTACTTCGAATTCGCTCCTTCACTGCTTTGATGAGGGCTGTAGTCACCGTGCGAGGGCGTCCACTTTTCCCATCCTTTTATTGGTTAACTGTCCGATACACGATCAATGACTTGTGCTGTACCCTGTCTCCAGTTTCGAGAGTTTCCTCGCGAAGAAGTGGTCGTCGGAGAAGCGCTTCGGTCTGGAGGGCTGCGAGATCCTCATCCCGGCCATGAAGCAGGTCATCGACATGTCCACCAAGCTCGGCGTCGAGTCCATCATCATGGGCATGCCCCACAGAGGTCAGTGTCAGTGCCCACTAAAGTTCAGCCCCCCTATATATATATAACCTCAACGCTCATCATCATCATCATATCAGCCGAAAGACGTCCACTGCTGGACATAGGCCTCCCCCAAAGAGTGCCAAAGTGTCCACCCGCATCCAGCGGACCCCCGCGACCTTTACCAGGTCATCAGTCCACCTTGTGGGGGGCCTACCCACGCCGCGCCGCGCCGGTACGTGGTCGCCACTCGAGAACCTTTCCGCCCCAACGGCCATCGGTTCTACCTCATTCATATAACCTCAACGCTCACCCACAAATATATCTTGACACTGCGGTGCGTAGTAACTAAGCGTAGGCAGAGGTCTAGTTTCGTTGAGTGTGAAGCGTGGGGTGAGGCGCATGAGCGCGTAGCGAATAACAGCCCAGGACACTATTGATATTTCCCGCATCGAGGCGCTTTTGGTGTCAGTAACCCACCAGGCGGGCGCACTGCTCCAAACCGCTTTCCTCTACAAAACAGAGAAACAAACAACCTGCGGGCTATTAACCACACTCAACGACCAATCACCGCCTGGCATGTTTTGTTTTGCAGAATAGGCTTGTGACCTTGTGTTAAAACTGATAACGTAGTACAAATTATTGTAATACAGCATAAAATACAAAATATAATTAAAATCCTAAAAAGATATGGACCTTGAAAGTTTAGAAAAAATATGCATTTTTTTTATTGTCCAAGACTAAATTTAAAGCTACCAATAGAATCCTTACGCTTTTAAAGAAATAAAATTGTATGACAACTGGGGACCTTAACGCAGTATTTTGCGACCGAAACAGCGCGTCAGGCATGTTTTGTTTTGCAGAATAGGCTTGTGACCTTGTGTTAAAACTGATAACATAGTACAAATTATTGTAATACAGTATAAAATACAAAATATAATTAAAATCCTATAAATATAATATAAAAAAAGGTCTAAACTATACTCACAAATAATAAGCTGGATCAAAGTAAAAATACAAATATCAATCATCAGAGCGGTCTCTATGAGAATTAGAGGAACGAGAAGAAGAATAGAAAGATTTGGATGCGAAGACGGCTGCGGAATACCCATCATAGAACATTAAATTCCCCCTATGATAATATTTTATATATATACTCTATTTAACGTAATAAATTTATTCAATACACCACACCTAATTAAAATCCTAAAAAGATATGGACCTTGAAAGTTTAGAAAAAATATGCATTTTTTTACTGTCCAAGAGTAAATTTAAAGCTACCAATAGAATCCTTACGCTTTTAAAGAAATAAACTTGTACGACAACTGGGGACCTAAACGCAGTATTTTGCGACCGAAACAGCAATTTACTTGATTTTCCATAGAACGATTAGTTCAAATAGCACAGTGTGACGTCATACATTTATGTAAAGTATAAAGCGTTTCGGCTGCCGCCATCGAGGTCCGTCTTTGAATTAATTTTTTGGGTATTTATGCTCTTTAATTGTAATTACCATACAAACATTTGTTCCTCTCCAAAAACTGGTTCGAATGGCATCGTAAACAAATCTTAGGTCACAAGCGTATTATGCATTACGTATAAAGTCTTCCTTTTACAAGCATTTATTTACTATCAAGAGCAAAAGTTCCGGGTACACTTTGTATAGAATTTCAGTACAAACTGTACCCGGAACTTTTGCTCTTGAGTGTAGTTTCACCTGTCCCGATGTTTGTCATCTAATCTTGCAAATTAAATTTGATCCACTTCCTGGTTACCGATTGAGGTGAAATTTTGCATACATGTGTAAAACGCGTGACAATGCAATATTATGATGACATGGCGCTGATCTGATGATGGAGCTGGAAGGTGGCCATAGGAACTTCGCAATGAAACGACACAACCTCATCGAGCTCGTTAGAATCGTCTCAATTGATGACGTTATACAGAAAAGTACAGTCGGCAATAAAAGCATGTACAGTCGACGTCAAAGATATGTTTACACTTTTACACCTTATTCCATTGTAATACAGCGAAAAATGTAAAGATATATTTGACGTCGACTACCAAAAATGAAATTTTTGACAGAAACTTATTTCTTGTAAGTATTCATATTTTGAGGTTTGCAGAAATATTTAATTATTTATTTCAACACGTTCAACGGAACGTCTAGCAGGCTGTAAATATGTTTTTTCACACCTCTCATTCAGAAAAGTAAGTTTTGGTCCCCGACGAGAGGGAGCAAAATGCCACTTTTCTGTTCAAGCTACTTTTTTAATTTATTCATTGGCATGTAGCATTTACGCAATGTGCCAATTGAACACAGATCTTAAGAAAATAATCGATTGTAATTTCATCGTAATCGATTAAAAACGAACATATTTCAAGTTTTAACTTTAGCAACGTTATAGGTACATTTACATATTAAAACTTGAGAATTTTTCGTAATATTTGAAAAAATTGTCACAATAAATTTCAATTTTCCTCATAATCGGTGTGAAAAGTTACATGTGTCACTCAGGAGCAAAATTATTTTCGTCTTGGGCGTTAACACTTGAATCCCTCACTACGCTCAGGATCCTACGTTAGAATCCCTCGCTACGCTCAGGATTCTATTGTAGGATCCCTCGCTACATTCAGGATTCAATACACCGCCCTCGCCGTAAATATACTATTTTGCTCCCTTGTGACACAAATAACTATTTTCTGTTACGTTAGAGAGTAACTTTATTAGTTTTCTACTCGATTACGTCCTACATTGTTCCATTGTTTGCATGCCCCTGTTACGTTTATCTTATTTATCGACGCCATAAATTGCCGATAGCAGCAGAGCAAACAACAAACACATGAACAGGCAAAAATACCTCTTAACTCATTCACAGCCACCGACGCATATGTGCGTTTGCCTCCAAGTTTGTTCCAGGCAATGAACTGACAACTTGTATGGAAAAAATTATATATTTGGAAATAATTTATAATAGCTAATTTTTTTAATGTAACGGATATATTATCAATTAAATTGTTATCTAGAGGCAAAATCCAACAAAAAATCAGACATCAAAAAAAAAACAATATTTAATTAGCTCCTAAAAAGTCCGGATAAATATTAATATTTTTTTTATCTCTATTTAGGTTCATTTACATTTGCTTTACAATATTCAATATAAATAAAATAAAAAAGACAATGAATGTTTAATTTAAATCTATATAATTACTTCCGGGTGGAAAGTTTGGTGGATTCTTGAATAAAGCATCTTAGAATAATGTTTTAAAATGAAATAAACAAAAAAAACGCTGTTATAAATTAATGTTTTTCGAAACCGTATTTTGCCTCGGCTATAGGGGGCGTGGCTCGGCAGCGAATGCGTTAAGTCATAATGACAGTGTTTTTGTTATATGTGAGTGGTGTAACATGTCTGTTTCCCCCAGGCCGGCTGAACGTGCTGGCCAACGTGTGCCGCAAGCCGCTGCACCAGCTCTTCACGCAGTTCGCTGGACTCGAAGCCGAAGACGACGTGAGTAATACGCCGTTATCACCATCTACCTGCCCTGCTACCACAACTTGACTCTCGACACTACTCGCACGCGATACTGTCTGTCACTTTCTGATCCATGCTGTTAAAAAGTGACAGATAGTCTATCACGCGCGCGAGTAGAGTAGAGTCAAGTTATGCTAGCAGGGCTGATATAAAGAGAAGTCATTTCTAATTAGTCGTGCCAATTGGCTCGAGTCCTATTTTTTTTCTGATGATGTCATACGAAGCAGTTTATGGAGAGGAACAAATGTTTGTATGGGAGCAACTACAATTAAAGAACAAATACCCAAAAAAAAAGTAAAAAAAAAAAGATAATTTAGAAAATAAAAAAAACCCGACTGCAAAAAAGCTATCTTTAGAAAAAAAAAACTGAAAAGAAAAAAACAAGTTCAGTAGTCGAGAAAATTGAATCAGTTTCATGATTAACATTTCGTATGTCAATTTGGACCTTGGAGACAGCAACTTCAACAGTCGGGACCCGTTATTGTCGTCAACATTAGTGCCGCAGCCTAGACTTTTACTAATCCGACTGTTTTGATAATCTAACTAAAATATTTTTTTAGGAAAGTAGCCAATTGGTTTTTGGTCGTCAAAAACCAAACTACTTCTTCCAGAATAAAAAATTCTAAGGACCGTGATGCTACAGGAAGGACTTTTTTGTTAAACTAATTTAAAACATTTCCCATGGGAATACAGTTGCATTTGTTTTGTTTCAGTATTTTTTGAAACAATGAAATTCAACTCTATTTCCTCCACCAGTTGACTCATAATTCAATGCCCTTCTGTGCTGTATGGTGGAATTGGTGGACTTAGGTAATAACCCATTTATTTCTTTCAACAGGGCTCCGGTGACGTAAAATACCACTTGGGCACATACATCGAGCGTCTCAACAGAGTGACGAACAAGAACATCCGACTTGCTGTCTGCGCCAATCCGTCCCACCTGGAGGCCGTCGACCCCGTCGTCCAGGGCAAGACGCGCGCCGAGCAGTTCTACCGCGGCGACAACGAGGGCAAGAAGGTACTGTCTCAGTACCAGCTGTCACTGTAATAAGGTCAACCCGTCCCACCTGGTGGCCGTCGACCCCGTCGTCCGGGGCAAGACGCGCGCCGAGCAGTTCTACCGCGGCGACAACGAGGGCAAGAAGGTACTGTCTCAGTACCAGCTGTCACTGTAATAAGGTCAACCCGTCCCACCTGGTGGCCGTCGACCCCGTCGTCCGGGGCAAGACGCGCGCCGAGCAGTTCTACCGCGGCGACAACGAGGGCAAGAAGGTACTGTCTCAGTACCAGCTGTCACTGTAATAAGGTCAACCCGTCCCACCTGGAGGCCGTCGACCCCGTCGTCCGGGGCAAGACGCGCGCCGAGCAGTTCTACCGCGGCGACAACGAGGGCAAGAAGGTACTGTCTCAGTACCAGCTGTCACTGTAATAAGGTCAACCCGTCCCACCTGGAGGCCGTCGACCCCGTCGTCCGGGGCAAGACGCGCGCCGAGCAGTTCTACCGCGGCGACAACGAGGGCAAGAAGGTACTGTCTCAGTACCAGCTGTCACTGTAATAAGGTCAACCCGTCCCACCTGGAGGCCGTCGACCCCGTCGTCCGGGGCAAGACGCGCGCCGAGCAGTTCTACCGCGGCGACAACGAGGGCAAGAAGGTACTGTCTCAGTACCAGCTGTCACTGTAATAAGGTCAACCCGTCCCACCTGGAGGCCGTCGACCCCGTCGTCCGGGGCAAGACGCGCGCCGAGCAGTTCTACCGCGGCGACAACGAGGGCAAGAAGGTACTGTCTCAGTACCAGCTGTCACTGTAATAAGGTCAACCCGTCCCACCTGGAGGCCGTCGACCCCGTCGTCCGGGGCAAGACGCGCGCCGAGCAGTTCTACCGCGGCGACAACGAGGGCAAGAAGGTACTGTCTCAGTACCAGCTGTCACTGTAATAAGGTCAACCCGTCCCACCTGGAGGCCGTCGACCCCGTCGTACAGGGCAAGACGCGCGCCGAGCAGTTCTACCGCGGCGACAACGAGGGCAAGAAGGTACTGTCTCAGTACCAGCTGTCACTGTAATAAGGTCAACCCGTCCCACCTGGAGGCCGTCGACCCCGTCGTCCGGGGCAAGACGCGCGCCGAGCAGTTCTACCGCGGCGACAACGAGGGCAAGAAGGTACTGTCTCAGTACCAGCTGTCACTGTAATAAGGTCAACCCGTCCCACCTGGAGGCCGTCGACCCCGTCGTCCGGGGCAAGACGCGCGCCGAGCAGTTCTACCGCGGCGACAACGAGGGCAAGAAGGTACTGTCTCAGTACCAGCTGTCACTGTAATAAGGTCAACCCGTCCCACCTGGAGGCCGTCGACCCCGTCGTCCGGGGCAAGACGCGCGCCGAGCAGTTCTACCGCGGCGACAACGAGGGCAAGAAGGTACTGTCTCAGTACCAGCTGTCACTGTAATAAGGTCAACCCGTCCCACCTGGAGGCCGTCGACCCCGTCGTCCAGGGCAAGACGCGCGCCGAGCAGTTCTACCGCGGCGACAACGAGGGCAAGAAGGTACTGTCTCAGTACCAGCTGTCACTGTAATAAGGTCAACCCGTCCCACCTGGAGGCCGTCGACCCCGTCGTCCAGGGCAAGACGCGCGCCGAGCAGTTCTACCGCGGCGACAACGAGGGCAAGAAGGTACTGTCTCAGTACCAGCTGTCACTGTAATAAGGTCAACCCGTCCCACCTGGAGGCCGTCGACCCCGTCGTCCAGGGCAAGACGCGCGCCGAGCAGTTCTACCGCGGCGACAACGAGGGCAAGAAGGTACTGTCTCAGTACCAGCTGTCACTGTAATAAGGTCAACCCGTCCCACCTGGAGGCCGTCGACCCCGTCGTCCAGGGCAAGACGCGCGCCGAGCAGTTCTACCGCGGCGACAACGAGGGCAAGAAGGTACTGTCTCAGTACCAGCTGTCACTGTAATAAGCTCAACCCGTCCCACCTGGAGGCCGTCGACCCCGTCGTCCAGGGCAAGACGCGCGCCGAGCAGTTCTACCGCGGCGACAACGAGGGCAAGAAGGTACTGTCTCAGTACCAGCTGTCACTGTAATAAGGTCAACCCGTCCCACCTGGAGGCCGTCGACCCCGTCGTCCAGGGCAAGACGCGCGCCGAGCAGTTCTACCGCGGCGACAACGAGGGCAAGAAGGTACTGTCTCAGTACCAGCTGTCACTGTAATAAGGTCAACCCGTCCCACCTGGAGGCCGTCGACCCCGTCGTCCAGGGCAAGACGCGCGCCGAGCAGTTCTACCGCGGCGACAACGAGGGCAAGAAGGTACTGTCTCAGTACCAGCTGTCACTGTAATAAGCTCAACCCGTCCCACCTGGAGGCCGTCGACCCCGTCGTCCAGGGCAAGACGCGCGCCGAGCAGTTCTACCGCGGCGACAACGAGGGCAAGAAGGTACTGTCTCAGTACCAGCTGTCACTGTAATAAGGTCAACCCGTCCCACCTGGAGGCCGTCGACCCCGTCGTCCAGGGCAAGACGCGCGCCGAGCAGTTCTACCGCGGCGACAACGAGGGCAAGAAGGTACTGTCTCAGTACCAGCTGTCACTGTAATAAGGTCAACCCGTCCCACCTGGAGGCCGTCGACCCCGTCGTCCGGGGCAAGACGCGCGCCGAGCAGTTCTACCGCGGCGACAACGAGGGCAAGAAGGTACTGTCTCAGTACCAGCTGTCACTGTAATAAGCTCAACCCGTCCCACCTGGAGGCCGTCGACCCCGTCGTCCAGGGCAAGACGCGCGCCGAGCAGTTCTACCGCGGCGACAACGAGGGCAAGAAGGTACTGTCTCAGTACCAGCTGTCACTGTAATAAGGTCAACCCGTCCCACCTGGAGGCCGTCGACCCCGTCGTCCAGGGCAAGACGCGCGCCGAGCAGTTCTACCGCGGCGACAACGAGGGCAAGAAGGTACTGTCTCAGTACCAGCTGTCACTGTAATAAGCTCAACCCGTCCCACCTGGAGGCCGTCGACCCCGTCGTCCGGGGCAAGACGCGCGCCGAGCAGTTCTACCGCGGCGACAACGAGGGCAAGAAAATGCAAGGAAAAGAAAGTGAATGGGTTAGCTAGCCAAATCATCATTATCAGGGACCCGCGCCCCCCTTAAAATGTTGTCGCGCCCCCCACTTTGAAAACCCCTGATCTAGGGCATTTAGGAAGCTGAATAATTGTAGATGTTAATTAAATAATCACCCACGTCAGCCAAGTGTCTTTCGATTTGTATAACTTTATTAAAACCCTATTTTTTTAAACAAGGCGTTGGAAAAGTAATGAGTTTATTAATTTTAACTCAACTATAACGCTTATTGAGTTACAACACCTTTAGTCAAACACCATTACTCTTACAGTGTCTTTAAAGTGTATCTGCCTAACACCTTAAGCGTTAGAAAAAGTTTCAATACTTACAAGTTAATTCTGTTATAAAGTCTCTGCCTGTAGCTAGCACTCTTGTAAGTGTTTAAGTGTTAAGAACAGGTTAAAGCTTTAACATCTTAAGTGTAATTGCTTTGAGTAACACTCTTATAACGCTTTAGGAGTTAATTATTTTTCTTAACTCCTTTATAACACTATTAGTTACAACTGAGAACATTATAACTCGCTTATAAAGGTTAAGGTTATAATAATACCCTTAGCTGACACCCAAATGTTAATTGGGAATACCTCATAAACCGTGCAAGAGCTAAGGGTTGCGGTAGAAAATGTTATTAGGGGCATACTCACTCGTACACCACAACACTTTGCTGAAGGCTGCACGAAATCAATTTCAACGGAGACTAAATTTGTGAATCCGGAACGAGGGGGCTCATTGCGTACAATTTATGACTTAAATAATTTAAGTGTAACAAAACGATAATAAAATAAAGTTAATGATGGATTTTACGATCATTTTTATTTCTAAGACCAAATGTTTGTTAGATAAATTTTATCCTGAATAATAACTATCGATTTCAGAGTTGGGCATTCAAGAATAAAATCATTATTTGAATAAACATTCGCAAGAATAAAATCACGTTGATTTTATTCCCGGTAAACTTATTCAAATAATTTCGCCGTGAAATAATTCTAATGTGAGAAAATTGAATGAAGTTGACTTATTCTTATTCAAATAAATCTAATCATGATTTTTTATTTTAAATTATGTTCCATGAATATGAATGTAGTTTGGATCCGATACATACTATGGCTACTTGTATACCCTCGAGTTTGGGTTCATTTGGTTTGTTTTGATGAAATCTATACATTACACTTGGCGACGATGGTCTGATGATAGAGTCAGGAGGCGGATAGTGGAACTCCTTAATGATTACTTGTAAACTCCTCGAGTTTGGGTTCATTTGGTTTGTTTTGACGGGTCCAAACATTACACTTGGTGACGATGGTCTGATGATGGAGTCAGGAGGTGGATAGTGGAACTCCTCGATGGCTACTTGTTTACCCCTCGAGTTTGGGCTCATGTGGTTTGTTTTGACGAGTTCTATACATTACACTTGGTATACAAGTAGCCATTGAGTTCTCTTTTCTAGCTCCATCATTAGACCATTGTCACCAAGTGCATCAAAAATGTAACATTTTCTATATCATCATCATCATCATATCAGCTGAAAGGCGTCTACTGCTGGACATAGGCATCCCCAAAAAGCGTTTTGTCTATTTAAGTATATGATAATATTCCACAGGTGATGTCTATCCTTCTCCACGGCGACGCGGCCTTCGCCGGCCAGGGCGTGGTGTTCGAGACGATGCACTTGTCGGACCTGCCCGCCTACACCACGCACGGCACCATCCACATCGTGGCCAACAACCAGATCGGCTTCACCACCGACCCAAGGCACTCGCGCTCCTCCGCCTACTGCACGGGTAACCGTCACTACTGACGCGCATTTACCACAACTCGCTTTCTTCTTCAAGTTAGGAATAATAGGCTCAGCCACCGTCACGATTATATTCAAGGCACCAGGAATCTTGCGCGGTAAAAAGCATTTTTAGGGTAGCGTACCCAACGGGTAAAAACGGGACCCTATTACTAAGACTTCGCTGTCTGTCCGTCCGTCCGTCCGTCCGTCTGTCTGTCTGTCACCAGGTTGTATCTCAAGAACCGTGATAGCTAGAGAGTTGAAATTTTCACAGATTATCTATTTCTATTGCCGCTATAACAACAAATACTAAAAAACCGGCCAAGTGCGAGTCGGACTGGGGCTCCCATACAACAGGCATGATTTTTTTTTATAGATAATGGTAAGGAACCCTTCGTGCGCGAGTCCGACTCGCACTTGGCCGGTTTTTCTGTCCCATTCACTTTTCACTTACTAATTGTCTCGTAGTGACAAAATACACTCGAGTTTAACTGTAAACGATAATAATTTCAGATATGACTCATGAAAGTTTTGAATTTAATTCATGATCACTACACTCGTAATATGTTGTCTATACTTAACCGAAGCCTTTATCCCTAAGACGTGGCCCGCGTGGTGAACGCGCCGATCTTCCACGTGAACGGCGACAACCCGGAGGCGGTGATGCACGTGTGCAACGTGGCCGCCGAGTGGCGCGCCACCTTCCACAAGGACGTGGTCATCGACATCGTCAGCTACCGGCGCAACGGGCACAACGAGGTCGACGAGCCCATGTTCACGCAGCCGCTCATGTACCAGAAGATCAGGAACACCAAGCCAGGTACCGCTGCACAATGACACTAACATTTGTTTACGATGACATTCGAACCAGTTTTTGGAGAGAAACAAATGTTTGTATGGGAGCAACTACAATAAAAAAAAACATCAATTTTCAATCAATCAATTTTGGGTAAATACCCAAAAATTTGAGACAAAGATTGACTTCCTCTGACGGCAGCCTGAAAACGTATAATTGTCATAAAAGTATGACATCACAATCCGCTATTTGTACTAATTGTTGTATGGAAAATCAAGTAAGTTGCTGTTTCGGTCGCGAAATAATGCGTTAAGGTCAAAGTTGGGCAAAAGTTAACTTGAATAAGAATAAGAATAAAAAAATAATTGTATTCTTATTCAAATAAATTTGAATAAGAATAAAATAATGATTACATTACATTAGATTGATAAATTTATTGCTTATTGAAAATTGACATTATGTTTTACAAATTTTCTTTGTATATAAATGTAATGAATTCACAGAAAGCTCAAATTCATTTAATAAATTTGTTACAATCATTTCTAACAATAATAATTAACAAGAACAGACAGAAATTGTTACCAATTTAATACAATATTGATCTTAAATAATGTCAAAATATAATAAAATATCAGAACTAGAAAAAAGAACATATCTGGGGGCTCCTAGTATAATGTCGGGATGTCAAAACATACCAATTTCATGTCAAATAAATGAATAAAAATAAACATGAAGGTGAACAATTCATGCTACTTTTATTTTAAATAAGAAATATAATATACAGAATAATTATTCGACAAATGGAGTTATGCTAACATGATGTAACTAGTGACCGAAGAGCTGGCGGCTTTCTCGCGCAACGCATCAGCATTGCAATTCAGCGAGGAAATGCCGCCAGCATCCTCGGTACAATGCCTCGAGTTTCTTCTTTAAATCTAACTTAGTTTTAATTTAATTTAGTTAATGTTAATCATCATCTTGTATTTACTTGTATCCACGTCCTGACTCCACCATCAGACCATCGTCACCAAGTGTAATGTATAGAACTCGTCAAAACAAACCAAATGAACGCAAACTCGAGGGGTATACAAGTAGCCATTGAGGAGTTCCACTATCCACGTCCTGACTCCATCATCAGACCATCGTCATCAAGTGTGATGTAAAGAACTCATCAAAACAAACCAAATGATTTTATTCTTGCCAATTCTTATTCAAATAATGATTTTATTCTTGAATGCCCAACTCTGGTTCATCAGTAGTAAGTCATTGTCTACCGGTCAAACTCAAATTCAAAAACTCAAAATGATCTTTATTCAAGTAGGCCTAGTAACAAGCACTTTCAATCGAATGCCTTTTGGAAGTCAAAGTAGAGGACATCGACTTGTTCGATCGATTTGACCTAAAACCATGTTGACAGCTGCGGAGATATCAGTTTATGTAGAACAGACTCAAATAATTTTGCTAGGGCGAGAGTATGGCGATAGGTCAATAGTTCTCAGCACAGGAAGTATCGTTTGTTTTAGATATGTGTGTAACCCTAGTGATTTTCCATCATTCAGGATAGTTAAAAATGTGACAAATAGGACGAATTAAGCAGTTCTCACTACCCTAAGTTATGACATAAGCTGGGACGTTGTCATGTCCCACTGAATTTCTTGGTTTTAGTCGTTTGATAGCTGTATCGACATCGTGTGGCTCGATCGCGTGAATATGTATTTGGTTAGCTGTATTCGTTAGATCTCGATTATTGGCAGCATTATAATCCAGATCCACGGTGCATTGGACAAATAACACTGGAAAAGAAATCTGCACAGGCATTTGCAGCCTCGGCTCCGGAGCGCATCTCCACTTTGTACCGAATATTAGCTTCAAAGCTTATGTGTATATTCTGACGTCATTTCCATTTCCAGTGCTCGACAAATACGCCGCCCAGCTGATCTCCGAGGGCGTGGTCACCGCCGAGGAAGTGAAGGACGTTCACGACAAATACGAGAAGATCTGCGAGGACGCGTTGAACCAGGCCAAGCTGGAGACCCACATCAAGTACAAGGACTGGCTCGATTCGCCCTGGTCTGGCTTCTTCGAGGGCAAGGACCCGCTCAAGGTAAACTATACAAATACTAGACGATCTGCGAGGACGCGTATAATCAGGCCAAGCAGGAGACCCACATCAAGTTTAAGGACTGGCTCGACTCGCCCTGGTCGCTCTTCGAGGGCAAGGACCCGCTCAAGGTAAACTATACAAATACTAGACGATCGGCGAGGACGCGTATAATCAGGCCAAGCAGGAGACCCACATCAAGTACAAGGACTGGCTAGACTCGCCCTGGTCGCTCTTCGAGGGCAAGGAGCCGCTCAAGGTAAACTACAAATACTAGACGATCTGCGAGGACGCGTATAATCAGGCCAAGCAGGAGACCCGACCCACATCAAGTTTAAGGACTGGCTCGACTCGCCCTGGTCGCTCTTCGAGGGCAAGGACCCGCTCAAGGTAAACTATACAAATACTAGACGATCGGCGAGGACGCGTATAATCAGGCCAAGCAGGAGACCCACATCAAGTACAAGGACTGGCTAGACTCGCCCTGGTCGCTCTTCGAGGGCAAGGACCCGCTCAAGGTAAACTACAAATACTAGACGATCTGCGAGGACGCGTATAATCAGGCCAAGCAGGAGACCCACATCAAGTACAAGGACTGGCTCGACTCGCCCTGGTCGCTCTTCGAGGGCAAGGACCCGCTCAAGGTAAACTATACAAATACTAGACGATCTGCGAGGACGCGTATAATCAGGCCAAGCAGGAGACCCACATCAAGTACAAGGACTGGCTAGACTCGCCCTGGTCGCTCTTCGAGGGCAAGGACCCGCTCAAGGTAAACTATACAAATACTAGACGATCTGCGAGGACGCGTATAATCAGGCCAAGCTGGAGACCCACATCAAGTACAAGGACTGGCTAGACTCGCCCTGGTCCGGCGTCTTCGAGGGCAAGGACCGCGCCCCATCCAGTGCTGAAAGCATCACAAGGACAGATCTGCGAGGCGCGCTATGAAAAATAATTATAAAGTTTGTCTTCATAAAACATATTGTTTTATGAATAATAAATATAAATATCATAAAATTTGACAAACCTATATCAGCTAAAATGTGTTTCTCTTTCTCCCAAACACAAATGTCAAAAAGACATACGAAAATTAATGGCATTTGGCTAAAATTGGTTTGCTGAACGTTTATGAATAAGCGTTGATCAAGCGTAACGGCTGCGTTCAGTTTAATTTATGTCATGACAGACAAATGGTCTCGATTATGCTGAGGCGGGGCCATTTTGTGACAAACTGCTTAGCTCATAATATAGTTTTTAATTCTTTTTGTATAGCTTTATATGTATGTTTGTATCGAATAAACTATTTTGATTTTCAATAACGCCATTAGTTTATAAATGTTACAATCATGATCATGTCCTCTCCAGATGTCCTCGACCGGCGTCATGGAGGAGACCCTAGTGCACATCGGCAAGCGCTTCTCCGCGCCGCCTCCCAACGCGGCCGAGTTCGAGATCCACAAGGGCCTTCTCCGCATCCTCAAGTCCCGCATGGAGATGGTCGAGAACCGGACGGTCGACTGGGCTCTGGCCGAGGCGATGGCCTTCGGGTCCTTGCTGAAGGAAGGCATCCACGTCCGGCTGTCCGGCGAGGATGTCGAGCGTGGCACCTTCTCGCATAGGTGAGTCCACTCCGTTAATGGAAAAGCTAAATCTAGCTCGAAATACATCAGAGTCAAACTAATGTTAACAATTCCTTTATGCCGATGGACAGTCTTGGGGTGTCACCTTTTATTGGCTGTAGCTCGGGGCCCTATATCACAAAACGTAATTTTATAATTTACAATTATATAATACAAATTTGTATAAATTGTACACTATATGTTAAAAACTTGTAAAATTTTGTGGGATGGGGATGGGGCCCTGACTCTATGCATAATGTGACTTGTACTGACGAGTGGTCCCCCCCCGCAGGCACCACGTGCTGCACCACCAGAAGGTGGACAAGGCCACGTACTGCCCGCTGGCGCACCTGTACCCCGACCAGGCGCCCTACACCGTCTGCAACAGCTCGCTCTCCGAATACGGTCAGTGACTATATGCACCACCAGAAGGTGGACAAGGCCACGTACTGCCCGCTGGCGCACCTGTACCCCGACCAGGCGCCCTACACCGTCTGCAACAGCTCGCTCTCCGAATACGGTCAGTGACTATATGCACCACCAGAAGGTGGACAAGGCCACGTACTGCCCGCTGGCGCACCTGTACCCCGACCAGGCGCCCTACACCGTCTGCAACAGCTCGCTCTCCGAATACGGTCAGTGACTATATGCACCACCAGAAGGTGGACAAGGCCACGTACTGCCCGCTGGCGCACCTGTACCCCGACCAGGCGCCCTACACCGTCTGCAACAGCTCGCTCTCCGAATACGGTCAGTGACTATATGCACCACCAGAAGGTGGACAAGGCCACGTACTGCCCGCTGGCGCACCTGTACCCCGACCAGGCGCCCTACACCGTCTGCAACAGCTCGCTCTCCGAATACGGTCAGTGACTATATGCACCACCAGAAGGTGGACAAGGCCACGTACTGCCCGCTGGCGCACCTGTACCCCGACCAGGCGCCCTACACCGTCTGCAACAGCTCGCTCTCCGAATACGGTCAGTGACTATATGCACCACCAGAAGGTGGACAAGGCCACGTACTGCCCGCTGGCGCACCTGTACCCCGACCAGGCGCCCTACACCGTCTGCAACAGCTCGCTCTCCGAATACGGTCAGTGACTATATGCACCACCAGAAGGTGGACAAGGCCACGTACTGCCCGCTGGCGCACCTGTACCCCGACCAGGCGCCCTACACCGTCTGCAACAGCTCGCTCTCCGAATACGGTCAGTGACTATATGCACCACCAGAAGGTGGACAAGGCCACGTACTGCCCGCTGGCGCACCTGTACCCCGACCAGGCGCCCTACACCGTCTGCAACAGCTCGCTCTCCGAATACGGTCAGTGACTATATGCACCACCAGAAGGTGGACAAGGCCACGTACTGCCCGCTGGCGCACCTGTACCCCGACCAGGCGCCCTACACCGTCTGCAACAGCTCGCTCTCCGAATACGGTCAGTGACTATATGCACCACCAGAAGGTGGACAAGGCCACGTACTGCCCGCTGGCGCACCTGTACCCCGACCAGGCGCCCTACACCGTCTGCAACAGCTCGCTCTCCGAATACGGTCAGTGACTATATGCACCACCAGAAGGTGGACAAGGCCACGTACTGCCCGCTGGCGCACCTGTACCCCGACCAGGCGCCCTACACCGTCTGCAACAGCTCGCTCTCCGAATACGGTCAGTGACTATATGCACCACCAGAAGGTGGACAAGGCCACGTACTGCCCGCTGGCGCACCTGTACCCCGACCAGGCGCCCTACACCGTCTGCAACAGCTCGCTCTCCGAATACGGTCAGTGACTATATGCACCACCAGAAGGTGGACAAGGCCACGTACTGCCCGCTGGCGCACCTGTACCCCGACCAGGCGCCCTACACCGTCTGCAACAGCTCGCTCTCCGAATACGGTCAGTGACTATATGCACCACCAGAAGGTGGACAAGGCCACGTACTGCCCGCTGGCGCACCTGTACCCCGACCAGGCGCCCTACACCGTCTGCAACAGCTCGCTCTCCGAATACGGTCAGTGACTATATGCACCACCAGAAGGTGGACAAGGCCACGTACTGCCCGCTGGCGCACCTGTACCCCGACCAGGCGCCCTACACCGTCTGCAACAGCTCGCTCTCCGAATACGGTCAGTGACTATATGCACCACCAGAAGGTGGACAAGGCCACGTACTGCCCGCTGGCGCACCTGTACCCCGACCAGGCGCCCTACACCGTCTGCAACAGCTCGCTCTCCGAATACGGTCAGTGACTATATGCACCACCAGAAGGTGGACAAGGCCACGTACTGCCCGCTGGCGCACCTGTACCCCGACCAGGCGCCCTACACCGTCTGCAACAGCTCGCTCTCCGAATACGGTCAGTGACTATATGCACCACCAGAAGGTGGACAAGGCCACGTACTGCCCGCTGGCGCACCTGTACCCCGACCAGGCGCCCTACACCGTCTGCAACAGCTCGCTCTCCGAATACGGTCAGTGACTATATGCACCACCAGAAGGTGGACAAGGCCACGTACTGCCCGCTGGCGCACCTGTACCCCGACCAGGCGCCCTACACCGTCTGCAACAGCTCGCTCTCCGAATACGGTCAGTGACTATATGCACCACCAGAAGGTGGACAAGGCCACGTACTGCCCGCTGGCGCACCTGTACCCCGACCAGGCGCCCTACACCGTCTGCAACAGCTCGCTCTCCGAATACGGTCAGTGACTATATGCACCACCAGAAGGTGGACAAGGCCACGTACTGCCCGCTGGCGCACCTGTACCCCGACCAGGCGCCCTACACCGTCTGCAACAGCTCGCTCTCCGAATACGGTCAGTGACTATATGCACCACCAGAAGGTGGACAAGGCCACGTACTGCCCGCTGGCGCACCTGTACCCCGACCAGGCGCCCTACACCGTCTGCAACAGCTCGCTCTCCGAATACGGTCAGTGACTATATGCACCACCAGAAGGTGGACAAGGCCACGTACTGCCCGCTGGCGCACCTGTACCCCGACCAGGCGCCCTACACCGTCTGCAACAGCTCGCTCTCCGAATACGGTCAGTGACTATATGCACCACCAGAAGGTGGACAAGGCCACGTACTGCCCGCTGGCGCACCTGTACCCCGACCAGGCGCCCTACACCGTCTGCAACAGCTCGCTCTCCGAATACGGTCAGTGACTATATGCACCACCAGAAGGTGGACAAGGCCACGTACTGCCCGCTGGCGCACCTGTACCCCGACCAGGCGCCCTACACCGTCTGCAACAGCTCGCTCTCCGAATACGGTCAGTGACTATATGCACCACCAGAAGGTGGACAAGGCCACGTACTGCCCGCTGGCGCACCTGTACCCCGACCAGGCGCCCTACACCGTCTGCAACAGCTCGCTCTCCGAATACGGTCAGTGACTATATGCACCACCAGAAGGTGGACAAGGCCACGTACTGCCCGCTGGCGCACCTGTACCCCGACCAGGCGCCCTACACCGTCTGCAACAGCTCGCTCTCCGAATACGGTCAGTGACTATATGCACCACCAGAAGGTGGACAAGGCCACGTACTGCCCGCTGGCGCACCTGTACCCCGACCAGGCGCCCTACACCGTCTGCAACAGCTCGCTCTCCGAATACGGTCAGTGACTATATGCACCACCAGAAGGTGGACAAGGCCACGTACTGCCCGCTGGCGCACCTGTACCCCGACCAGGCGCCCTACACCGTCTGCAACAGCTCGCTCTCCGAATACGGTCAGTGACTATATGCACCACCAGAAGGTGGACAAGGCCACGTACTGCCCGCTGGCGCACCTGTACCCCGACCAGGCGCCCTACACCGTCTGCAACAGCTCGCTCTCCGAATACGGTCAGTGACTATATGCACCACCAGAAGGTGGACAAGGCCACGTACTGCCCGCTGGCGCACCTGTACCCCGACCAGGCGCCCTACACCGTCTGCAACAGCTCGCTCTCCGAATACGGTCAGTGACTATATGCACCACCAGAAGGTGGACAAGGCCACGTACTGCCCGCTGGCGCACCTGTACCCCGACCAGGCGCCCTACACCGTCTGCAACAGCTCGCTCTCCGAATACGGTCAGTGACTATATGCACCACCAGAAGGTGGACAAGGCCACGTACTGCCCGCTGGCGCACCTGTACCCCGACCAGGCGCCCTACACCGTCTGCAACAGCTCGCTCTCCGAATACGGTCAGTGACTATATGCACCACCAGAAGGTGGACAAGGCCACGTACTGCCCGCTGGCGCACCTGTACCCCGACCAGGCGCCCTACACCGTCTGCAACAGCTCGCTCTCCGAATACGGTCAGTGACTATATGCACCACCAGAAGGTGGACAAGGCCACGTACTGCCCGCTGGCGCACCTGTACCCCGACCAGGCGCCCTACACCGTCTGCAACAGCTCGCTCTCCGAATACGGTCAGTGACTATATGCACCACCAGAAGGTGGACAAGGCCACGTACTGCCCGCTGGCGCACCTGTACCCCGACCAGGCGCCCTACACCGTCTGCAACAGCTCGCTCTCCGAATACGGTCAGTGACTATATGCACCACCAGAAGGTGGACAAGGCCACGTACTGCCCGCTGGCGCACCTGTACCCCGACCAGGCGCCCTACACCGTCTGCAACAGCTCGCTCTCCGAATACGGTCAGTGACTATATGCACCACCAGAAGGTGGACAAGGCCACGTACTGCCCGCTGGCGCACCTGTACCCCGACCAGGCGCCCTACACCGTCTGCAACAGCTCGCTCTCCGAATACGGTCAGTGACTATATGCACCACCAGAAGGTGGACAAGGCCACGTACTGCCCGCTGGCGCACCTGTACCCCGACCAGGCGCCCTACACCGTCTGCAACAGCTCGCTCTCCGAATACGGTCAGTGACTATATGCACCACCAGAAGGTGGACAAGGCCACGTACTGCCCGCTGGCGCACCTGTACCCCGACCAGGCGCCCTACACCGTCTGCAACAGCTCGCTCTCCGAATACGGTCAGTGACTATATGCACCACCAGAAGGTGGACAAGGCCACGTACTGCCCGCTGGCGCACCTGTACCCCGACCAGGCGCCCTACACCGTCTGCAACAGCTCGCTCTCCGAATACGGTCAGTGACTATATGCACCACCAGAAGGTGGACAAGGCCACGTACTGCCCGCTGGCGCACCTGTACCCCGACCAGGCGCCCTACACCGTCTGCAACAGCTCGCTCTCCGAATACGGTCAGTGACTATATGCACCACCAGAAGGTGGACAAGGCCACGTACTGCCCGCTGGCGCACCTGTACCCCGACCAGGCGCCCTACACCGTCTGCAACAGCTCGCTCTCCGAATACGGTCAGTGACTATATGCACCACCAGAAGGTGGACAAGGCCACGTACTGCCCGCTGGCGCACCTGTACCCCGACCAGGCGCCCTACACCGTCTGCAACAGCTCGCTCTCCGAATACGGTCAGTGACTATATGCACCACCAGAAGGTGGACAAGGCCACGTACTGCCCGCTGGCGCACCTGTACCCCGACCAGGCGCCCTACACCGTCTGCAACAGCTCGCTCTCCGAATACGGTCAGTGACTATATGCACCACCAGAAGGTGGACAAGGCCACGTACTGCCCGCTGGCGCACCTGTACCCCGACCAGGCGCCCTACACCGTCTGCAACAGCTCGCTCTCCGAATACGGTCAGTGACTATATGCACCACCAGAAGGTGGACAAGGCCACGTACTGCCCGCTGGCGCACCTGTACCCCGACCAGGCGCCCTACACCGTCTGCAACAGCTCGCTCTCCGAATACGGTCAGTGACTATATGCACCACCAGAAGGTGGACAAGGCCACGTACTGCCCGCTGGCGCACCTGTACCCCGACCAGGCGCCCTACACCGTCTGCAACAGCTCGCTCTCCGAATACGGTCAGTGACTATATGCACCACCAGAAGGTGGACAAGGCCACGTACTGCCCGCTGGCGCACCTGTACCCCGACCAGGCGCCCTACACCGTCTGCAACAGCTCGCTCTCCGAATACGGTCAGTGACTATATGCACCACCAGAAGGTGGACAAGGCCACGTACTGCCCGCTGGCGCACCTGTACCCCGACCAGGCGCCCTACACCGTCTGCAACAGCTCGCTCTCCGAATACGGTCAGTGACTATATGCACCACCAGAAGGTGGACAAGGCCACGTACTGCCCGCTGGCGCACCTGTACCCCGACCAGGCGCCCTACACCGTCTGCAACAGCTCGCTCTCCGAATACGGTCAGTGACTATATGCACCACCAGAAGGTGGACAAGGCCACGTACTGCCCGCTGGCGCACCTGTACCCCGACCAGGCGCCCTACACCGTCTGCAACAGCTCGCTCTCCGAATACGGTCAGTGACTATATGCACCACCAGAAGGTGGACAAGGCCACGTACTGCCCGCTGGCGCACCTGTACCCCGACCAGGCGCCCTACACCGTCTGCAACAGCTCGCTCTCCGAATACGGTCAGTGACTATATGCACCACCAGAAGGTGGACAAGGCCACGTACTGCCCGCTGGCGCACCTGTACCCCGACCAGGCGCCCTACACCGTCTGCAACAGCTCGCTCTCCGAATACGGTCAGTGACTATATGCACCACCAGAAGGTGGACAAGGCCACGTACTGCCCGCTGGCGCACCTGTACCCCGACCAGGCGCCCTACACCGTCTGCAACAGCTCGCTCTCCGAATACGGTCAGTGACTATATGCACCACCAGAAGGTGGACAAGGCCACGTACTGCCCGCTGGCGCACCTGTACCCCGACCAGGCGCCCTACACCGTCTGCAACAGCTCGCTCTCCGAATACGGTCAGTGACTATATGCACCACCAGAAGGTGGACAAGGCCACGTACTGCCCGCTGGCGCACCTGTACCCCGACCAGGCGCCCTACACCGTCTGCAACAGCTCGCTCTCCGAATACGGTCAGTGACTATATGCACCACCAGAAGGTGGACAAGGCCACGTACTGCCCGCTGGCGCACCTGTACCCCGACCAGGCGCCCTACACCGTCTGCAACAGCTCGCTCTCCGAATACGGTCAGTGACTATATGCACCACCAGAAGGTGGACAAGGCCACGTACTGCCCGCTGGCGCACCTGTACCCCGACCAGGCGCCCTACACCGTCTGCAACAGCTCGCTCTCCGAATACGGTCAGTGACTATATGCACCACCAGAAGGTGGACAAGGCCACGTACTGCCCGCTGGCGCACCTGTACCCCGACCAGGCGCCCTACACCGTCTGCAACAGCTCGCTCTCCGAATACGGTCAGTGACTATATGCACCACCAGAAGGTGGACAAGGCCACGTACTGCCCGCTGGCGCACCTGTACCCCGACCAGGCGCCCTACACCGTCTGCAACAGCTCGCTCTCCGAATACGGTCAGTGACTATATGCACCACCAGAAGGTGGACAAGGCCACGTACTGCCCGCTGGCGCACCTGTACCCCGACCAGGCGCCCTACACCGTCTGCAACAGCTCGCTCTCCGAATACGGTCAGTGACTATATGCACCACCAGAAGGTGGACAAGGCCACGTACTGCCCGCTGGCGCACCTGTACCCCGACCAGGCGCCCTACACCGTCTGCAACAGCTCGCTCTCCGAATACGGTCAGTGACTATATGCACCACCAGAAGGTGGACAAGGCCACGTACTGCCCGCTGGCGCACCTGTACCCCGACCAGGCGCCCTACACCGTCTGCAACAGCTCGCTCTCCGAATACGGTCAGTGACTATATGCACCACCAGAAGGTGGACAAGGCCACGTACTGCCCGCTGGCGCACCTGTACCCCGACCAGGCGCCCTACACCGTCTGCAACAGCTCGCTCTCCGAATACGGTCAGTGACTATATGCACCACCAGAAGGTGGACAAGGCCACGTACTGCCCGCTGGCGCACCTGTACCCCGACCAGGCGCCCTACACCGTCTGCAACAGCTCGCTCTCCGAATACGGTCAGTGACTATATGCACCACCAGAAGGTGGACAAGGCCACGTACTGCCCGCTGGCGCACCTGTACCCCGACCAGGCGCCCTACACCGTCTGCAACAGCTCGCTCTCCGAATACGGTCAGTGACTATATGCACCACCAGAAGGTGGACAAGGCCACGTACTGCCCGCTGGCGCACCTGTACCCCGACCAGGCGCCCTACACCGTCTGCAACAGCTCGCTCTCCGAATACGGTCAGTGACTATATGCACCACCAGAAGGTGGACAAGGCCACGTACTGCCCGCTGGCGCACCTGTACCCCGACCAGGCGCCCTACACCGTCTGCAACAGCTCGCTCTCCGAATACGGTCAGTGACTATATGCACCACCAGAAGGTGGACAAGGCCACGTACTGCCCGCTGGCGCACCTGTACCCCGACCAGGCGCCCTACACCGTCTGCAACAGCTCGCTCTCCGAATACGGTCAGTGACTATATGCACCACCAGAAGGTGGACAAGGCCACGTACTGCCCGCTGGCGCACCTGTACCCCGACCAGGCGCCCTACACCGTCTGCAACAGCTCGCTCTCCGAATACGGTCAGTGACTATATGCACCACCAGAAGGTGGACAAGGCCACGTACTGCCCGCTGGCGCACCTGTACCCCGACCAGGCGCCCTACACCGTCTGCAACAGCTCGCTCTCCGAATACGGTCAGTGACTATATGCACCACCAGAAGGTGGACAAGGCCACGTACTGCCCGCTGGCGCACCTGTACCCCGACCAGGCGCCCTACACCGTCTGCAACAGCTCGCTCTCCGAATACGGTCAGTGACTATATGCACCACCAGAAGGTGGACAAGGCCACGTACTGCCCGCTGGCGCACCTGTACCCCGACCAGGCGCCCTACACCGTCTGCAACAGCTCGCTCTCCGAATACGGTCAGTGACTATATGCACCACCAGAAGGTGGACAAGGCCACGTACTGCCCGCTGGCGCACCTGTACCCCGACCAGGCGCCCTACACCGTCTGCAACAGCTCGCTCTCCGAATACGGTCAGTGACTATATGCACCACCAGAAGGTGGACAAGGCCACGTACTGCCCGCTGGCGCACCTGTACCCCGACCAGGCGCCCTACACCGTCTGCAACAGCTCGCTCTCCGAATACGGTCAGTGACTATATGCACCACCAGAAGGTGGACAAGGCCACGTACTGCCCGCTGGCGCACCTGTACCCCGACCAGGCGCCCTACACCGTCTGCAACAGCTCGCTCTCCGAATACGGTCAGTGACTATATGCACCACCAGAAGGTGGACAAGGCCACGTACTGCCCGCTGGCGCACCTGTACCCCGACCAGGCGCCCTACACCGTCTGCAACAGCTCGCTCTCCGAATACGGTCAGTGACTATATGCACCACCAGAAGGTGGACAAGGCCACGTACTGCCCGCTGGCGCACCTGTACCCCGACCAGGCGCCCTACACCGTCTGCAACAGCTCGCTCTCCGAATACGGTCAGTGACTATATGCATTTACTTTTATTAGGTATTTCATTGTGGAACTTAAAATGCCGCTTCGACAAGAATCTGATTAACTCGAGTCAGCTCTTTATTGCATAGTGTACAGTCAGCAGCAGAAGTAGTTAAGCAGGCCGGGTGTTCAAAATAACCTACACACGCTCCTAATTTCTTAAGAATAAAATCGTGTGCAGGTCATTTTGAACACCCGGCCCGCTTAGCTACTTCTGCTGCTGACTGTACTTAAAATTTATAGATGTTCGCTTCCTACTGAAACTAATAATAAAGCATTAGTCTGGATTTCAAAATAAGTTATTTGAGGTACAAAAGGCCTAGAAATTATTTAAGTCATTCTGCAAGACAGTACAGTCATCCATATTTTTGATAACTCTGAATATTTTAGTGTCGTCGGCGTATAATAGCATGTTTGAATCTTTAATACAGTGTGATATCATTAATATATAGCACGAATAACAATGGCCCTAAATGTGAACCCTGCGATACACCGGAAATAATTGGGAATGGATGAAAATTTTAGAAATGCTTGATTATTTTTTTGGTGATAGGAATAACCTTCCTTAGCACCAGAAAAAAGTTTCACGTTTCTCAGCTGCGTCAATTTTTTTTGAAAAATATAAACAGTTTCCTCACTTACGTTTTGGGTCAGTTACGGCACCTTCCTCGATCGGTCTCATATTACAAAAAAATATACTAAATATGTGTAATAAACTAACACTGGCAATGATATTGACACTTGCAGCAGCTATATTGGTCATTACCAGTGTCAGTTCACCACATATATTTAAGATAGTTTTTTGTAATATGAGACAGATCAAGGAAAGTGTCTATTTACCGTAACTGACCCAAAACGTAAATGAGGAAACTGTTTATATTTTTCAAAAATAACTGACGCAGCTGAAACACCTGAAACTTTTTTCTGGTGCTGAGGAAGGTTATTCCTATTACCAAAAAAATAATCAGGCATTTCTAAAAATTTCATCCATTCCCAATTGGTCTATAATGAGAAATTAATCCTTGCGCAGCTACCGCCTGTGAACGATTCTCAACATAAGATTTTATCCAGCGGAACAGGACGCCGTGTATACCGAAATACCAGAGCTTATAAAGTAAGCGCTCGTGACAAACATTATCAAATGCCTTGACAAAATCAGTATACACTGCGTCCACTTGATAGTTGTTCTAATATGAATTCTGTATAAGATAAGAGATTCGAGGCAACAGTACGACCGCTGAGAAAACCATGTTGGTTTGGAACGACGCATTGCAGAAGAAAGTTGATCACTAATCATTTTCTCAAGGATCTTACCGAATTGACACAATTTCGATATTGGGCAATATTTTTTCTATCTCGGTGCTAACCTCTCTTTTTGGTATCGGTGTAACTAGTGCACGTTTCCATAGAGATGAGAGATCCCTCCCTTATGGATTATTCGAATAGTAAAGTGATAGGTACTATTAAACTTAAAACTGGAGGAATACCATCAGGACCGGAACCTTTATTAAAAAACTTCGGTGCGATGTTTCTTCCACCCTATATTTTCTTACTGTACCGGGCGAGACGTCCCGAAGTGTATGTATTAACCGTGAAGTTTATAGTTAAGTCATAATGTTGTATTCCCTCAGGCGTGCTCGGCTTCGAAGTGGGTTACTCCGTGACCAACCCCAACGCTCTAGTACTGTGGGAGGCGCAGTTCGGTGACTTCAACAACGTGGCGCAGTGCATCATCGACCAGTTCATCTCGTCCGGGCAGGCCAAGTGGGTGCGCCAGTCCGGGCTCGTGCTGCTGCAGCCGCACGGCATGGAGGGCATGGTGAGTAGTCAGTGAGACAACAACGTGGCGCAGTGCATCATCGACCAGTTCATCTCGTCCGGGCAGGCCAAGTGGGTGCGCCAGTCCGGGCTCGTGCTGCTGCAGCCGCACGGCATGGAGGGCATGGTGAGTAGTCAGTGAGACAACAACGTGGCGCAGTGCATCATCGACCAGTTCATCTCGTCCGGGCAGGCCAAGTGGGTGCGCCAGTCCGGGCTCGTGCTGCTGCAGCCGCACGGCATGGAGGGCATGGTGAGTAGTCAGTGAGACAACAACGTGGCGCAGTGCATCATCGACCAGTTCATCTCGTCCGGGCAGGCCAAGTGGGTGCGCCAGTCCGGGCTCGTGCTGCTGCAGCCGCACGGCATGGAGGGCATGGTGAGTAGTCAGTGAGACAACAACGTGGCGCAGTGCATCATCGACCAGTTCATCTCGTCCGGGCAGGCCAAGTGGGTGCGCCAGTCCGGGCTCGTGCTGCTGCAGCCGCACGGCATGGAGGGCATGGTGAGTAGTCAGTGAGACAACAACGTGGCGCAGTGCATCATCGACCAGTTCATCTCGTCCGGGCAGGCCAAGTGGGTGCGCCAGTCCGGGCTCGTGCTGCTGCAGCCGCACGGCATGGAGGGCATGGTGAGTAGTCAGTGAGACAACAACGTGGCGCAGTGCATCATCGACCAGTTCATCTCGTCCGGGCAGGCCAAGTGGGTGCGCCAGTCCGGGCTCGTGCTGCTGCAGCCGCACGGCATGGAGGGCATGGTGAGTAGTCAGTGAGACAACAACGTGGCGCAGTGCATCATCGACCAGTTCATCTCGTCCGGGCAGGCCAAGTGGGTGCGCCAGTCCGGGCTCGTGCTGCTGCAGCCGCACGGCATGGAGGGCATGGTGAGTAGTCAGTGAGACAACAACGTGGCGCAGTGCATCATCGACCAGTTCATCTCGTCCGGGCAGGCCAAGTGGGTGCGCCAGTCCGGGCTCGTGCTAACACAAATCGACATAGTTCCAAACTAAGCAAAGCTTGTACAAGTTCTCCAATATCTATACAGACAATCTTTCAAAAATGCGTCTTATGTCAGTAACAATAGAGACTGTATAGATATTTTTGAAAGGTTCTCCGTATAGATATTGGAGAACTCGACTGTACTATGGGGTCTATGGTTACTAGACGACGATATACATACTTATATAGATAAATAAATACTTAAATACATAGAAAACATCCATCACTAAGGAACAAATATTCGAGCTCATCATACAAATAAATGCCCTTACCGGGATTCGAACCCGGGTCGTCAAATTGTTATTAAGATATAGTCGTGTTAAGTGGGGAGTCACTACCAACTAGGCTACAGAGGTAGTCAAATTGTTATTAAGATAGAGTCGTGTTAAGTGGGGAGTCACTACCAACTAGGCTACAGAGGTCGTCAAATTGTTATTAAGATAGAGTCGTGTTAAGTGGGGAGTCACTACCAACTAGGCTACAGAGGTCGTCAAATTGTTATTAAGATATAGTCGTGTTAAGTGGGGAGTCACTACCAACTAGGCTACAGAGGTAGTCAAATTGTTATTAAGATAGAGTCGTGTTAAGTGGGGAGTCACTACCAACTAGGCTACAGAGGTCGTCAAATTGTTATTAAGATAGAGTCGTGTTAAGTGGGGAGTCACTACCAACTAGGCTACAGAGGTCGTCAAATTGTTATTAAGATATAGTCGTGTTAAGTGGGGAGTCACTACCAACTAGGCTACAGAGGTCGCCAAATTTTTATTAAGATAGAGTCGTGTTAAGTGGGGAGTCACTACCAACTAGGCTACAGAGGTAGTCAAATTGTTATTAAGATAGAGTCGTGTTAAGTGGGGAGTCACTACCAACTAGGCTACAGAGGTCGTCAAATTGTTATTAAGATATAGTCGTGTTAAGTGGGGAGTCACTACCAACTAGGCTACAGAGGTCGCCAAATTTTTATTAAGATAGAGTCGTGTTAAGTGGTGGTCCTCCGTCCGCAGGGCCCCGAGCACTCGTGCGCGCGCCTGGAGCGCTTCCTGCAGATGAGCTCCGATGACCCCGACTACATGCCGCCCGAGAGCAACGACTACGAAGGTGAGTCGCCTCACCACTTTACATATTCATATAGAGGAAGATGGGACTTTTTACCCGACTGCCGAAGGAAAGGAGGGTTATGTTTTTCGAGCGTATGTATGTATGTATATTTGTGTGTACGTCTTATTCTTTGGCACGCCCTGAAGCCTAAACCGTTTGACGGATTTCGACATATGAGGTGTCGTTGGATTCCTCTTAATCGTGGGAGTGACATGCTGTAATATTTGCAAAAAAACAGTTGGGTTTTTTGAAAAATCTTTTAATTCCACTTATTACACTGAACCTTAAATAAATAAATATTAGGGGAGAATCTTGCACAAATCGAACTAGTCTCATAGAAAGCTCAATAAGGCTTATATTATGAGTACTAGACGACGATATATTTAATAGATATAAATACTTGATTACATAGAAAACATCCATGACTCGGAAACAAATATTCATGCTCATCACACAAATATTTGCCCTTACCGGGATTCGAACCCGGGACCTTCAGCTCCGTAGGCAGCGTCACCACTACCCACTAGGCTAACCGGTCGTCTCACCTCGGACCTTGTAAATAAACAACTAGTACTCGCATCAGAGAAGATTGAACACTGCTAAACAGTTCATTTATTTGGCTTTAATGACAGAGCGGTTTGGTTTTGATACTAAACGAAATGGCCAAGCTATGATGATATTTAAAAAAAATTGAAATTGTACGAAAGTGCCCCATATACGGGGTACCTCCGTACACCACCGCTATTGTCGCAGGATACTTATATATACTGTTCTGTCTAACCCATGTTTGTATTATACGTTAAAATATAATTTAGAGTTGTGTTATTTTTGATAAACAAGCTATTTTAGCAGACGCAGGGTAAATTCGTACAACACGAATCTACATTAAAAAAAGTACTGTACGAAGGCACCCCAAATGAAATAAATAATAATTTTTATGTCCACAATGTCAAATTTAAAATTTGATGTCATTTTCGTAAGTCAGTCTTCGATCCAGGTGTAAGCCCAAATATTTGGCATGTTCTTCTTGTGGGATGTTTTCGTTGTATAGTTATACTGGTGGGCAGGTTTCTCTTCTAAGTGTGAAAGTTACATGGGTAGACTTGCTTTGGTTTGCTTTAATTCTCCATCTCCTGAACCACTTTTCTATATCGGTCAGGTGGGTTTGAAGTTGGATTGAAGCTGTAGCTGGGTCGGAGTGAACCGAAAGAACAGCAGTGTCGTCGGCAAAGGTCGCAGTAGTTGTGCTCACATTAATGGGAAGGTCCGCAGTGTAGATCAGGTATAGCACTGGTCCCAGAATGCTGCCCTGAGCGACACCTGAGCATATTTCGTATAGGTCCGAGCATATACTGTTTTGCTTAACTTGGAAACTTCTTCGGTTAAGGTATGATGAAAGTATGTTGTAGAACGAGTGTGGCAGCGACTTTTTGATCTTGTATGCTAGCCCATCGTGCCAGACTTTGTCGAAGGCCTGACTTACGTCTAGGAAAGCGGCAGAGCAGTATAAACGATTTTCCAGACATTCGCTGATGACATCTACAGTCCGATGTACTTGTTCTATCGTGCTGTGTTCTTCTCGGAATCCAAACTGATGGCTGGGGATTATACTGCTCAGGAGTTCTCGCATTCTGTTAAGAAGGATTTTTTCCATCAGCTTTCCAACCACCGGTAATAGGCTTATTGGTCTGTACGAGGTCCTTTCTTGTGGTGGCTTTCCTGGTTTAGGCACCATTACGACCTGGGCAATTTTCCATTGTCCTGGGAAGTGTTCGAGTCTGATACAGGCGTTGAAGATCTTCACCAGGGTCATTATCCCCTTATGTGGTAACTGTTTCAGCAAGGTTGCGTCGACCTGGTCGTACCCTGGTGCCTTCCCATCCTTGAGATTTCTGATTTCTCTTTGCACCTCTTTAGGAGTTACGCTTTTCAGGGGAAGACACATTTGTAGCGGCGAATTAAGATAGTGGTTTATCTCCGTTGTGTGTTCCTGGTCCGTTTCCGAAAAAGGTTGGAAGACGGTGCTAAGATGTTCAGCAAAAGTGCTGGCTTTTTCTCCATCTGATCTGGCCCACCCTCCATTGCCGTCTCTAACTGGCAGAAACACATCTGCAAATCGAAAACAACTCGATAGTAAGCTCCGAAGTATCTACTGGCTAACAGGTCGTCACTCACACCTTAGCAATGAAAGCAAAATGATGGTCTATAAAGCCATAATAAAGCCAATTTGGACATATGGCATCCAACTATGGGGCACAGCATGCAACAGCAACATCGACATCTTAGAACGCTTTCAAAGCAAAACACTAAGAAATATCTTCAACATCCCCCAATGCATCAGCAATAAGTTTATGTATCTTGACCTTAAAATACGGACAGTGAAGCAGGAAATAAGTCAGTATAGTCTTAGATACCAGAAAAGACTCGCACACCATACAAATGAGCTGGCATCGGCACTGAGTGGAGACGGAGGACAAAAGCACACTAGACTGAAGAGATGTGACATTCCCAACCTCGGAGGGAGGTTTACCTAGAGAGATGGAGAGTTAAACCACACTGTTGGAATCTCCCTCAATATAAAAAACTTAACCTGACAAACCGTCGGACAAACAAATGGCTTATTGTCTACTGACAGATCGCCATGACGCAGCATATAGAGAAAAAAAAATTCGTAAGTAACGTCCCAAAAACCATAAAAACGACACCCAAATTGATAATTAGACATTTCAACCCCATCGCATCCCAACAGGGGAGATGGTATTTCACGTCCACCACGTTGGATTTTACAATCGTTGTTGTTTTCGTGATCAACGACCAGCGACCCGATAAACCATAGAAACAATAGCCATGTTGATTTTCAGATATTGTCACCACATTTCGTCCTTATCATCATCATCATTTATTAATTCACTAGCTTTTTCCCGCGGCTTCGCCCGCGTAAAGTGTTATTAAGATAGAGTCGTGTTAAGTGGGGATCACTACCAACTAGGCTACAGAGGTCGCCAAATTGTTATTAAGATAGAGTCGTGTTAAGTGGGGAGTCACTACCAACTAGGCTACAGAGGTCGCCAAATTGTTATTAAGATAGAGTCGTGTTAAGTGGGAAGTCACCACCAACTAGGCTACAGAGGTCGCCAAATTGTTATTAAGATAGAGTCGTGTTAAGTGGGGAGTCACTACCAACTAGGCTACAGAGGTCGCCAAATTGTTATTAAGATAGAGTCGTGTTAAGTGGGAAGTCACCACCAACTAGGCTACAGAGGTCGCCGAATTGTTATTAAGATAGAGTCGTGTTAAGTGGGGAGTCACTACCAACTAGGCTACAGAGGTCGCCAAATTGTTATTAAGATAGAGTCGTGTTAAGTGGGGATCACTACCAACTAGGCTACAGAGGTCGCCAAATTGTTATTAAGATAGAGTCGTGTTAAGTGGGAAGTCACCACCAACTAGGCTACACAGGTCGCCAAATTGTTATTAAGATAGAGTCGTGTTAAGTGGGGAGTCACTACCAACTAGGCTACAGAGGTCGTCAAATTGTTATTAAGATAGAGTCGTGTTAAGTGGGGAGTCACTACCAACTAGGCTACAGAGGTCGTCAAATTGTTATTAAGATAGAGTCGTGTTAAGTGGGGAGTCACTACCAACTAGGCTACAGAGGTCGTCAAATTGTTACTAAAAGTAATTTTAACCGTCTACAAAAAAGGTGCATCTCAGTTTGACCCGTATGTTCCAATTAAATTGCAATTTTGCACAAATACTTTCAAGAATTTTCATAATTAACGTCCCAAAAAACCATAAAAACGACACCCATATCGATATTTAGACATTTCAACCCCAGCTCACCCCAACAGGGGAGATGCTATTTCACGTCCGCCATGTTAGATTTCAAATCGTTGTTGTTTTCGTAATCAGCGACCAATAAACCATAGAAACGATACCCATGTTGATTTTCAGACTTTGCCACCACATTCCCCCCTTTTAGGGGTTGAATTAAAAAAAAACCTGAAACATGTTTTTACTCATTTATCGTTAGGAATACTGCTGTGAAGTTCCGAAAGAAAAAGTCCCAACTAATCTTCTTTCCCATACAAACTTTGGACCCCCATTCCGTGTGTACGTCTTATTCTTTGGCACGCCTTGCAGCCTAAACCGTTTGACGGATTTCGACTAGGGCATGCAATCCCGGTATTTATTACTACTACAATACCGGGATCCCGGTATTGTAGTAGTAATAAATCTCGGATTGCATGCCCTAATTTCGACATATGAGGTGTCGTTGGATTCCTCTTAATCGTAGGCTTATAATATTTGTAAAGAAGAAATCGGGTTTTTCGAAAAATCGTTTGATTTCCCTTGTTGTGGGACCACTTTTCGGCGCTAGACTTCTATGGTTATTTCGTTCGCTGATTTAACAGTAGCTTTTCGGTAGAAGAAAATATACATACATACATACATGTAATCAAGCCTCTTTCCCAGAGGGGTAGGCAGAGATCACTGATCTCCATTTGCTACGATCCTGACAAACCACTTTCGCTTCACCTTCATAACATTTCTCATATATGCTCATCGGTTTAGCTGGCCTTTTTGTAAGATTTCTCCGATTTGATCGGAGAAAGTTCGCCTAGGTCTTCTCCTTCCAACTTGCCCTTCTACTCTTTTTATATACACTCACTTTGTTAATCTTCTTTCATCCATCCTCTCTACATGCCCAAACCACCTTAACATACCCTTCTCAATTTTCGTGACTATATCTCTATCCATTCCACACTTATCTCTTATCACACTGTTTCTGACTCTATCACTCAATTTCACTCCACACATACTTCTCAACGCTCTCATTTCTACTCGTGTGGAAACCGGTCTAATCTCAACAGGGTGTAGTGGGCAGACCAATGTATCTAGGCTAAGTTTAGTCGTAATAAATCGCTTGACTCATAAAGACGTGTTCTTCCTTCGTTGAATACGATTTTCCCATCGCGCTGTGTTCAACGAACGGTCGAACTACAAATTCGTAATTGAAATGTCCTTGATGACAATACAGTCCACTTTTTATTAATATTCACTAAAATGTTCGCGTGTGCACTTATTTCAACACTGTTGTTTTTTATTTTTGGGATTTTTTGATTAATATATTCAACTGCACAACACTGCTTTCTTAAGAGTCCGAGCTGCCGAATGAAAATAATACTGGCAAGGTCGCCATGTGGAGATGTGCGGGGTCAGGTTCGAAGGAAGAACACGTCTTTATGAGTCAAGCGATTTATTACGACTAAACTTAGCCTAGATACATTGATCTGCCCACTACAAGGGTCTAGTTTTCTCTTTGGGTTGGAAGGTCAAATGGCAGTCACTTTCGTAAAACTAGTGCCGATGCCAAATCATTAGATTAGATGGCAAAGCGGACCCTGGGCTCTCTTGAGGTACAACACTTGGAGGACGATTTTTTTTTTTTTTTTTTATAAAAACTTTTACATGACATTACAGTGTAACCAATGCGTCACGAATGTAACCAATGCGTCACCAATGATGTCTTCTTTTGGGTTTTCTGTAATACATAATACGTGGGCGGAGCCGGAGAGTAACATATTTGTAATTTTTATTGCCAATAATGTATGCCAGAGTGATAATATACAAATTCCGTTGGCCCAGTGCGCCAACTCCACGACTGCAACTGGATCGTGGCCAACTGCTCGACGCCCGCCTCGCTGTTCCACATCCTGCGCCGGCAGATCGCGCTGCCCTTCCGCAAGCCTCTCATCATCATGACGCCCAAGTCTCTGCTGCGCCACCCCGAGTGCAAGAGCTCCTTCGACGACATGAAGGAAGGCACCAGCTTCAGGAGGTCAGTGTTCCACTAATACTGTTCCACATCCTGCGCCGGCAGATCGCGCTGCCCTTCCGCAAGCCTCTCATCATCATGACGCCCAAGTCCCTGCTGCGCCACCCCGAGTGCAAGAGCTCCTTCGACGACATGAAGGAAGGCACCAGCTTCAGGAGGTCAGTGTTCCACTAATACTGTTCCACATCCTGCGCCGGCAGATCGCGCTGCCCTTCCGCAAGCCTCTCATCATCATGACGCCCAAGTCCCTGCTGCGCCACCCCGAGTGCAAGAGCTCCTTCGACGACATGAAGGAAGGCACCAGCTTCAGGAGGTCAGTGTTCCACTAATACTGTTCCACATCCTGCGCCGGCAGATCGCGCTGCCCTTCCGCAAGCCTCTCATCATCATGACGCCCAAGTCCCTGCTGCGCCACCCCGAGTGCAAGAGCTCCTTCGACGACATGAAGGAAGGCACCAGCTTCAGGAGGTCAGTGTTCCACTAATACTGTTCCACATCCTGCGCCGGCAGATCGCGCTGCCCTTCCGCAAGCCTCTCATCATCATGACGCCCAAGTCCCTGCTGCGCCACCCCGAGTGCAAGAGCTCCTTCGACGACATGAAGGAAGGCACCAGCTTCAGGAGGTCAGTGTTCCACTAATACTGTTCCACATCCTGCGCCGGCAGATCGCGCTGCCCTTCCGCAAGCCTCTCATCATCATGACGCCCAAGTCCCTGCTGCGCCACCCCGAGTGCAAGAGCTCCTTCGACGACATGAAGGAAGGCACCAGCTTCAGGAGGTCAGTGTTCCACTAATACTGTTCCACATCCTGCGCCGGCAGATCGCGCTGCCCTTCCGCAAGCCTCTCATCATCATGACGCCCAAGTCCCTGCTGCGCCACCCCGAGTGCAAGAGCTCCTTCGACGACATGAAGGAAGGCACCAGCTTCAGGAGGTCAGTGTTCCACTAATACTGTTCCACATCCTGCGCCGGCAGATCGCGCTGCCCTTCCGCAAGCCTCTCATCATCATGACGCCCAAGTCCCTGCTGCGCCACCCCGAGTGCAAGAGCTCCTTCGACGACATGAAGGAAGGCACCAGCTTCAGGAGGTCAGTGTTCCACTAATACTGTTCCACATCCTGCGCCGGCAGATCGCGCTGCCCTTCCGCAAGCCTCTCATCATCATGACGCCCAAGTCCCTGCTGCGCCACCCCGAGTGCAAGAGCTCCTTCGACGACATGAAGGAAGGCACCAGCTTCAGGAGGTCAGTGTTCCACTAATACTGTTCCACATCCTGCGCCGGCAGATCGCGCTGCCCTTCCGCAAGCCTCTCATCATCATGACGCCCAAGTCCCTGCTGCGCCACCCCGAGTGCAAGAGCTCCTTCGACGACATGAAGGAAGGCACCAGCTTCAGGAGGTCAGTGTTCCACTAATACTGTTCCACATCCTGCGCCGGCAGATCGCGCTGCCCTTCCGCAAGCCTCTCATCATCATGACGCCCAAGTCCCTGCTGCGCCACCCCGAGTGCAAGAGCTCCTTCGACGACATGAAGGAAGGCACCAGCTTCAGGAGGTCAGTGTTCCACTAATACTGTTCCACATCCTGCGCCGGCAGATCGCGCTGCCCTTCCGCAAGCCTCTCATCATCATGACGCCCAAGTCCCTGCTGCGCCACCCCGAGTGCAAGAGCTCCTTCGACGACATGAAGGAAGGCACCAGCTTCAGGAGGTCAGTGTTCCACTAATACTGTTCCACATCCTGCGCCGGCAGATCGCGCTGCCCTTCCGCAAGCCTCTCATCATCATGACGCCCAAGTCCCTGCTGCGCCACCCCGAGTGCAAGAGCTCCTTCGACGACATGAAGGAAGGCACCAGCTTCAGGAGGTCAGTGTTCCACTAATACTGTTCCACATCCTGCGCCGGCAGATCACCAGCTTAAGGAGGTAAGTGTTCATCATCATCATAATCAGTCTATTTACGTCCCACTACAAGCACAGGCCTCATCTCATGAATGAGAGGGATCGGGCAAACAGGGCGGGGAGGTCAGTGTTACACTAAGTTTTTTTCTTTTAATTAATGTTATTATTTCTTACGATGTTCAACTGTTCCACATTTTGCGGAATTGCTCTTAATATTGAGGAACTGTTCCACATTTTGTGGGATTATTTCAAAACAATGAAATGTTTTCTCAGCTGTGGAGCTTTACAGCGAACACTTCAATTCCAAAATCTAAATTCGAATAAATGTTTTTTTTTAAATTTCACAGAAATTTATATTTTGTATTCCATATTCCGAAAATTCACTTTCAAATGTATGTTTGCTAACGGGAATTTCCGACGCTGAAACGACAATTATAGTTAAATGTGTTTTGGAGATGTTCATTTAACTTTCTAAGTAAATAGTATTTATTACACAACTAAACTATCAGTTATGAAACTTAATGCATCTGACGCATCTAGCGGCTGAAGCTCAAATTTACCCATTCCCAAAATACACTACTTCTAAAATACATTGTTCCCAAAATATACTAGTCTCAAAATATGCTAGTCCCAAAACACACTAGTCCCAAAATACTCCAAATTTGAAAAAAATATATTTAAAAAAATATGATTATAAATAAATAAATATATATAAATATCGTAGGTCAATTCACACCAATTGATCTAGTCCCAAACTAGGCAAAGCCTGTAATATGGGTACTAGACAACGGATAAACATACTTATATAGATAAATACATACTTAAATATATATAAAACATCCAAGACTCGAGAACAAACATTCGTATTCATCATACAAATATCTTATATTAATACGTAATTTCTTATAAGTTTAGATCCTTCCGGCTGATTTGAGACTACACCCGAAATACTCACGTCATATAGACCTTATTTTCTAAATCACCTTTTCTCAAAAACCTCTTTATTCGATGTACACTACTCTCAATACAACCCAAATTCAAGTTGACTGCGTTCCATTACGAATGAGTCTCAAAATTCTGTATACCCAAAATACCCACACACCACAAATGTGGAACTGTTCCACATTTTGTAGAATTGTTCCATATTGCAAGATTATTTCAAAACAATGAAATGTTCTCTCAGCTGTGAAACTTTACAGCAACACTTCAATTCCAAAATCTAAATCCGAATGAATGTTTTTTTTTAATTTCCCAGAAATTTTAATTTTGTATTCCATATTTCGAAAATTCAATTTCAAATGTATGTTTGCTAACGGGAATTTCCGACGCTGGTATGACAACTATAGTTAAATGTGTTTTGGAGACGTTCATTTAACTTTCTAAGTAGTATTACACACCTAAATTGTCTGTTTTGAAACTTAATGCACCTGACGGACTACGACCGTCAATTTTGTGACCCTTGTTCCTGTTATAACTATGTATTCTGTCTGGCAGGTTGATTCCCGAGGAGGGTCCCGCGTCCAAGAACCCGAGCGGTGTTAAGAAGCTCGCGTTCTGCACGGGCCGCGTCTACTACGACATGATCAAGGAACGCCGCGAGCGCGGCCTGGAGAGCGACATCGCCATCGCCAGGTAATTACACTTAAAGCGCACATTACGAACACTAAACGCGACCGCTCTGCCGCACATTACAGCGACTAGTGGCCGCCTCTAAACGCGACCACTCTGCCGCACATTACAGCCACTAGCGGCCGCCCCTAAACGCGACCACTCTGCCGCACATTACAGCCACTAGCGGCCGCCCCTAAACGCGACCACTCTGCTGCACATTACAGCCACTAGCGGCCGCCCCTAAACGCGACCGCTCTGCCGCACATTACAGGCACTAGTGGCCTCCTCCAAATGCGACCACTCTGCCGCACATTACAGCCACTAGCGGCCGCCTCTAAACGCGACCACTCTGCCGCACATTACAGTCACTAGCGGCCGCCCCTAAACGCGACCGCTCTGCCGCACATTACAGGCACTAGTGGCCTCCTCCAAATGCGACCACTCTGCCGCACATTACAGCCACTAGCGGCCGCCTCTAAACGCGACCACTCTGCCGCACATTACAGTCACTAGCGGCCGCCCCTAAACGCGACCGCTCTGCCGCACATTACAGGCACTAGTGGCCTCCTCCAAATGCGACCACTCTGCCGCACATTACAGCCACTAGCGGCCGCCTCTAAACGCGACCACTCTGCCGCACATTACAGTCACTAGCGGCCGCCCCTAAACGCGACCACTATGCCGCACATTACAGCCACTAGCGGCCGCCCCTAAACGCGACCACTCTGCCGCACATTACAGCCACTAGCGGCCGCCTCTAAACGCGACCACTCTGCCGCACATTACAGTCACTAGCGGCCGCCCCTAAACTCGACCACTATGCCGCACATTACAGCCACTAGCGGCCGCCTCTAAACGCGACCACTATGCCGCACATTACAGCCACTAGCGGCCGCCTCTAAACGCGACTACTCTGCCGCACATTCAAGCCACTAACGGCCGCCTCTAAACGCGACCACTCTGCCGCACATTACAGCCACTAGTAGCGAGCGCGAGCCACTCCCGCAGCTTGTGGTGGCTACTAGGGGCTCAATGCGCAGCGGCTCCGACGATTGGTCCGACCATCTCTTAGGGCTTCGACCTCTGGATCGAGTGGTCGCCTTTGAGCTTCCCCGTCATTACAAGTTCTCCGATTTCTTGGCCCGTCTAATTGTACCATGCCTTATGTTGTGTTTGCTGCGCCTGCTGCAAAGCCAGCATAATGCTGAGTCGGGCATATATTAACTAATTCTTCTGTCTGTGTAGTCTGCTCGGCAGTGTTTCGAATAGATGTTTGATAGTTGTTCGTGAATGGTTGTCCGCAGGCTGGAGCAGATCTCCCCGTTCCCGTACGACCTGCTGAAGGCGGAGGCTGCCAAGTACAGCAACGCGCAGCTGGTGTGGTCGCAGGAGGAGCACAAGAACATGGGCTCCTGGAGCTACATCGAGCCGCGCTTCCGCACGCTGCTGCAGAACCAGCGCCAGCTCAGGTACCGTACACCAAGGGCCATTCATAAATGTTCCCGTGCGACCCGCTGCCAGCGCCAGATCAGGTACCTAAAGCCGCGTATCCACTTGAGGCAGCCTCGGGCCGAGCGGCTGCCTCGGCCCGGGGCGGCGCTAGTGGAGACGCTGCCTCAACCTGAGGCACGCCGCGCCATAAGGCAAATTTACTGCCGCGGGCCGAGCCGTATCTTGTGGGTTTTTTGGTGCGCCCAAAGGTGCCAGTCCGAGGCATGCGCTTAGTGGAGACGGGTGTGTTGGCCTCGGGTCGCAATTGAAATTGTGGATCAAGTCGAGGCGACGCGCCTCACCTTGAGCCGCGACATGCCTCGAGCCTTGCCTCAAAGTGAGCGTTCATAAACACTCGACAAACCTATTTTAGCTGATATGCCATTAAATTAGTTTGTCTTCATTTGTCGGTTTGACATTCGTGTTCGTAAGGAAGGGGCATTTTGAGTTTTATGAATAAGGGAATAAGGATAGTACATTGTTGTAGAAAATATGATAGACGGACAAGTAGAGAGTGATGTGCGCGCGCATATTGCCCCACGCGTTGCTCGCCAAGCGCGCAGATAAAACAGGGCGCAATACTCAGTGCGCTCCTTGGAAGCCTGAGCCGAGAAGATTTCCGAGCAGTAGCGTGAAATACATTATTGTCGAGGCATGGAATTAAGCAATTGCAGAGTATTTGTTCATTTGTATAAAGATACATTTGTAACGTCCACTTCGTCCACAAGATATAATGATAGAACAAAAAAATCGAATCATCCCTTCCTTGTGCAATCCGCCTCGCCCGCGTATTGCAAGGAACGCAAGCAGACCCGCGGGATTACATAATAAAGGTGAAAATATTTTTTCATCTCTCCTGTTCTGAAAGTTGACTTTCCATGGGTATATATAGCTGGATGGAAAATAGCGTTTTCTACCCTAGGGTGGAAAGTATTTTTTAAAAATTGTTATGAATAGCCACGGAGTCAAAGATAATTGAGTTACGTCATATTATTAATATAAAAGCTTTACATATATCTAAACCCTTCCGGTTCATTAGAACCTAAACTTAAATTACTCTATTACACAATACAACCTAATGTCAAAAACACTTATTTTCATATACACCTAAATTTAAAACAGCCTAATGTCTGATTACTCTAGTCCCAAAATACCCTAAATCCAATCTTGATTATGCACTACTACTGAGACCCCCTAATTTCATAGCGGCTAAAGCTCAAATCGATCTATTCCCAAAATACACTACTCCTAAAATACTTTGTTCCCAAAATATACTAGTTTCAAAATACGCTAGTCCCAAAACACACTAGTCCCATAATACCTACCCCAATTTTGAGCTACGGGAAAATTTAAAAATATATTTAAAAAATATGATTATAATATATTGTATTAATACATACTTTCGTATAAGTTTGGATCCTTTCAGCTAATTTGACACTACACCCGAAATACTTTAGTCATTAATAGAACCTATTTTCAAAATCACCTTTTCTCAAAGACCTCTTTTTTCGACGTACTTTTTCTAAAATACCCTAAATCTAAATTAGCTAGTGGCGAAATAACCTAATGTCATATAGGTAATCGCTTATTCACAAAACCTAGTCTCAAAATACCCTAAATTTTCATTTTCGTTAATTTATGCCACTTGTTAATCGCTTTAAACAGAAGGAGGTTCGCATATTAGGTTTATACCTGAAATTTAGGGTTCCTTTATCAAAAAGCTGCTAAAAGGCACTCTTTGCGTATGTATATCTATACATCTATTCTAATAATAAAGAGGTAATACAAAGAGGAAGTCCGCTGGATGCGGGTGGCGCAGGACCGGTCACTTTGGCACTCTTTGGGGGAGGCCTATGTCCAGCAGTGGTCTTTCGGCTGATATGATGATGATGATTAAAGCAATGATTGGACTTGCACAGTGACAAATTCGATTGAAGCCATATTCTACGTGTACGTGTTTGAATATAAATCGCGCGAGATAATTACGAAATCGTGTAATCTGATATTGGAATCACTCTTGAATTTATCAATATAATTAATTTGCGCTTTCATCTGGCCGCAATACAAACATTTCGTCAGGTGACAAGCAAAAGTCACTAAGTACTCGTAAGAAGTAAAGGAAAACTCAACCTTATTAATACTTCAACACAGTTGCTATTTCTTAAATTATTTTTCTGCATTTAGTGACTTTTGCTTGTCACCCGACGATTTGTTGGTTTCCGCGGGGTGCTTTTGGTCGGTACGGTCGTTTTACTGGTTCCGTTATAAAATAACCTAGTGTGAAATTGTGGCTTGCTAAATTTAAAATCACGTTTACATTTTAATTATATACTGTGTACTGTTTAAAAAACCCGGCCGAGTGCGTGTCGGACCTCGCAAAACGAAGGGTTCCGTGCCTATAAAAAAGGTCGTATCCTCACAGAAATCAAAGTCAAAGTCAAAGTCAAAGTCAAAGTGATTTATTCTTCAATTTAGGCATATTACATGCACCTATGAATGTCGATAAACTACCACCGGTTCGGAAAGTAAACCTCTGCCTCGAGAAGAACCGGCGTAATAAACTCGGCGAGGTGTCATTTTTTCAAAACAGTATACAATATATCATATCAGTATCAGAGTATTATAAAATTTTAAAATTACATTACTACAGTAGAAAGCCTATTTATTTTACGACAGGTTTCTAGTGCAGGATTTTATCGCCGCCAAATATCCCTATCCATGATGTAGTCGTTTATCTTATAATATGCTTTTGAAATGAGTGAAATCTTACGGCACTTACGTCCTTTTCTACAGGGAAGGCAGTTTTTCAACAATATCTCGAAAACCTATGAACTGATCTTGTTCAAAATAATTTACGGTGAAAGAATTTAATAAGTCATCCATGTTTTTTTTCATATTTTTAAAAAAATTGAGGGGGGGGGGCACAATTTTAGTGACTTCCGGGTCGATTATATGTATATCTCCGACTCTATTCACTTAATCAAAAAAAATGCTGAGTATGGAGCAAAATATACATCTTGATTGCTCTATTAAATAATCTAGTGTGAAATTGTGGCTTGCTATACTAATTGTCGAATTACAGGGTTTTGTATGGAATTAATTTATTCGTCTGCATGTTGCATGGTTATAAAAATGGGATCCATTAGTTTGGTCACGCTACTTTTGAAATGCTATTACCATTATTGTATTTGTAAAGGGTGTCGGTGAACTGCGAACAATACACTATTTACAATTTTACAAGTCAAAACTGGCAACATCAAGGCGCTTGACTTGAACTTGTAAAATTGTAACTTATAACTTCGTGAAACGGCCCACAGAACGTCGTAACTTACAACCAAGATGTAAAGATCTTTTCATCACACTTGCTCGTAAAATGCTTTATAACACGCCGGTATACAGAGCTGCAATAGTGGGCGTAATGGTTTTTTTCTTAAATTGTATCTGTCAATCTTACGTCAGTTATAAAGCAAGGAGGTTTTACTCAAACACGATTTTAGAAAACATGGAACAGAAAAAACATATTTTTATTGTTCTGTGATAGAAAACGTATTTATAAATAAATTTAAATGTAAAAACACGAATAAAATATGATTAAAAGAATGATTTAAAGATTTAAAAACTTAAATGTAGCAATTTAGTGTCCGAGTAAAATATTTTTAACTGTGATTTTAAATCGTGGCTGTATGCAGAAGGGCCTTTGCTCTAAGCGCCTCACATCAAATTCAACAAAATGGACGTCTGACATTTTGTAGTTTTTATTAGGATTAGTAACAATTTAGTTGAAAACCGAAGTGCGAGTTCAACTCGCGTGGTGAGGGCTCCGTATATAATCTAAATTTCAAAGTGTTTTTGAATACTCAAACTTCTTAGGTTTTCCTGTAATCTTTAGGCAAGGAACTATTTTCCATATTTTTTTCAGAATTTTAATCCTAGTAGTTTCGGAGATAAGGGGGGGGGGGGGGGGGGATGGTCAATTTTCGTTTTTTTTTCTAAATTACTTCAAATCTGTTTTTGCTAAAATTATAAAAAAAAATATATCTGACATGCTTACAACAACCCCTTTCATTCGATATGTCACACAATACAGTTTGCGAAACTTTTTTTTTTTAATTTTCCAGTTTACCCCCAAAAGTGGCCCCCTTGTTCAGAATTCATTAATTTACTTTACGCGTCCATCTTTGGGTCACCAATTTACATATGTGTACCAAATTTCAACTCAATCAGTCCAGTAGTTTCGGATCAAATCGGCTGTGACAGACGGACAGACAGATAACCGAGTGATCCTATAAGGGTTCCGTTTTTTCCTTTTGAGGTATCGGATCCCTAAAAATGTATTGGTGTCCTCGCAAATGTGATGAAAAACATTGTATGCGACACGTACGGTAAGATTGTTACAAACTAGAGTCATCAAAGCCCTCCGCCTTCGTCGTCGGGCTCCTAATAGACTCGTCTAGTAGTGTTGTTCGCTCATCGTAAGTTCTGAATATTCGTTGTATGCTCAGTTACATAATGAAGAAGCTTTTAATTATACGCGTATAATTAACCACTAGTAATGAAATATATTCGTTACAGAGCATTCCAGCCGAAATAAACCTAAATTATATAATATATTCATGCCCTTTTTATATTAAAAAACCCCCGTGAGAATCAGACATATTAAAATATAATGAAAACGTTTTCATTATATTTTAATATTCATGCCCTGTATACAATTACCGTTTGTACGTAATGTTCGCTGTTCATAGCCACCCTGTATTGTCTGGTTCATTTCCGGGTGTGTCGCTATTAACCTCATGCCATAACCTGGTTGATTGCAGGGCAAAGTCCCAGCAGGGGGGTAGCTGGCTTAGCAAACTATTCGGCAGCGAGGAGCCACGAACTGTCGATGATCAGGACACAGTCCCGCGCACCATTAGGTGAGGCATCGACAGGCTTGCTTTAACCACTGACCTTTATAATTAGAAAAAGAAAGAAAGAAAAGAAAAAAACATTTATTCGTGACAAAACACATAAAAACAAACTGTATAGACACAATACACACAAACACATTTTTATGCCCCTCTTAGTCTCTTCATCTTATCTTATCTTATCTAGTTGAGGGCCTTTTCGGATACAGTTGGACCCAGTGGGATCTTTTGTGCATTTGCCCTCCCCTTTATAGCTACTCCCAAGGAAATACTCGTAGGCATGATGACTCATGTTAAAATTGATAACATAGTGTTGCTAAATGGATAGTAAACCATCAAATTATTGTTATAAAGTATAAATTCTACATATAACTAAAATCATAAAAAGAGATGGTTCTTGAAAGTTTAGAAAAAATGCATTTTTTTTGGCCTAGAGTAAATTTAAAGCTACCAATAGAATCCTTACGCTTTTATAGAAACAAAATTGTATGACAACTACGTACAACGATTAGTACCTATCCATAGCATTGTGACATGCGTGACGTCATATTTTTCAATGAATTAGTATGAAGCGTTTGGGATACCGCCAGCGAGGTCAATTTTTGTTACAACTTTTTGGGTATTTATGTTCTTTAAATGTAGTTGCTCCCATACAAACATTTGTTGCTCTCCAAAAACTGGTTCGAATGGCATCGTAAAAAAAATCATAGGTCACAAGCCTATTGACACGCTTTTTTGCCCTTTAATGGGAAACTTTCGTTTCTGGCCGGCGCGTTTCATATGAAGCCGTCGTTTAAAAAACTGGGCGATTTAGTCGGTTGTGTTTCGGTGATTTAATACGAAACGAAACGATGCTTTAGCGAGGATTTCTAGTGTAGAAATTCGACGAGGTTCTGTGCTTATAGCTAACTTATTCATGTCAAAGACAAACAAGGTATTTAGATTTTTATTTGATTGAAACATTGGTAGGTTGTCTGTATAGCCAAAGTGGATTCAACTACTTTAACTTTTTAAACTGATATGCAATTATTACTCAATTTATTAATTCACGTAAAGGTCAGTGGTTCGTTGCTAGGAAAATTATGTGGATAATTGGGAACTGTGTTAATAACATTGCATTGCTTGCTTTTCTGTTGTGTTATGATCAACTTTTCAGCTAATGCATGCGGACATCCTTTTTCTTTGTGCTTTTGTATAATGATTTTCTAGAATTCTTCAGCTACGTATCACATTTCTCACCGTTGCGTTATTCCGGTTGCCTAACTTGTGGTCTCCCGCCGTATTACATTTTCAGCACCTAAAAATGAAGTTTATGTAAACAAATTCTAAAGGAAAAATTGTGAACGTTCGACGGAGATTTTGATTTTGCATTCCGTTTTAATTATTTTTTTCAAATGTGCCTTTGCTCGTCAAATTTCGGCTGCCGCCAGGGAGGTCCGTCTTAGACTCAATTTTTTGGGTATTTATGTTCGTTAATTGTAGTTGCTCCCATACAAACGTTTGTTCCACTCCAAAAACTGGTTCGAATAACATCGTAAAAAATCTTAGGTCAAAGCCTAATATAATATGTGGCCGGATTCACCTCGGTCATAGAAGGAGATTTGGTTCACAACATGTTGCTTTGTTATAGGTGGTTATAGAATGAAAATAGTTGATGATATTGATATATTGACCGGCACTAAACGCAATGCTCGCTTTTATGTCGTACTAGAACCGAACCTTAGTGTTTAATACCAGATGAGTAAGTTGTTATTATATCTATACTTGTACACAGATATTATAAAGAGGAAAATACTGTGAGATTGTGTTTGAAGGGATTAATCTTCGAACCTACTCATCCGATTTCAAAAAAATATTTCCCCTTTGTAGAATGGACTTTCTGGACGGACATGGGTCGTTCTTCTTTTTTACCGACAATGAACCGAGGTTTTTCTGTTTTTTTGGTTTTTGAACTATCGAAAATTGTGGTTTTGAAGTGCGATTTAAAAAAAAATGTATAGGTCATTAGAACTAATTAAAGTTTCCTTTCTGGCCAATATAAATATTTATTTACGGTTGGTTTCTAAAAAAAAACATGTGACAAAGTGGACTCTTTCAGTGGGGACAACATTTTATTTTACCACTCTGTCACGGCATTCTACGAAAAAAAAACATTTAAAAAATGCTAGTTAGAGAAAGTGAAATATTGAATATCACTAATTAATAAAATAATATGGACGTTCATTTGAACATTATAAAACCGTAAACATCATTAATTCATTACTCAAATGAGATGCCGTAATAAGACGAAGGACAGGCTATTGTCGGTCGAAAAGAAGAACGACCCACATAAGCAATCATTGATCACGAGGGTTTGCCTGCGTTCTTTGCAATACCTGGGCGAAGCCGCGCGGGCGGTTAGTCAAAGTCAAAGTGATCTTCAATTTAGGCATATTACACGAACCTATGAACTATGAATGCCGATAATTCGAGAAGAACTAGCGTAAAAAACTCTGCGAGGTATCATCTTTTCAAAACAGTATACAATATATCATTTCAGTATAAGAGTATTATAAAATTACATTGCTACAGTAGAAAGCCTATTTATTTTGCGATAGATTCTAGTGCAGGATTTTATCGCTGCCAAATATCCCTATCCATGATGTAATCGTTTATCTTATAATATGCTTTTGAAATAAGTGTCTGTTTTACGACAAATTTGAATTTATTTATTGTTAATTTGCCGAATAACCTTCAATAAGTCGAAATAAAACTCGATCCCTTCCCTCGCCAAGTCGTCTACGTTTCAAGTACTTAAAAGTTTTCTTTTAAGTTCGATTCGCCGATTTGAATTTCGTGAGGGACGTATTTTTATTGTTTAAGTAGTTGAACGGGATTAAAAACTATGTGTTAACGGTGAATAATATCATTCGTTATTTTATAGTCTAATGCCCTTTTTAGGGTTCCGTAGCCAAAATGGCAAAAACGGAACCCTTATAGTTTCGTCATGTCCGTCTGTCCGTCTGTCCGTCTGTCCGTCTGTCCGTCTGTCCGTATGTCACAGGCATTTTACTCGAAAACTATAAGATGTATTTGAATAAAATTTTGAGGATAGGTGTATTTTGTTAGCCGCTACAAAGTTTTGTAATTAAAATTACTAAAAAAAATTTTTTTAGGGGTGTACTCCATACATAAAACTAAAAGTCAAAAAAAAAATTTTCCTCGTGAGCCCACGTGTGGCACATGAATCGATAGGCCTTTCAAAATAAATATAAGGTTTCTTAGCATTTTTTTTGATTAAGTGAATACAGTCAGAGATAATCGCCCCGAAAGTCACTAAAATTCTGTCCCCCCCTCTAATTTTTGAACGGTGTATTTTAAAAATATGAAAAAATTCATGGACACAGCGCTTATTAAGATCATTCACCGAAAATTGTTTTGAACAAGATCGGATGAAAGGTTTCCGAGATATTGCTGAAAAACTGCCTTCCTCAAAGAAAAGGACGTAAGTGCCGTAAGATTTCTGTGACGATACGACCTTTTAATAGGCACGGAACCCTTCGTTTTGCGTGGTCCGACACGCACTTGGCCGGTTTTTTAGATATTGAATTTATCTGTGTTGACCTATCAATTTGGTGTTCGTAATAAGTTTTGCCATCTTGGAATACTAGTATTAGAGCCCGCTACAGACGTCAGACTAAGCAAAATGATACAAACACAACAATGCTGTGATGTGCAGCTTTAAGCTAGATAATATCTCGCACCCTTAGAATGAAACCGACCGAACTCAAAAAAATCGACAAAATGAGTTAGTAACAAACACATATTGGTGCAATATGTAATTTTGAGTCGATATGTGTTGCTAACTCATTTTGTCGACTTTTTTGAGTTCGGTCGATTTCATTCTAAGGGTGCGATCTGCTCTATACATGTAACTCAGTGGCTTGATGATAGTTTATGAATAAAGCAGGTCATAAGACTGAGTGTTAGGGCGGGTTACGATTACAGATCGATTAAAGTAAAATATGTCGCCGGCAGCTGTCATTCCATACAAACTTGTCAAACTTTCTATACATTCAGATTTTGCAACCCAGTTGCACCTAAATGTGTGTTTTCACGCCACTGCTCGGAAATGTGGCAAAAGATAGTCAGAATTCAGGCTTCAAAGCTGGGGTTAGTTGGACGTCGCACGAACAGGCCAACTATGAATTCAAACGTCCAACAATGTTTTTGTAGTCCAGTTGGAACAGCGATTCGAACAATAAACCCTCCCCCCGCGCGCCCGCGTCGCCACGCCCCTCCCCGCCGCGCCGGAGAGCGGGCCGCACTCTTTTGTTTAGTATTATGATATTTTATTAGGTGCTTAATTTTGATTTATATTTATAATTATGTGCAATTTCCTTGCAGTAGGCGTGAAAAGCACTATGCAATGTCTCGGTCAAAAGTGCAATAGATGGACTTGTCTTCTTCGACCCGACCCACTCGTTCATCTATTGCCTACTTTCTAGCCTCTACAACAATGTACTATTTCACGCCACTGCTCGGAAATGTGGCAAAAGATGGTCAGAATTCAGGCTTCAAAGCTGGGGTTAGTTGGACGTAGCACGAACAGGCCATCTATGACTTCAAACTGTCCAACAATGTTATTGTTGGACAGTTTGAACAGTGATCGACCAATCACAGAGCCCCGCGCGCGGTCGCGCCAGCGTGCGTGCTCCTTGCTCCTCCAAGCGAGCCTGTTTAATATTATGATCTTCAATTAGATACTTAATTTTGATTTTAAATTATAATTATTTGCAATTTCCTCGCAGTAGGCCTGAAAAGCACTGTGTTAAGCCTCGGCCGAAAGTGCAATAGCTGGACTCGTACTTTCGTCCATCTATTACTTACTTTCTAGCCTCTTCAACAATGTACTATTTTGCAATGTATTGTTGCAGCTACAACGGGCGCGCGACCGCCGCCTCGCCGGCCACGGGCTCCAAGGCGGCGCACAACAAGGAGCTCAAGAGCCTCCTCAACGAGTTCTGCCAGCTATAAACAGACAAACACACACACACATACACAAAAAACACACACACACACACACACACACACACACACACACACACACACGCGCGCCTCCGCCGCGCGCGGCACAAGACCGCGACATACATTTCACACTGTCTGAATTATTAGTATCTAAATACATCATCTATTCAAGTCAATAAAATACGATAAATTAAAATAATTACAATAAACTTAAGACTAGATTAAGTCTAGTCAAAAAGTCCCCCTCGTGGCGCAAAGTTACCCATCACACTAGCCGCGTTACCACGTTGTATCTAAATTGTATTAACTCATTTTATTGTTATCTCGAAACGACAATCCTCGACTGCGTTTTATCGTCATTCTGTTACTCGTCAGTATTTTGGTGTAATTCTCTTCACGATTAGGTAGGATAGTTAGATAAATTCTAATTTATTTATTTAATGTAGCGTACGCGACGTTAGCCATTATTTATTTTTTATAATTAAAGCAATAATGCTTCGTATCACTTAGTCTCCACTGTGTTAAGCTTACATTTTGATATATTGTATGTAGTTCCTTAGACCGCAGTTTGTGTTTTTACATTGATTTATTTTTTGTATTGATTTTACAAATGTTCAGTTCATCTGCTAACTGGTTCATACTATACGTTCCTCATGCTAGTCGCGTTTACGTAATGTTAGTGGACTCGTGTGACGATATTATATGAGATATTATATATAATAGCTAGTATTATTAATTAAACCCCGCAACTAGTACCGAAGAAAATTGCACAGTAGGACGTAATTTATTGTCATTTGACATTATACAGGGTGGAAAGTTTTTCCACCCTGTATACCAATCAACGGGCACGGTCACCACGGGAGTCGCAAATCGGGAATTATAGGCGAGTGATTGTGTGGTTTCTCGTTGATTGGCCTCCGCGCTGTACATAGCTCGTAGTTACCTCGGCTCGTAAGGAAACACCAATCCCTGCCTTGTACAAACGCGTTGTCGTGTTTAAATCGAGTGTTACGCAATATCTAACCTATACTAATAGAATAAACGTACCTATTTCACTGAAGGAATGTTCGAATGTCAAGTATTACTCTCGGCATCAATCGGTGAAGTTCGTAGTCGTATTTGGAAAAGGGCCAATCAGGTATTTTTTGTTGCTCGCTGCCCACGGTTAGGTCCCCTGGGCCACTCTTTAAAACTATGATTTGATGCGGCTCAAATCCATTAAACACGTATTTTTGTTGTATCGGTAAACCCATTCCATAGGAGCGCAATTTATAGTATTTTTTCTTCTTAGCTTACTGGGACAGAATAGCAACAGGAAAAAGTTGATTGACCCAATATCGACTTATATTATTAGCGTTTTAGATGCACCGTTATTGTTAATTTGATAATTTAGATGTTCATTGTATTTGGAAATGCTCAGGACGGCCGGCGAGTGCTAGGTTGGTTTATGCGAACGAATGGATGGAAGGATTGTGGATGGACACCTGAGCCCCTTTATTGCTATGTTAGTTCCAACAAGTTACTTTACAAATAAATATATATATATATATATTAAATCTGGCCGCTGTTTTATTATGTCCTTCAAGAGAAACACTTCACTGTTTTCATCGCTTGGTGCGGGTAAGTTATGGTAAGAGTAGGTACCTAGTAGTTAATTAGTAATCTATGAATTACAATTAAAATTGTAATTGCTAAATTACAATTAAAATTGTAATTGCTAGATTACAATTAAAATTGTAATTGTTAGATTACAATTACAAAACAAGTCACTGACAACTTAGGCGCTGAGTGGCGAGAGTTATTTATACACTCAAGAGCAAAAGTTTCGGGTCGGTGACATACCGTCATATTTCCTAAAATAGCCTGCACTATTTTAGGAAAAATGTGCAGGCTGTACAGTTTTTTTAATCCTGTCATGATCTTTTTTTTAATTTAACATATAAACTGCAAAAATAACAGTTAAAAAAATAACATTACCAGGTTTAAATATGACTCGTAAAAACCCATGAAAAAAACAGCGTTAACGGAGCGAGATATCGCAAAAATCGACATTTTTGGATGTTAATATTTTTATGATAGGATCCCGAAAATTGCTAATACATTTGGGTATTACGAAGAAAAGTATATTATGTAAATAAGACTAGTGTGAAATATTAAAAAAAAACCTATTGATGTTATTTAATTCAGGGTGACCCGAAACTTCTGCTCTTGAGTGTATTTCCGTGAGCGAGGAAGAGATAAATAAATTAAGTAGATAAATATTTAAGACCTAACAGTCCCAAACTAAGCAAAGTACTATGGACTACACAACGATAAAATACTTAAATACATAGAAAGCATCTCATCACACAAATAAATGCCCTTACTGGGATTCGAACCCAGGACCTCTTGCATCGTAGGCATTGTCACACTACCAACTATTAGGCTAAAGCGGACGTTAGATGGAAAAAAGTACTCTTGATGACATTTTTGATGGGCAAGATATGTAAAGAGCGTCCGAACACAACAGAACTCCACTCCAAGTCGGTGATACAGTATACTAGGTAGGGTATACTAGGTATACTGTGTGTATGAACTTTCAATCAAGCAAATACTTACCTAGGTGTTAAAAACAAATTAAAACGATGGCGGAAAAATAAAAAATGTCGGGCCACGCGCAGGCTAGGGTTCCGTAGTTGCCCGTCTGTCACAGAATGCGGACTTAAAAGGGGCTTTTGGGGTTTTTATTATAGCTTACCCTCGTAAATAATCGTAAATATTAGATACTTCATAAACTAATCGAACCGCAGATCGCAAACTTTTAGCAGCAACAGGTTATGTACGTAAAATAATTACGAAAATCTCCGAACAGCATCAAGCCGCGCATCACAACTAGCCGCGCGCGCAAGAAGCACCGTGCCGTAAGTCCGCCTAAGTTTTAGCATTGCCACAGGTGGGGGGGCATGTCGCAGGGCAGGTCTTTTGCGCGCTCGCCGCGGGCAAGAAGCACCGTGCCGTGAAAAAGCAACTCTAAACTACTAGTTACGTCTACTACTCGGTAACTAGTTATGTCTACTTAATTGTGATAGTTTTCCTTTTCAATTCATTATATGTACTACAGCCACGAATTTTTTCACGTCCCCAGTAGTAGCCATTTAACCGGCAGGGGGGTGGGACACATGACTCGAACAAAAATTAGGGCTTTAAATCCCATTATCTCGCAAACGCATAACTAAGTTGAAAAATAGTTTTAGTAAACCCATAATATTTTTGAACAAGCTACCCAAACTATAGGTTCAACGAGAAAAAAAAATACATCACAAATTTTTTTTTCAGGATTTTATTTTTACTGTTATGTCGGCGTGATTGGTTTATATAGGCACGCCGAATTCCAGTTTTCTAGTTGTAAGGGTTACTGAGCTAAGCCGAAGACGGACAGACAGACAGACAGACGGACGGACATGGCGAAACTATAAGGGTTCCTTGTTGACTACGGAACCCTAAACATTCTGGACAGTTTTACACAAACCGACCGAGTGCCAAACTAAGCAAATCTTTCACAATGGGTACTAGATGAAGATGACATACCTACTTACTTATAATACTAATAAATCAAGCAAAGCAAAGAAAGCATTCGAGACACGGGAACAAATATTTGTGTTCATCACACAAATACAGATACAGATTCCACCAGGAACACATAACCACGTACAGTCAGCATCAAAAGTAACTACGCAATCGAAGACGTCAAAAGTTCTTATTCCCTTTCAGTAAAGACTTTTGACGTCTTCGTTTGCGTAGCTACTTTTGATGCTGACTGTACCTACTGAGCATGTCAAACTGTCGTTTAAGTCGTCGGCGTCGACGTCCCAAAGCCCACAAGGGTCCATAATCTGCGGCGCGTTGCGAGCGTGTTTTCATACGCTTCTATCAATATTTGTTTTCTATTACACTGAAGCCCTTCCTCGTCAATTCGCCATTCGTGCTCTATTATAATTCGACACTGGCATTGTCGCCACGTGGCCCTGGGAACACGTGTCAAGGTGTGTCGATCTGGGCTATGATTCCATTAGTATTAATTGAGAGAAGAGGACAATACAATACAAATACTCTTTATTGCACACCTCACACAAACAAAGCAGTTACAGAGAGAAACAATACAATAACATGTAGGTAGAGGTAGACAACAGGCGGTCTTATCGCTGAAGAGCGATCTCTTCCAGACAACCTTTGGGTATCGGAGAAAGAGATAAAACTAGATTATGCAGTAGGTGGTGCAGAGATTATTATTAATCAAAAATCAAGAAATTATAAAAATAAACGTACATAAATACCTCTATATATAAACGTACACACACAATCATACATATATACAAATAACACAAACACAAATATAATGATACATAAACAGTCAGCCAAAAAATACAATCAGGGTTAGGGGAGGACATACCTAGGATATCGCTTTCGTTTCATGTCTCTGTCGTTCTGTTATTGTAAGGTAGCTTTGACATTTGTATTTATGAGAATGAAACAAAACACAATTTAATTAACAGAGGTTTACCACTGATGCAAAGCACAAAGAAATAATAGTATATTGTTTAACGAGGGGCATAAGTGGAATAATCGCGAACATATCAGAAGCCCGACGTTTGCACTATTCTTACGCCCCTGTTGGACACAATGTTTTTCATCACATTTGCGAGGAAATAAGTAGGTAACTACAAAAGACAGAAAAATCTAAGTTTCATACAACCGCACCAACCAAAAATTAACGAAATCGACAACTCCACTTCCAGATTGTAGCGGAGCGTGCAGCTTCAATATTTCAACCAATCACAGAGCAGTATTCTTGCGGCGCTTGGCCAACTAGATTTTTTTTCAACCAATCACAGAGCAATTAGATTTGCTTAAGCCAATCAGATCACACACAAGCTCATTACTCCCTAGGGAATACGAACTCGCCATAACTCCATCGGGAACAGTTTAGGCCATTTTCCTTATGGACATGGCCTTACAGGCATGGAATAACACCATTTACGAGCAAGTGTGATGAAAATAATATTGCTTTAATTTATTACAGAGGCGGTAAGGAAAGGAAAGATATACTTACAGCGTGCATTGGTGATTCAAAGATACCTAGTTCGATTCTCGGTCTGCTTCGTTTTAGTAAACGTGCGTTTAAATTTTACTCTGTGCTTTGGTCCTTGTATAGTAAAGAAATAATAGTATATTGTTTAACGAGGGGCGTAAGTGGAATAATCGCGAACAAGAGTATATCAGAAGCCCGACGTTTGCACTATTCTTACGCCCCTGTTGGACACAATGTTTTTCATCACATTTGCGAGGAAATAAGTAGGTAACTACAAAAGACAGAAAAATCTAAGTTTCATACAACCGCACCAACCAAAAATTAACGAAATCGACAACTCCACTTCCAGATTGTAGCGGAGCGTGCAGCTTCAATATTTCAACCAATCACAGAGCAGTATTCTTGCGGCGCTTGGCCAACTAGATTTTTTTTCAACCAATCACAGAGATCACACACAAGCTCATTACTCCCTAGGGAATACGAACTCGCCATAACTCCCTCGGGAACAATTTAGGCCATTTTCCTTATGGACATGGCCTTACAGGCATGGAATAACACCATTTACGAGCAAGTGTGATGAAAATAATATTGCTTTAATTTATTACAGAGGCGGTAAGGAAAGGAAAGATATACTTACAGCGTGCATTGGTGATTCAAAGATACCTAGTTCGATTCTCGGTCTGCTTCGTTTTAGTAAACGTGCGTTTAAATTTTACTCTGTGCTTTGATCCTTGTATCAATGCGACAATAAAGACGTGTAGGTATGTATATAAATATCACACATTAAAATTACGAAAATAAACAAAGTTTGGAGAAGGTTAGAGACTTATTAAGTTTTGTGAATAAGGAGGTCAGGAGGGGTACACAGGTACCTAGTTGCGAAGTGCACGTGGCATCAATTGGGAAAATGGATGAAAATTGTAGAAATGCCTGATTATTTTTTTGGTGATAGGAATAACCTTCCTTAGCACCAGAAAAAAGTTTCAGATTTTTCAGCTGCGACATTTTTTTTTGAAAAATAGAAAAAGTTTCCTCACTTACGTTTTGGGTCAGTTACGGCACCTTCCTCGATCGGTCTCGTATTACAGAAAAATATATTAAATATGTGTGGTAAACTGACACTGGCAATGATATTGACACTTGCAGGAGCTATATTGGTCATTACCAGTGTCAGTTTACCACAGATATTTAAGATAGTTTTTTGTAGTATGAGACATGATGAGACAGATCAAGGAAAGTGTCTATTTACCGTTCTTGACCCAAAACGAAAGTGAGGAAACTGTTAAATTTCAAAAAAAATTGTCGCAGCTGAAAAATCTGAAACTTTTTTCTGGTGCTAAGGAAGGTTATTCCTATCACCAAAAAAATAATCAGGCATTTCTAAAATTTTCATCCATTCCCAATTGCGCGAGTAAAGCAATGCCGGCGCGGGTCGGTCTTCGGAAGGATGCCCGCTGTTGAGTGGTCACTAACAAGCGGTCCCGTGCTTTTCGAGGCACGCTAAGCCGTTGATCCCGAATGTCCCAGATTCTTCGGTGTTTTTGGGGGTTAATCTAGTGGATAACAATCTTTATCTAAGCATCTCGTTTCAGGCAAATGCCTCACCCTAGCCGTACGAAGCTCATCTAATGAAGATCGCAATAGATCCGCCCTTGACGGACAAACGCCTTGGAGCACTTTCAAGAATCTTATCTCTCTAGTCTCATTCCAGGCCACAAAGCGGGCGAGGCGCTCTATTTATAAAACGCTTGGCTGGCCCGACCGCACGAAAAGGTGCGAAGATTAAAGATCGTATCGACCAGAGTGCGTTTTTCTCGTCATGCGAGGCACTTCAAAGACTCGCTGTTTGCCGACTGTTTTGTGCACGATTCTTTTTTATTTTTCAAGAGGACTTTGATAATTCACGCGGGACGCACGCAACAGTAGAGCTAGAATCATTTGCTGCCTTTGAATTTTTTGTAAAATAGGTATCTTCGGTTATAATATTGTGAGGTATTTTTTTACCCCCGATGCAAACGAGGGGTGTTGTAAGTATAATACCTGTACAGTCAACTGGGGTTACTTTAGGAAAAAATGGGGCTACTTTGGTCATTTGGAATGTCGTGCAAAACCAGTAATATTTGAAATAATATAGATCTAATCAAGTAAACAGCAAGATAGTGTATTAATATTTATACGGCCACAGGTTACGCGAATATAAAAACAATAATTAGGGAGATAAACCGTCTTGATCAAAGTCATCCCTCGAATCAAAGTAACCCCTATCTACCATATCTGTTTGTCTGTGTATCTTGTCTGGCATCGTAGCTGCCAAACGAAACCGATTTGAGTGCGTTTTAACCGAAATTCTTGTACCGACATGGTTTTTAGTCGATTTAAACTTTGCGTATGTACAATACAATACGTTAATTTGTTACCATCGTGTTGATCTCATCAAGGAGATATTCTCAGTGATAATACGAGTATGGACAATGCGCAAATAGTACCGCCGTGGAGTTTTTAGTGTAGTAATATCACATAAGTAACCCCTGTGATCTTCCAATGCCGATGACTGGGTCAACTAGCCCTGGGGTAGAGCTGGGTTGTATTGATACCTATTTCGTAGGTTTTCTCCACGAAAAAAAGGCATAGATTAAATAGATAGCAAATACAAATACTTTATTAATAACACCAAGTTACATGTCAGGTTTTTTTAGACGCATATGTAACTTGGTGTTATTAATAATGTTTAATAATAGTAAACGATATGGCAAACTGACGTCCGTCGTACAATATTAAGTAGGTAAGATACGTAGGAGGTTTATACGTAATTTTTCGGCATTGAAAGATTTTCTAAAGCTACATAATTAGTTATTTATCGACGCTTTCAGGCTAAAGCTTGCTTTTGAGATCTTTGAGTATTAAACAATTAGGTACTTTTAATTAGTGTAGGTATAGCGATATAGCCATCACTTGGTACCTACCTACTTACTTGGTGTTTATTTTACTAGGCAAATAAGACCTATCCTAGATGATCTTAGTGTTAATTGAGGTTTCTTGAAAGATATGATTATGTTTATGAAGCCAGAATAATAATCTAACTAAAAAAACCGAAGTGCGAGTCGGATTCGCCTACCGAGGGTTCCGTACAAAATTACAAATGTATAGTTTTCAGATTTTTCCCTGTAGGTACTTGTAGTATAAGACGATATTACTTGCCAAATTTCATAGTTCAAAATAGGTCATGGAAAGTCGCCATCAGATATATCGGAGCGGCCAAAGGGCTCACAAATATCTGAACACGTCTCTAATGCCTCGACAATAGAGACGTGTTCAGATATTTGTGAGCACCTTGGCCGCTCCTATATATCTGATGGCGACTGGACAATAGGTTGTATTTATTAGAGCGGAAGGACCGGTCCTTCGGCTCGGGCGTCAGATATTCATTGTTTTATTACCGTCCCTGGTGAGTAATGTACTATTTTTTGAGACTGTATTTATTTTACAAAAAAGGGCTGTTAGAGCAATTTATAACCTCGGGTCGCGTGAGTCATTAAGAGAATTTTTCAAGGAAACAGATATTCTAACACTGCCGTCGCTATACGTATTTGAAATAATAATGTATGTTAGGAAGAATTTATACAACTACCCAACAAACACTGATAGGCCCAAGGTTACCAGAAGCGCAGGGAAGCTCAAAACAACTTTTTACAGGCTAGTAAAAGCGAAAAAGTCGTTCTTGGGAAATTGTATAAAATTCTACAATAAAATTCCAAAACACATTACCGAACTTACTGACTCTAAATTCAAATCTGTCGTAAAACGGACACTCATTTCAAAAGCATATTATAAGATAAACGACTACATCATGGATAGGGATATTTGGCAGCGATAAAATTCTGCACTAGAAACCTGTCGTAAAATAAATTAGGCTTTCTACTGTAGCAATGTAATTTTAAAATTTTATAATACTCTGATACTGATATGATATATTGTATACTGTTTTGAAAAAATGACACCTCGCCGAGTTTATTACGCCGGTTCTTCTCGAGGCAGAGGTTTACTTTCCGAACCGGTGGTAGTTTATCGACATTCATAGGTGCATGTAATATGCCTAAATTGAAGAATAAATCACTTTGACTTTGACTTTGACTTTGATTTTGAAATCGGATGAGTATAATTCCTGAAATTACTCGCCACATACAAACTTACAGAGCTACACTCACAAACTTGAGCTACACTCATTATAATATTAATAGTAGAGATACAGCTTATATAGTTATCCGGCAAAGAGTATATATACATCGTACGTATTATCCGTGTCGTCTAATCCGAGTGACAAGACAGTTTAAAGCCCGTTATATCGCAGCGAGCAAAGAGATTCCACTCTAAACTAAAATGTCAGCCGTGAAGTCTACAATCCACAGAAGTAGGTATCCCACTTTGTTCCTCGGAGAGCCTTTGTTTTGCAGCTCCTTTAATACTTTGTTGTGTAATCTGTCTGTTTTGCCCGAGTAGTCGCGTGAGATCGCGGCTACACACCCGTGGGCTTGCGGACATTGAAATAAACGTTGTCTTCAATTAGTATTTTTTCAATCGTCTGTCAAATATTAAAAAGAACCTATTCTTTTTAAAAATATCCATATGTATGTCTGTTTTTATTAGGGTTCCGTAGCCAAAATGGCAAAAACGGAACCCTTATAGTTTCGTCATGTCCGTCTGTCCGTCTGTCCGTATGTCACAGGCATTTTACTTGAAAACTATAAGGTGTATTTGAATAAAATTTTGAGGACAGGTGTATTTTGTTAGCCGCTACATAGTTTTGTAATTAAAATGACAAAAAAAATTTTTAGGGGTGCACTCCATACATAAAACTAAGTCAATTTTTAGGGTTCCGTAGCCAAAATGGCAAAAACGGAACCCTTATAGTTTCGTCATGTCCGTCTGTCCGTCTGTCCGTCTGTCCGTCTGTCCGTCTGTCCGTATGTCACAGGCATTTTACTCGAAAACTATAAGGTGTATTTGAATAAAATTTTGAGGATAGGTGTATTTTGTTAGCCGCTACAAAGTTCTGTAATTAAAATTACTAAAAAAAAATTTTTTAGGGGTGTACTCCATACATAAAACTAAAAGTCAAAAAAAATTTTTTCATCGTGAGGCCACGTGTGGCACATGAATCGATAGGCCTTTCAAAATAAATATAAGGTTTTTAGGGAATTTTTTTGATTAAGTGAATACAGTCGGAGATAATCGCCCCGAAAGTCACTAAAATTCTGTCCCCCCCCCTCTAATTTTTGAACGGTGTATTTTAAAAATATAAAAAAATTCATGGACACAGCGCTTATTAAGTTCATTCACCGAAAATTGTTTTGAACACGATCGGATGAAAGGTTTCCGAGATATTGCTGAAAAACTGCCTTCCTCAAAGAAAAGGACGTAAGTGCCATAAGATTTCTATGACGATACGACCTTTTTAATAGGCACGGAACCCTTCGTTTTGCGTGGTCCGACACGCACTTGGCCGGTTTTTTTTATTGTGACCCCCCGTGTGGCACATCAATCGATAGGCCTTTCAAAATAAATATAAGGTTTCTTAGCATTTTTTTTGATTAAGTGAATAGAGTCGGAGATAATTGCCCCGAAAGTCACTAAAATTCTGTCCCCCCCCCCTCTAATTTTTGAACGGTGTATTTTAAAAATATGGAAAATTTCATGGACATAGGGCTTATTAATTTCATTCACCGAAAATTGTTTTGAACAAGATCGGTTCAGAGGTTTTCGAGATATTGCTGAAAAACTGCCTTCCTCAAAGAAAAGGACGTAAGTGCCGTAAAATTTCTGTTACGATACGACCTTTTTAATAGGCACGGAACCCTTCGTTTTGCATGGTCCGACACGCACTTGGCCGGCGACCTGCGGTGGCGAATGTGACTGTCAAGTTTACTATTGACCGCCACCGCAGGCCGCGCCAGTGTGATTCAGGCCTTAGTCTGCTATGCGACCAGTTTGCGTTGCTATGGACAACCGCCTGTGCGATTGACATTAAGGGCGAGTTGCATTGATCAACGGCACTTTATAGCCGAGGCAAAATACGGTTTCGAAAAACATTAATTTATAATAGCGTTTTTTTTGTTTATTTCATTTTAAAACATTATTCTAAGATGCTTTATTCAAGAATCCACCAAACTTTCCACCCGGAAGTAATTATATAGATTTAAATTAAACATTCATTGTCTTTTTTATTTTATTTATATTGAATATTGTAAAGCAAATGAACCTAAATAAAGATAAAAAAAAATATTAATATTTATCCGGACTTTTTAGGAGCTAATTGAATATTGATTTTTTGATGTCTGATTTTTTGTTGGATTTTGCCTCTAGGTAACAATTTAATTGATAATATATCCGTTACATTAAAAAAATTAGCTATTATAAATTATTTACAAATATGTCATTTTTTCCATACAAGTTGTCAGTTCATTGCCTGGACTATTACCTAACTGATGGGTTAACGATTATTAAATAAATATAGAGCCGGCAGCTGTCATCTTGTAGAGAAAAACAAATTTGCCATATGGATGTCACTTAAGATTACCGATGATTTGAAACAACCGAGCCTAAATTTGAATAGGAAATAGACCTCCTTGATAGATCATTTCGACAAAAACAGCGTTAACTCTACATAACCCATTCACCGCCACGGTACGCTCGTAGTGCTCCGCCGCAGTCTGTAGCGGCTGAAATACATACATACATACATATAATCACGCCTCTTTCCCAGAGGGTTAGGCAGAGATCACGGATCTCCATTTGCTACGATCCTGACAAACCACTTTCGCTTCACTCACCTTCATAACATTTCTCATACATGCTCGCCGGTTTAGGGTACTTTTGACCTGGCCTTTTTGTAACATTTCTCCAATTTGATCAGAGAAAGTTCGCCTAGGTCTTCCCCTTCCAACTTGCCCTTCCACTCCTTTTATATACACTCTCTTCGTTAATCTTCTCTCATCCCAACATCTCTACATGCCCAAACCACCTTAACAGCGGCTGAAATTAACGGTCTTAACCCATTCTCGGCCCGTGACGACACGTATGCGTCCCTACGCCGTAGTCGCTTCGAGCAAACCACGTCGGCTACGAGCGTAGCGCGTAGCGATTCTGGGCACTGAATGTGTTAAGCATGTGGCACTGAACGTCCACGGAACCTTCGGTGCGCGAGTTAGGCTCGCAATTGACCGGTATTTTCACTAAGCTTAGGTAACAGCAACCAAGTTAGTCGAGATAAGTATTAAGGCCGTTCCTCGATTCTGGTAAACACCACCGCGCTTTGAGAAAGGCTTTTTTGGACAAACGTCGATAAAATGATATGTGAAGGTTTATTCATATTTGCTTCTATGAAGGTAAAATACCGTCAATTGGGAATGGATGAAAATTTTAGAAATGCCTGATTATTTTTGTGGTGATAGGAATAACCTTCCTTAGCACCAGAAAAATAGTTTCAGATTTTTCAGCTGCGTCAATTTTTTTTGAAAAATATAAACAGTTTCCTCACTTACGTTTTGGGTCAGTTACGGCACCTTCCTCGATCGGTCTGATATTACAAAATAAATATATTAAATATGTGTGGTAAACTGACACTGACAATGATATTGACACTTGCAGCAGCTATATTGGTCATTACCAGTGTCAGTTTACCACAGATATTTAAGATAGTTTTTTGTAATATGAGACAAATCAAGGAAAGTGTCTATTTACCGTTCTTGACCCAAAACGTAAATGAGGAAACTGTTTATATTTTTCAAAAATAATTGTCGCAGCTGAAAAATCTGAAACTTTTTTCTGGTGCTTAGGAAGGTTATTCCTATCACAAAAAAAATTATCAGGCATTTCTAAAATTTTCATCAATTCCCCATTGATGTGTTGGCTGAGGTAAAAAGTAAAATTTAGATTGGAATTTTACTAACGATGTTCACAATTTTACGGTAACAATACAAGGAGCAAATACGCAGGCTTTGGCGTAGACAAAAGGTAAAAAAATATTTGGGCATTATCAACGTAAATATGAAGAGTACCTGCGTATTTATTTTAAAATGTGTTTGTTTTGGACAACAAAGCAACACATACCTACTTTGTAACTAATCCTCATTATTTCATTCCATCTATTGTTACGGGCTATCGGTTTTTGCTAGTAAAATATCAAAGCGTTCTCGTTATTAATACGAGGATTTTTATTATTACGGCACATGCGGTTGAATCTCAGTACAATGGGGCGGTGGCCGCTTTATAAAAAGACTAGCCTTTGTGGGTCCGTTCAGCCGTAATGTGGTCTGCGTTATGAAAAACAGAAAGTGGAGATGCACGCATTACACAGGTGCATGCTGGTGCATCTCGTTAAGGCAACCTGTAGCCCCCATTAGAAAAAGTTCAACGGCGCATAGTTCAACTCACCATCCATTTAAAACCGTCAACGGCATTCATACGTAGAATCGTTTGTTCCATTAGAAACCAATAAAGCATCGTTATCGCGGGAGAAAAAACCATTATTACTGGACGATTATGTCAATATGTCAATATGTTGAAATAAATATCTATTGATATTAATTTCAACTTTAGACAAGACCTCTAATTCCACGCGGTTCGAGAAAAATGGTCTAGATAAACAGACGGACAAGACAACGAAGTGATCCCATAACTTCTAGGTTCCTTTTTTTTCTTTTTGGAGTAAGTACCTACGGAACCCTAAAAACAGTTAACACACAAAGCAACTAGAAATATTAATCGATGATCGAATACAAATAAAAATCTAGAAACTGTTGACCATGCTTTCGTTTAATCCTCGTTCGAATGGAATATATTTTCTGTTACCTACGAAATTTTTCGATTCCGCACGAACATAGTTACCTGCGTGTATAAAATACCTAAAAGGTAGGGTATTCGATGTTTAATTTTTTCCTTCATTCAAACACCGGCTAAGTGCGTGTCGGGCCACGCGCAGTGTAGGGTTCCGTAGTTGGGTCGTTCTTCTTTTCGACCGACAATAGCCTGTCCTTCGTCTTATTACGGCATCTCATTTGAGTAATGATGTTTACGGTTTTATAATGTTCGAATGAACGTCCATATTATTTTATTAATTAGGGATATTTAATATTTCACTTTCTCTAACTAGCATTTTTTTAATGTTTTTTTTTTCGTAGAATGCCTTGACAGAGTGGTAAACCAAAATGTTGTCCCCACTGAAAGAGTCCACTTTGTCACATGTTTTTTTTTAGAAACCAACCGTAAATAAATATTTATATTGGCCAGAAAGGAAACTTTCATTAGTTCTAATGAAGAAACCTATGCATTTTTTTAAATCGCACTTCAAAACCACAATTTTCGATAGTTCAAAAACCAAAAAAACAGAAAAATCTCGGTTCATTGTCGGTAAAAAAGAAGAACGACCCAGTTGCCTGTCTGTCTTTGTTACATCGACACGCGCGCGCCATTCGACCGAATTTGTACGAAAGTTGGCCTCTCCAAGTGTAACATACCAGATATCATCTGTTTTGTTTCAGAAATATGTACCTACAGATAAATTTAAAATTTACTTTATCAGTTTTTAGATTGTGTACGAATTATTTCACACATATCTCGTGACTATATAGTGAAGTGGCTAAATTTATGACAATACAAACTTAATTGGTTGGGACAATACAAGCTTAATATGTTTTCCAAACTTGAACTTTATTACAAAGCATTAAGGGCTTTGAACAGTTACACATACTTGTATTTTAGCGGCGGCATTTATATTTTGTCAATTATGACTTGGCTACAGATTGTTTATTAGTATAGAAAAATTAAGTACAAAAACAAAGTTAATTTTACAGTCAAATCAACCGTTAACAAATAATTATTTAAACCAAATTGAACCCTATCCTTATGGGAATATGAAAATAGTTAAATTAGTTTACTTGGCATGAGACGGCAAAAAACAGATTGGAAAAAATTCAAGCACTTCAAAGTGTACTTTAGCAGTCGTTCCGTGGGAGAAGTTTTTTACAAATTTAAATAAAGTTGTTGATTGTTTTGTATTGGTCGTATTTGATGAAGGAAAAAGAGTTTCAAACGTTCTTGTTTATATGCAATGTTAACTTTGCAAATTAATTTCAGACACAAATATTACAGGAGAAGCGGGTACAAATTTCGGACCCCGAGAAGTCCGGGTGGCATTTGGAAGTTGGAGTTATCAGACGAATTCTCTTAGCTGGGTACATAGGTTTCAATCTAGGTTACCTGAGTTGTGTCTAGACATGGATGGTAAGGTAACCGTCCGAGTGCTCGACGCTGTACTAGTATATGGCATGGGCACTCTATGTCAAAGCAATATGGGTTAAATTCGAACTAAGAGGATTTTGCTTCATTCGAATTTAAGCCATGTCACTTTGACAAAGAGTGCCCATGCCATATACTAGTACAGCGTCGAGCACTCGGACGGTTACCTTATGAGTATTTTATTATGCTGGTTTAATCTTTGTTCGGATATAATGTGTGGTAAAATTAAATGGGGTTTTCAGTGTATTTATTCGTGTGGCACTTTCTTATTTGATTCATTTAATTTTGATTAATTAGAGTAGAATTTTAATATTGTGTTCAACTCTAAGTAATTAAAGTAATTATTTTTGACCAAAGTTAACTGGTTTAAAGTATAATAATTTAATGGAGTTTGTTTTAACTTTTTGTGTTTTAATGTGAAATTTTTGGAGGATTGGCTATTTTCCTAAAAATGATATTTAGTCCGTCAGATAGATTATCAAAACATATTGGACTCGTATTTTTTTGCTGGTCAATTAAACAAAAAATGATGAAGATATAGCCCGTTAAAGTTCCGCGTGACGTCACATTATGGTATACTTTTTTTTATAATGTGACGTCACGCGGAATTTTAACGGGCTATGTCTTCGTAATTTTTTGTTTAATTGACAAACAAAAAAATACGTGTCCAATATTTTTTGATAATCTAACAGACGGACTAAATATAATTATATTTTTTTTAACCCAGAAAAGTACCCAATTTTGTCTCATATTTTTGAAATTAATTCTCTAGCATACTTGCGGATTGACATTGAAACTGACTCGAGGTTAAATTCATAACGTAATCAATCGTATTACGTTATCCTCGTAAGGCCCAACGTCCTATTTTTAGGACTGGAAAATGTAGTCCTTCCGGCCCAAGTAAATATTATAATTCATCAATTAGCGGCCCAGCGTCCTAATATTAGGACCTCCATTTTAACCATAGACCATTTCATAAATATTGCGTGCAACGGATCGTTTATGTTTCTAATATGGCGGTACTGATCGCAGCTGTTTTGCTAACTGTCAATTATGACGTTTGACAATCAAAGAACTGTCTTTTACCTCGTGGGTGTCGAACAACATGGCGAACTCGGGGAAGCGTGGTAAGTAAATCCGTTTATTTCAATATAATCTTCAATTGTTTTAACCTAAGTCTAATTAAAATTGATTATTTAAGGTTTATACTACATATATTACTTAATATCTTAGTCCGTCATGGTTTATTTCGAGTAGGAGAAGCGAGTAAACATGGATGTCCTAAAAATAGGTTATTGGGATGTTATTGCATTAGTTGTATAAAATAGTAGTGTCATATTTTTGGGACATTGGGCGTTTATTCTGTCTATTCTGTTGTTACAGGTTTGATGGATATAGAATTAGAAAAATATTTGAATCTTAATGAATCCGACTTGGATATTAGTGATTTTGATGACGACATAGACGATGCCGATTTTCAACCCCAAAGGTATGATCCGGCTCTTAGCGAATCCTCGTCTTCGTCATCTGAAGATGAAAATGAGGTTGCTTCTTCTGAGATTCTGACAACTATTGCTATACCCGAAAATCCCCAAACTTCACGCCATACTCGTGGAACTACAAGATCTCGAAGCAGCTCACGTGGCCGTGGAAAGCCTGATCTCATGGTTGAAATAGGTACCAAAAAGTAAAGTTAATTGATTAGGTAAGCAGATTTAAGACTGACTCGCTTAAGGCAGGCTGTGACATATATTTTTATATATGAAATTTAGAAGAATGTATTTTTTGTTGATATTTTTAATACGTGTAAGACTTACAATTAGATAAGTATATAGTTTTTGTATTCTGATATAAATAAAAAGCATTTAAATGCATGTGATTGTTATTTTTTTATTTAATCTAATAATCTACTACTATTGAAATGATTGCCAAATAATTGAAATGTTACTGTAGATATTTTTTGAAAATTTCCTTGAAATACCATCCCAGCGTCCTAAAATTAGGACACGTTTTTTTCTAGAAATTTTATAATAATATTGTTTATCATACTTACCTTTACAACAAATATTAAGACGACAACTTGAAAAAATGATTACTTTAGATTTTATGGCAATTTAAAAGTCTGGGATGCTAGTCTAAGGGTTTAAAATTAGGACACTGGTTCAATATATCAAACGTCCTAAAAATAGTTTGGGCCTTACGAGGTTATGAATTTAATCGTGATCCTGAAAATATGGGTGATCCGAAAGACTACATTAGTTAATAGTCTGGATAAAGTATCTCATTGAAAATAGAGTTCAAAAATGGTTTTCAGAAACCCGTTCTATTTTTGAACAAGCTATCCAACGATACCTCACACCATAGGTTTAAACCCACACCATAGGGTAGGAAAAAATACATCCCCACTTTAAGGCGCCGTAGGTTCAGCGAAGTTAAGCGAACAGAGTTTTTGAAACAATATACTGCGTCTGTTTATAATAATAATGGTTTCAAAAAAATAAGAATAGTAATCTTGAGGCTTTTCTTTCATTGAAACATTTTCGCTCGATAGCAAAAAAACACGATCATAGGTCTAAAACATATTAAAATTCATTTAAAACATTCGTAACAAATTATGCACAAAAACGAAACATATTAAAATTGTTTATGAAAATCGGCAATATCATGTTTGAGGGAACCTAGTGATTACTTTTTTATTTATTAAAACGTACAAAAAATTAAAATTAAAAAACATGATATCCGCGCTTCGGAACACGCACACCCATCTCGCTCACGCTTATGCTCAGTGAGAGGGAGAGAAGACCATGAACCTACGGCGCCTTAAGTGTAGAGGAGTAAAATATATTTTTTAAATTTAATACCACAGTTTTATAAAAACTATTCTATATGTTAATCCAAGCTATGCACTATATGTATACCAATATTTATCTTAATCCGTTCAGCCGTTTTTGCGTGATTGAGTAACAAACATCCGAACATCTTTAAACATCCAAACTTACGCATTTATAATATTAGTAGGATGTAGGATGCCGAATTACAGCTTTCTAGTGGTAGGATCACTGAGCTACGCCGCAGACGGATAGACGGACAGATGGGTATGGCGAAACCATAAGGGTTACTTGTTGACTAAGGAACCCTAAAAATAAGTCAACAAATGTTTAAAATTGACTGAACACGATTGTTTACTTATTCGTCGCGTCACAAAGACCCTTCCGTTGTGTCACACGTCCAGTGGCACGGCAGCTGCCGCGGCCGCATAAAAAAGCAAATTGTCCTCTTTGCTCTCTGAATGAGGCAAAGGACCGCATGCCAAACAGCCAATTCTACGAGCCCAAACACTCGTAGCGCGAATACGCGCTTAAATGGTGTTTTATACATGTCCTTTATAAGCTCAACATTTTAAAAGATAAGTTAATTAATGCGAGCTGACATTTTTTCTGTGTTATGCCTGTTAGTGCGACCAGGTTTGAGATATATATCTCTTTTAGGTTTCAGGCGACGACTGTTTCAGGATAGTAATCGTATATGAATAAGGAACTACGTTCTGGCCAGTCATTCGTGTCAATCAATAAAAATACAAACGAATTGAGAACCTCCTCGTTTTTTATCGATTTAAAACGGAGGATAAAGCACTTATTACACTATATTAATGCCTATTTTTATAGGATACTGCTTAGTTTATGCCATTATTGTTACTTCCATTAATGTAAATTTAATGAAACATATTGACAATTTAAATTATAATGTAATACTCTTTATTTTTTAATTTTATTTGTGCATGCCTACTTGGCAGAACACAAGCATCTTAAATGTAAGTTCAATGTATCACTTTTGTTCTACAAATAAAAATAAAAATCTTGAATCTTAATATAATCTTAAATAGAATATTGCATGCCCAATGCTGGTAGAACATAAGTACTCTATGACTTATCACATTAAGATCTATTTTTATAACTATGTTCTGGCAATAAATACTTTTGAATTTGAATTTTGAATTTGAATTTGAATTCCTATTCGCAGTTCTGGCCAAAATGAATTCCGCACAACTGAAATTGATCACATTCGTTTTTCGGCACGGTAATTATTTATACACAATCCCGATTTTTCGTATTCACAGTTCTGAACAATATCAATTCCACGCAACTGCATTTGATCACTTTCGTTATTCTTCACGGTATATAGTTTTATATTCTAAACGCTTTCATAACTTTTTTTGTTCCGGGTTGGCCCATCGAAAATTTTCACGCGCCGCCACTGAGTAAGTAAGTAGGTACTCTGGAGAAATCGATGATGAAGTCCCAGATTTAACTACAACAGTTCAAAAGAGACGGGTAGTTTATCTCGCGCGGGGTCTTGTGCTCGCCGAGCAGAATGAAGAAGCAAGAGACGCGAGACGGGCTCTAGACCAATATGAGATTATTCCGAATGACAACGCAAATGACTACCGACGTGGCGTTTTTACGTTTTTAGGGTTCCGTACCTCAAAAGGAATAAAAAAACTTATATGGATCACTCGTGCGTCTGTCTGTCCGTCTGTCACAGCCGATTTACACTGAAACTACTGGACCGATTGAGTTGAAATTTGGTACACATATGTAAATTGGTGATCCAAAGATGGACGCGTAAAGTAAATTAATGAATTCTGAACAAGGGAGCCACTTTTGGAGGGTAAACTGGAAAGTAAAAAAAAAAAGTTTCGCAAACTGTATTGTGTGACATATCAAATAAAAAGGCGTAAGCATCTCAGATATATTTTATTTCCAATTTTAGCAAAAACAAATTTGCAGTAATTTAGAAAAAAAAAGAACATTGACGATCCCTCCCCTTATCTCCGAAACTACTAGGCTTAAAATTCTGAAAAAAATATCGCAAATAGTTCCTTGCCTAAAGATTACAGGAAAACCTATAAGAAGTTTGAGTATTCAAAGTAACGGGAAAATTCTCAATATTTTTGTGTATTTTGTATGGACCGCCTGATGCTTAGAGCATAGCAATTTTACGGAACCCTCACCAAGCGAGTTGAACTCGCAACTTGTCCGGTTTTTTTAGTAGTAAGTCTCACCTCCCGCGGAAGCTAGGTACTAGCCTGCAGGTTCTCGCCGCGGTGACAGTGTGCGTGCGGGATAATGTCAAACTGATTCCAAACCGATACATTGAGCCAGACGGATCCCCTATTCTCTGCTATTATTTCCACTGTTTATTTCGAACAAGGGGCTAATTGTAAAACTTAATTTGGACCTTCAACTTGTTAATTGTCTTGAAGAGATGCTTGAGCATGATGGGTAAAATTAAATACTAAACTTATTTTATACTTCTGTTTTGTTGAGATTGTTGTACGCAACTAGGACCTAAGTGGTCGTGGTGTTGTTTTAACATTCATTGGCGCGCCATTTGCTCTAGATGCAAAGATCACACAGTGAGTAGAAAAATGACTACAACTTAGAAAAGTTGAAAAACCCCCGATTTTTTTCATTTCAAAGTTCTATTGAACTCACCAACGTATCAAAAACGACTGCACCGATTTTGACGAAACATGGCTAAGAACTGTTAAAATTATCTATGACACAAAAAACCGCATTCAAATCGGTCCATCCGTTTGGGAGCTACGATACCATAGACAGATACACAGATACAAGACAAGCTAAACTAATAACACGCCTATCTTTGCGTCGGGATTAAAAATAGGTTCATTGTAAGTTGTAGAAACAAAAATACCCCATTACTTTTTACTTTTTAGTGAATTTTTTGTTTGAAGTCAGTTTTTAACGCCACAGTTTCGACATTCACGGAACGAGTTTGGCGCGGCGCTACTCCATTCGGCTTGCGTAATGGTCGTTTTACTTACAACAGACTTCTGCTATCTATAATATAATTATAGGTATAGACAGATGCATCGCCGCACAATGGTAGTTCTTGCAGTGGACGATCTCTCGCTGCTCGAGCGTGGTTGCGGCCATGTTGAGCTGCGAGAGATTCTGGGAGGCAGTGGCCTCCTTTTGTGAGGCAGTCATCTCACAAAAGGAGGCCGCGTAGAGGGAGCGCGAAGACAGTGCGGATGCGCTCCCACTCCGGCGCAGACGGAGGGGTAGAAGACGCGCGCGGTTTGCTGCCGCGGGCCGCGTCCTGCCCCAGTAGGGCCAGAGGGTTGGTGACCCACATAGCACGGCCACACGTCTGGGGGGATGGTCAAGCGTTCCTGACCATCCCCTCCTTTGGCGCGGGTGTCCTGGCACAAGTTAGCCAGGACCGCCGGGGGGCGTCGTGGTGACATGCTCGCGATCCCATGGCGCTCCCATTAACGGCAGAGACGGAAACGCCGGAGTGGTTTTAGTGGGTAGACTCCCTCCCCCTTCTCTTTAAATAGAGTTGGCCGGGGTGAGAGTCCCACATGCCCCCCTATATAGCTTAGGATGCGTAAGTGCATTTTCACTCCGTCAAAAAAAAAAGGTATAGATGCATAATTGCACATCAAATAAGTATCACAATCCTCAATAGTTGAAACCTTCCAAGTTTAACTTGTTAACGGCTGTATCTGAAGGGGATCATAATATATGTACATGTAGTCTCAAAACCACACCACATTCTCTTCGGATCATCGGGGCTCCGCGCCGAAGTCACGTTCCGCGCGTGCCGCATTACACTGGCGTGCATGAAAACGGTACTACTTTTATCGCTCTTTTATTTTTGTGACAGAATAACAGATGAGGGTTCAAACAAAGAACGATTTATACTTTTTAAAGGCCTGGTAAGCGCGAAGTTCATGTAAATTAGTATATGTGTTAAGAAAAGTATTACCTAGGCTGAAGGTAGTTATAGTTAGTTTTAGAATGCACGCCAAAACACATTTTTTAAATAATAGTTATTTCTGTCTCAAGGTAGCAAACTGATGTATTTACGGCGAGGGTGTACATTGAATCCAGAGCGAAGCGAAGGATTCTACGATAAAATCCTGAGCGTAACGAGGGATTCTAAGTTAGAATCCTGAGCGTAATGAAGGATTCAAGCGTTAACGCCCATGACGAAAATAATTTTGCTCCTGAGTGACACAAACAATTTTTAACACCGACTATGAGGAAAATATAACAGTCATCGATAGTTTTGATTTCAGTAAAACGTATAATTTTTTTTGTTTTTTTTTTGTTAAATATTACGAAAATTCATAAATTTTCATATATTTATTTGTTACAGTTAAAACTTGAAATATGCGCCTTAGTAACGATGAAATATGTGCTTAGCCTAGTGGGTAGTGAACGTGCCTATAAAGCTGACGGTCCGTGGTTCGAATCCCTGTAAAGACAAATATTTGTGTAATGAGCATTGGATGAGCATGATGGTTTATGAGTCTTGGATGTTTTGATAATTGTTTATGAGTCTTGGATGTTTTCTATATATTTAAGTAATTATATCTATTAAATACAGTTATATCGTCAACGAGTTCCCATAAGACAAGCCTTATTGAGCTTACCATGGGGCTGGTTCGATTTATGTAAGACTAGGTTCTAGCCGCGACTTCATCCGCGTGGAACTCGTTTATATCATAGCTCCATACAAACTTTCGCGATTCCCGGGATAAAAACTATTCTATATGTTAATCCAAGCTATACACTATATGTATACCAAAATTCATCTTAATCCGTTTAGCTGTTTTTGCAAGATTGAGTAACAAACATCTGAACATCTAAACATCCAAACTTTCGCATTTATAATATTAGAGTAGGATAGGATTACAGAATACAGAATACAGAATTTATTGGTAAAATAAGCATTTTACAAGTCACAATTTCATTACAATATACACCCAATATTTTAAGGTTTTTACCATGCAACATATTAATAAATAATAAATAAATAAATATTAGGGGACATTCTTACACAAATCGAACTAGGCCTATAGTAAGCTCAATAAGGCTTGTGTTATAGGTGCTAGACGACGATATATATAATAGATATAAATACTTAAATACATAGAAAACATCCAAGACTCAGAAACAAATATCCATGCTCATCACACAAATATTTGCCCTTACCGGGATTCGAACCCAGGACCTTCAGCTTCGTAGGCAGCGTCACTACCCACTAGGCTATCCGGTCGTCAAACGGTCGGTTGTAATTAATATTATTACAATTATTTATTCATTTGATTTCTGTTTAATACGGCGCTGGGTCAATGATCCGTCCGTGAAATCTATTTCTATTTTATATATATTTTTTAATAAACTCTAATAAAATATTTTTCATATTTATCTTATTTTTTAGAACATTAATTTCTATTTCCTGATTAGTAGGATCAAGTTATTAGTTTTGTAAGATTGTCTTGCTAATGTTAATTTATAAATATCAATTAGTTTAAATTCTAAGCATTATAATAATCAGCACAAGCACGATGTCATACTAATACATATAATGTACTAAATGATATAATCAACCTATAGGTATTAAGAATTTGAATATTAGTTGCTTCTAGATGTGTGGATGTTTTATATTTATATTTTTTAATTTGAATGTTACCGTGTAAGCGTTTTGGTGCAATAATGTAAGCTTGTGTATTATAATTTATAATATGTCTTAAATAAATAAATACCTCAGATGACCGTAACAATGCCGTAGAAATTATTATTTTTCAACAACATCAATTTCACAATATTTTAAATCAAAATAAAATTGGTAACTGTTTTAACTGGGACGTAGTGTAGCTGTAAATTCACTGGGACCAGCTAAATTGGTCGGAGTCAGATAATAAACGGTCAGAATATAGCGAAGTGGAGATTTATGGAGCAACGGCCATTGTACGGGAAGTTTAAATTATTAATTCGGGGTAAGAACAACTAATAACTTCATCATTCTGTAATTGAAACCTAACGCACTGTGCTTCTGGAAGGAAAAGATAAAAGTAACTGCTAAGAGGACATTGTAATCATTTTATAGTTTTGTAGTTTGTTGCCCTCTCAATGGGAGTGTTTGGCAGCACAGCGGTCAGAATGGCGCAGGATGGTGTACATCCAAGTTCGCGAGTTCGAGGATCAGCGCAAAGTTGACCTTGACTATAAACGCGACCAGTTAAAAAAATAAAAGAAAATGAAAGCATTTATTTCGGACTCTTTTACACATCCGTATTATGTTAGTAAGAGCTTACACTATTATTATGATTACAGTGTTAGTGGAATGCAAATGGATGGACATCCAGTGAGCGAGAATAGGGCTGTCCATCCTCCCAGCGATCACCTTCAGGAGAGCGTTGGCGCTGCCCCGTGCGCGTTCTGCCAGGGATGCCACCCGCTTGCGCAGCACGGCTTGGAACCCGTCGGTGCTCCACGCGGCGAACATCTCTGATGCGCTGCAGCGCCAGGGCAGCCCCAACAACTCCGTGAAGGCATTGTTGTACTGGACGCGCAGAGCACTGTAGGCTTTTTTGGTGTAGTTACTCCACAGATTGCACGTGTATAGTGTCTGAACAAGGTTATTTTCACCTCGGTTGAGCAACGTGCAAATCTGCGCGAAAGCATGTTACACCTTACCTACAGTGCTCTGCGCTCCCTTTCTAAAGGCCCGCCCAGCTGCTGCCATAGCATACAAAACTACCAGAACGGCGTACTTACGTGCCCGCAATGTGCACGGAATTTCGCTGCAAAGATAGGCTACATAAGCCATCTTCGAGCGCACGAGCGCCAAACGCTAGATAGGAGTCGGATTGGTCGCCATGGCCGAAAACGGTCGGACAGATCATCATCATCATACCTAATGTGCCTTTGAAAAATATCAGATAATTTTCAATTAACGGCCCTAAAACCCTAGCATTAAAGGTCCGAAACCGCCGCAACCATATACGGAGTGGGCAATATCGAATCAGCGGTTTGAGTACAAGGGTGCCAATCAGATTAACAAACAGAGGTTTTTCGCATGTATACATTAATATATTACCTTACGGATAAGCATGAAGCAGGGCCAGTATTCCATCTGCAATATTTAACAGAAACAAACATGTCCTGACTGTCATGTCCCCGTCTTTCAAGATCGGAATGACAGAGACATCAAAGTGGGAACATGGCCCCTTATGTCAAATATCGCGAATAGAATACCGGCTCTTATGCAATTATACTGATGTGCCGACGGAAAGTTTTCAAAATTTCGAAAAATTCCCTTTGGAAAGATCTTGGAAATTACTCAAAGCTCAAAGGAATTTCCTTCCTGAAATTTCCGAGAAGTATCTGATACTTTTGAAAACTCTTCGCAACTTACACATCTTCATGCAATAACTATTCCCCGTTGTCTTTATTTATCTAGAGTGTCCTTGAGGTAAATCTACCAATGGGGGTTGATGCCGGATTGTTCTGAGTAGCATTTCCACGGGGGGTTCCCGGCAGCCAGGCATTCTTCGACTTGTCGTTCTCCAAAAGTAGCGGTCGCTCCCTGGTTACTAGCATCGATTACTGTGGAGAAACCAGTCTTTTTACTTCTTATATTTGCTTCTGAGTCTCGAATGTTATTTAAAAGCTTTTATATTTATGAAATAAATTGTCTTCTGGTACCCATGACATGAACTCTAAATATTAAAAACTAGCTTCCGCCCGCGACTTCGTCTGCGTGGACCCGGGATAAAAACTATTCTATATTTCAATCCAGGCCATAAACTATCTTCGTGCAAAATTTCATCGAAGTCGGTTGAGTCGTTCAAGCGTGGTTGAGTAACAAACATCCAAACATCCAACATCCTATCCAAACATCTAAACTTTCGCATTTATAATATTAATAGGAAGTAGGATAGGATAGTAGGATAGTAGGATAGGATTTAGTCAGCTGAAAACTAGACCTAAACTAATGAAACATATCGAACCGATTTACGTTGGCTAGAGCTGGGACGTTTCAAGTTTTTCGCGAAACGTAACCGTTCGTTCGGATAAAGAAAAGGTTTCAGAAAACGGTTTTTAAAATAACTGGTGCGGTGACTATATCTGTGTTGCCCAGACGGACAGAACTACATAAGCACTAAGCAGTTGCGACCGTTTGTGAAATCGAAAACGTTAGACAGAAGCGGCTTCGTTCGTCGTTGCGGCGTTGGCGTTGCGGCTAATTTTTCTTGTCTTCTAAGCCGTCGCGACCGTTTGTGAAAACGAAACGTTAGACAGAAGCGGCTTTGTGCATCGTTGCGGGGTTGGCGTTGCGGCTAGTTTGTCTTGTCTTCTAAGCCGTTGCGACCGTTTGTGAAAACGAAACGTTAGACAGAAGCGGCTTCGTTCTTCATTGCGGCGTTGGCGTTGCGGCTAGTTTGTCTTGTCTTCTAAGCAGTTGCGACCGTTTGTGAAAACGAAACGTTAGACAGAAGCGGCTTCGTTCGTCATTGCAGCAGACCGCAACGGTCTTGTCTTTGTTCTTGTCTTGAGTACGTCGCGTTTTTTTAGGAACGGTTTTTCGTTCGAGGAAGAAACTGTCTTTTAAAACGGTTTCAGAAAAAACGACTCAGCTCTAACGTTGGCTATCATAAAAAGTAAGAATAATCAATGAGCATACAGCACGCATGTATTTTAATCTCCACGCAGCTCTGCTAATGGAATTGGATCCGGATAAAAGCAGTGGTAATAAAAGTAATGTTTTTCTCAAACGTACTTGGGAATATAGTCGTTATTTTCGCGATAATAGACCGCGAAACGGGGGCATTTGCGCGCCACTAATTCAGTCGCTAGCAATGGAATTTCAGAAAACATTTTCGGTCTAGGCTATCTAAAACATATATACAGGGTGAGCAATCCAAATGGGTCAGTATGGCGGTTTTGGAAACCATAACAGATAGCGCAATCTTGGCTTAGGAACCATGACGTTGATTTTAGTAAAAAGAAAAACTGCATTCATATACTTACAAAAATACGTGTACCTACTCGGCCCAGGAATCGAACCTGGACTTTTTGAAAAATTAAATTTCGTTATTTTCCTTTGAATATCGGTTATGTAGCTCTTAAATAGTAAATGTTACTAAGAAACATGATATCTAAAACTAATAAAATGCATTGTTTTTAAACAACGAAATTTAATTTTTCAAAAAGTCCAGGTTCGATTCCTGGGCCGAGTACACGTATTTTTGTAAGTATATGAATGCAGTTTTTCTTTTTACTAAAATCAACGTCATGGTTCCTAAGCCAAGATTTCGCTATCTGTTATGGTTTCCAAAACCGCCATACTGACCCATTTGGATTGCTCACCTGGTATATATAATCAGTCCTTTACTCCATAGACTTTGTAATCATAGTAATTATGGATCCTATGTTTTTCATTTTAATTTTTACACTTACTGTGATCAACGTTTCTTTTGTCGCGGACATTCTGAAATAAACAGATTATTAAAGTCACAATTTCGTTCTCTTGGTCTTAATTACGATTTACATTTCAGTATTCAAATATTTCGTCGTGATCGCATCAGAAATGAGGCTATCCGCAGCGGAACCACGGTAGCCGATATAGCCCTCCGAATCGCTAAACCTAAGTGGCAGTGGGCGATGGCCGTTGGGGCAGAAAGGTTCCCGAGTGGCGACCACGTACCTAAAGGCGCAGCGTGGGTAGGCCCCCACAAGGTGGACTGATGACCTGGTAAAGATCGCTGGAGTCCGCTGGATGGATTTAATCTGAAGAACTCTTCGACATGTCAGAGCTTACAAATATAATTATTTAACAATGGTATCTTTTAGTGATGTAACAACAATGAAAACAGACAAATACCTGGGCACTCATTTGTAAGAGATATATTGTCTCCGGGTCCATTATATTACAATAAACTTATCCTATATTAAAATAATGTATAGAGTCTCCAGCGTCAAAATATAATGAAAATAATGGAGATATAAATTCTCCAGCGTCAAAATAAAATAAAATAATGGAGATGCACATCAACTGGTTAATCATCGACACTGGTTTATTAACCAGTCGATTTGACAGCTACGTAGTTTATTACATCGCATGATGTAATGAGATATTACACCGCATGTAAGGAATACATGCGGTAAAACAATTGAGCTATCGACTGATGACTTTCATTAAATAAATAAATAAATAAGTTGTTATCCCGTCTGCGGGAGCCCGCATGCCGTATGCCGATGCCGTGCCGACCGACAAACGACCAATGAGTGCGTCTGAAACGCTGTACGTGGCGTGCGGCTTCTATCGGAGATCCGGACCTATAAACTCGCGATGTGCTAATTTTAAGTAAGTATTTAGGTGTATTGAAAGTATTTTTGACGTGATAACGTCTTATAAATCGATGAACGCCGGCTGCACGCACGAAAAAGTGTGACTCATTGTCCCGTTCCGTTGACTGGAATATCAACGCGCAGCCCAAACCGCTGGTTCTAGAGATTCCATTGGCACGTAGGTTCCTTATAAGGTCTAGGGGTGCACTAAGAAAGGATTTTTCAAAATTCACCCTTTAAGGGGGTGAAATGGGGGCCCAAAGTTTGTATGGAGAAACAAGATTAGATCGACTATTTTATTCGAAACTTCACAGGAGTATTCCCAACGATAAATAAGTAAATACATAGGTGTTATGCAATTTTTCATCAATGTTTTCTTGTTTTATCACGTAAAATTATCGTCCGTAAACCGACTTTACAGACAACCATTTTTATTTCCAGCTCCCGATTCTATGTCACCCAGCGGGGCTAGCACAACTGACGCCGCGCCGCGACGCGAGTCGAGAAAGGTCTACCCTCCTTTTTCTAATTTGTACGGTGCGAGTGAGATATGAGAGGCTTAGTCGCGCGCGAAGCGACTGAGCAGCAAGTTGTGCTAGACGTACAGGTTCAGAGATTGAAACCGTCGAGAGGATTCCAAACTGTCTGTTTTTGTATGGACGGAAATCAGATTACTGTCCTCTTAAAGCGATAAAACAGAACAACCGCGCTTACCGCAGAGCAGCTCAAATTGCACATTGTCAGAACCAACGCAATCAACTGGAATTTCATGTTCACTCATGGACACACAAACACAAATGTTGGCCACATTTGTGGAGGCAGACACAACCTTACCGATGGGCGGTGAGTGAGTCAATAACCGATAGTGATTAAAAGTATCGGTTAAGCAATCGAGTAGCAGAATAGTAGCCGATACGCTGACGTGTTAACCCACTCAGCGTCTTCACGACACACATGCGCACGAGCGCTGCAGACACATTTCTACATAATTATGAAGTGTATACTTGAAACCATAATTAGATTCCAAAAAAACTACCCTTTGTGTTGCCATTAAAATGAGGAGGGTTGACACCGGTGAATTTGCATTTTTCTAAATGATGAAAACTAGCTACGTCTATCATTTAGAAAAATGAAAATTCACCTGTGTCAACCCTCCTCATTTTAATAGCAACACAAAGGGTAGTTTTTTTGGAATCTAATTATAGTTTCAAGTATAGGCGGCTACGGGCTGACTAAGCCGTAGTGCTACGAGCGTAGCGTAGCGGTGAATCGTCATCCTACTAATTAATATTATAAATGCGAAAGTTTGGATGTTTAACTCATCAATAGGACCTATTATACGATAGATGACTTTTTTAGAGATAAGTTTTAATTTATAATAGATAGTGGCATGCAATAAAGAATGGTATTACATTATAATATGACAGCTAAAGTAATTAAATTGTTCCGCACCTTATAATTTTAATGACTATTGTAAATATATCATTAACTGTTTCCATATTGACATTATATAATTTGATTATTTGTTTCTAATATTGATGCCATGTCTTTAAATTATTTAAAATAATGACGCTAAAATTGTAAAATTGAATAAAACTAGTATAAGGAGGATTGACATTTGAACTTTGTTTGCATGCAAATTGTAAAAATCTGACAAAAGTCTCAACAAATATTCACATGCCTTTCGGCCGATTATATAATGGATCAATGTATATACTACAATCTAGAACACCATATATTCTGATGAATAAATTATGATTATGATTATGATTTAGATGTTTGGATGTTTGTTACTCGATCACGCAAAAACGGCTGAACGGATTAAGATGAATTTTGGTATACTTATAGTGTATAGCCTGGATTAACATATATAATACTTTTTATCCCGGGAATCATCCCTTAAGGGGGTGAAATGGGGGCAAAAGTTTGCATGGAGCTATGATATAAACCAGTTCCACGCGGACGAAGTCGCGGTCAGAAGCTAGTAATACATATTATAAAATGAAGTCGCCCTCCGCGTCTGTCTGTCTGTATTTCCGCTAACTCCTCCTAAACCACGCAACGGATTTAAAGCGGGTTTCACCATCATGTAGATAATTTATTCCGAAAATTGTATGTATATAAAACATCCTAATTAAAGTTACGTAGATTTAAATAGAAAGAGAATTTCTAGACCAAGTCGTCAAAAAAAAATACTTTCATGGCTTACGTAGCCTAAACCATAAGAGATATATAAAAATAATATACTAGAGAATTGTAGTTCTGCTAAAACCTTAAAGAAAACTCTACAATTGTATATCTCTAACTGTTACGGTTGACCCACAGTAATCATTTCTTTCATTAAAACTTTAACACCTAAAAATATGTTATTTGCGACGCTATTTACTCTTATTGAGTATAGATCCTTATCAAAAAAAATATGATAGTATATTATAACTTAGGGCATTAAATGTAGATTATATTTGTCTTTCACAGTGTATCTCTCTAATTAATACTTTAGAAGGTATCATAGGTTAAAGCAATTGAAAAAATAAAAGTCTTAAATTTCCAATAAAATTACCATTTTACCCGTGCGAAGCCGGGGCGGGTCGCTAGTGAGATATAAACTGAGGGATTCGTGAAATTTTATCAATATATTTTGTGCGTAAATATTCTTTAGGATGAGATGTCCAGTGAAATGGACATTCGGTTTAAAGAAACTTTATTGTAAAAAAATATTAAATATTTCACTTACAAGACAACTTATAAATTGAGACATTGAGGCAACATACCATGGTTATTACAATCATTGTCATCTGGTTCAAATAAGTGTATACAATTTCAAATCGATTGGACTTTGTAATTTTGGAAAGATTATGCAAGATTTGACCGAAAAAAAAAGTACCTAGTAAAAAGCTTCAAAAATAATCAATTCACTGCTGTTTTGCTAATCCAGATACGTTATAACTACTTATTATTATTCTCTACCTACTAGAATACAAAAAAATTAATGGTCTACGATAAAATAAACTCCAAATCACGCAAATACTAAATCAATTATATTTGTTTTGTAGCAGTGTTTCTGTTCAAGTACTCGTATTTTCTGATAACAAATTACTCGGGTATGAAAACTGATGCTTAAGTTATTCATGAAACATAACGATCTAAGAATTTGATAAGGGCTAGTGCGTGACCAAATACAAATAGGAGCTGACTTGAATAACCTTCGATAACATTGTAACCTTTTGAATGCCACAGACATTTAAACTTGTAGACTAATATACTTACGGCAGTGTCCGGCCAAGTTCGAAGAAAAGCTGGCGACAAAAGTTATATTTCCGGAAACCCCTTAAGCCTATTTCCCATACCCATAACTATTTTACCGCGTACATCTGGGATTTCAATTAAAAGTTACACTTACACACAATAAACACAATGTAAATTGTTCATGATTAAATGAATTCTGAATGAATGAGGTTCTCGAGTGGCGACCACGTACCGGAAGGCGAGGCGTGGGTAGGCCCCCCACAAGGTGGACTGATGACCTGGTAAAGGTCGCTGGAGTCCGCTGGATGCGGGTGGCGCAGGACCGGTCATTGTGGCACTCTTTGGGGGAGGCCTATGTCCAGCAGTGGACGTCTTGGGGCTGATATGATGATGATGATGATGAAATGAATAAATAAAAAACCGGCCAAGTGCGAGTCGGACTCGCGCACCGAGGGTTCCGTACAAACCTGGAGGTATGTAAGTATCAAAAATATTTTTATTGTATGATGTAACTAAAAATGTACGGTTTTCGCAATTTTTCCTTTATCTGTGCTATAAGACGTTGCTTCGTACCAAATTTTAAGATTCTGAGTTCACGGGAAGTACCCTGTAGGTTTTGATTCTCTTGCGAGTTTCGAAAATTTGCAGTAAGCGGCATAAACGGCTGTATCTTTTGATAACGTTGGCTTAGGTTTGATTTTTTCACAGCTCCAAGGGACAGTAGACCTGAGTATTTGATATAAATTTTAGCTTGATACCTCCACGCGTTACTGAGAAAAAGGGTCATGACAGACGGACGGACGGACGGACAACAAAGTGATCCTATAAGGATTCAGTCTTTTCCTTTCGAGGTACGGAACCCTAAAAATGTATATAGTCCGCTTCAAAAATGCATGGCACTAATTATGTTATCATTCTCAATTTTTTAAGGGCTAATTTGAGTGTCTACAAGAACAACGCATTTTGTATAGCTGTTTGCATATTTAATAAACTGCCAAATGATGTGAAAGAATGCCATCCACAGAAATTTAGAGGAGCGCTCAATGAATGGCTTCTCTCTAAGTGCTTTTGCTCTATCAATGAATATTAAAGTGGATAATTAACAGACTATATTTCTTTTTTATATTTTTTTATTTTAAGTGGATGCATGGATTCAATTAAATTTATTGTGAATGTAATGTAAATTTAATGACACGTATTGACATTTTAACTTATAAGTAATCCTATTTAATTTTAATTTAATTTTATTTATTATGTTTTTTATCTTGTTATTAGTTAAAACTGATAGTTAGTCCAGTTTATTATCAGACTAAAACTATTATCAAATTAAAATAACTAAAATTAAATCTTAAACTTAGAAAAAATAAATAAAATAACTAATTAAATAAAAGACCTGTGCCTCTTGGCAGGGTGCCTGAACAGCGATATATAGTAATCCTATTGTTTATTTTAATTTTTGCATGCCTACATGGCAGAAAATTAAGCACCTGAAATGTAAATTAAATGTAAGATTAATGTATCACTTGTGTTCTGCAAATAAATGTAAAAAATAATTAGGCAGGCTAATTTGTCTGAGTAGCACTAAACATATTGGAACTTATCTGAAAAGTTGGCCAGTTTGTGACTACGAGTAGATTGCGAACATTCTTTCAATCCTACCTACATATCGAACGTTATTTTTTCCTTAATTAACCAATAAGTTTGCCTAGTGACTGTCGAAAGTACATATTAGGATTTGATCAGTAAGTGAGTGAGTCACCTATTCAACTATCAGCTGAATTGAAAGAAAACTGAAGGACATTATTGAAAAACTCATCAACTGAATTGAAAAACTCATCGACTGACGCCATTTTCAGAGGAAAACTAAAGAAGATTTTATTGGACATGGCGTGTTACACCATTGACGAATTTCATGATAGGTATCATTGACTCACTCATAAGTGATAACGTAATAACCCTTAATTAAACTGACTTACACAATGTTTATGAATTAATTTCAAGAAATACTATGTATCTTAAACAATGATTATTGTAATGAAAATTACCCTTACATGTAATAAAAACGTATGTACCTACCTACCTTATATCCTGCCTGACATGTAAAATAATGTGTTTAATAAAATTCTGATTCTGATTCTGATTTGTGTTGGCAGTTGTCAGTGCATGCAATTTCAATATAATTTACATGCTATAAGATACACGAATGCAACATTAGGTACTTCAAAAGTTCGTAACCCATTGTTATCTTTTTATTTCTTCGTTAATTATCAACCCACTTGGAACATTTCTATGTAAATTCCTTATCGAAGTATAAAAGGTACCAACATCCTCTTAGATATTATTAAGGTTTTATTTATTCAGTGTAAAACCAGTAGGTATTTACATTTCAAATGTGGTATTAGTTATGTTAGTAGGTAAGTACAATAATTGTACTAAAATTCAACTTGCAATAGGGATACGAAGCGACGAACAAAATGGACCCTCCTGAGGGCTAACTATGTAGTGTTTTACCTTTCCGAACGAGCGTTAGAACCATCCAACTGTGGAAAATGACAGACATACAAAAAATTACATTTATATCTACTTGATGTACGTACAAAGTGTTAAGCAATGGACCAGTAGGTCTTTGGTTCTTTAAAATTCATCGTCAAACGAGGGCTCGAACAAAGTGCGATGCGAGCTGAACCTTCTATGTAGTTAAGAACTATAATGCAAGGTTCATTAAAATAGATTAAGTTGTGTTAGCGCGGCCCGGAAGACATTCCTGCCCCTCTATTCTGTAACTTGTTTCAAGCTCACCTCAACGCTCACCCACAAATATATCTTGACGCCGCGATTCGTAGTAACTAAGCGTAGCTAGAGGTCTGGTTTCGTCAGGCGTGACGCGTGGGGTGAGGCGCATGAGCGCGTAGTGAATAACAGTCCTGAACTGCATTACTCACGGGCGAAGTCCAAGTGCCACTACATTAACTTATTACTTATATATATTACAGTGAACGCGGGTTACTTCGCCCCTGGAGGGTAATTTTGGCGTTCAGGAATTACTCTGCCCAACGTTTTTAGGGTTCCGTAGCCAAAATGGCAAAAACGGAACCCTTATAGTTTCGTCATGTCCGTCTGTCCGTCTGTCCGTCTGTCTGACTGTCCGTATGTCACAGGCATTTTACTCGAAAACTATAAGGTGTATTTGAATAAAAGGTGTATTTTGTTAGCCGCTACATAGTTTTGTAATTAAAATGACAAAAATATTTTTTTTTAGGGGTGCACTCCATACATAAAACTAAAAGTCAATTTTTTTTTTCATTGTGACCCCCTTGTGGCACATCAATCGATAGGCCTTTCAAAATAAATATAAGGTTTATTAGCATTTTTTTTGATTAAGTGAATAGGATCGGAGATAATCGCCGCGAAAGTCACTAAAATTCTGTCCCCCCCCCTCTAATTTTTTAACGGTGTATTTTAAAAATATGGGAAAATTCATGGATATAATAGGGCTTAATAATTTCATTAACCGAAAATTGTTTTGAACAAGATCGGTTCAGAGGTTTTCGAGATATTGCTGAAAAACTGCCTTCCTCCTTTCTGTGACGAGACGACCTTTTTAATAGGCACGGAACCCTTCGTTTTGCGTGGTCCGACACGCACTTGGCCGGTTTTTTATGCATTTGAACAGGGTCAAATCGCCATGTTGTTAGTTTTAGCTAGCTGCTCTCTTTGTTACTTTTGTTATATTACGTCACGCATGGCTGTATACTGTTTACAGTACTCGCCAAAAATTCCAATTCCCGTAGAGGGAAAGATGTGAAAATCTAGACACGCGGCAGCGTGTCAAGCCAAGTTCAAGCAAAGGAACTGGCTAGCCAGCGCCGAGTGTAATATTACACGAACCACTTGGTGCCACTTTTGACCCTTCTATAACTCAAAACCTCTTTAACGTAAACACATAAAACTACGTGTGTTTAATTATATCCATAAGGACATCTAGAAGCCCAAATTTCATGAAGCTAGCTCAAACGGTTATAAAGATATGAAGGCAATTGTTATATGTATCCAATAAAGCTAAGAAATGGAGTTTAATACTTGTTCATAATGTTATTTTGTTCCTATAAATACATAATATTTGGATTTTGCATAACTTGGCACTCATTTAGATCTCCATTCTTTTTGCGGCGAAGCCCACAGCCAAGCATAATTTTTGTATTGAACTTGGCTCTTCTTTTTTACATATATGTTTTTGATGGGATTGCCTTTAGCAGCATAACCTTACAATGCATAACTTAATCCATTCAAAGCCAAACACATGAGTCATGCCTCAACGAGTGATTTCCACTACAAAGCCGAAAGATCCGTAGTAATAACACACGTAGCGTTGCTTGGCATTGACTGGATTAAAACGGACGTGCATGTACTCAACTGCTTCCATTATAATACGATAGTCGAATGGATCCCTGAAACCCTGATATTTGATTGTGTAATTAATGTATCCAGAATACGTGCCACATGACACATTGCGGTATCTAATTGATTCATTGTTGTATCGACAATTACTAACTCAGCTGAGGAACAATGCCATCTACATATGATTAAGTAAGTTCTACGTTTCGCTTAGAATTATACTACCAATGTTTTACAATGGACCCTAGTATTGTACGGCCTAATAATGTATTTTACTCTCTCTCTGTCTCTTGATGGGTAATAAAAAGAGACTAGAGATAAAGTGGACGCCTATTATTGAGCTGGACATTACACGACTTCTTTTAAAATTTTCGCGCGGTCTTTCTAGCACATTACGACATTACTACAAACGACGCAATAAGTCACAACAACCGGCTATAGTTGGAGTGAGACAGCAATCAAGGAAAGAAATAAAAAAGAAAAGAAAAGAAAAAACATTTATTCGTGACAAAACACATAAAAACAAACTGTATAGACACAATACACACAAACACATTAATGTTAGAATGAAAGGAGCAAGGAGCACTTGCACCTTTCATTCTAACTTTAGCATGTTGCGACTAATTGCATAGTTTGTAGTGTGCTTTCTAAACACGCTGAGCCAACGAGTGCACGCGACATTTTTAAAAGGAAAGATTAGGTTGCGAGCGTTCCCGTGGCTCTGCCATAAAGCAACGCCGTGGGGTTTTAGACTTTGCTCCGGGTAGTTCCCGGGAGTCCGTCATACACGTCCTGATTCCTCCCTTCCTGGAGCCGTAGCATGGTTGGCCTTGTCACGCGATAGGTGATAGGATAGAGCGTGCGTCACTGGCTGACACCGTTCGATAGAACGAGACGACGCTCTTATTTTGTCACTTGTCGCGTGATAAGGCCAACCATGCTACGACTCCAGGTGCATAACCCCACGAAAAATACCAGACATTTTAGTACCTACTGTCTAAACTTTACATTTTGTGACCATCTACAGTCCCAAGAAGAAGGACTCTATGTGTGGCTATGTGGTTATAGAATGGGAAGTATTATTGACATTAGTTATAAGCGAGCGGGAATAAATCGAGATGTAAACTTGAAGAGATTTGAATTTCGAATAGATTTCATGAGGTTAAAATTTCTTCAGTTTAACATCTCGACATAACTTATTCCCGCAGTGTAGATAGGAGTTGTAAAAGTGTAAATTAATGTCTTACCTAATAGTAGCATCACCCTTTTCCTCTACTGGTATAGGGTCAAAGAGTGTTGTGAGCGATATAGGCTAGTAATTTATTGCTGCAATATTACTTAGCCTCCTAGGGCCATACAAAATGACATCGAAATTTGAATCACTTAGTGTCGAAAATAGAGTTGAATTGCTTTTGTTTCAAAATACGACCGAATCGAAACAAATGCAACTATATTTCAATTGAAAGTGATTTGAATTCCTTTAAGAGTCCTGTCTGTAGGCCCATGGACCTTAGGAGGATAAGATTTCTTCATATATTTAGAAGAAAAGTGGCACTTATTTTTCAAGAATTATTCACTCACACTCACAATGCTCTGTCTACATTTAGCAATGCAGATTTATGTATGCTCTTCTGAAAACGCCTCCAACATGAACAAGAAAATGGCAACACGTTCAGAAACGTTGGTAAATCGAGTCCGCAACTCGCACGGGTTAAGCGGGGATCACCGTAAATGTCAGAACTGTCATTACCGACTTAATCAAACAATTTGTAGGCTCGTAAAAACTTATCCAATCTCGTCAAGTGCTCCAACTATGAGATTTATTGGGCGTGATGTGTTTAGTGTTGTTGCTACGTATAATCACTGGAGTGAACTTGGCCGGATTTTATGATGGGATTAGTATAATGTTTAACGCTTTTCTTTACGACTTTCTAACGAAGTTGGGATATTATGAGGGGGCAAGTTCTGAGGGGTAGGTAAGTTCGAAAAATTTAACGAGTGTAAGATCAAATCTATCATTTTCCCAATGCAAAACTTAGCATTTAGATCTTACTTACCTTCGTACGAAGCGTTACGCAATCAACCTGCTGGGCTTTAACATATCAGTTCTAAATTTATTAGTAGTGGGGTGTGTTAGCTTTTTACATTTACAATATAACTTATTAATATATAGTAACTGTTTGTAGTATTCATTCATGTATACCAACATAACGAAACGTAATGGCTGAACTGAATTTATACAATTCCTTGTTAATTAGAATAGCTATAAAGTGTACCAACATTACCATATTGTAAATTTGAAGAAAAGCGTCAGTAATGTCAAAGCCCGCTAAAAACGTGCATTTGGCGCGTTTTTGTTACAATGTTCTTTAGTCTTTGGAAAGCGGGACTAAGTTTGAGTTAGCTGTCATTTTGGAGAGTACTACAAACTAAAGTTGTATCTTTTAAAAGCCAGGAAAGTGCGCATTGTTTTCTCTAAAGACCATCCAAAGACCCCAAAGCGTTGGCTCGAAGGGCGAGCCAACATGTGCATGCATGGTAGTTATGAAAGTGTTCAAGAGCAATGCAACTGTAATTTTGGAAGCTGAGTAAATGTTTGAAATGTTACGCAAGATTACCCCTGCTGGCGACTTATTAATTTTTTATCTCGTTGACAATTTAGCAATTTTATTTTATCAGGCAGTTAGGCCTTGTTTGTGAACGTCGTGTTGTCAATGCTTGGTGACAATTATTATTGTCAAATTGGTAAGACAGGGCCTGGCAAATGTGCCACGTTTTTTAACCTGGTGGCTGTTGCCAATTCCTAACTCCTACTAATATTATAAACGTGAAAGTTTGGATTTATGGATGGATGGATGGATGTACGTTCCACTTAATCTCAAAAACTACTGGACGAATTTATATGAAACTTTCCAGTTATGTACCTTATATATCAGAATAGGACATATGCTATAATTTATGTCAAATTTAATCCCTTTTAGGGACGAAAAAGGGGATGAAACTTTGTATAGAGACCGAATGCTTTTGCTTGTTGCCTTCCTCAGGTGCTGGGTCTCAAAATGTATGGGAAAACTAAAATCCGACTCGCACTTGACCAATAATCTATTAAATAATATTTTAATAGGCTTCAATTTACGTCATCCTTTTTAGGAGTTCTACGCGGACGAAGTCGCGGGCAGAAGCTAGTCATATAAATGTACGTATGTCCTTAACTATTGACCACAGGAGAGATTTTTTTTCTTTGATTCTGTATCACTAAAAACTAGACTCCAAGAACCTAATGACATCAAATTGACGACTGGCTTATCGCAAATTGCGATTGAATCGTTAAAGCGGTGATTGGAGATTTTTTAAATAGGACTTTTGATTGAGACTATAAAGAGATCTTGTTAGAGACAACGGCTCTTAAACTTCTTTTAAGTAATGTCTGAAACTGATTAGAAAGCTTTCGTTCTGCGGAATAACTTTTCATTACCTAAGTAATTAAAATTAAGCGTCCGTATTCAACCTTATTGACAGAAAAATAACGAAATTCAAATCACAGGCCTAATAGCCCGCTTTTTGCTTGATGCGAATTTAGGCCTCTCACAGACTGGCGCGGCTTGACCGCGGCGGACAATAGTAAACTTTTCATTACCTGTCAAATTTACTATAGACCGCCACCGCAGGCCGCGCCAGTGTGATGCAGGCTTCATAAATATCTGACACAACTCTATTTCTAAGCCCGATAGGACGTAATCAGATAAGCCACTGCCAATATTACAATTGAAAATCAGCATATTTTGGAATTATTTAACAGTCAGCGTATGACATTATGTACCTACCTGATTATGCAAATACAACAAGATTAATGTTATTAAGTTTTATTTGCGCCGTCAAATTTCAACCACATTAGTCCGATGATTTTATTTTCACTAGTAAACATTTATAACAGCAGATTTTTGTGTGCAACGGATATTATATCATTATTTAAGTAATTATCCTATAAGATAATAGCTTAATACATTCACACACAATGTGTCAATTTTATTGTATGTCTACTCCCTTTATATCTGTGTGTCTTTTGTGTAGTGAATAAATGTCTTCTTCCTTTCTTTCTTTCTTTCTAATAAATACGTGAGAAGTCGGATTAAATATTAATAAATAAATCCGCCAACCTCTGTCATTCATCTGCTCATAGTCGTCGTGACTGATCGCAGATTAAAGGAAAAAATAAATAAATAAATAAACGATCTTAGAATAACGTTTTAAAATAAAATAAATTAAAAACAGTTGTTATAAATTAACTACTCTTTGGAGGCGATAAATAAACGATCTTAGAATAACGTCTTAAAATTAAATAGGTAAATTAAAAACAGTTGTTATAAATTAACTACTCTTTGGAGGCGAAGTGTCGGTCGACGACAGGACATAAAACTCATGCGTACATACGAATAGTTCGGTATTTATTATCGTGGTAAACAACTACGTACAATACCGACGACTACTAGTAAACAGTATATATTATTCGGACATACAGAAGTCCAGTTCTAGAACCCTCTTTTGTCCTCGACTGACAGCACAAGAAGATTGCCGTCTGTCAATACAGAAAGTTAGCTTACTTGACGACCGCTTTAGCCTAGTTGGTGGTGACCCTGCCTACGAAGCAAGAGGTCCTGGGTTCGAATCCCGGTAAGGGCATTTATTTGTGTGATGAGCACAAATATTTGTTCCTGAGTCATGGATGTTTTCTATGTATTTAAGTATGTATTTATCTATATAAGTATGTTTATCGTCGTCTAGTACCCATAGTACAAGCTTTGCTCAGTTTGGGACTAGGTCGATTTGTGTAAGATTGTCCGCAAATATTTATTTATTATTATTATTATTTATTACTTAGCACTAACAAGGAGGTCGCCACAACTCTAGGTAATCTACCTATGATTATCTTTCAAATATCTTATCATATGACATACACATCTTTTGGGCGGCATTCCTAACCAAATCAGATGGCCTGAGTTATCTTCTATAGCTTGTGCAATAAATGTCATCTATTAAGCGTTCTACATACTCAACAATTTATCACAGCAACCGCCGCACTGTCTCTGTCTCTGTTTGCAGCCCCTTTCCATCTTGCGTCTCTAGGCTGTTGTGAAAAATTGCTAAGTGTATAATGGTCTTTAAATAACTAAAATATTCCCTCACTGACTTATTTGGGTTGCTTCTGCTCACCGTACTGTTGTTACGATATTGTACAACCAACTAACAGAACTTCTGTATTATGCACCCAACTAAACTCATCGTGTGCCCAAAGTCGTGCAAAACGATACCAAAGTTATTCCGACGTTTACGGAGCCAGAATAATGTACTGCAATCTGTCAAATACACAGTTTATGTTTCGCCTGAGGAAGCCGTATTAATTTCATGTCACAATACGACTACGGCGAGTTCCTGTTTCTGACTTAACGGGATCGGTATGCGGTATTTTGTACTTTGACGTGAGCAGAGAATTCCTCACTTTTCAATATGGGGCTTGACCCCGCTGAAGTTAGGGTTTGGCACGATTTTGGTGAGGACACTGATGCTTGGGGGCGTGATCCTGGATCCGCTACTGGTATGACTTGTGTGCATATATTCATATTCATATTAGCCCGGGGTCAGCTTTGGCACCTAATCCTAAGATGAATTTGTTTCAAATTAAGCCATGCAATGAATACCGCGAGTGAATTCGCCGCTAGAGGCGCTAGTGGCGCGTCGGGGCTTCAAAATGTCAAATGCCAAATGTTTGTGAGTGGATTTTGCGGGTTTTGGCAGAGTGCAAAGCGGGTGGAGGGGGTAGCCTAAACGATCACAGCGCTACGGCTAAAATTGTCATTTTTGTCGCTGACTTGAGCTGTCAAATCCATATTGCAGTAAACATTTTCTAATCGTTTTTGAGATAAAAATATGGTCCTGGTAAGATGTGTTGTTGTGAATTGTAAGAACACAAGATTTCATTAATATTTTTCACAATATTTACTTACTTCTTGTTTGACAGCGGTGACAATATTGTCCATAATGGCCGCCTGTCACGTGGCGCTGTCGTCGCGCTCGGTCCCAATAATGCGAATATTTTGCATAGCTGCGATTAATTATGGCAAATAAGTGTTACGGGTCAATGAATCTCAGTGCTTTAAAAGCAAATCTAAGAAAAACTCGTGCAAAAATAAATCGGAGGTAACAATAATAAGTATTATTATTTTAAATTATTGATTTACTCTTTTAAAAATGATTGAAATGTAAATTTTGTTTTACGCCAGTAATAACAAACTTTAATAGCTATATTTCTGGACCCGACACGCCGTGAGCGCGAGAACGATAGTCCTCATTACCGGATATTTATATAAATTTTGTTTTCCCAACCGTTTTGTCTTGAGTTCACAGTCTCATCGGGAACTCTGTGACTGGCAAATATAATAGTGATGGCGTCGATCCGTCGAAGTTATCAAATGGAAATAACGGAATTGCAAACGTGATATCATCAGGCCATGTCACAAGTAGACAAGAAATATGTCGAATTTCCCAAGATATGATTAGTTGTGAGTTTACGAAGTTGCGACGCTGCGCTCGTAAAGAGCAAGACGCCATTAATGTTTTAGTGTTCTTCTGCAACAACTAGTTACCTGGCCCATAAATATATTAGCGGCCTCTGCGGACGACAAGTTTGATGAAACTCTGTAATATGAGCACGTGCTTCGGCCTTGGAGCAATTTGTCAAAGCGCCCGAAACTCCATGGCCAAATATTTATTAGCGCAGCTGGATGTACTCGTGTTGTGCCTTATACAGGTGACCTCTCGGTATACAATGGGGAATGGATGAAAATATCAGAAGTGACTGATTATTTTTTTGGTGATAGGAATAACCTTCCTTAGCAGCACCAGAAAAAAGTTACAAATTTTTCAACTACGTCAAATATTTTTGAAAAATATATTGTAGATTGTATGACAAGGGGCTAAAATAAGCCATATTACCACGAGATGGATGACTTTTAGACCCGAATTATACACTCTACTTTTCACTTCGACTGCGAGAAAATAGTAAAACAAAGATTATCCATCCACAATCAATAACAAATTTCACTGCGAAGAGATTGTTCAATTTAACGTTTGGACGCGCTATTAACGGTCAGAGGCGTTTTCTTTTTTAATGATTTGGAATTAGGGACTAAAAAACACCTGATGTTTGATTGGTCGATTTTAATATGTAGCTGTATTCTGGTTGGTTGATAGCAAAGATAAATGTTTTTTGAAAGAGTTGTGATTGGTGGATTTAAAATTGTGAAGTGTTTTGATTGGTCAAATTAAATGTGTTAAAAATCATAAATATGTATACATATTTTCCCTAGGGGCTAAATGTACTACTTTAGCCCCGCTTATTAAGCCTAATATGACACACTTTTCGAGCATGAGAAGATAAAAACAGTTTTCTCACTTACGTTTTGGGTCAAGAACGGTCAATAGACACTTTCCTTGATCCGTCTCATATCACAAAAAATGGTAATGACAAATATAGCTGCTGCAACTGTCAATATCATTGCCATCAGTGTCAGTTTACCACAGTTATTTAAGACATTTTTTTGTAATATGAGACGGATCGAGGAAAGTGCCGTCCTTGACCCAAAACGTAAGTGATGAAACTGTTTATATTTTTCAAAAATAATTGACGCAGCTGAAAAGTCTGAAACTTTTTTCTGGTGCTAAGGAAGGTTATTTCTATCACCAAAAAAATATTTAGGAACTTCTAAAATGTTCATCCATTCCGTATCGTAGCTCCATACAAACTTTCGCTCCCATTTCACCACCTTAGGGGATGATTCTCGGGATAAAAAGTATTCTATATGTTAGTCCAGGCTATATACACTATATGCATACTAAAACTCATCTTAAGCGGTTTAGCTGTTTTTGCGTGATTGAGTAACGAACATCCACACATCTAATCATCTAAACATCCAAACATTACATTACTTTTGACATCCATTGTACAATGGACTTGATTATTGCATTGCAATCAACGTACTTTCATTTCATTTCATTTCATTTATTCATTGCTTTGTATGTTTACAAAGCGCGGAAATTGTTTTCACGCGTTTTGTTTTACAGACATCGTCATTCAAAGTTTCCAAACGCCCGAACGTGCCATGCGCGTAACGTAACGCGCCATGTGTCTGCGCCTTGATCCCCGAAGTATTTTCTGGGATATCAACTTGATAATGTGTGTAATTACTGTTTGTGCCTTGTGTGGTTTGTTGAAGTATCTAACTCATGAGTAACTTGTCATATATAATTAATGAAGATTTACAAAGTACAACAACAGTAGCGTAATTTCACTTCGCATATTTTATATTAATTTGATGAAATGTAGGTTAGGCAGTATTTAGGCCAGACAAAGTAAACATTAATTTACCGACAGAGGGTTTCACAGTTTAAATACCTTGGGCACTATGTGACAGAGGACCTCAAGGACGACCTCGATTTGGAGAGGGAACGGAGAGCGATAGCGGTCAGAAGCAATATGTTGGCCCGTTGTTCAAAACAAGTTAAAATCACCCTTTGTGAGGCGTTCTACACGGGTAGCCTATGGGTCAACTACACGCTGAAGGCCTATAATGCTCTTCGTATCCAGTATAATGATGCCTTCAGAGTCCTGTTGAGGTTGCCACGGTTCTGTAACGCGTCGGGGATGTTTGCCGAGGCGAGTACCGACGACTTTTATGCGATAAGGCGAAAGCGGGTTGCATCTGTCCTAAGCCGCATCCGACGCAGCGACAACGACACGCTACGCGCAAATGCGGCTCACCCCGCCGGTCACCCGTTACGAAACTGGACCTCTACCTACGCTTAGTTACTACGCATCGCGGTGTCAAGATATATTTGTGGGTGAGCGTTGAGGTGAGCTTAAACAAGTTACAGAATAGGGGGCCAGGATAGGGGGTCATCGCTGATAGAACAGACGGTTCCATCCTGTGTGCCTGGGTTAACCTTATTAATTATTTAAGATACCTTGACATTTTCACATCTGTACCTATTGCTCTGTTAAGATGAAATCATTATTTTATATGAAAAGTACTATCTAATGTTTTAAATAGTTTGAATTTGAATGTAATGTGTGTGGTGTGGAATGCAATAAAGATATTTTTTATTTATTAATATCGTTTTTACCCGACTGCCGAAGGAAAGGAGGGTTATGTTTTTCGAACGTATGTATGTATGTATATATGTATGTATGTGTGTACGTCTTATTCTTTGGCACGCCCGGCAGCCTAAACCGTTTGACGGATTTCGACATATGAGGTGTTGTTGGATTCCTCTTAATCGTGGGAGTGACATAGGTATATTTGCAAAAAAGCAGTTGGTTTTTTTGAAAAATATTTTAATTCCCCTTGTGGCCTCTTTAGGTAATGTTTGTAAGTGACTTTGTAACCTATACTATATTAAGGATAATCTCTGAAAATTGTTTCACCAGTAGGTAGGTGTCTAGTAGTAGTTAGTACTTAGTAGCTAGGTGTCTAGTAGTAGTTAGTACTTAGTAGGTAGGTGTCTAGTAGTGGTTAGTACTTAGTAGGTAGGTGTCTAGTAGTAGTTAGGACTTAATAGGTAGGTTTCTAGTAGTAGTTAGTAAATTTCAAACAATGAAATGTACATAATTTTTGGTAAGTTATTTTTAGAACACTATTATTAGGCCCTTAAATTCGGGCCTTTTACCCGAATTCAACGTGACATTGACATACGCCTGGCTTGCGTAGGTTTTTGTTATTTTATTTATTGAATAAGAACAGAAATTTATAATTTAAAAGATTATTCTTGGACAAACAAGTGGTAGCAATTCCTAATGGCTATTTGGTTTGCGGATTTTGTAATATAAGCGTGCTTCTAAGGGACATCACACATCTCACCACATGTTTTCATAATATTTATTCATACTCCATGTCGATACACAGTTACACTTTATATTTTGTAATTTTTACTATCACACAAACCTATTTTATTAATTTTTTGTCTACTTTTTTATTTTGTTTGTTGGATGTTGCAAAATGCCAAATAAATGATTTATCTGTCCATCAATCTAACATTTTACTCAATTAAACACTGTCCCACAAATTGTAGTAACAGTAAGTTAGCTGGAAGAAATCCTTTATAGGAATAAGTTCGCCCTTGTACTTTAAGCTTATATGACATGTTTATGTTTCAACTTATTGTGTACAGTCGCCAAAAATACGTTTACACTTTTGCACCTTATTCCATTGCAATAAGTGTAAACGTATTGTTGGCGTCCACCGTACAATAAAGTGCGCCTTTGTTTTGCAACCAAGCATTGTTCGAGAGCCGATTTTATGGAAAGTTTACGCTAACGTTTACCCTCAATCAAAGTTTAACGTTAAAAACACGAACACCTCGGTTGGCTGCTAAAATCCCCCCCTAAAAAGCCTCTGATAATCACGTAAAAAATATTTGTGTACAACATGAAAGTCCGCTTGCATGCCGGTGGCCTATAAAAATACATAATTAATAACAGCGACGCAAGGAAAAACAACTTAAATACGTAGAAAACCTGAGACCATTGCGCCTTACATTGTAAGGAGTGCCGGCTATTCTCGGCGCAAATCACCGTGTTGAGGCAAAACGCTGTATGCGTCTACGAAACTGTTCCGAGTTAAGACAGCGTCTAAACGCGTCTTTAGAGTTGAATGTTCTCGAAACCTTACCTTGCAATTTCAGTGGCCCAAGATGCTATCTCTATCAATTATGGCCCATAAAAGGTAATGACTTCATCGTAAATCTTCAGTTTACACGACACCGTTTTACTTGGTGTTGAATAAATGAGGTCAAATTGCTTTGAAGTACTAATGATCGTTGTCCCGGTGGAAAATTGTTGGTCGCAAGTAAATTGCGATAAAGCTAATTTTGTGCGCAGGCCCGTTTTTATTAGGGTACTGTAAACTTCTATTATAATTTCACTATGTCCATTTGAGCGTCTATATCGTCGTTATTTCACAGTACCTACACATTATTCTGTAGTATTTAGATAGATAAAACATTTATTTGTTGAAATCAAAGACATTCAGCACAAGAATTGAAATACAACAAAATCTTAAACAATTCAATTGCTTGCAGTTCATTATGGTATACGCTTCGCTCTTTTGAACGAAGCACTGATATTATGCTTGTACCTGAGTCACGGGAAATCAGTATAAAAAAAAAACAGCAAGAACATTCACTACTGACGGTAAAACTAAAAAGCATCTATATAAAATTTGACGTTTGACGACCGACCGGCTAGCATTTTTGTCAACTGAATCGACGAGACATTCGAAGAGAATAGCTGGACATACGAAAGAGTTTCCCTTCATTCGCTTCACTCGCTCGTACAACAACTGCGAAAATGTCTAATACTGATATTACACCAAGAAATAAGATAGATATTATCATACCAATTACTTGTTTCTTCCGCTTGCCGTGGAGACGACTGGGTGTTGGTGCGCAGAGGCCAAAACCTTTTTCAGTGAAGTGGGTCGTCGTCTGCAGCAAAGAGGGCTGGATCCCCGCTCTGGGTCCTTTCTGGTGCAAAGGTTAGCCATAGCTGTTCAGCGCGGCAATGCGGCTAGCGTGATGGGCACCTTTGCATCAGGAGGGACGCGGGGCGGGTTGTTTGATACTTAGTTTTAAGTTTAGTTTAGTAGTATTTGTTGTAAATTGTATTCTTGTACTTGTTTTGTGTTATAATGAATAAGTGAATAAATATTGATTTAATTTAGATGGGCATTGTAGAAATAAGTAAACCTGAGCGACATTGTTTTAAGGCAACTCAAAAAGCGTTGCTTCCATACCTAATAGGTGCATCTAACATGCCTAAATCATACTAATATTATAAATGCGCAAGTTTGGATGTTTACAGGTTTAGATGTTTCGATCTTTGTTATTAGTTCAATCACGCTAAAACGACTCAACCTATTTGGATGAAATTTTGCAAGAAAATAGTTTAAAGTCTGAATAAAAATATACAATAGTTTTTATCTCAGATCCACGCAGTAGAAGTCGCGGGCGGGAGCTAGTTGAATAATAAATAACTTTGACTTTGAATTTGACCTACCTAGGTATGTCTCTACGAAAGCATTGACTCGCTACTGCACCTCTATTTGCGTTGATCTAGTTTAGTAAGATTAATCTATTACGATATTAATCTATTACGATATTAATCTGTTACGACATTAATCAGTTACGATATTAATCGTGCCTTATATGGGCAGCTTTATAATCCGATCAAATCCACTTCGGCCAATTCAATTCAATGTGCGTACAGTTTATATGCGACTAATTTGCCGACTGCCAGTGCCGATGTCGGTACGAATTCCTGTTCCCGGAATAAGGCAATGGGGAATGGATGAACATTTTAGAAATGCCTGATTATTTTTTTGGTGATGGGAATAACCTTCCTTAGCACCAGAAAAAAGTTTCAGATTTTACAGCTGCGACAATTATTTTTGAAAAATATAAACAGTTTCCTCATTTACGTTTTGGGTCAAGAACGGTAAATAGTCACTTTCCTTCATCTGTCTCATATTACAAAAAACTATCTTAAATATCTGTGGTAAACTGACACTGGTAATGATCAATATAGCTGCTGCAAGTGTCAATATCATTGATATCATCATCATGATCATATATTTTTTTGTAATACGAAACCAATCGAGGAAGGTACTAACTTACCCAAAACGTAAGTGATGAAACTGTTTATATTTAAAAAAAAAATTGACGCAGTTGAAAAATCTGAAAATTTTTTCTGGTGCTAAGGAAGGTTCACCAAAAGAATAATCAGGCATTTCTAAAATTTTCATCCATTCCCAATTGGCAGTATTCCTACTAAAGCTTTACTGTGACAAGTAAAATCAAAAGATTTTTCAAAAAACCCAACTGCTTGTTTCAAATACAGCCTATGTCACTCACACGATTATGAGGAATCCAACGACACCTCATATGTCAAAATCCATCAAGCCGTTTGGACTGTAGCCCGTTAAACAGAATTATCTTGTTCATATACATACATAGGCTCAAAAACATTAACCCTCCTCAGAAGGCAATCGGGTCAAAACTGACACAGCAATCGTAGTAAAAGTCTCTGTTATAGTGAAAAAGCCCTTACATCCAATATTTGACAACTCTCATCCCAGTACAATTCATTCGTCATTGTATGTCATCATTGACATCCATTGTTCTGTTGAATTGTAAACTAAATTGTAAATCGTAACGTAGGTAATAATAATAAATAAATACTGTGCTGGTACTCCTTGCATTCCATTAAATTGTCAAAAGGGCCTTTACGTGTTGGCTCAGTTGGTACTTTGTAGGTACCTAGCCCCGCGCACGCCTCCCAAAGGTCCGGGACATCATGTCCCGTGAGCGGGAAAGACATACATAAATAAATAAATAAAAGCAAGGAGTTGGTTTTTTAATAATTTCTAGACATAGGTAATATTACGTTTCAGGCCATTAAAACCATTTGAACATGAAACCGCCAAACAGTACGCTTACCATGAGAGGCTATCGAATACTTACAATAGTAAACTTCTCTCGATATCGAGCTAACGCGCTTCGACTAGATTTCGATTCTCGCAAGTTCGAGCTGTCAAATGCGCCGTACTCATGGTGCCGATATACTCCGAAAACAACTACAAAACGTTACTCGCTAGCGTCTAGTTTTCGATGCGTAATCTAAACTTTCGAATCGTATTACCAAACGGTAGCGTGAGTCACAAATTTGACATTTCGAATCGAAAAATACCGTAGTGTCTGTAGTTTACTATTTCACTTCCAAAATGGTGCGTGATAACGTATTATTTCGTCAAGATTTACCGTAGATCCGATCGATACCTATCTCAAATTAAAAAACTTATAAAAATAAGGGTTTTGAATCGACAACTTATATCCGCAAAATTCGGATTGTCGCGTATTTTGTATTTAAAAATGCAAATAATTGGCACACGTTCCGCCATATTGGGTCGACAGACTTAGATGAGGATCATCGCACACTGTTAAAATTATACTTAATGTCGTTAAGCTTAAGGTATAGATTCCTTTAAAGTCTTTAAACTTTGGCGTTGGGGAATTTTTCGACGTTGGCCATGCGCGTATTCTGTAATGTCATAACCGACAAACGCTAGCATTTAAATTGAAACGATAAATGCTTGTAATTTAAGGCTAAATATTGAAAAATCTATTAAACTATACGAACAATCGAGTTAACTGTTGCGAGAAAAGTATACTTATATGGGACTCGGGGTACCGATTAGATTTTTAGTTCTGTGAGTGACCGCCAGGGGCGGTGTATAGAGTTTTCATACAAATCTTTAACTGTTGTCGATAGTCGCTAGCGTATTCCGACTTACTGTAAACTCACACTAAAGCTACAGCTGAGCTACTTTGGCACTTAAAATGTCCCCGAGAAAACTTTATATTAGCGAGTTGTGACAGAAGAAATGCTTTTTACTTTACAATTGAAAGTCAAGGCCCTTTCGAAATTTTAAAGCTAAATTAAAATTTCTCAAGGCATTTGCGTGATTTAATTTTAATTAATTAAGCACCAGCGAGCTGGTCTGGCTTCGCACGGGTCGTCTTTATCTACTTAGGTACATAATTACAGTCTTTAGACATACCTACCAATTAAATTGGCGCAAAAAAACGTATTAAAGGTGACAGTTTACCTAAGACCAAACTTTAAATACATTTCGCTTTGTATTAAAAGCATGTAAACTGTCGTTGTCGGACCCTCTCACAGCGGTCCATACAAAAACTTTAATTTTGAGCCGTGGTCATCCCTATTTCCTCCGCCTTGAAACTTATGCAAATTTTTGTTATAACATAGATTAACTAAAAGTTTCACTATGCTCCTATATTTTGTTTTAATTGACAACAGATTTTTGTAATGAACGAGAACCGCTTATAAAACGAAACTAGAAATGCCTTCCACTAACTTTACTAATACTTAGAGATGACAACGAAACGTAGGAGCGTATCCCCTTTAATACAAAAACCATAGTTACTCGTATATTTAGACGCCTATGCCAATACTAGATATACCTACTATTTCAATAGCAACCGCAAATATTTTACCTTCTGATACGTACAGTCAGCATCATAAACATGTATACATTCTATGACCTTATTACTTAGACATAAGGTCGAAAAGTGTATACATGTTTATGATGCTGACTGTACAATGTACATAAACTTTATTTGTTTCTATGACTTTATTTGCATGAGTTTGCCTGTACAACACTAAGGTATACAAAGCTTGCTTACCATCATCATCATCATCAATTTAAGAGCTAGGCTCTTGTCGGTGGAGTAACCGCCACTGATTTTTGTCCTCTGCCAGCCTCTTCACGTCTTCATACGACTCGACAGCCACTTTCGCTTTTATTTGGCTGGTGTATGTATGTCTGGGCCTTCCTCTACCTCTCCTTCCTTCGATCTTGCCCTTCAAGATGTTTAAAAAGAGGCTTACCGTACCTACTAAAATTAGTAAATATACCTGTGTTAGGAATGATGATGAATGATTTATTTAAATGCATGTGGAGATTGGGTTACAATTGCAGTTACACTTGCCGGCCCCTATTTCACCAACTTGACAATTGTCACCTGACAATGACAATTCGTCATACATTGATTGTTCTAGAAGTTAAGGTGGTCCTTAGGTTACTTGTGGAACCAGCAATGTACGGAGAATTGTCGTTATCAGGTGACAATTGTCAAGTTGGTGAAATAGGGGCCAGGTCTGATAGTCTGACCAAACCCTACCTTGGCAGGCGTACATACATTTACAAACTAGGTAAGAAAATACTTATTAAAAAAAATATTAAAGATAGCACGCACGATGATTCGTCAGTAGAGCGCAGTAGTCATTTTGATGCCTAGATATTTCATCATCATTACACCTATTATAATTTAAGCAAGAGCCCCCACAAGGTGGACTCGGTGTCATGGTAAAGGTCGCGGGAGTCCGCTGGATGCGTATGGCGCAGGACCGGGCACCCGGGCATGGGCGAGGCTTATTTGGTTAGGCGCTTCGCAGTGCACGCGAAGTGTCGAGGCGGCAGCAGCGATCCGTCCCACGTACGATAAACCTATCTTATTCACAATAATCTCGGTAGATAGTTTATCTTGACTCCGTGTTGTAACAACTATGCACAATCGGAAGTTACAATTAGACTGTTTCACTGCAAGCAGCTATAGATACACCATACCTACATGAATATCCCTTCTTGCAGGAAGGCTGTGCCCGGTGGGACGTATTAATAATATTAGGGGACCATCGTACATAAATCGCTTCCCACGGTATAAGCTCAATGAGTCTTACGCTATGGGTACTTACACGACGAATGACGATCTATATATAATGTATAAACAACATACAAGACTTGGAACAAATATTCATGCTCAACACAAAATATCTGCAGACAACAGACTGATACTAGTGTTAGGTACTACCAATTAGGCTGAACTGGCGTTGAATATATCATCATCATCATCATATCAGCCGAAAGACGTCCACTGCTGGACATAGGCCTCCCCCAGAGAGTTCCAAATTGACCGGTCCTGCGCCACCCGCATCCAGCGGACTCCCGCGACCTGGACCTGGCCGTTGGGGCGGAAAGGTACTCGAGTGGCGACCACGTACCGGAAGGCGCGGCGTGGGTAGGCCCCCCACAAGGTGGACTGATGACCTGGTTAAATATATAGTCAAGAGCAAACGTTGCGGATACAGTTTGTACTGGAGTTCTATACAAAGTGCACCCGAAACTTTTGCTCATGAGTGTAATATTGGAGCTGTCACGCACGCGGCGCATCAGGGAGGCAGTTCTCTTGCGTATTATTGCACTGAAGCAAACATACCTGATCTGATGGGCTACAAAAGCGGGGCAGCCCCAACACCACCCTGAACCCATTATTATATTGGATGCGCAGGGCATTGAACGCCTTTTTAGTATAATTTGTCTTAAACAGCGTTATTAACCCCCGACGCAAAGAGAGGGATGTTATAACTTTAACGTGTCTTGTATCTGTGTATCTGTCTGTGGTATCGTAGCTCCCAAACGGATGGACTTATTTGAATGCGGTTTTTTTGTGTCATAGATAATTTTAACCCGAGTGTTTTTAGCCTTGATTCATCAAAATCGGTTCTGCCGTTTTTGAGATATTTAACTTTGAAATGAAAAAATCGGGGGTTTTTCACGCTTTCTAAGTTAGTTATTTTGACATTTCAATCACAACGCTAAGAGCCCTCGCCCACGGCGACTTTTTGCAGCGATGCTGTCGCACGTTTTGTAAACGCGCAACAGCATCGCAACCAACGCGCTTTAGTCGCATTTGCAACGCGCTACAGAAGCGATGCCAACGCGCTACTAACGCGCTACAGCATCGCGACTGCATCGATGCAAACGCGCGACTGTGTCGGACGACGTCGGGGAATTACTGAATCGCGTTTGCATCGCGACTGCATCGTGGTTACGTGGGCGAGGGCACACAGCTAGCGACCGTATTGCGAGTGTATCGATGCGAACGCGCGACAGTATCGCTTCTGCATCGCTGCAAAAAGTCGCCGTGGGCGAGGGCTCTAAAACCTGCGGGACAACATTATTATTATTACACCGTACGGCCAATGCCCTGCGCTCCCTTTCTATGTCCACGTCATCTTGGAGATTGTCGGTCACTCAATGTCCAAGGTACTTAAAGCGATGTGGTGTTTTACTGCTCTTTAGGTGGGAGAAAGACAAGAGGATATCGGGCTTGATGGTGGCACCCGATTTCAAGAATGACTTGTACCTGTAGGCCTGTTTTTGCACTACGGTAAAGGCGTGCAGAAACATCAAGTTTAAAAATAATTATCATTTGCCTGTTATCATATTGAACATAAAGAGCGTAATCAACGTTAAATATTTATTCAAGATAAGGGTATATAAAATATACAATATGTAATGTACACGGAAATTGTCTTCGCTTTCGAATCGGCACACGAGGAGCTGGGGCCGTATTCGACATAATTCATGTTTCAGATTTTTTTTCACTTCTCATGCTCGAAAAGTGTGTCATATTAGGCTTAGCAAGCGGGGCTAAAGTAGTACATGTAGCCCCTAGGGAAAATATGTATAAATATTTATGATTTGTAAAACATTTAATTTGACCAATCAAAACACTTCGCTGTATTAAATCCACCAATCATCACTCTTTGAAAAACATTTGTATTTGCTATCAACTAACCAGATTACAGCTAATATTAAAAACAACCAATCAGAAACCAGCATTAATTTCAAATATCAGGTGTTTTTTAGTCCCTAACTCACAATAATTATTATAACAAAAAACGCCTCTGGCCGTCAACGACGCGCCTGTAGACGGTCAGGCGGGCCAATACACGGTGATTAAATACTGATGATCCACCATAGTTGTCTCTTTCTATAAATGCAATGAGAAAGAGACAGCGCGTGGATCGACTGATAACCGTGTATTGGACGCCTCAGAGGCGTTTATTTGTGGTATCAATATTTTGTATCTGTGTCAAAGCAGTTTATTAAAAAAACATGCCGCCAAATTGAACATTTTTTGCGCCGTGGAATTTATTATTGATTGTGGATGGATAATCTTTATTTTACTATTTTCTCGCAGTCGAAGTGAAAAGTAGAGTGTATAACTCGGGTCTAAAAGCCATATTACCCCTCGAAATATTTTCCCTCGCTTCACTCGGGAAAATATCCATCTCGTGGTAATATGGCTTATTTTAGCCCCTTGTCATACAATCTACTATTAAATGTCAATCCTTGAAACATGGCTGACAAATGCAGTATAAATGGAAGTATCCGCGAAAAACGTACTGATGTTAAGAAAAGCAACGATATTAATGATCATGAAAAAGTGTTCTTTGAAGACGCTCTCAAAATAACGGGTGAGAATTTCTTTTATAACTTGTGAATAGCTATTGCTGCTCAGCTAATAGACGATAGATTTTATGGTATTGTTTTAAAGCGAAAACTGATGTTATAACGTTTTTATGTCTGTCATCCAATATGATAGACATGTGCGCCGGTTAAAATATTGTCGACGGCGGCGCTTCGGCAAAAATAACGCGGCAACTACTCCAGGCAAAATACGGTTTCGAAAAACATTAATTTATAATAGCGTTTTTTTTGTTTATTTCATTCTAAAACGTTATTCTAAGATGCTTTATTCAAGAATCCAACAAACTTTCCACCCGGAAGTAATTAAATAGATTTAAATTAAACATTCACTGTCTGTTTTATTTTATTTATATTGAATATTTTAAAGCAAATGTAAATAAACCTAAATAAAAATAAAAATAAATATTAATATTTATCCGGACTTTTTACGACCTATTTAAATAATGTTTTTTTTGATGTCTGATTTTTTGTTGCCCCTAGGTAACTATTTTTTTTCTCATTCAATATAGTTTTATTGTGATATTTTTAATGTAATGAATGACAATACATGATTAATATATTAACTATTTAATCGATAATATATCCGTTACATTAAAAAATTAGCTATTATAAATTATTTCCAAATTTGACATTTTTTCCATACAAGTTGTCAGTTCATTGCCTGGACTAAACGGTGTGACGCTGGCAGCGTGACAAAAATCTATATATTTCAGTAGAAAATCTTTATGTTCAGGTTTAAATTCTATGTTGAATATATTATATGTGATCAATACTGTAGTTTTAATTCCAGTGTTTCATGATATATATTGATACGTCTAGTTTAATTTTTAAATTTTTATTTTTTTGGAAATTTAATGAGAATTTACGAAACTGCATGTTATGACTTGTCAACAAAATAATGAATTGTAACATACTAAAACAAGTAAAGAATACTAAATATTTTTAAATTACGTTCGTTTAATTTTTATTGTAAGAACATAAACATTTTTAAACGATAAGTTCCATGTTGCAAGAATGTTTCCACGTTTTGGGAATTTTCTGCAACTTGGTCATTGCTATACGGACCCAAAAAAAACATAGGTACGCATTTTCGGTGCAGCACGGTTGTGTTAATGCGGTATTACATCAATCAAAATAATTAATTGAGGTTAATAATATTAAGCTTCAATACTAATTCCGTTCACGACACTAAGCTCTACTGAAAATACTACAAAATTTACGATGTCTGGTAATAAGCCAAGAGATTAGCGTTAACCCCATTAAATTTAAATTTTAACGTTACTTATAAACTGCACGAATACTGCCAATAAATTTATATATCTTCTGTAAAAGTAATTTTACGTCGGGGCTTTAATTCGTGTTAAAATTACCGTGCTGGCTAGGTAGGATTCTGTTTTGTCCTATACATTTTACGGTCTAGATGATTCTATGTACCTAGTTAAAATTAATTCACCTGGGTTAATTTAACCAAAGTAAAGCTAAAAGTAGAATTGAGCTTGAGGTGGGATTAATTATAAATCATTATTTTTAAGTTAATATAATTCACATATCAAGGGAATTCACATCTCGCCCCATTTTATATTAAAGTACTAGTATTTTGCCTAAGGCGCGGCGCGCGAGCGCGCCGCGGTACCGGTGTGGTCTTTTGGTCTTTGACTTGTAACTCTGACTGTAATTGGTTTAGTATTTCCAAGGAAAAGGGAGGTGAAAAACAGCTATGGGAAGCGAAAAGCGGAAGGTATTTTTACAAGTCAGATCTTGCACTCGTACGTCTTGCTTGTGAAACAGTGCGGGGGGTGTTGAACTTTTGACTTGTAACTCTGACTGTAATTGGTTGAGTATTTCCAAGGAAAAGGGAGTTGAAAAACTGCTATGGGAAGCGAAAAGCGGAAGAGAGATTTGTTACCTAGGCTTTGCAGTCGGTCCGTCTTGCTTGTGAAACAGTGCGGGGGGTGTGTCCGCGTGGGCTCGCCCTTCGGGCCTTCGGCCCTCGGGCTCGCGTAGAGAGCGCGCTCTGATGGGACGCTTCGGGCCTTCGGCCCTACGCGGAGCTCGGCCTGCGGCCTCGCGGGCGTCGCCGCTCACCTTCGGGCCTTCGGCCCTCAGGTTCGCTTGTAAGACACACGGGAATAGTCAAGTGTCCGCGTGGGCTCGCCCTTCGGGCCTTCGGCCCTCGGGCTCGCGTAGAGAGCGCGCTCTGATGGGACGCTTCGGGCCTTCGGCCCTACGCGGAGCTCGGCCTGCGGCCTCGCGAGCCTCGCCGCTCACCTTCGGGCCTACGGCCCTCAGGTTCGCTTGTAAGACACACGGGAATAGTAAAGTGTCCGCGTGGGCTCGCCCTTCGTGCCTTCGGCCCTCGGGCTCGCGTAGAGAGCGCGCTCTGGTGGGACGCTTCGGGCCTTCGGCCCTACGCGGAGCTCGGCCTGCGGCCTCGCGGGCGTCGCCGCTCACCTTCGGGCCTTCGGCCCTCAGGTTCGCTTGTAAGACACACGGGAATAGTCAAGTGTCCGCGTGGGCTCGCCCTTCGGGCCTTCGGCCCTCGGGCTCGCGTAGAGAGCGCGCTCTGATGGGACGCTTCGGGCCTTCGGCCCTACGCGGAGCTCGGCCTGCGGCCTCGCGGGTGTCGCCGCTCACCTTCGGGCCTTCGGCCCTCAGGTTCGCTTATAAGACACACGGGAATAGTAAAGTGTCCGCGTGGGCTCGCCCTTCGGGCCTTCGGCCCTCGGGCTCGCGTAGAGAGCGCGCTCTGATAGGACGCTTCGGGCCTTCGGCCCTACGCGGAGCTCGGCCTGCGGCCTCGCGGGCCTCGCCGCTCACCTTCGGGCCTTTGGCCCTCAGGTTCGCTTGTAAGACACTCGGGGCAAAGGAATACTTGCGCAACCCTAAACTCTCGGAGCTCGGCCTCCGGCCTCGCAAAATTAGTGGGGGGGGGACACGCCTGGACACTCGAAGTGGGGCTCCGGGCCTTTGGCCCGTCGCCGGGCTCGGCCTGCGGCCTCGCAGCCTGAAGCTCGCCCTTCGGGCTCGCATAACATAGCAATAATATAGGATTTTGGGTGGTTTTACCCTCCTGCAGCTCGGCCTTCGGCCTCGCCCAAAATTACTGGGGAGGGGGGCGCTTTCACACTCGAAAGGGAGGCTCCGGGCCTCCGGCCCTCCGCCGGGCTCGGCCTGCGGCCTCGCAGCCTGAAGCTCGCCCTTCGGGCTCGCAAAAAGTACTCCGAATTTGTTTTTCCCATAGCGGCCGCCATTTTGAATTTTTTTAACTTTTTTTTTCTTTTTATAATTCTTGGGCCCCTCAAATCCCCGCATGCCAAATCTCAGCGCGCTCCGACCAATTTGAAATTTCGAAAAAAAAAAAGATTTTTTTTTTCACAAAAAAAAAATGTTTTTCAAACCTCCTTGGGAACCTTTATGACATTTGGTCGGGACCTCTATTCAAAAGTCTCACCGTTTGGCTGTAAAAAAAAACCGAAAAAATTCCCCATCCAAATTTGTTTTGCTCATAGCGGCCGCCATTTTTAATTTTTTTTTTTTTTTTTTTCTTTTTATAATTCTTGGGCCCCTCAAGTCCCCGCATGCCAAATCTCAGCGCGCTCCGACCAATTTGAAATTTCGAAAAAAAAAAAGTTTTTTTTTTTGACAAAAAAAAATTTTTTTTCAAACCTACTTGGAAACCTCTATGACATTTGGTCGGGACCTCTATTCAAAAGTCCTACCGTTTGGCTGTAAAAAAAAACCGAAAAAATTCCCCATACAAATTTTTTTTTAGAGCTAGAAAAAAAATTTTTTGTTTTTCGGAATCTGGGGACCCATAGCACCCTACATGCCAAATTTCAGCTCGCTACGACCATTTTGAAATTTTTTCAAAAAAAAACTTTTTTTTTTTTCAATTTTTTTTTCGTCATCAAAAACTGCACGCGGTTCCCTATGACATTTGGTCGAGCACCCCTGACCCAGGTCTGACCGTTTGGCCAGGCCGTTGACCAATTTTTTAGTTTTCCCATGTAGCCCAAAAGTCGGATTTTTCTGGGGGTCACCTCGCCGGCCTCTATACTTTTCCCATACATGAATAAACTCCACCATGGCTCCTTCCCGGAGATCAATTATGTCAAGAGAAATCAGTCGTGTTGCAGCTTTATATAATATTAAAATAATATATTTTTAAATAGGACGCAAGCGGCCGTCGTAAAAATGTTATTCTTAAATGAAAACAATTTTTTAACTAAAAAATATAGGTAGAATCAGTCTTTGCCCATAAATAAAAAACAGGCATGGGAAGATACAACTATAGGCTTTTGGCAATAGTGATCTACTCCTTACTAGTGGCCACTGCGGAGATGTTCACTATTGGGCTGGTGACAACGGCGGCACAATGCGACCTGGATCTAGACGTCAAGAAAAAAGGATTAATGAGCTCCATACCTATTTTAGGTAAAACCCATCGTCCATCATCATTTTCTTGCCCTTATCCCATTTACTTGGGGTTGGCGCAGCGTGTCCTATTCTTCTATACCTCTCTGTCACTCGTCATCTCGTTACTTACTTCCTTCCTCTTCATATCGTCTCTCACACAATCCATCCATCTTTTCTTTGGCCTACATCGTCTCTTCCATCCCTCCACGTCCATACCTAACACTCTTTTGGTCACTCCGCATTACATGCCCATACCACGCAAGGGTCTCTCAATTTGTCGATGATACTTTCAGGCTTCCTCTAATATACTCATTTCTTATTCTATCCATTCCTCGTCACACTACACATCCATCTCAACATTCTCATCTCTGTAACATGTAGTCTCTTTCCTCCTTCACCTTTAACCCTTCGAATGCCCCTGTCAGAAATTGCTTGTAAAATAGTGACCTTGTAGTTAAGATATAAGGCTTAAACGCTCTGGGACGGATACGGGACTAGGCATACGAAGGGTGAAGACCCAACATTCAGATCCATACATGAAGACAGGTCTCACAATGGTCTTATAGATTTTGCCCTTCAACTGAACAGGCATTCTGCCATCGCATATTGTTCCGGAGACCTGTCGCCATTTCATCCATCCATCGCTCATTCGGTTTTTCACATCACGGTCAATAACACTGTGCACAAGCGAACCGAAGTACTTAAAGTCGGAGCAGTTTGGAAGCGTAGCACCATCTAGCTTCGGCCCTCATACTGGAGAGACCGCCGAAATCGCAAAATATGTGCTCAGTTTTGGATCTACCGATCTTCAGGCCAATAATCTCCAGTTTTAGTCGTGACTTCTCCAGTCTGCTCTGTACCTCGTACGCGTCTTCACCGACAAGAACAATATAATCTCACACATCACCAACATCCGCTACCATATCCAACATTATTATTATTGCGGAAATTATCTAAATAAACGTTGTTGCATTATTTTAAAATGTCTTTGGTCTATTTTTTTACCCTGTGTCCTACCCTACATCTTCGTCTATAGGTAGCTATCACCTTACCTGTAACCGCACCCAAGCCCACGTCCCGCCTGCCATGTCACAGTCAGATCATCTTACCCCGTATACGTAGCATGTCTTTAATTTGATCAACAGGGGTAGTGGTGAGCGCCCACTTCTGGGGCTTCCTGGCAGACACGCGGGGCCGCCGGTTCGCCCTCACCATCAGCACCAGCGCCTGCTGCGTCGCGGGGCTGTGCGCTGCTTTTGCCGGGAACTGGATCTACCTCGCTGTCTTCAAGTTCATAGGGGCCATCTTGTAAGTTTCTTGAATCCCGAAGATTGCGGTCCCGGGTTCAAATCCCGGTAAGGACATATGTGCGAGCTTGAATATTTGTTCCCGAGTCTGCGATATTTTCTATTGTAAATCTATTGAATGGGGCGTTGTGCTTATTAAAATTTAACGATAGATATTTAAAAAAGGAGGCCACTACACACAGTATTTTGTATTTAAGTACCTTGTGAATACATCAAACTAGTTTTTATGTTGCTGAATGACAGACGTAAAATTTAGGGCAAGAAATAGTACATTCTGAGAAATCTCAAAACTGAGGAAGCTTTTTTAAATCAATGTGATAATACGTACTATGTAGACGCGCTCTTCTGTATAAGGCCTCGAATTAAGAAGTAGAGAAGGATGATACTACTTTGGCCTCGTATGTGCTTTGAAAGCCGGTGGATATTATTTGTATGATGAATACGAACATATTCTTGGATATTTCGTATGTCTTTTAGCATTTATCTATCTATATAAGTTAGGTATGTATACATATCGTTATCCCCATAGCACAAACTTTGCTTAGGGGACTAGGTCGATTTGGGTAATATTTTCCCCAATATTATTTATTGATTGTATTTTATTATATATATTTTTAACAGTACCATTTTGTTTTAGTGCATCTGGAACGAACGCAATAGCGTTCACCATTCTCGGAGAGACTACGACAGCGACCAAAAGACAATTATTCCTCATGTACGCTTCGGGCGGGGTACTATCTCTCCAAGTCTTCAATGCCTGTAAGTTATTATTTTGCGTATCTTCATCATAAAGACTGCCAATTACAACTTACTATACGGTAGTACCTACCTCAAAACATTCTTCAGTAAAAATGTCATTCTCTGGATTGGTTGGATCTGGAACGAAAACTACGGAAGCTCTATGGTTCCAAAAAGCTGCTATATTGTTCAATTCCGCCAAAAGTTCCGTGAATGTAAAATGTCTTTATGACATTAAAGATTTTTAGGAGTTACCACAATTCGAATGAATGTACACAAATTTAATTTAATTTAAGAAGGATGACATGTAATAGAACGCACGTCGCTTGAAGTCGATCTCTGCTACGGTCCACTGCATGGATCCGTAATCGATCTTCCTGTGTTCGTCCCTACGTGTTCCTCAAAAAAATATAGAAATCACCGTAGTGTTTTTTAAGTGTTTTAGTGTACCCCAAATTGGGGTCCAAAGTCCAGAGTGACATTTTTTTGGCTGAATGCTTGCTGCCTGCTTGCGCTTCACTTCTGGCCATTTATACAAGTCCGCGGAGCAGTTTTCCGGATGGCGCTGAACTCAGCGCCGCTGAGAAATTCCGTCGCCAACCTACACGGCGCACTCAGGGGAGTACTTTGGCTGCAGAAAAATTAGCGGAATCCGATTTTAAGTGTATTCGCCCGAACCCACGTACTTTTACATTTTCATGTTTCGAACTAGTCGGCAACATTTTAATATAAATTTTTATTGACCGTTTTCTGACTCCTCATTTATAACCTCGATTAAGAGACCCTATAGGAGCAGACCCTTTTCTCAGGCGGGACACTGGCACTGACACTATGTAATATTCATAATAAATGACTTATGTCTTATTGTTTTTAAAGCAACCAGTTCAATGGTCAAATGACTGAAACGTTTAAAAAGGCGGCGGGCTTAAAGACTTGTACTGTATATGTACCAATATTATGGATATATAGTGATTCATTGTTAACTTGAAATTTTTCATCAATAGACGATGTATGACCTACGTATTATCTTTTCAGTTGCGGCGTATCCAATTTTAAACATGACTTTCTCCTACTATATGCCACTTCTGGGATTCTCATTCCGGCCGTGGAGTTTGTTCCTTCTGGGGATCGGTCTAGTCAGCTTAGGAAATCTGCTTTTGGTTGTATTCTTCACATTCGAGAGCCCCAAGTTCTATTTTGCTATAGGAGAACATGACAAGGGATTGAAGACTATGCAGAAATTGTATAAAGTTAATACTGGCAACGCCGTGGAAGATTACCCGGTATTTTATCAACTTGCTACTCTTATTAATTTACTTCACAGAAACCATCGCGTGAGGTATTATTGAAAATACATCAGTCTTCTTGCATACTACATTATCCGCCAAATAATTTGCCATTCCAAAACAATTCAAAAAATATAAAAAATATTAATCCCCCATGTATTTGTGGAGTTACCAAATTTCCTCATAGATCACATCATCAAAACGGGATTTTGGTAACGATAAGAGGAATATAGAAGAATATATTTAAAAAAAAAACTAATATACTTCAGTTTTTTTTGAAAATCAATAAATGGTATACTTGTGCTGGAACGAGGGATTGCCAAGCAAGGCAAGCAAATCCTTCCCGGCTTAGTAGTAATGTACTATTTTTATGCTCAGGTCAAACATGTCGTTTTGAACGCAGATGATTACAAAACGAAACAGACAAGCTTCTTCCGATCCATTTGGTAACAAACGATCCCAATGTTCACCAAGAAATACATCAAGAATACCATTTTGATCTTCCTATGCTGTTTACCGTCGTACTGTGTGTAAGTCATTTTTAGTTAAGTTTAATCGGCGACACATCCTCAAATCAATAAAAGGTCGGCAGCAACCTTGTGATTTTTATGAAGTCTCAAGAGTTCATAGGCTTACGGTGTATACTTGTGTGCCACCGTCAAAGTATAATAAAGTCACTCAGCCAATAGCGGCCATGCCAAGCATTCCCAAACAAGCCAGATCGTTGAAGATCACTTCTCTTCGTCAAAAAACAAATTGTAAACGAACCATGTATTTTGATGTTTCCAGAGCGCCACCATTTTCCATCTGGTTACCTTTCATCATGAACGGAGTCAGCAAAGCAAAAGATGAAAAGCAGTTTTGCGATATCTTTAAGATAAATGGAACGGTTGCCAGCTCCAGTAATAGCACTGTGGTAAGTTTGAATTGAGTGTGGTCACCACTTATACTGAATCTCTGATTATTTGTCTTTTCTGTTCCAATCTTAATCTTAGCTATTGTAAACATTACCCTGATAACAAAAAAATACAATAATTGTGTGTAAACGCGGTGACGTGTGTGACGTCATCACTGCGTCTGTAAAATGATAGGTGTGCAAGTCTTGGATGTTTTCTATAATAATATTTAAGTATTTATATCTATGAAATACGGCATCGTCTAGTCCCCATAACACAAGCCTTTGGGCTTAATAAGGAGCTGGTTCGATTTATATAATATTGTCCCCTGATATTTATTTAAATTTAAATTTAACGCGCAAACATGGTCACTCACCGAGAGCCAGAAGTCCAAATTGAAGGTTTGCCAACGCGCTATGGAGCGCAGTATTCTAGGTGTTAAAAGGACGGATCGGGTCCGAAACACTACATTGCGCTCCAAAACACGCATAGCTGATGTGGGTGCAAAAACTGCCAGGCTCAAGTGGGACTGGGCCGGCCACGTCTGTCGCATGCATCCAGACAGGTGGGCTAATATAGCTACGAAATGGGTGCCACATGACGGGCGCCGCAGACGGGGCTGACCTAGACGGAGATGGCGGGACGACCTGGATCTATTCCTCAACAATTGGGCGGAAGAAGCACCTAGCAGGGACGCATGGAGATCACGGGGAGAGGCCTTTGCCCAGCAGTGGGATACTCAATAGGCTCTTATAATTTTTTTTTTTTTTTAAGTATTTAAGACATTCCCAGTGATCACGTTCTATACGAGTGCTATTTCTCCGTATTCCAGATACCCGAATGCGACGACAGCATCGCTGATCTCACCCTGATAACCCTCACTCTATTCGCCGCCTGGCTCGTCAGCTGTTCTGTGATAGCCACTCTCCTAGTCAAATACGTTGGAAGGAAGTGGACCTTCGTGTCTATACACTTCGTGTGTGCGTTCTTATGCCTCTTGGGAAACTATCTGAGCATGATTGCAGGAGTGATCGTTGTGGTGGCGATGACGGCTCACGTAGTGTGCATGGGCATCGTCACTACTTACGCCATTGATCTGTTTCCTACTTACATGAGGTGAGTTAAAGTACTTGAAAAAACTTGAGGGGCTCTTCAATTTGTCTACTTATTTGAAACCACGATTTTTTTAAACTGACTTCAGTAATAAGGAGGTTTTCAATTCGGTTTTTTTTTTAAATTTACCTCAGAAGTCGGTCATTTATGAACCGATTCGTACAATTTATTTATTTATTTGAAGTATATATAAAGTTGTTCCCATTGTTTTCAAAACTTCATTTGGATGATGGAAACCATGAAGAATTGAGGGAACTCCTGAAATATAGAAGGCACGCATGTAGTAATTTCGGTATTTTCTTTTATAACTAGTGTATTTACATCCGGAAATCACAAATTTGGTGAAGTGGAACTGATGACGACACACACACACAGATAACTTATGGAACTCGTACTTAACTGTAAAAGTACGTTACTGATTCTGATATGATTCCGTTGAAATAGCAACTAATGAAGTCCTAAATGTCAAGTGTGCCAAATCGACGGAACTCCTCAAATATTATCGGCCCACATAATATACAGTGATATGGTTTTCGTCTGAATTAATCAACGTATTTACCCTCGGAAAGCGGTTCATATGGCAAAGCATAGGTCGACCGCCTGAGACGTACCCGGTACCTTTTCACGTTTTCAAGAGATTGCGTCTATCCAAGCGCCGTCGTCGCAGTTAAACGATTGGTCTAAGGGGCGTAAAACATATCACAGATAACTTTCCTTTCAGAGCTATGGCAGTGTGTCTATGCATACTCTTCGGAAGGGCCGTGTCGATAGTTTTCTGCAACGTCATCGGTGCTCAGTTGCAGAACAACTGCACCAACTTCATCTTTCTACTGGCGGCTTTCATTGCTCGTGAGTATCATCTCTCTCTTCTTCCTACCCGATTTCGGCTACAGCGACAGCTTATGTAAACTACGGGATTTAAACTGGTCCATTGCCTCCAGATCGCGACAGCACAGACACGTATACTGTATAGTACCTATTCGTTCTGGTACCGCAGCATACCGGGTAGAGTCAGTCCGACTCAAAGGCTCAGGACCTACCTAAGTTTCTTGCTGGACGGTTCTCAGCTAGGCTAGGTTTAACCAGCAGATAAAATCTCCCAGTAACTTGATACCACTCACACCCCAGATTCGGTTGAAACCGTTAACCAATCTCACTGGAGCGCAAAGTCGTAGAGTATTCCAGTGTTTAAATCGCCCCCGCGTGGTCGCACCGGAGGCTTCCCCTGGCTTTTCCCCAGGCTACTCTTCAACCACGCAGTTCGACCGCTGTATTGGGTTTGTCCTATAAAAGCAACAGTCAGGATTAAAAAAAAAACCGTGGTGAGGGTTTCGTATATAATCTAAATTCACAAACGGGAAACGCAGCCGCTTTGGGGTTGGCTGATCTAGCTGTTCTTAAACAAACTGTGAGGGTGCTGCGTCATATCCCTAAAGGCGCACGAAACCTCGCGGCAGGTAAAATGAGCGACATTATCGATAGATGTATCGCCACCAATGATACAGTTGACTGGATCTTTTTATTAACTTTTGCCTATACGGCACTCAGGGCACCAAACGCGACACAGGAGGGTAACCTTACAGCCAAAGTAAAATGCAATGTCGACTCAGCCGGTGTCGAGGTTCCATTATGTGTGGGTGGGGCGTTGGTTCCTAGAGTGCCCTCAGTCGTTAAGACAATAGAGTCCAAAGTCTTTGAGGGTGATCTGAGAGGCGCGGTCCGGGTGCTTATGTCAGATGACGGAGTGGCACCACTGAGTCCAGAAACGCTAATCACCCTAGAGTCAAAGCATCCGGCCCCATCCCGACCACTAGAAATTCCACTGGAGCCAGACAGATCCATCCCTTCCCATAGCGTGGAGGTAGAACACATCATTAGGGCAATTGCGTCCTTTAACAGCAGCTCTGCGGGAGGTTTGGACGGAATGCGGCCTGTACATTTAAAAGAGCTGACGTCTGCATCAGCCGGTGATAGCGGAATTCGTTTACTTGGTTGTCTTACTAAACTCAGCAATTTTTTACTCAGCGGCCAAGTAAATCCTGTTGTATGTCCATATATATATGGAGCGTCCTTGTGCGCGTTATCAAAAAAAGATGGGGGCTTGAGACCCATAGCTGTCGGTAGCGTGTTTCGTCGGCTGGCCGCTAAATTGGGGTGTTATGCTGTAAGGGAGGAAATGTCCGCTTACCTGCGACCTTGTCAGTTGGGTTTTGGTACGAGATTGGGCTGCGAAGCGGCTATCCACGCAACACGGGCTTTCTCCTTGGATCCTGGACATGCGGAGTGTGTGATTATTAAGCTAGACGTCAAAAATGCTTTTAACTCCATCGAACGGGATACGTTGCTCTGTGAAATTAGGGAGAAGGTGCCTTCCCTTTACCCTTTCGTCTTTCAGGTATACTCTTCACCATCATACCTCTTCTACGGTGAATCCCTCATACTTTCCCAGGTTGGAGCACAGCAGGGGGACCCGCTTGGCCCCCTGGCCTTTAGTCTAGCCATTCAAAAGGTCATTTCGGAGTTGCAGTCCCCTTTGAATGTTTGGTACCTGGATGATGGCACCCTTGGGGGAAAACCGGAGGTGGTACTGAAAGACCTCATCACTCTCCTTCCTCGATTCAAGGAGATGGGCCTAGAGATTAATAGTGCCAAGTGCGAATTCTTTCCTTGCAGTGCCCAGTCCAATGCGTCCTTCTCTTCTTTTCACGCTTTGCTTCCCGGCCTTAGGGTGTTATCGGAGCAAACGTTCAATCTCCTGGGGTCGCCTATATTCCCGGCAGCCGTTTCTGATGCCTTTGAGGTAAGGAAGCAGCTTCTCCTGGCGGCGGCGTCTAGACTGAAAAACCTTTCGGCTCACGTGGCTCTCTCATTGTTGCGGTTTTGTTTCGCAGTTCCCAAGCTCACGTACCTTTTGCGCACTGTGCCGGCTTGGTTGCACCCGGGTGAGGTAGACTCCTTTGATTGTGTGCTAAAGGAGACATTAGAGTCAATTTTAAATGTTTCCCTTAATCAGGACCAATGGGAACTGGCGTCTCTCCCTATCCGGAGCGGTGGATTGGGAATTCGGCGTGCGCAGGATATCAGCCTTCCGGCTTTCTTGGCGTCGGCGGTTGGGGTTGTGGACCTTGTGACTGGTATACTCTCCATGGAAGGTGACAAGGCAACCATACCACACGCGTCTGATGCTTGGGATGCTTGGGCGGCTCTAAATCCTGGTGCGCGCAGGCCAGATAAACCCGATCGCCAGCGTTCGTCGGACGATATAGGGGTGAAACGAGCACTGAATTCTCTTGAGGAGACTGCGCAAGGTGTGGACAAGGCTAGACTGAAGGCAGTTTCGAAGCCGGAGTCTGGGGCTTGGCTGCATGCGCTTCCCTCTCCACACTTGGGCACTCTGCTTGACGACGAGTCGATGCGGGTGGCAGTGGCTTTCCGCCTGGGCTGCGATGTGTGCGAACCCCATTTATGCATCTGCGGCGCCAGGGTGGAGAGCAACGGGCACCACGCATTGAGTTGCTGTCGATGTGCGGGGAGATTCTCTCGTCACCACGCTCTGAACGATATTGTCCGGAGAGCTTTAGTCTCGGCCAATATTCCATGTGTGCTGGAGCCCTCAGGCCTAAGCCGGTCGGATGGCAAAAGGCCGGATGGCTTGACCCTGGTGCCATGGCAGAAGGGCAAATGCCTACTGTGGGACGCCACTTGTGTGAGTACGTTCGCTGCCTCGCACCTTGGTCGCACCACCGGGACAGCAGGAGCTGCTGCCGAGGCAGCTGCGGTCAGAAAGCGGGACAAATACTCCGCGCTGAATAATTATTCGTTTGTCCCTCTGGCGGTGGAGACGATGGGTTGCTGGTGCTCAGAGGCCAGAACATTCTTGGCGGAAGTTGGGCGCCGTATGCGACTGAGAGGGCATGACTCCCGTTCCGGGTCATTCCTGTTGCAAAGGTTGTCGATCGCGATTCAACGCGGCAATGCAGCGAGTGTGATGGGCACCTTTGCACCCGGAATGACACGGGGCGGGTTATTTGACTAAGTGTAGTTTTATTGACTGTTTTAAATTGTATTTAAACTGTATTTTACTATATTTTGACTCTGAATAAATCTAAATTTATATATATAATCTTACTTATAGGTTTACCTGTAATCTTTAGGCAAGGAACTATTTTTCATATTTGTTCAGAATTTTAGTCCTAGTAGTTTCGGAGATAAGGGGGGGGGGGGGGGGGGATGGTCAATTTTCGTCTTTTTTCCTATATTACTCCAAATCTGTTTTGCTAAAATTATAAACAAAATATATCTGACATGCTTACAACAACCTCTTTCATTTGATATGTCACACAATACAGTTTGCGAAACTTTTTTTTTTAATTTTCCATTTTACCCCCTAAAAGTGGCCCCCTTGTTCAGAATTCATAAATTTTCTTTACGCGCCCATCTTTGGGTCACCAATTTACATATGTGTACCAAATTTCAACTCAATCGGTCCAGTCGTTTTAGAGCAAATCGGCTGTGACAGACGGACAGACAGACAACCGAGTGATCCTATAAGGGGTCCGTTTTTTCCTTTTGAGGTATCGGAACCCTAAAAACAATAGCTGGTTCGCCCATTCATGGGCTCTCATGTGACTGGAGCGGCCAATTTTGGTCTGCAGTACACGTCCACACCGAGGGACCGTAAATACTCCTTGTACAAAATGTTATGTAATGGCTATAAGGTGGTGCAGCCTTTAGACTCTAAAGGCTGCACCACCCCCATAGCCACTTCCACCATCTCTAAAGTATAGAGTATTTCGACTGTTGTCAAGGCCAAAACTTGCTATAAGGGCCGGTGCATACTGGCAGCGCTACACGCGTCAGGATTTATTTAAAGAGGAAAGTTAATGACGTATTACTATAAGTTGGGTTTGGTTTTATTTAAGAGGGGATTCGCTTGGATTGGCAGGTGGTATCTTGTTAATGGTATCTCGGTGGTGTTTTGGTCATCAATTTAGCTAATTTGAGTCAGCTAATTAAAACAATCCTTACATTAATTTAGACGACCGAATAGCCTAGTGGTTAGAGAACCTGACTATGAAGCTTGAGGTCCCGGGTTCGATTCCCGGTCGGGGCAGATATTTGTATGATGAATACGAATGTTTGTTCTCGGGTCTTGGATGTGTAATATCTATTTAAGTATTTATTTATCTATATAAGTATGTTTATCCGTTGTCTAACTAGTACCCATAGTACAGGCTTTGCCTAGTTTGGGACTAGATCAATTGGTGTGAAGTGTCCCACGATATTTATTTATTATTTTATTTTTATTAATAGATCTAAGCAGTTACTCTCGCCCTCCAGGCTCTCAATCAACTATTATTAATTCGCCTTTACAGTTGGCGGCTGCGTTGGACTCTTCCTCCCCTCGGTGAGGGTGAAAAAAGAAGTTGTCAAAGTCGAGAAAAAAACCGAAGACGAAACTAGCAACACTAAATAAAGATGAACACCGAAAATGCCAATTAAAATGCCGAAATCGCGTGTAGTGAAGAATTTGCCTATCGGCTCGACAGCTCGCAAACGGACAAAATACTCGGATCGTCAAGCAGAATATACTATAGATACTTGTTGTGACAATCCCTTCATATTAAGTAAAAAATAAATACGTATAAAATATATTCAACTGTATGGAACTATTAGGCGCAGAATCAACGAAACAGACGTGAATCGAGACGCTATGTCTCAAAACCAACGACTAACGATGATTACAGGTAGGATGGCTCTGCTGCGATAACCTGATTGTGAATACCCTGATCCCTGACCTTGACCTTGCTGGGCTTACTTGGCATCGGATTCACATTCAGTACAAATGGAAAAATCCGCGTTACCTCCTTGTATCGCTAGAGGAATTTTCTGCGCGAGGTAAGCGCCGGCTCTGGGGTCCCCTGAGGTATCGACCAGCCGCGACGACAGGGCTCTGATAAATGCCTTCATGTCAGTCGACCAGGGTCCAAGTGTCTCCACTGCGAGCGCCACAAACTCGTTATCTTTTAATAGAGTCGAATAATTGCGGCGCTTAAGAACCTGGGTCTGGTAGGCTGCACCACCGGCCTGAGATCGGGTCACTTGGGTCTGGTAGGCTGCACCACCGGCCTGAGATCGGGTCACCTGGATGTGGGACTGAGTGAATGTGTCGATACACGTAGCGTCCCACTCCAGAGCCCTGCCCAGCTTCCACGGCACGTCTCTTGCCATACCTACGGGTTCTAACATTGTATTTCAATACGAGTATATTGGTATGTTTCAGAGCTACTTGCAATTAATCGATGATGAATTTTCTCGAAATGGGATTAAACATACCTATTATAATCAAAAGGAGAAAAAAGTAAAGCAGGGGATTAAAAAATAATCACACAGTTCTAAGTGTACAAAGTTTTAAGAGGGGGTATATTCTGCCCCTTTTCCGCAAAACACACATTCATACGAAACGATTGTCATTTACTATGACGTTCGAGTGTCGTGACGTCACGATCCCCAAGCGTTTTCTCTCTCTAACAAGCAATATTAAAACGGTTGTAGCTTCGTAATTTTAGGACAAGCCACCCCGCCCCGCAAGAATACTGGTATGTGATTGGTTGAAATATTGAGCTGCGCGTTCCACTAGCACTGATCTGGAAGTGAAGTTGTCAATTTTTGATTGGTGCGGCTGTATGAAACTTAGATTTTTCTGTCTTTTGTAGTTATTTATTTCCTCGCAAATGTGATGAAAAACATTGTGTATAACACGGGCGTAAGAATATTGCAAACTCGAGTCATCAAAAGCCCCCCGCCTTGGGTGTCGGGCTTCTGATAGACTCTCGTTAGCAATATTCCACTTACGCCCCTCGTTAAACAATGTACTATTCCAATGTCAAAGATATTAAGAATGGCGTGACGTGCGCTCGCTTGGGCATGCGTTGCTCCGCCGCGATAGCTTTCCATCCGTTTGATTATCCTACAGGCCTCACTATCTTTAAATGCTGGAGCCGTAGCATGGTTGGCCTTATCACGCGACAAGTGACAAGATAAGAGCGTCATCTCGTTCTATCGAACGGTGTCAGCCAGTGACGCACGCTCTATCCTATCACCTATCGCGTGACAAGGTCAACCATGCTACGGCTACTGCACAGCTACAGTTTTGACATTCATGGACCGATACATTCACGACCGTTATATTCGTAGGGCGCGTTGGTGCGTCGCAATGGCTTGCCACCCTCCAGCTTCACGGCTTGTTGGAGCGCTCGTGTATACCCAGCTTTACGCATGCTATACTGCATTCCCGTTTATTTTATTTATCTTTAGCGTTCTTGCCAAAATCCGTCTCAGCGATTCCACGCTAGCCAACATCGGCTGTCGATGTAAATTTCCTGCCAACATTTTTCGAGTGGAATCACGTCTTTGCGGTATTTTATGCACTAGTTGGGCCATTCTTACCTCAGCTCACACACGATGCCGCGACTGCAGTTTCTCGTTCTAAAATAAATATTAAAAAAAAAAAACCGGAAAAGTGCGAGAGGATTCCATACAAATTTACAAATGTATAGTTTTCAGATTTTTCCCTCTACTTGTCGTGTTAGACTATATACCAAATTCCATAGTTATAATTCAACGGAACGTACCCTATAAGAACTGATGGCCGTTGGGGCGGAAAGGTTCTTGAATGGCGACAACGTACCGGAAGGCGCGGCGTGGGCAGGCCAGGTGGACTGATGATCTGGTAAAGGTCACGGGAGTCCGCTGGATGCGGGTGGCGCAGGACCAGCCACTTTGGCACTCTTTGGGGGAGGCCTATGTCTAGCAGTGGCCGTCTTTCAGCTGATATGATGATGATTATGAGTATAGATATATGTCAAAAGCTGATGCATCATAACCATGTAGAAATAATTACAATGAGGAATAACTAAACGTTTAAAAATGTCAAAGATCGGTGACAAGATTATTTTTGACTGACTTTGTAGTGTACTTAACATAGTACAGTTTTTTTAAATAAATTTAGCGATATAAAGCTGAAGTTGATTTTAAAAACAGAAACATAATTTTATTGTAACACGACACCCTTTGGAAATTCTTTTCACGTATAATTAATATCAATTTTCATGTAAACCGGTACACAAAATTTTATTAAAGATAAAATATTGACTGTACAATTTTATTACATTTTAGCTTTTAGCTAGGTGTAACGTACCAATTTTCCATCTTAATTATTATAAATGCGAAAGTAACTCTGTCTGTCTGTTACCTTTTTCAAGCTTGAACTGCTTAACCAATTCTGATGAAATTTGGCTTGTAACAAAAAAGGTGCGCTACTAAAAAGAAAGAAAGTTATGCGCTACTTTGATTTTTGAAATTAATCTTTGAGATAGTAAGAGGCTTTGTGCTTGTGAGCGTGAAAGTTTGTATGCAGAGGCTAATCTCCGGAACCGATTATCCGATTTCAAAAAAAAACTGTCAGAAGAGGTATTCCTTATGTCTTGATGACATTGACATAAGATTGGATTTAAAAAAAAATGGAAAAATGTTTTTTTCAAGGGTACCTGTTTAACTATCGAAAAATTGATATCACATTGGTTGCGCAGTCGCCCATGGGGAAATACATTCTGATTCAAATGAAGTTTCTTGCTAGTACATCCACGTTTATTGTATTTATAATACCAAGCAGACTGAACTCAAAAGACGATAAAATGGCTATATCATCCGGTCTCATAAGCCATCTCTTAAAAGTACATCAAAATTAGCTTGTATAGTTACCAGCATGAATATATACTACAAAAAACCGGATAAGTGCGACTCCAACTCGCGTGATGAGGGTTCCGTATATAATACAGAAAAATATTGAGAATTTTCCCGCTACCTTGAATACTCTAATTCTTATAGGTTTTCCTGTTATCTGTAGGCAAGGAACTACTTTCTATATTTTTTTCAGAATTTTAAGCCAATTAGTTTCGGAGATAAGGGGGGATGGTCAATTTTCGTCTTTTTTCCTAAATTACTTCAAATCTGTTTTTGCTCTAATAATAAAAAAATATATCTGAGATGCTTACACAATACAGTTTGCGAAACTTTTTTTTTTAATTTTCAAGTTTACCCCCCAAAAGTGGCCCCCTTGTTCAGAATTCATTAATTTACTTTACGCGTCCGTCTTTGGGTCGCCAATTTACATAATGTGTACCAAATTTCAACTCAATCGGTCTAGTAGTTTCGGAGCAAATCGGCTGTGACAGACGGACAGACGTCTGTCTGTCCGTCTGTCACGAGTGTATAAGGGTTCCGTTTTTTTCCTTTTGAGGTACGGAAACCTAAATAGCTTGCATAAACCACACGATTCTATTTCTAGGGCCGTTAAGACGCGTCAGATATTTCTGCCCGCTTTGTTATGGCAGATATTGATTGCTGAGTGTACCATGAAGGTAGGAATGGAAATAATACACCAATACATCGATTCGAATCGGGCTTCAAGCCTACAGGCGGTATTATTAGTGTATTGTGGGTCAACACCGTTCCCTACCAGCATTGCAAGAAAGCGCACTATGACGGTATGAATAGAAAGTCTGTCTTTGAACAAGACTTTACATAATAGTCTGCAGCATGCAACTTAGTTTTATTTTTCATTGCAGCCTCCTTTGTAGCCGGGGCTTGATCTTAAAAGTGTATTCTTTACAAGTAGACACGGGGATTAGGTTCTGCGAAGAGGCATAATGCTTACCTGAGAGCACAAAAACCAGACATGTTGGTGTGGTGAGGTCAATGTAAGAAAGTTTTTACATTAAATATTAGACATCATTTTTAGATACACTCACTACATACGTGCCTCAACATTATTTTTGACTCAATACAGCGTGTGACTTTCATAAGAACATTTATTTTAAGGGCTGAAAGTATAAGCCCTAATGAACGTAAATTGGTATCTCTAGTTAAAAAAAAACGGTTATTTTTTTTTCATACAAATTAATTCGGCCCGCATTGTATTGGTAACAATGCTAACAACTGACAGTAACTAGCTCTGCCTCTCTGAAACGTCAAGTGAATGTTAGCAGTACATTGCCGCTCGAGAAAATTAAAAAAATTAATAACTCTCCGTTAGAAAAGGTAATTGTTATATTTTTTCGATAAAACGGTTCACAGCACTGAAAGCTATCGTTCCTTAAAATAAATGTTCTTATGAAAGTCACACGCTGTATATTTTTCATATTTACTTTTTGCCCGCGGCTTCACCCGCGTAGTAAGTGTATTTTTTGCATTGTTACATACACCTGCAACGGCCTACTACTACTTACTTTCCCTATGAATAATCCTTCGTCGTCACATACGAACTTTCAAATTTCTAAGTTTTTAAATGAACGTCTTCTAGGTACAACTCCTATTTCACCCCTTTAGGGAGCAAGTTTTAAAATATATATTTCTGGTTAGATCTCCATTTTATAAAAAAAAACCTGCTGTCCTGCTCTCATGTTTCTCAATAAAAATCACACATTACTTATGTGAACTTTCAACCCCCACCTTAACTCCTTCAAGGGATGAATTAGAAAAAATGCCCTTATCAATGTTTTTAAATGTACATTAGCTTGTGACCGAAGTTTTAATCGTCTAACTTTGAAAACGACATGTTTCCCATACAAACTTTCACCTCTTTTTAACCCCCTTATGGGATGAATTTTTATAAACGCTAAATCATTTGTTTTGCTTTTTAGTAAGGAACCTTAACACAAAGATTCAAGTTTATAACTTTCCAAATGAATGATTTCCATACAACGGTTCAACCCCTATATTTCACCCCTTTAAGGATTGAATTTCGAAAAATCCTTTTTTAGTATACGTCCACGTACTGTAAAGAATATATGTTCCAAATTTCATGCTTATATCTTTAGCGGTTTGGGCTGTCTGTCAATCGACCAGTAACGCAAGAGTTTTATATATAATATAGATAGATGAGCTTATCTAACATGAGAAGTTCTATAGACATTGATATTTTAGATTAAAAAATATCAGTTGAGTTGGCGTTTACTTTCTGGTATAATATTTTTTTTCTTTATAGAATACAATAAGAACGAAGTATGTTTTGTTATGTGTGAAGAAAAAAAACAATGTATTTTTCAATGCACATGAGAATCATCTGAAAACCGTACAAATTAGAATCTCTTTAACCAAGAGAAACCAGCGCGATATTCTGAACAAATGCATCAAGCTTTTCTACAATATACTAGCCAAAATGACATTTCCTATTTGCAAAATACATTTTTGATGTTGGATGTTTCCCAATACTCTCATAGTATCAGTGCACGTATACGGAGTGGTTGTGCAACGATTGGAAATAAATTATCCCTGCGGCCAGGTTTTTGCCCGGCAGGCTGCGCGGTGCTAATTGTTTTCATTTTTTGCCCAGCTTTGCCCAACCACGCTTCCCGAGCATTTTCAATCACGTACGATTCCTATTCTATTTTTCCAAATAGTCCGCCTGTGTGGTTGCTTATTATTTTGCCGACAAAGTATTCGTTTACCAATCCGAATACTAATGTTCCCCGTCGGAACGAAATTGATAAATCCGCTCAAAGTTCCTGCTTGCTTTTCAAGCGGATACTTTTAACGAAATGAAACTGTGTAGCATTATGTATATTTTAGTCTTATAATGGCGCAAAGGAGGAAGTTATAAGAAGGCGGTTGATTTAATTTCACTTTTTCCTTTCAGCGTTTCAGCTTCGTTAAGGTCTATTTTCAAAGGTTTCGCTAAGGACGACTATGTCATTAAGGCGCCCTTCGGAATTTGGCTCCCTAAGTCAGCGGTTTTGCTGGCCGACAATGTGTCACCGACTGGGCCAGAACACTTTGGCTTTTATTTATTTAATGACTCAAAGAGCAGGTATGAGCTGTGAGTTTTTACGGTACAGGTATTTTATATTTCATCTGATTGTGATCTTTATCGATGGAATCAAAGTTGTGATAGTATCGCCGAAAAGTCTCCAAAGTACTTAAGTACTTCTTGCCAATTCGACTTTTTAATAGCTATCACATATTTATAAACTCGATCCAGCAAAGTCAAAAGCGAACAAAAAATTGAAACTGCAGAATCGGTTAAGTCTCATGTATATTTAATACACTCCCCTGTTAACATTTACCTATCTACTCTTGACGGCGCTCGGAGGTGGACTTATGTTAAATTTTTAATGCAAGAAACGCGACTCCGAGCCCACAGTAATGGGTGAGTAAATATCACAGTGCTCCTTATGAATGAATAAAATATATCGAGCTAGCAAATAAAACCAGTGGGGAATTTTGTTCGCTCTGCATCTCCTGTGTTTTTGGCGAACTGTAAATATTTTACGGAAGGTTTAGATACATTTGGAATGGCGCTCGGCGCAGTCTACCAGCCGTCATATCATCTCTGGACTGCAGTATTGATTTTAATTGCATCGGGGTGGAAGAGAAAATAAAAAATATATCCGGAGCTACATCGTGCATAATTCATGAAAAGCTATTGCAATTTATTTTTACAAAGGAATCCAATTCGTTTCGTTTAAGTTTTGCTGCAATTTTATGGCAACTCATTTGTACGTGTTACTTCAATTTGTAAATATTGGCTGCAATTCGTGATATATCTGGCGCCAATTTATCTTATATATTCTCGGATTTGATTGAATATCAAGAGAGAGGGTAAAGTTTTCACATTGTACCTACGGCCATAGCAAGGGAGAAGGTTGGGAATTTGACCCCCCTTCGAAATGTTGAAAATATTACATTAACCTAAATATTAGTGTTAAGTGTTTGTGAATAGATGTACTTTCTTTCATGGTTAAAAAATCTACGCCAATGGTAAAAACAAACACTCGAATTGGGCTGCTCCAAAAATAAGCAGGATGACATTATTTTTTATCTTATCTTATCGTATCTTATCATTCTGCAACTCCTTACTTCACTAACTACTCTCTCTCTCTCCTTAGGATGATTATCCACCACAGATGTGCCTAGCTATGTTTTCATATATTTTATACCTCGTAAGCTTGACAGCTGGGTGTCAGTTGTATAGAAGTAGTGCGAGGTAGTGGAGCTGTGAGCGTGGGGAAAATCCACTAACCATTGTAAGTATCAAACATATTCGCGTCGGTTTCTCTTCCATATTAGTGGATTTTCGCTGGTGGATATTCGCCCTCAGGCTTGTACGCGTTTAGTGCAGCGAGCGTCCACCATTTGATGAAGTTTTTCTAGCCTCGTCAGCCGTGTAGTTAAATAAAGCGGGCTGTTCACTGTCCGCCGGCTCGACGCTCGCGGTAATTACGTACAAGTGCTTAATGAACAGCGGTGGTGCGGTTATTTGACGATACTCCTTTGACGTTGTTTCACTGATTAAACGGACTGAATTTCAATGCATATGTTACTAGTTTACCTTTTGTTTAGGCACGGCATTCGCGAGAATGTCGGTGTAGCGCTTTTCGTTCGATTCATTTTGAAAATTCTCCGAAGCCGATTTTTGGTATGATAATATTGTACAAATACAACATTTTATTTATTTACCAGACAAAAATGTGCGTTTTGGAAAATATCCATTCATTATGATTAACTTACACGCTAGGCAGATATTGTCGTGAGGTAGATACATGTAATATAACTATAGAAGATTTAACAAGAAAAGGTGGTTCTCAGAATTTACTCTGAGAGTTTAAGTTAAAATAAGTTTTTGTCAAAAATTTCATTTTTGGTACAAGTTTTTACTGGCGACTGATTTAGAGCTGATCCTGTGTTTTTACAAGATGCAAATTAGATTAAGGTAAACTAAACGTCCCAATGTTTGACACCTTAATCCCATTAATCGACACTCCGTTGTTCACCTATGGTTTACACTCGTTTCACCGAATAGATATTTCGCCAAATTTTAATTTCTTTTTTTACAGGATTGTTTTATGAGAAACCTTACCTACCTTAATGTGTTCTACACGATTACCTTTTAGCTATACCTAAAAAGTTAATGGTTTTAGTGAAAAAAAATCGATGAACTGAAAATTCGGCGAAACAATGCATTCGGGGGTGAAGCGTTTGTCGGTAAAATAAGGTACTCCCGCAAAATCATCATAGACCCAAGAGAAAGGAAATCGAGCATTAAGAAATTTCTCAATTGCAGATTTGTCGATTGAGACGATTCTAACGAGCACAATCCAAACAGGGTTACGTCGGTTAAATACTGAATTCCCATGGCCATCTTCTGTCTCCACCATCAGATCAGCTTGAAAGTACCATAATATTGAATTGTCATCCAAACTATACTAATACCCAAAATTTCAGCTCAATCGGATAACGGCAAGTGACATAAAAATGGATTGCAAATTTTGTCGGACAACTTACTTACATATACATACGAACAGGTCAAATTAATATAAAGCTTGTAAAAATGAAAACAGAGCACCAAGTATTTAATTTGACAGTATTTTCTCAAACTTAACGCATTTTATTAAGGCGACTGCGACAGTGTGCATTACGCGTTACGTAAACGACAGCTTTTTAGAATGCCCCACAGGACCAAATTCGAGAAAATACTATGTGGATTCGTTACTTACGCATGATACTGTGACTATATTCTGTGTACTACCGATGTCACTCAACAATACCTCAATAAACTGGATCGCCTCCTCAATAATTGCACACGATTCATTTTCGGCCTCCGTAAATATGATCACGTTTCCTTCTACCGTCGTCAACTCAACTGGCTCTCCATTCGCCGTCGTAGATCCCTCAGATTACTTTGCACCCTTTTTTCAATCTTGTTTGAGCCTTCTGCTCCAGGATACCTCAAAAGTAAATTTATTTTCGATACCCCTCGCCCAGGCTGTGAGCTGCGTATATCCCGTGTCCTCAAACTATCCATACCTTCGCACCGCACTAGTTTTATGACTCACTCCTTCGCCGTACAGGCAAGCCGTCTCTGGAATTCACTCCCTCTCAACATCAGACAAGTCCCAAGCAAGTTTGCTTTCAAGCGGATGCTGCGTAAGCATCTGCTTAAACAAGAATTCGACTAAAATCCATCCATACATTCAGGCTCGCTAATGCGAAATCATGAAAGTGGGGATAGGTTAGACTGTCCCCTTCTGACAATTATCGCGGATGGAATCCACGACATACGTTTATGACAATTAGATATATAGTTAGACTATTTCATTCGAAACTTCACAGGAGTTCTTCATTGCTAGCAATAAATGAGTAAATACGTGTTTCAGGTTTTTTTGGAATTCGACCCCTAAAAGGGGGAAATGTGACAATGTCTAAAAATCAACATGGGTAAGGTAACCGTCCGAGTGCTCGACGCTGTACTAGTATATGACATGGGCACTCTATGTCAAAGCAATATGGGTTAATTTCGAACTAAGAGGATTTTTCTTCATTCGAATTTAAGCCATGTCACTTTGACATAGAGTGCCCATGTCATATACTAGTACAGCGTCGAGCACTCGGACGTTTGCCTTATCGTTTCTATGGTTTATCGGGTTGCTGGTCGCTGATTACGAAAACAACAACAACGATTTTAAAATGCAACGTGGCGGACGTGAAATACCATCTCCCCTGTTGGGGTGCGATGGCGTTGTGTCTAAATATCAATATGGGTGTCGTTTTTATGGTTTTTTGTGACGTTAATTACGAAAATGGCATCGATTTTGAAATTTAATATTGTGGACATGAACATTCTTGAAAGTATTTGTGCCAATCATCATCATCATCATCATATCAGCCGAAAGACGTCCACTGCTGGACATAGGCCTCCCCCAGAGAGTTCCAAATTGACTGGTCCTGCGCCACCCGCATCCAGCGGACTCCCGCGCCAAATTGCAATTAAATTGGAACATACGGGTCAAACTGAGATGCACCTTTTTTGTAGACGGTTAAAATTACTTTTAGTACGCGGGCGAAGCCGCGGGCAAAAGCTAGTAACTAATAAAAATAGTGTATTTTTACTGTCATCTTCACACCTACTTTTATTTTATCTTACTTTAATTTTAGTTTCTTCTGGCTGGAGTGAACAAGCAGTAGCACTGTTAATATTAAAACAAACCTAATTAAGTAGCTTCTGTTCACTCCTCCTTACATGTATAGTTTACTCTTGTTTGCTATTCAAAATTACCTTCATGTGAAGAGCGGTGTCTCTTGACACAGGTACCCTGGTACTTAAAAAGAGATACCAACCTATTTATCTGTTACATAGACCTAGTGTTACCCAATAAATCATTTTTCATTTTTCATTTTTCATTTTTCATTTTTCATTTTCATTTCATTTTTCATCTTCCGTATGCGGAAGACGAGTCGCCTTAAATTGTAAATCGCGTCGAGACAACTGACGCTCCTCCCATGGACCCGAGACGTCAATTTGCAGCGAAAACGATCCTTTTGTTAGCTCAGCTCAGCGAGGGCAACTTGTCTTGCTTCCCTTGCTACTCACTTGTAACGTATACGCCTTCAGAGGCTTTGAGTGTCAATACAAAAATAAGTGCCCTTGAATAAAATAACCAAGGCGCTCGTACATTTGAGAGGGAAACATGTTTTGTACATCGAGGGCATTTATAGATGAAATATTGAAGCAGATAATCTACAATATTTCAGTATTGTGTTTGCTATTGTTTTGGCAATGAATATTTTATTTATCTATTCAAACTTTATTGCACAGTAACAAGTTACAAATACAAAAGGTGAACTTAATGCCATAAGGCATTCTCTATCAGTAATTTTTTTTGGACAGAAAATAATCATAGCTGATGTAGGATATGAGAACAACACACTAATAAAGTATCACCTAATAAGGTACCAAAGGGTACCTACTACGAGAGTACGAGGGTAGATTCTTCGCAAACCAGCCGAGCGAGCAGGGCGCGGGCCCGCAGTGCTAAACGCGCCCGCAACGCGTGCGCTCATGACTAAGAACCGCGAATCGGTTCGAAACATGTCGAGCGATATTCGACATTAAATACGTGAGTGACCCGTTTTCATTGTATTATAATAAGTACCTACTGGTTTTAAAGTTAAACTAGACTATAATTTTTCACAATTGTAACTTGTCGCTTGAGTCCCAAGGGTTACTGCTCTATTCTAGTAAGGATGAAATGTGAGTTAAGTTTTAATTGTTTGAAATAGTATAGTAGTGGTAAAGGTGACATTATTTTTACCAAACCTAGTCCATTTGGACCAAACTGATTATTGAACGGAGAGCAAGCTCATCTACATAAACATCAGGTATGCTACGAGTTATCACTAAGTCCAAGGAGTCAAGTTAGTTGGGGTTAAGGTTCCTTTGTACGCAGAGATCAGCGTAATAAGGCGAAACGTAGGCGGCGTAAATGGCGTAAAAGAAGAGGCCTTCTAAGGCCGCACGTCGTATGTGAGGCCTTTAAATATTCTGACATGGCAGCATCTGTCAGTTTGACGTTCCATCGAGTCGATGGTTCACTTGACTTCCTTAAGGCCTCTCACAGACTGGCGCGGCCTGCGGTGGCGGTCAGTAGTAAATTTGACAGCTAATAACAAGTTTACTATTGTCCGCCGCGGCCAGGCCGCGCCAATCTGTGAGAGGCCTTATAACCTGGGACACGCCGGGAGTGTTTTTGCTTAATTAATTGAGAACTAGTTGAAAACCCTAGTCTGTACTCGAGTAGAGAGGTTTGGATAATATTATTCGTATGCGCGCTTAGCGCAATTTGTAAACTTGTAACAAGCGGATTTCGCGAGTGTGTGTTTCCTCATCGTGGCTTGGCGAGGGCTAAGGGCCCCCCCATGAGGTGCTCCAGGTCGTGAGTTCGACTTTTGACTCTTGACTTCGATCATTGACTGAGGGACATTGGACCTGCCAGTCTTGATGCGGAGCAGCCGGTGAGTCCAGTGAGTTGCACTCCTTTGTTTTATGTGGAATTCTGAACACCTTCATTCTCTGCCTAGTGAGGATCTGTCATGACATCAAAAAGTGCTTTATCGTCTGCTCATCATACAATAAATTTATCTGATACTTGAATAACTATAATGATCCTGTATTGTGTGATATTGCCGGCGTAAACAGGTCGCTAGAGCTCTTGACTACACGTTGCCGTCGAGAAGCTACCATTTACAAACGAATTTGTATACACCTTCAAGGGTGGGCACCGCGCATCCCAAAATTTAAGAAATACGGTGGCTGATGCTTATCCTTAGTCAGGCAGGCCATTGTTGCGCCGATTTGCGACCATCATTGCACAAGATCAAAGTAGTAGACATCGGACGACGTGTCGCAATTTTGAAGTGGGGCTGGGCCGTACACGTATGTCGCAAATTCTCCGGTCGCGCGTTCTGGAATAGAGGCCTCTCTCGAAAAGACAGGTCGGCAGACACCCGGTAAGATGGTTGGTTGACATGACAATGATGACAGGGCCAGTCTGGGGGCGTGCTACAGCAAGTCGGCCTGAATGGAAGAAAATTGGAGAGGCGAATGCCCAACGGTGGGCTCATATACGACGAAGAAAAAGAGAAGATTGCGCAAAATAAAATATAAAGGTCTAAGTCAGCAGTCAATGGTGATACAGGCTGAGTATATCACTTTTGTAGTATTCGATTACAGCTTCAACAGAGCAAATGCCTCGTCTGCTCTCGGCATCTGTGCCTGCCAAGGCGGCGTGTTTGCTTAGGACCGAACGTTACTTCTCCCCATGTCAAATATTTGGAACTGTTGATGACAAAACGGTCGTGTGTCGTCGAGTGTCGGCATCGATTCCGGGCTCGTGTCGCTCGAGAGCGTGTACTGTGTAATCTTATTTAGGAAAGAAACGATTTTGCGTTCGATGGGAAATTCAAAGGTATAAAGTTAATAGGTGTTTACGGTGTTTATTGTGTTTCTGAATTTGGGATCACTTTTGTTATTTAACAAAAGTGATCCCAAATTCAGATGATTTCATCATCATATCAGCCGAAACACGTCCACTGCTGGACATAGGCCTTTCACAAAAAGTGCCACAATGACCGGTCTCGCACGACCCATATCCAGCGGACTCCCGCGACCTTTACCAGGTTATCAGTCCACCTTGTGAGGGGTTTACCGACACTGCGCCTGCCGGGACATGGTCGCCACTCTAGAATCTTTCCACCCCAACGGCCATCGGTTCTACATGCAATGTGCCCCGCCCACTGCCACTTAAGTACTGTTAAATGCCATATTTTAAGAGATGGGGCAGCGTCACTGGTAAATAATTGTGATTAGTTAAATTTAACGATGGATATTGGAAAAAGAAGCCCACTACACACTGTATTTTGTATTTAAGTACCTTGTGAATACATCAAATTAGTTTTTTTGTAGCTGGATTCGTATAAATAAAACAATCATTGAAATGCTCAGGCGCACAGACGATAGATACTCTCGAGCGCTGCCAGTTCGCGTCAACACGACTACTACCCTCGCGTATATATTTGTGATGTCAATACCCACATCCCCTAACAGGTAAGTAGGTATTTATTTATTCTGAATGTACAGAAAACTCCCGTGGGAATCCGACATAAAATATTAAAATATAATGAAAACGGGTCACTCACGTTCTAGTTCTTCGTGCCGCGCAAAGTACAGGAGGCTATCGAAATCAGTCGTCATCCGAATTTGAATCGCGATTGTGGATGGCCAGTGTCTAGTTGGAAAACAGCTTTGACTATTACGCCTGGGTTAAGTGTGGACGAGACTTTAGCAAGTGCCGTAGTAAGTGTTGTGTGTAACCCGACATTGAACAATGCTGAAGAAAACGAGGGTAGATTCTCGCCTTCTGCGCTGACCCCGCCTGTGCCTAAACTGGCCGAGCGAGCAGACCGCGGGCCCGCAGTGCTAAACGCGCCGGCAACGCGTGTGCTCATGACTAAGAACCGCGAATCGGTTCGAAACATGTCGAGCGATATCCGACATTAAATGCGTGAGTGACCCGTTTTAATTATACAGGGTGGAAAAATCGAATGCAACATGGATGGCAACTACCTTAAATATTGTAAATAGCACATTCTGTGTGCAGATAATCTGCATCATAAAATAGAGCACGTTATTTTTTGTCACATTTGACCGGTTCGAGTCCCGACTGAGGCAAGCGATTTTTCATAAATCCTTAAATGCAGAATTTATTGTTTTTAAAAACAAAGGAATATTTCTTTTACACAGAATGTGCTATTTACAATATTTAAGGTAGTTGCCATCCATGTTGCATTCGATTTTTCCACCCGATATTTTAATACATCTGAATGTAATTTAACTTGCCATATTTAGCTCATGAGCTTGAGTAGGGGGATATAGTTTGTGTGTACACGATAACCGCGCCCAAGAACACACAGTAAGATTGTGTGAGTTTGCATGTTTGAGGTGCTCGAAGTTTCAAATCTTGGTACAGCGCAACAGATTCTCGCTGCGCCAAAGACACGTGGCGGTTGTATGTTATTTAGTTCGAATCTTACACGCTTTCAACCAACTTTCCGAGTAGTTTTGTACAGTCCAACTCATAAGTAGCTGAACCCCGTACCCCTTTGACAAGTTCGTATGGTAGTTTAAACATGACGCTAAAGCGACACGGCATAGTGTGTGAAGGTGTTAAGAACGTTGTGAGGGCGACCGTGTCCTTATAAACTTATAGAGTCAAATAGCAATGTAACGGTCTGGTACTACCAAGCTATAAGATAAGATAAGATAAAAACATTTATTCAAGTAGGATTTTACAATCACTTTTGAATCGTCAAAAATTACATTGTAGGTACATATTTATTTGTTGTATTTGCTTCATTAATCAATTAATATATCATCTAATTCTAAGTTTATTCAATGTATTCATTACATATCTTATTCAATTATTATATTATTTAATTAATATATGAGAGAAAAGAATAAAAATAAATTATAGTCCTATAAGAGGCCAGTCACCTTTATCATTTAAGTACTCTTCAACGGTATAATATGCCTTTTTCAGTAAAAAAGTCTTTAAATATGTTTTTATTCTGGGAAAGGGCTATTCTGATGAAGGCAACGTCAGGTGACTATAGGAAGTCTAGGGTACGATTAAATAGTACTACTATAATAGTCACAGTTGGAGCCACACTCAAAAGATGGCCACGACCAGAAAATGTGGACTGAGTTAGTTGGGCCATTTTACGGAAAGTTGTACTCTACACTCGACTTTTTTTTTAATTTGATAAAATCGGGTTTTTTGCACTTCAAATCGAAAGCACTTTCGAATGTTATAGGAGATTATTCCATTCCGTTACCGTTTCCATACAAAGCTTGTATGGTCGAAAAACCGAAAACTGTATATAACATTTTGACACTTTTTTCTCCTATTATGTTCGAAAGTGCTTTCGATACTGAGTAAATGAATGAATGAAAACAGAACCAGGTCCATATTGGTTAGTAAATAATATCTTAATATAATGTTAATTATTTCACAAAAAACCGGACAAGTGCAAGTTCAACTCGCGTGGTGAGGGTTCCGTAAAATATTGAGAATTTTCCCGTTACTTTGAATACTCAAACTTCTTATAGGTTTTCCTGTAATCTTTAGGCAATGAATTCCATATTTTTTTCAGAATTTTTAGCCCAGTAGTTTCGGAGATAAGGGGGGGGGGGGGGGGGTAATGGTCAAAATTCGTCTTTTTTTCCTAAATTACTTCAAATCTGCTTTTGCTAAAATTATAAAAAAGTATATCTGAGATGCTTACAACAACCCCTTTCATTTGATATATCACACAATACAGTTTGCGTTTTTTTTTAATTTTCCATTTTACCCGCAAAAAGTGGTCCCCTTGTTCGGAATTCATTAATTTACTTTACGCGTCCATCTTTGGGTCACCAATTTACATATGTGTACCAAATTTCAACTCAATCGGTCCAGTAGTTTCGGAGCAAATCGGCTGTGACAGACGGACAGACAGACAACCGAGTGATCCTATAAGGGTTCCGTTTTTTCCTTTTGAGGTATCGGAACCCTAAAAAGCGGACGGAATGGCATAAATAAAATGATTTTTTTATTAATATTAAATACAAATACTTCAATTTAAAAATGTCAAAAATGGAATAAAATACATAAATACTCGAATTTAAAATTTAAAGATGTCTAATTATTTATAACACACACTACCCATTTCAATTTGTTGGCGCTTGGTGGGGGTCTCAAATGGAGTTTAAGCAATTTTGTAAGTGGACAGTCCAACCTATTTATTAGCCAATGCGGTCAGGATGCTGTTCGTGCTGGTCCGCGCCCTGCTCGCCAGAGATGCGATTTTTTTTTTATTAAAATTTAAAAAAAAAACGAGTGTACAACTTTCCGTAAAATGGCCCAGTTTACATCTACTCTCTGTAAATAATATCCAAATTCTAAACAAGTTATTGAATTTTGAATAAACATAAAACTTTTACAAAGAAAATGGCACAGGAGCCCAACGAAAACTCACTATTTACCATCTATGAGAATTTTCAACTTCCCTCAAGTTTCCTTGAGTGGGTTCCCGAGTGATGTTCTCAATATTTCATATTCCTTCATTGAACTTGGAGATGTCTAAAATTGCTATTATGAATATAGCAGGCACCTCGATCTGGCTACAGTGCGAGTGCGACAGACCAAGCTTTGAGATGCAAATGATAGGTATCGTGGAAACTCGACGCCAAATGGAGTGTTCCGATGTTTCTCGGATACTTATATATCTTATCGTTATTTTTATCCACGCACTTTGAATTCGTCTGATGTGAAAGTTATTTATTTAAACAACGAAACATACGGATTCTACTCGATTTTTAGTCTGTCCTTCTGTCACAGCCGATCCGACACTACTGGACCGATGGAGTTGAACATATGTAAATTGGTGACCCAAAGATGGACGCGTAAAGTAAATTAATGCATTCTGAACAAGGGGGGAACTTTTGGGGGGTAAACAGGAAAATTAAAAAAAAAGTTTCGCAAACTGTATTGTGTGACATATCAAATAAAAGGGGTTGTTGTAAGCATCTCAGATATTTTTTTAATAATTTAAGCAAAAATGATTTTAAGTTGTTTAGGATCAAAGACGCAAATTGACCCCCCCTTATCTCGGAAACTACTAGGCTTAAAATTCTGAAATAAAATATGGAAATTAGTTACTTGCCTAAAGATTACAGGAAAACCTATAAGAAGTTTGAGTATTCAAAGTAACGGAAAAATTCGCATGTCAAGTGCCCATTTAGTAATAACTACCATTACAATCGGACACTGCGTTCGAAGTTGTAGACGATTATGTATACCTAGGACAGACTATCCAGTTACATGGCAATGGAGAAGGCTATGTAGGGAGTGCTCTGCGTGATAGCATCAGAAATGAGGCAGAACCTGGTAATCGATATATCCCTCCGAATCGCTAAACTTAAGTGGCACAGGGTGGGCCACATTGCACGCAGAACCGATGGCCGTTGGGGCGGAACGGTTCTTGAGTGGCGACCACGCACCAGAAGGCGCAGTGTGGGAAGCCCCGCTATGTCCAGCAGTTTAGGCTGATATTATGATGATGATGATGAAATCTAAAATCTTGTCTGTCGAGATGATTCTTAGCTATGCTTTGTCGGGGTTGTTTTACTTTCATAGTAATGCTCAATTTACGAGTAGACTCAGCCGAAGAACACGAAGTATGTCTGAGATATTTTGCTTTCCATTTTGATTGAACAAGCACATGAAACACATTGATGATATCAATATAGTAAATGAGATGCAAAATATATGTATAAGTTTGACTCCTTTGTCCCTACGTGAAGACGTTGCATAATAATTAGTATCCGAAAATTCAGTCTTTTTGTTTTTATCTTTAGGCATATCGCCTTAACTTTCCTATTTCGATCATTCTGCAGATTAGTGTCGGCGGTTGGGTCTAATTAACTCGACGTTTTACGAACATTTTATATGGAGTCACGTCAATTAGACGAAGTAACAAATCTGGAGAATGACCGATACCATATACCCTTGAGATATAACCGTAAAGCTTAACTGTATCTCAGTTTCAAGTGACATGCTTTGAGGTCTCGTCTCGGGTAAACTCCGTATGTGGGTAGCAGCGAGTGCATTTAGTAAAGGAGAGATACATTCAAATGTTACTTGAAGTTATTGTTGTAATCAAAGGAGGTATGAGTGGTGAGTGAGTGTAGAATTACGTTCTCAAAGTATCCTAATATGTATCCCACAAAAAACATTACATGTAAAGTGATTGCCAAGACTCCCTCGCTCATATAAATTTCAGCGTTAAAAAGATATCAGATCAGTAGCGCCAATTTTTCTACTCCACACGGCTTAACTCTACCAGCCACGCTTATATCTTGTTTAGTATAAGAGCTATGCAATTGAAACTTTATTATGTTTAATTAATTCACTATCGACATCATATTCCGAGAATTTTGTTTATCTAGTATAATCCAAACACAAGTTATGAGGGTTCGAAAAAACGACGAAGCGCTTCGAGAAAAGGTAGTTAATTAGTTCCTGCCCTTGCGCTTCGCTTGCGTCTTGGCGGGGGCACTACCGTGCCCCAGACATATTATTATATAATAGATTGACATTTACATAGGTCTTTAGCTTATTTATGATATTTTGTAGGCATACTTCGTATTTTATGCGATAACTAGGTAAAGTCAATATGACTGATTTAGAAATCATTCAAATTTTGTGCCCCGGATGACTGCCACGTGGTTTACCCGTTTAGTGACAAAAACCGGCCAAGTGCGTGTCGGACCACGCAAAACGAAGGGTTCCGTGCCTATTAAAAAGGTCGTATCGTCACAGAAATTTAACGGCACTTACGTCCTTTTCTTTGAGGAAGGCAGTTTTTCAGCAATATCTCGAAAACCTCTGAACCGATCTTGTTCAAAACAATTTTCAGTGAATGAATTTAATAAGCCCTATGTCCATGAATTTTTCCATATTTTTAAAATACACCGTTCAAAAATAAGAGGGGGGGGACAGAATTTTAATGACTTTCGGGGCGATTATCTCCAACCCTATTCACTTAATAAAAAAAATGCTAAGAAACCTTATATTTATTTTGAAAGGCCTATCGATTGATGTGCCACACGGGGGGTCACAATGAAAAAAAAAATTTTGACTTTTAGTTTTATGTATGGAGTGCACCCCTAAAAATTTTTTTTTTGTCATTTTAATTACAAAACTATGTAGCGGCTAACGAAATACACCTATCCTCAAAATTTTATTCAAATACACCTTATAGTTTTCGAGTAAGATGCCTGTGACATACGGACAGACGGACAGACGGACAGACGGACAGACGGACATGACGAAACTATAAGGGTTCCGTTTTTGCCATTTTGGCTACGGAACCCTAAAAAGGATAATCATGCAGAAATCAACTCGACGATACTTTCAATAGTAGATACAATATTAGTTAAAAGCATAGAACACATCCAGAACGCTTACAAATAATCAAAACACAGGATTTAGCTAAGCAAGCCTACTACATTTACTACTCCGTCTGGGCCTATGGATCTTAGAGTCTGCCATTAGGTTTAAGTGCTGCTGCTGGTTACTCATAAAAATGAGTCCAAGGTGATATTATTCGTCAAAGCATTACTGCTATTCACAACTAAAGTATTTACAAAAATTTCACTTTCAATGGAGTCTCCCGAGGGTTTGAGTAGCTGATTTACATCACAAAGCGGCACTGTGCTGACGAAGGATTTTGGCGATGAGTCTATATGTATAAAATTCTTCAGTCACGGGGCAAAAATCGAACGTTAATAAAACCTAAAATGTCTTGAATAGTTTGAAGCGTTACATAAGTTAAATTATATACACACTAGCTTTCCGCCCGCGACTTCGTCCGCGTATAATACGGTTCCACATACAAACTTTAATTTCCTATTTCATGTCCTTAAAATGTGAGTTTTGGTATAAGAACTATCTTACGTTCATCCTCATAAATCGATATAGCCAATATAGCCATTTAGGCGACAAAGCGGGAAACGTAGACAGATATAGTTTTTCATTTACAAAGTGTTATTAAATACCTAACATCAATTAGAATTTTACTCAAGTGCGAGTTGGATTTTAGTTTTCCCATACATTTTGAGACCCAGCGCCTGATGAAGTCAACGAGCAAAGTTATTTGGTCTCCATACATAGTTTCATCCCCTTTTTCGTCCCTAAAAGGGATGAAATTTGACATAACTTATAGCCTATATACTATTCTGATATAGAAGGTACATAACTGGAAAGTTTCATATAAATTCGTCCAGTAGTTTTTGAGATTAAGTGGAACGTACATCCATCCATCCAAACTTTCACATTTATATTAGTAGGATTTATTATTTAAGGTACTTGAGATAAAACTTGTTAGGTAATATGAAAGATAAAGAGACTAAGTACCTCACTCGATATTTTTTTCTACGTTTATAATTAGTCGCTCATACTAAAAATCGTCTTGTTCTCTTTAAAATAGCATTTCAAATAACTGCGTAACTCCTAATTTCAGTTTATATTTTACATTACCACTTCAAATAGACATGTAAAATGTATTATTAATAATGAACGTTCCTTTATTGTATTAAGCGGCAAGAAATATGCGCACATTTTCGTAGACCAGTATTCCTCGAATATGTAGGTTAAGTAAACGAGTCTGCCAAAATTAGCTTTGTACAATCGACGCCAAAGATATGTGTACATTATTCGCCTTATCAGAAGGACATTAGGTGCAAAATCTTTGATGTCGACTACATAAGAAACCTGTTGAGATGTTTTCCAGAACCAAAATATCAAAGACGAGAGAACAAATTGGACAAATTTTCCGGCTTTTAAGGATTCGACAGCGGGGTGCTAACGGCATCGAGAGAGGAAAATCTGGCTTTTTGTGCCCAGTTAGGGGCGACGTAGAAAGACTCTTTGACTTGCAGTTCGTTCAGGTAATAGAAGTAGTAATTGGAGCTCATAGCCTTCATTCAGGTAGATACTACATGAATTGGCTACTTTCCTAAAAAATTATATTTAGTCAGTCAGTTAGAATATCAAAAAATATTGGAAAAAATAATGAAGATATAGCCCGTTAAAGTTCCGCGTGACGTCACATTATGGTACACTTTTTAGCATAATGTGATGTTACGCGGAACTTTAACAAGCTACGCCTTTATAATTTTTTGTTTAATTGACAAATGAAAAATACATGTTCAATATTTTTTGATAATCTTACTGACAGACTAAAAATAATTATATTTTTTTACCCAGGAAAGTACCCAATTAAGATTACATTATTAACCTAAAATGATGTGATAAACAAAAATCTTCAAGCAGCAGTAGATTTTCACAATGTCTGCGTATGTATTGTGGTTTTCACGGCAATAGCGATTATTTAATGTCGTATTCTGTTGGAACATTTTTTGGAAATTTAAAAAACACACCTGACTCTATAATCCGGCGGCATGTCTTATGATATGGTTGAGCATTGTCATAGTTTTTCTTTCTTCATTGGCACATTTGCATGTAAAATTTCAACTTAATTGAAGGGAAGCAGACAGACAAACATTAGGATGGGTTAAAACCTGTGCATTTTTTACAAGCTTTTACCGAGTCTACTAAAAAAACGCTTGTAAATAGTAATAGCGCTCGCTGTAGCCCTAACAATTTTATTTTCATGTGTGTTTTATACTACATTTAAACTGGATTCGATTCGCCATTTCGATTCAGATAACAGATGAAGCATCCATTTAAATGTTTTCAATTTTAGGTAGGTACTATAAGTACCTACTATGAAAGTAATTACAATTAATGATTTATAATTCATTTCAGTCATTGCCCATATCACAACACAGACATACCTACAACAACAATACAACATACAACATAATCAATAATCATCATAAATTTACAATAATGAACAAAATAAAAATATAGACATGTCAAATACACATTCATTTTAATAATACAATAAAATAAAACTTGAAATTATATTAATTAATTATTAAATCATTTATTAATTATTTAAACAAAAATTGTACCAATGGCTAAATAATAATAATTTTTATTCTCTAAATGTTTTTTTTTTCTTTTCCATGAAATGATGTAAATTTTAATTCTGACATGAAATAATGTATGTTTCCTATTTTTTAGCAATATTCAGATATGTATTAGAATGTTTTAATTTAGTTTGTTTTGTTTAAGGATTGTATAGTGTATTATGTTTTGCATACCAGTCATGGTTAAGCATGAAAACTTACCTGTAATTTTGTTTGTAACACCTGTTTGGTAATGTTTGGGTCGTTCTTCTTTTCGACCGACAATAGCCTGTCCTTCGTCTTATTACGGCATCTCATTTGAGTAATGATGTTTACGGTTTTATAATGTTCGAATGAACGTCCATATTATTTTATTAATTAGGGATATTTAATATTTCACTTTCTCTAACTAGCATTTTTTTAGTGTTTATTTTTTTCGTAGAATGCCGTGACAGAGTGGTAAACCAAAATGTTGTCCCCACTGAAAGAGTCCACTTTGTCACATGTTTTTTTTAGAAACCATCCGTAAATAAATATTTATATTGGCCAGAAAGGAAACTTTAATTAGTTCTAATGAAGAAACCTATGCATTTTTTTTTAATCGCACTTCAAAACCACAATTTTCGATAGTTCAAAAACCAAAAAAACAGAAAAACCTCGGTTCATTGTCGGTAAAAAAGAAGAACGACCCGTTTAACGCAAATAAATATTACGATTATGATTATGAATGTCTCTGGATAGTTTAATTTATAAATGCAAGATGCCTCACATTACATCACATTCGGAAATTATATGGTATATAAGCTGATTTGACTAGATAACTATATATCAGTTAAGATAACTATACAACAAACTGTTCTTAAGATCTCAATTAACTCATACATACACTCAGTATACCGCGTTTAGCGTTCTTATCAGTAATATGACTCCTGCACAGCACTATATAGTCATAATGGTCGTTTTATTGGGCGCACGAGCCGCTGGGCCGCACAAAATGGCCGGCGGCGGCCGGTTGGATGCATGCGGCTTTCGGTGTTCCGTGCATTTGTGACCTAACTAAAATGTCCATCAGCATTACCAAGTGAAATCAAAAAACCCGGCTCGTTTTTAGGGTTCCGTACCTCAAAAGGAAAAAAAACGGAACCCTTATAGGATCACTCGTGCGTCTGTCTGTCCGTCTGTCACAGCCGATTTGCTCCGGAACTACTGGACCGATTGAGTTGAAATTTGGTACACATATTGGTGACCCAAAAAGGGACGCAGAAAGTAAATGAATGAATTCTGAACAAGGGGGCCACTTTTGGGGGGTAAACTGGAAAATGAAAAAAAAAGTTTCGCAAACTGTATTGTGTGACATATCAAATGAAAAGGGTTGTTGTAAGCATCTCAGATATATATTTTTTTATAATTTTAGCAAGAACAGATTTGAAGTAATTTAGGAAAAAAGACGAATTTTGACAATTCCCCCCCTTATCTCCGAAATTACTAGGTTTAAAGTTCTAAAAAAAATATGCAAAATAGTTCCTTGCCTAAAGATTACAGGAAAACTAAGAAGTTTGAGTATTCAAAGTAACGGGAAAATTCTCAATATTTTACGGAACCCTCACCACGCGAGTTGAACTCGCATTTGTCCAAATTGTTTTTTACAAATATTCGAATCGACACCTCACATGTCAAAATCCATCATGCCGTTTGGACTGTAGCCAGTGAAATAGAATCATCATTGTCCATTTGTGCATACATAGGTTCGAACAACATAACCCCGTCTTGAGGCAGTTGAGTAAAAAAACTTAATAAAAATTCCTCTTGTCACAGACTTTAATTGTTGAGCCATTTAGAGCTCGCTTTATACTGAACACTTCATAGTTTCATAGAAAATCAACATTAGTTGACCTAAATGGCTCAACAATTTATTACGGTCCCTGACCGTACCGGTGTAAGTGTGACTTTGTTTGTAAAAACCGGCCAAGTGCGTGTCAGACCACGCAAAACGAAGGGTTCCGTGCCTATTAAAAAGGTCGTATCGTCACAGAAATTTTACGGCACTTACGTCCTTTTCTTTGAGGAAGGCAGTTTTTCAGCAATATCTCGGAAACCTTTCATCCGATCTTGTTCAAAATAATTTTCGGTGAATGAACTTAATAAGTCCTGTGTCCATTAATTTTTTCATATTTTTAAAATACACCGTTCAAGAATTAGAGGGGGGGGGACAGAATTTTAGTGACTTTCGGGGCGATTATCTCTGACTGTAGTCACTTAATCAAAAAAAATGCCGAGAAACCTTATATTTATTTTGAAAGGCCTATCGATTCATGTGCCACACGTGGGCTCACGATGAAAAAAATTTTTTTGACTTTTAGTTTTATGTATGGAGTGCACCCCTAAAAATTTTTTTTTTAGTAATTTTGATTACAAAACTATGTAGCAGCTAACAAAATACACCTATTCTCAAAATTTTATTCAAATACACCTTATAGTTTTCGAGTAAAATGCCTGTGACATACGGACAGACGGACAGACGGACATGACGAAACTATAAGGGTTCCGTTTTTGCCATTTTGGCTACGGAACCCTAAAAAAGGTAGATATGTTGTCTATACGAAATTCCGATTTAAAAAATGGCCACCAAATCTGACAGCTAACGTTTCCATTGACGACTCGAAACTGAGGCAAGTTGTGCCAATTGACTAAATTTTAGTGTGCCATTTTTCAAGCGCGTAAAACCTATCTACCTCTTTTTTTACATATCATTGATCAAAACATGGATTGTGGTGAATGTTAAAATCGGGAAAAGAGTATAAAATGTTTATTAACTAAAAGGACTAACTACTAGTTACACAAACTGCTATTAGCTAAGTTAGTTGAAAATGTTAAAGAAATGTTAAAATGTTATAAAATATGTTCGAATGCACCCGGTCGCGGCGGACTCCGTAAATGCATTAAAATTAAATCTAATCGGCACTCAATGCAACTAAATAATCGCATACGCACGCAGGCGCATGTCACGTGTTAAGGTGCATTACACCGAACATATTGGACACGTGTTTTTTTGTTTGTTAATTAAACAAAAAAATATGAAGATATAGCCTGTTAAAGTTTCGCGTGACGTCACATTATGGTACACTTTTTAGCATAATGTGACGTCACGCGGAACTTTAACGGGCTATATCTCGATCATTTTTTGTTTAATTGACAAACATAAAAATACGCGTTCAATATTTTTTGATAATCTAACTGACGGACTGAATACAATTATATTTTTTACCCAACAAAGTACCCTCAAATAATACTTAGTGACGATTTAGCTTAGTTGATATCGGTAGTGGCGTTCCCTACGAAGCTAGGGCTCCTGACGAGTAATCACGTAACGTTTTAAACGCGCGTTAGGTAGATCCAACTGTCATTTTTCCATATAAAAATTGACGTTTAGATCTACCTGACGCGCGCACAATGCGTTACGTGATCGACCAGCTGGGTTCGAATACCGGTAAGTTATTTGAGTAATAATAGATGAGCACGATTATTTTCCTGAGACGGCTGTTTTCTCTCTCTGCATTAAAATAAAACAAGATAATTAATATTATTTAAATAAGTATGTAAGTACATGGTAGTGCAGTTGCTTTGCTTAGTTTGGGACTAAATCGATTTGCGTAAGATTTTCCAGAAATATTTAATGTTTTTAGGGTTCCGTACCTCAAATGGAAAAAAACGGACTCTTAAACTATAGGATCACTTTGTTGTCTATCTGTCAAGACCCTTTATCTCGGGAATGCGTAGAATCGAGTTGAAATTAAAACCATATACTCACGTCTACAGTCTCTTGAAGCTGTAAAAAATTCAACTTCTAAGTCAACGTAAAAAAAAGATACGGCTGATATGTCACACGGTAGATATGTCACAAAAACCGTATTTTTTGACACTCAAAGGAATCAAAATTTATAGGGTACCTGCTTTCCGTTGACCTAGAACTATGAAATATGGCAAGTAATATTGTCTTATACTACAAGTACCTACTGGGAAAAATCTGAAAACTATACATTTGTAATTTTGTGCGGAACCCTCGGTAGGCGAGTCCGACTCGTTTACGCAACGCGACTAACAACTGGCAAGCGGCCTGCAATGCACTGACGTTTTAAAATGCAAATAAACTGGATATAACTGAAAATCATACAAAAACCACGCAAATAAATAAATTTTTACTTAACTATTTATTCAAATTCATTCAGAATATTCATTGATTCGATAAACGAGAGAACGCTAAAACGTCATTTGGGGCTTAATCCCTCATTGCATTTTTCCTACACGGTTTCCTATCGGAGATATTGCTTAGTTCCAAAACATCACATAAGCCTTCTATCCCTAGCACAGATATGCCTTTTTGGTATCCCTGCAGTACATATTGGTGGTGTATTTCAAACGAGTCTTTCCGTTCGTAAATCGAACGCTTATAGAGCTCTTTTGTTTCCAGGGCAGTTATGAGGTTCACAATAACAACCAACCTCGTTAGATTCATCTCACCACTCGCCCTTTAATATAGATTAATCCAGAGATCTAAGAGAACTATACGTATTCAGAGGTCAGATTTATTCTGGTTATAGTGGGGCGAGTTGTCAGTGAGCATGGTGAATGCCAGCCAGTTTGGAGCCAAATGTGAGGCACAGCGCCAGATTCGCTTGAAACCTGCGAATGTATCATTATAATGCCCTAATAAATCTATAAACGTAGAGATAAACTTCCTGGCAACAAATACTATGGCTAAATAGCAAGATCCACGGATAAAGTGAAAAAACCTTTTAAACGGGTTAAGTGAAATTCAATCTTATGGTAATGTAATAAAGACTTTGTCAGGAAAAACCTTTTCTGATTTTATCCGTACTCGCATGTAGCCGAGTTCATAAATATGTTTAAAGTCAGTTACAGAGAAACGTGGCCCCCTGCGTCCTCCATGCAGCGGGGGTCACGTTTCTTCGCAGCTGACTGTACGTTCCCAAAGGCTCAGAAATATCTGAGCATCGCAATAAATGTTCACATATTTTTGATAATTTTGGCCGCATACAGTCAAAGGGCACCAATATGTATATTAACTCAAAGTTTCATAAACATGTAGACTACAACCTTATTTTTGCAGGCATAAGGTCTGTGTACATATTTTTGAGACTTTGTGGTGTTTTTTATTTTACAAGCTTTATACTAACTTTCCCAGGTTCTGTAATGTAACTAAGTCAGCCGCAGAAAAAACGTGACTTCCCTCACATACGAAAATGTCTATAGGTGCAGGAAGGGAAATGTATTCACGTACCACCGTAGAACCCTATCGCAATAAGGTGACATATCATTCGAGTTTGATTGACGGCGGCCTGTCAATTGCGACAGGGTTCTACGGTGGTACGTGAATACATTTCCCTTACTGCACATACCTTATTTTTTCAAATAAACTTATTAAAACAATAAGTTGGCCGAATTGCGTCAAAGTAGTCCATTCGAAAAGCAACTCTACCGTTCAAGGTAACAGTTTTATAAAATGTCGACCACAAAAAAATAATTGAACTGTTTATTTAATAAAAAATACAATAATGAATACAATCTTAACTGCTAATCTTAAATGTAAAAGATTTTTTGAGTTAAGGAGCCTGCTTTATATTATAACTAGTTTTTAATTAAGTGGGTTACTAAATAATAAATAAATAAATAAATAAATATTGGGGGACATTCTTACACAAATCGAACTAGGCCTATAGTAAGCTCAGTTCTATTATTACTAGTTATATTATTTTATACAGTAGGGTAAGTACCTTTATTGTTTGACATTATGACTTAATTTTAACATACGTCTTTTGACTATTGAACGTGTTTTACTACACGTTTTACCCTCAATATTACGTATTAGCTTATCCGGAAATCTATTTAGTATTGCAGGTAGGATACAACTCCATACCCTATGCCCATATTCATTATTGCCTTTCCCCACCTCAAAGGTTGGGTGATTAGATAAGTTACGAAGACGGGTGGGTCTTATTTTTTTCTTTAGATTGGCTATATTGTTATTGTACTATGTTATAATTGGGAATGGATGAACATTTTAGAAATGCCTGATTATTTTTTTGGTGATAGGAATAACCTTCCTTAGCACCAGAAAAAAGTTTCAGATTTTTCAGCAGCTTCAATTTTTTTTGAAAAATATTAACAGTTTCCTCACTTACGTTTTGGGTCAGTTACGTCACCTTCCTCGATCGGTCTCATATTACAAAAAAAAAAGTAATATGTGTGGTAAACTGACATTGGCAATGATATTGACACTTGCAGCAGCTATATTGATCATTACCAGTGTCAGTTTACCACAGATATTTAAGATAGTTTTTTGTAATATGAGACAGATCAAGGAAAGTGTCTATTTACCGTTCTTGACCCAAAACGTAAATGAGGAAACTGTTTATATTTTTCAAAAATAAGTGTCGCAGCTGAAAAATCTTAAACCTTTCGCTGGTGCTAAGGAAGGTAATCAGGCATTTCTAAAATTTTCATCCATTCCCCATTGCTAGTTCCACCTTTTCGAATACATTTAATACCTTGCGATGATTAAAAAGATTTGCGTAAATATACCTATATTTATATTTAACTTTAGCTGGTACAATTGTTTTAAACTTAAAATACTATATAGAGTGCCATGAGCGCGAGCGATCCCCGCTTATTCAGATTATTTTACCTATTTCCCTAAGCTATACAGTTTGGTGCATTTAAAATTAATTTGGCTAAACAGAAAGGTCCAGTTTCTGGATGGTCTGGTTTCAGCTGTCACGTTTATCTGCAGCGGACTGTCCGTTATTTTGACTATAAGGTAATTTATTAGCCTTGTGCCGACAAGGCACATACTAATTAGTAGATAAGATATTTTTACCTGCTGCCAAAGCACACAACTACCAGAACGGCGTATTTACGTGCCCGCAATGTGCACGGAATTTTGCCGCAAATATAGGCTACATAAGCCATCTTCGAGCGCACGAGCGCCAAACGCCAAAACGATAGGAGTCGGACTGGTCGCCATGACCGAAAACAGTCATCATTTTTAGGGGGGGGGGGGACAGAATTTTAGTGACCTTCGGGGAGAGTATCTTCGACTCTATTCACTTAATCAAAAAAATTGCTGAGAAACCTTATATTTATTTTGAAGGGCCTATCGATTGATGTGCCCACGTGGGCTTACAATGAAAAAAAAAATTGACTTTTAGTTTTATGTATAGAGTGCACTCCTAAAAAAATTTTTTTTAGTAATTTTTATTACAAATCTATGTAGCGGCTAACAAAATACACCTATCCTCAATTTTTTATTCAAATACACCTTATAATTTTCGAGTAAAATTCCTGTGACATACGGACAGGCGGACATGACGAAACTAAGGGTTCCGTTTTTGTCATTTTGGCTACGGAACTAAAGGTGGATTGATGACCTGGTAAAGGTCGCTGGATGCGGGTGGCGCAGGACCGGTCATGGAGGCCTAAGTCCATCAGTGGACGTCTTTCGGGTTATATGATGATGATGATGGTGACATATTACTTTAAGATATTATGTTAATACTAATATTTACGTACCATATTAGTTTAAGCTAAGTTTACACTACCATTTTATTCCATTGTACAAATATCTGAACACGTCTCTATTGTCGAGGCATTAGAGACGTGTTCAGATATTTGTGAGTGCTTTCGCCGCTCCGATATATCTGATGGCGACTGTACCTACTTATTGACGTCGATTATAAAAGTTGTTATACTAATTACATTTCACTCGAAATGCTCCAACAGCTTTTATTTCACAACAGTTTCATTTTATATCGAAATAGATAACTAAATATTCATGATAGTTTTCAGTAGCTAAAATTGGGCTAGCAAAAACCAATAATGCCAGCCGTGGTAAATTCACCGTTTGAGCTTGATTTAATTTGTTAGCGAATAGGAAGCATCGAGTTCGCGCAACTGAAAACACAATATCGTTCCAGTCGACATTATTTCAAAATATGTAATGACAATGATGCCTAAATAGTAAATCATTTCGGTAAATATGTTAACGGAATAATAGTATATCATGCAACTGTTGTACAAGAAGGGTCTAAAAATTATTTTTAAAAAACGAATTAATTTTTAAACGCATGTACCTACCTAAATGGAATTATCCATTACTCACTGTTTGCTTTAAAATATGTAAAACATGTATATTTTCTCTGTTCTAAGTGAAATGTAATAGTTATTTACGATACAAGTGGCAGAAAATAGGAAATTCGCAACGAGTGGTGATAAAATTAAAACTCGACCGAAGGGAGTGTTCTAAATCGACACGAGTTGCGAATTACCTATTCGCACGTGTATCGTACAACGTTTTACAGTACATATGGCTCTTTAAAGTTTCAACATATGCACGGAAAGTGCTCATTTCCGCACTCGTGCGGAAAAGTAACACCATGTGTACTGTAAAATGTCTTTAGAGATAAATAAAGTTCTTTAACCACAAAAACGCGAGTGACGTGGGTTGTGGACTCTAATATTATTATTACTCTAAAAGAAAGAAGGCAAAAAATATGCCTGGTGAAGAAAATCTTCACCTTTCTTATACATCTGACATTAAACTTAAATATCGATCGCACCACTAATCTTGCTGGTCGATCACGTAACACGTAACGCATTGTACGCGCGTCAGGTAGATCTAAATGTCAATTTTTATATGCAAAAAAGTTGGATCTACCTAACGAGCGTTCGGAACTCATTACCCCCTTGGAATACACATTATTCGTGTTTGACAGAAATCAAGTTTATGTCCGTGTTCTAAAACAATTGAAGAGATACATTATATAATCTACATTTGTAGTATTTATATTTGTCCATATTTACTTTCACAACTCAGTAAATACCTATTTTAACTTATTCCAATATTTGCAGCGCATGATTATTTTAATTATGACTTGAACGCTGAATTGATAAGTTGTGTTGTGGTTTTGCTTTTAATTGTCATAGTACGAGTATTAAAATGTCACAAAATATCATTAATGACAAATATAAATTACCTAGTGAAAGTAGTGTAGATGTAGAAATGAAAACTGTAGTACATGTGCGGATAAATGAAGAGGTAGCGTTTGAAGATGCTTTAGTGTTGGCAGGTGAGTGTGAATTGAGTGCCCCAAGTGTTTGTAGGTAGGTAACTATACTAGACGAAATCATAGGCATGTGGACCAACTTACTATAGTACAAATAAGGTAGAAGTACTAGTGCCTGACATGTCAACAGAAAATACTTATTTGAATCACGATATTATGCTCATTTAAGATGTATTAAACAGTTTCATACGGTTTGGGAGACGAGGTATTTACTCAAGTTACTGATATGGAATTCGTTTCATATGGTGATCTTATAAAAAATCCTGATAATATAAGAATTAGGTAATCAATCCGAATGTACGAGTAAATGGCAGGCGGTTATGCTGGCAGTCCCAATAGATGTCATTTCAGTACAAATGTCATGAATAATAGACTGACATTTATTGGGACTTGAAGGTTTAACTCATTGTTCCAATTGATGGCAGCTGGTTTTAACAAATATGTTCATAACTTATAAATAAGTTATTTGTCTTGAAATTGTGATAAGAAATATTGAAGTCACTAACATTTAGTAACTTAAAAATGATGTCGTGATCAATCTTAGTTTATTATTCGCTAGTTAAATTATATTCGTCGAGTACTAGTACCGCGTCGGGCACTAGTACTTCTACCTTACCATACTCTTAAAATATTTGTATAACACAAGTTATCTCACCGATATCCTGAAATGTATTGATAAAAATACGGACTTTAATTCGGACCACAGTTAAGATCTAGCGTCATATGAACACCCGCAGGTACGTCTACGTACGTTAGGTAGATCTAAATGTCAATTTTTAAATGGACAAATGACAGTTGGATTGTCCTAATGTTCGTTCGAAACGTTACGCGAGTACCCCTCCGGTTGTTTGAAGGTGCATGAGACCAATCCCCCAATCCATCATAAATTGCGCACATTATTGCGCAATTTGTTATTTAATAATTGATTAGGAAGTTACACGCATACAGTAATTATAAATTGCGCAGTAGAATGTTATGGTCTGAATCTACTAAGCAAAATTGATAATAAATGACACTTGTAATTTTTAGGTATATGATACCTAAAAATTATAAAATTGATGGTTTAGTTTAGTTTTAGTTTTGTTAATTTTTGGGGCTCTCATTCAAATCCGCGTCACGACCTCCGTGACAACATGCTGAGTAAGGGACTTATTTGGATGGTTAGCAAAAAAATTGTACATAGTTAAGGGCTTTAATCTAATGATGCTTAAACTTTTTTTCCATTGCCGTTACACAATGGAAGAAAGTTAAAGCTTTGATAAGATTAAGGCTCTTACTTAACTATATACAATTTTTTTGCAATTTAGCATATTTTATATTATGCTTGTAGGTACCTCTTTCGATAATAAACATGTATTTTTCTTTACTTAGTGTGCTATAGTACATTGTTTAACGAGGGGCGTAAGTGGAATATTGCTAACGAGAGTCTATTAGAAGCCCGACGCCGAAGGCGGAGGGCTTTTGATGACTCGAGTTTGCAATATTCTTACGCCCGTGTTATACACAATGATTTTCATCACATTTGCGAGGAAATAAATAACAACAAAATACAGAAAAATCTAAGTTTCATACAGCCGCACCAATCAAAAATTGACAACTTCACTTCCAGTTCAGTGCTAGTGGAGCGCGCAGCTCAATATTTCAACCAATCACAGAGCAGTATTCTTGCGGGGCGGGGCGTCTTGACCAACTAGATTTTTTTATTCAACCAATCACACAGCAACCAGATTTGCTTAAGCCAATCAGAGGGTTCTATATTGTAAAACTAAACTTAACAGCCCGTGGAAGGTAAAACGGCTATAACTGCTCTGTACGCTCGCAAGTAATAACGCCATTGACGAGCAAGTGTGATGAAAAATAAATAAATTGTTATTCTTATCTTATTCTTACATGATAAATGCACGTTGTAATGTTGATTTGTTCTTAGTAGACGGATTCCTTATCTTTGCTTTGACCTTAAACTATAGCCAACACATAAATAAATATTATTATGATAGGCAACCTCGTATTTCGATTTAAGCCAGCAATGACTTTTCCCTTTGCCGATGTCTCAATTTAAGGGCGGCTATCGCCCCAGTATCAGTCAATAATAAATATTTAATACTATTTTGACGACAAGCCTGGACTGATGACCTAGTAAAGGTCGCGGGAGTCCGCTGGATGCGGGTGGCGCAGGACCGGTCAATTTGGCACTCTCTGGGGGAGGCCTATGTCCAGCAGTGGACGTCTTTCGGCTGATATGATGATGATGATGATGATGATGATTTTGACGACTGGTTTAGCCTTGACTAGTGGGTAGTGACCCTGCCTTTAGAGCCGATATGGTCGGGTTCAAATAAGTAGGGCTAATAATTGGGAGATATCCATGAATATTTGTTAGGTACTGAATCTTGGATGTTTTCTTACGTATTTAAGTTTTTATATTAAGCTTAGTATTTCGTAGTTTCGATATCAGTAAGATTGTCCCTTTAAATTAATTTTCTCAAAGATGCAATTAATAATTGACCTTTTCCTCAGGTACAGTCAGCATCATAGACATGTATACACATTTCGACCTTATGTCTAAGTAATAAAGTCATAGAATGTATACATGTGTATGATGATGACTGTAAAACAAGCTGCAAAGCATCTCGTTGAAATTTGACAACATTATTGCGTTCAGCCTAGTAAAAAAACTTGGTCTTTTTTAATTTGATTGCATGTTTGAGGAACGCACTTTACATACCACGGCGTGAAAAGGGATTACCAGCCTCGTATCCCTATCCTATCGACAAGTATCTGCTTATGTAGACAAGTAGGCATCGAAAGGTTACAAAAAAAATTATGTGGCACTTGACTCGATCATTGCAAGGCCTTGCGAGAAGATCTTTTTCATACGAGGACAGACTCAAACATTTTAAAATTATATCTCTAGAGAGTCGTAGACATCTACTAGATCTTTAATTGCTTTCTAAACACAGCTCCTTAGTAGTTTTCGGTTTTCAGTCTCTCGTAGAATTCCACGTGTTGCTGCCAAGCCACTGTCTTATCCCCTGCGACGAACTGTGTGGGCTCTTCCTCCCCTCTACCACGATTGAGCAAACTACTCAACAAATATAACGATTCTATCCACATAAATTTTGATCCAAGATTAGGAAATTATTCACTTAGTTAACTAACGTCAATTGGGTCGTTCTTCTTTTCGACCGACAATAGCCTGTCCTTCGTCTTATTACGGCATCTCATTTGAGTAATGATGTTTATGGTTTTATAATGTTCGAATGAACGTCCATATTATTTTATTAATTAGTGATAAATAATATTTCACTTTCTCTAACTAGCATTTTTTTAAATGTTTGTTTTTTTCGTAGAATGCCGTGACAGAGTGGTAAACCAAAATGTTGTCCCCACTGAAATAGTCCACTTTGTCACATGTTTTTTTTAGAAACCAACCGTAAATAAATATTTATATTGGCCAGAAAGTAAACTTTAATTAGTTCTAATGAAGAAACCTATGCATTTTTTTTTAAATCGCACTTCAAAACCACAATTTTCGATAGTTCAAAAACCAAAAAAACAGAAAAACCTCGATTCATTGTCGGTAAAAAAGAAGAACGACCCAATTGCTTTTTAGGGTTCCGTAGCCAAAATGGCAAATACGGAACCCTTGTACTTTCGTCATGTCCGTCTGTCCGTCTATCCGTCTGGCCGTCTGTCCGTCTGTCCGTCTGTCCGTATGTCACAGGCATTTTACAGAAAAACTATGAGGTGTATTTTGTTAGCCGCTACATAGTTTTGTAATTAAACGACAAAAAATTTTTTTTGCCGTGCACTCCATACATAAAACTGAAAGTCAAAAAAAGCATCAATCGATAGGCCTTTCAAAATAAATATAAGGTTTCTCAGCATTTTTTTGATTAAGTAAATAGAGTCGGAGATAATCGCCACGAAAGTCACTAAAATTGTGTCTCCCCCCCTCTTATTTTTGAACGGTGTATTTAAAAAGTTAGAAAAAAATCATGGACCTGGGGCTTATTAAATTCTTTCACCGAAAATTATTTTGAACAAGATCGGTTCAAAGGTTTTCGAGATATCGCAGAAAAACTGCCTTTCTTAAAGGATGTAAGTGCCGAAAGATTTCTGTGTCGACACGACCTTTTTAATAGGCACGGAAACCTTCGTTTTGCGTGGTCCGACACGCACTTGGCCGGTTTTTCTCTTTTAATTAAGTTCTTGTTTATTTTGGCATGCTGTGTTTACCTGTAAGTAGTTATACATTAAGCATAATACACTTTGCTATATACTATTTGTAAGTATCAAATGTAATAACTGTTGGTGAACCTTTAAATAAATAAAGATATCTGGAGCCGTAGCATGGTTGGCCTTATCACGCGACAAGTGACAAGATAGGGGCGTCGTCTCGTTCTATCGAACGTTGTCAGCCAGTGACGCACGCTCTATCCTATCACCTATCGCGTGACAAGGCCAACCATGCTACGGGGCCTGCTGATAATAGACAAGCAGACTACTAGGCTACTAGGCTGAGAATCGCTATTTTCGTCCCTCTGCAGCAATGTAGATATCAATTTTGCAGGTTTTGGCAAGTACAACTACAGATTGCTGATCCTCTCCATCTACTCTTTGCTGGCGGCCATTGCCGAGGTGTTCAGCGTTGGCATTATCGTGGCATCCAGCCAGTGCGATCTGCAGCTCGATGTTTTCCAAAAGGGAATTATCGGATCCGTGCCTATCTTGGGTACGTTTATAAATAGCTGCCTGCGAAGCAGATATTGCTGCGCGTTCTGAGTTCAAAGGCAAAGTGCAAATATTTGTGTGATGAATGTATGTTTTTGAGTCTTGTTTGTTTGCCATGTATAGAAGTATATCTATCATTATTATGTTGATCACGTCTGATAATTGTACTACACATTTAATAAAATCTTTAGCGCCTAGTAATAGAATAACGGGCAATCAAATGTAAAGTGTCATCCTGCGAAACAGGCATGGCCTAGTGCAGGTGACACGGGCAATCTCATGAATCTTAAGCCATAATAAGTGTTCGGTAACCAGTATGTCACAGAAACCATGTTTTGTTTAAAATTGTGTCACTGTATAAATAAACTATTTTGATTTTGATACGTATTTATCGTCGTCTACTGACTACAAGACTTATCGAGATTGCTTATATGGGGCAAATTTGGTTGATTGCAAAATTGTCTCCATATATTTATTAATATACATATTATGAGTATGAATTTGCAATACTTATAATTTTATCTAGCAAATATTAAGAACCCCAAAGAAAAGCTAATATGAGAAGAAAAAGAAGCGGGTTGTGTCGGAGATACAACCGTTAAGTTTAAGTGGATACTTCTTGGTTGGCTATGGAACCCTAATAAAAAAAAGTGCGAGTCTGACTCGCGTACCGAGGGTTCCGTACTGAGCAAACTGTACTTTAAAAATCACAGAAATTACAGAAATTCACTAAAATCTGTATAAGTACAGATAAATCGTTATATATCGCAACATTGACTGACGCATCATTTGATTCGCGATACATTGAAAATGGCGGTCATTTCAGCATTATTTTCATGTCCGCCACCAAATAACATTTTGCGATTAACAACTAATGACAAATAAAGAAGGATTAAAACATGTAAGAAACAATTATTTGAAATCAGATTAGGCTTCTCTACAAAAAGTTATTCCGGAAGTCACGTGATATATTTTGAACTGTACCCCTATACAAGAACGCGAGCAAAGAAGTATCCACTTCAAAATACGGTACGTATTTGTGCTAACAAGGCACACGCTAATTATTCTAAAAATTATTCTATAAAATATGTTTAGAATTTAGATAAGTCATTAAGAACGTGTGAGATGAGAGAATGATTGCGTACGTGTAGCGACTAGTATATAAGGCGACTGTAGGTACTTAGTATTTAAACTCTATATTGAACACTATAGTAAATTTTCATCCATGTATGGAAAGGGCAAGTACGGCCAAGGACTTTAATTGTTGAGCCATTTAGGTGTCAACTAATTCTGGTTTTCTATGAAGCTATGAAAGGTCCAGTATAAAGGGAGCTCTAAATGGTTCAACAATTAAATTCCGTGACTGTACAAAGGCGAACGTATCCCTTTAAGGGATCTCTTTCAGTTAACCTTGTTTGTCTTGCCTTGTTGTATAAAAAGTTAGTTTAAACGTTGTCACCAACGATGCTGGCTGAAAATCAGCGCTGTAGGCGTCTGACACCTCAGCATAATGCTGAGCCAGTGTCCGGTTCACTGCCGCAGAGACACACTTTGTTTCATTTTATATGTTTCTCTTGTTTATTTTATTGTTTAATATGTGTGTCCTGTGTGTATGTGAATAAATGTATCTTTCTTTCTTTCTTTCATTTATCTTGCAGGTGTAATCGCAAGCGCTCATTACTGGGGCTACCTCGCCGACACCCGCGGTCGGTTGTACACCTTACATATTACCATTATTGGCACTGCTGCTGCTGCTTTCTTGTGCAGTTTTGCCAATCACTGGCTTTTCCTAATGTTAGCTAAATTGTTGTCAGCGATATTGTAAGTATTATCACCAGACATAGAAGTTTTTGTGGCAAAGACGTCAATTAACTAAGGACTTCCTTCCGATATTAAATTTATCGATAACTATTTGAAATACTTATTTCGAAGTGACATTTCATAGTAGATAATTTTTTTTTTCATTTATTTATTCATTTTAACAATATACATTGTGTCTGAAATATGTCAATCTTAAAAATAGTAACAAAAAAACTAACTCTATTTCAATTAATTATAAATATAAATTTTCAAGAGCCTATGTTATCAAAATCATTTAAACTTAACTACGAGTATGCCAAATAATAATTGTAATAAATAAATGTCACTAAGGTTCCAAATAAATAAAATAATGTTATAAATTATCAAAATATTTAAACTTAACTACCAGTATGTCAAATAATTATTGCAATAAATAAATGTCACTAAGGTTCCAAATAAATAAAATAATATTATAAATTATCAAAATCTTTTAAACTTAACTACCAGTATGTCAAATAATAATTGCAATAAATAAATGTCACTAAGGTTCCCAATTAATAAAATAGTATTAATCCCGGCCCTGATTACAGAATTCCTCTATTGAATAATAACACTTCCTCAGCAAGAAAGACTTTATTGTATTAATTATTAAGTAAGTTCACCGGATAAAATTAAAATTATCTAAAATGCTGATCACTACCCATAGTACCCATCAATGTTATATGTAATTTAAGTAATTCGTAGACGTACGTTTTAGGGATTTTAAAATTCAACTAAAGTTTTATTATTAACGTGCTTCTTACAAACTCCTTTTAATGCTATTCAACCGATTTCCATACAAAGTAAATTGACACCCAGGAGTGCCTTGCAACAAAGGCCAGGTTTAGGTAAATTGTATGACATTGTGTGGCATAATAGTATACTCTGATATAATACTTACCCAGTTTTTGGAAAATTTGAACAAAATATATTAATATATCTCATAGTCATAACTGTTATAAGAAAGTACAATTTATCGATAAATTAAATATCGTTGGGAAGTCCCTAGGACCATTTTATTCGTGCCACATAAACTTCTATGTCTGATTATCACATTATTCAGTTCTTTTTCGTTTGAGTACAAAGTAATTCAATTATAAAACTTCATTGGATTCTAATAATGGAAATATTCTCATTTCTCGCTCGTCACGTGTTTTTAGACGACAAGCTGCCTAAAAAGTTCTTAATTAAAAAATAATAATAATAATTGGATCCCGAACACACTCAAAAGTTTTTTTTTACTGTACATACATAGAATGTTTGCTTCTAGTATTCCATCTGCGATTTTGACAGTAAATTAGAAGTTCGTGCTTTCATATTCAAAATCGGAATGTCAGGGATATCAAAGTGGGGATTATGTTCCTTCTGTCAAATATTGCGAATGGAATCCGGTCCTTGTTATTGCAACTTACATTATGCTTTAATATACTTACTTACGTGTGTTGCCAGTGATGACATATGGCACTGAAACTTGGTCGCTTACTATGGACCTCATAAGAAGGCTCAAAGTCACCCAAAGGGCAATGGAGACGCCTATGTTAGGAGTCTCACTGCGTGATCGCATCAGAAATGAGGCTATCCGCAGCAGAACCAAGGTAACCGATATAGCCCTCCGAATTGCTAAACTTAAGCGGCAGTGGGCGGGGCACATTGCACGTAGAACCGATGGCCGTTGGGGCGGAAAGGTTCTCGAGTGGCGACCACGTACCGGAGGGCGCGGCGTGGGTATTAGGCCCCCCACAAGGTGGACTGATGACCTGGTAAAGGTCGCGGGAGTCCGCTGGATGCGGGTGGCGCAGGACCGGTCATTGTGGCACTCTCTAGGGGAGGCCTATGTGCAGCAGTGGACGTCTTTCGGCTGATATGATGATGATGATGATGATGATGATACTTACTTCTGTAACAGATGATGATACTTACTGTACAGTCCGCTGGATGCGGGTGGCGCAGGACCAGTTATTGTGGCATTCTTTGGGCGAGGCCTATGTCCAGCAGTGGGCGTCTTTCGACTGATATGATGATGATGATGATGATGAATATTATGCTTATGCCGTTTTAGTGCGTGTGGAACGAATGCCGTTATTTACACATTGCTCGGAGAGAGCACGTTGGAAACACACAGAGCACGGTTCCTCTTATACGCTACCACAGGGATCATGGCCAGCCAGGCTGTCATCTGTGGTGAGTATCCATTGCGGCTAATCCCTTTGAGTAATTATATATGGACATCTCGACTAGATTTTTAGTAACACTGCGCAAATAAAGAAAAAAAGGGAGAAGTGTTACGTCACGTAACACTTCTCACTCCAATGCGTCGAGCTGCCACGGCCGTCCGGCACACACTGAACGCGTTAGGGCCAATTGGCTCTAACTGGTGTTACAAAAAATCTAGTTGAGATGTCCTGTCTAGTATACATAATTATACAAAGGCTCTGACACCTGCAGAACTCTTTTCACTCGTAATACATACAGAAGCATCTTGTCAACTCATTTTATAAAAAAAAACATACCATACCATCCGAAAGAAGTTTACATTTTTCAGGACATACTAAGTATTACTAACCTTAACCTATTTATATATTCGATTACGTTATGTGTTTTAAAATTTGTATAAATCAGTACATGACTTTCGGAATACTGATGCTTTTAGACAAATGACACTTCGGATTTTTTATGTCTATTTTATTTTTCTTCACCGGTTCCGCTCCTAATGACATCGAAATCGCATAAGACGAGCTAACTACAGTTAATGATGACATCAACTGTGTTTTATTATTAAAATAAGCCCTTACGGGGACTGGCGCTCCCAAATTCAATATAACTCTCTTCAGTCATAAAGCTCTCATTATCTAACTTATTATTTTTCAGCAATAGCATTTCCGACACTGCAACTGAGCTTCGTCTACTACATTCCGTTCCTAGGCTTCTCCTACCGGCCGTGGCGGTTGTTGAATCAAGTAATTGCCTTCCTCAGTGTCCTCAATTACTTCCTCCTGAAGTGTTATATTCTGGAAAGCCCCAAGTATCATATTTCCAGAGGCGAACATGACAAAGGTCTGGATGTGTTGAAACAAATATTTGCCGTGAATAGTGGAAAAAAGAAGGATGAATTTAGTGTGAGTCCAGTTTATAACTTTATGGGTTATAACCATGTGAGGTATGAGTCAGTGTTTAGTCAAAGGCACAAGAGGTAGAAATTTGCGTCTTTAACACGTTCACGGACACAGCACCATTCTGAAAATTGTGTGATGTGGCACACAAAAAAATCATACATTTTGCCACATCACTGTTTAGGCAAATATTGTGCCGCCGCTGTTTCGTCTAGGTATGTATATAATTTGTTACAAACTCAAACTCTCCTCTTGTGGCAGCACGGCCACAGCAGTAACGTCTACAGACGTATTGTGACTCAGCACGCGTCATTCCCCTCATGTAAAATTGAGATGGCCCTTTAAGCTTTTGCTGCGGCACTAGGAAAAATTGTAATGTACCTAAAGCGGCACAACATGTCCGCCTTCATTATAATCCTATGAGAATTTGTCGCCCGTGAACGGAGTGGCAGATTGGTCGCGGAGAAGATCACCGGCCACAGCCGTAGTGTCGTATCACGAGGCTCTTTTACGCCTGTGGCCGTACTGTCCGTGAACGTGTTAATAAACGATGCAACGTAGATTCGGTGCATAATACAGAACCTAGTGATGGATTGATGGGTGTCCCGAACGCATTTTCACCCATTGGGTTTTTATCCCCATACGCATTCTGCCACGATCGTGTTCAGCACCTATCTAACAAATCTTAGTACAAAATGTTTTCGCTAGAGACTGGTAATCAAACTACGTGGAAGCCAAATAAATATGTTTCATTTCTAGAGCTCGCTTCCACAGAGGCTGAACTTACGTCAAAAAATAAGCCAGTTGATCCTTCTTAATGTAAAAAGAAGCGGGTTGTGTCGGAGATACAACCGTTAATTAAGTTTAAGTGGATACTTCTTTGTTGGCAATGGAACCCTAATAAAGAAAACCGGCCAAGTGCGAGTCTGACTCGCGTACCGAGGGTTACGTACAGTTTGTTTTGATTATTTAAAGGAATCTGCTATTAGGGTGTACCCGTAAAATATATATCTGGAATTATTCACTAGAATCTGTATAAGTACAGGTAAGTCGGTATATATGGCAACATTGACTGACGTAGCTCATTTGACTTGCGATACATTGAAAATGGCGGTCATTTCAGCATAATTTTCATGTCCGCCACATAAACTAAATAACATTTTGTTATTAACAACTAATAGCAAATAAAGAAGGATTAAAACATGTATCAGATTAGATCAGATTGCAAATTCTGCAAAAAGTTATTCCGGATGTCACGTGATACATTTTGAACTGTACGTGTACCCCTATACAAGAACGCGAGCAAAGAAGTATCCACTTCAAAAATACGTTACATTTCTGTATAGTCCAGGCAATGAACTGACAACTTGTATGGAAAAAATGACATATTTGGAAATAATTTATAATAACTAATTTTTTTTGTGTACCTAGTGGCAAAATCCAACAAAAAATCAGACATCAAAAAAATCAATATTTAATTAGCTCCTAAAAAGTCCGGATAAATATTTTTTTTTTTTTCATCTTTATTTAGGTTCATTTACATTTGCTTTAAAATATTCAATATAAATAAAATAAAAAAGACAACGAATGTTTAATTTAAATCTATATAATTACTTCCGGGTGGAAAGTTTGTTGGATTCTTGAATAAAGCATCTTAGAATAATGTTTTAGAATGAATGAAACAAAAAAAAACGCTATTATAAATTAATGTTTTTCGAAACCGTATTTTGCCTCGGCTAGTAGGATGTTTCTGTTGGGGCTTCAAATGCTAGAATCATCCGTTATCCTTAAAGGGGACTATCTTTACTATCTACTTATACTACCTTTGGCCTTATGTAGATTTAATTTTTTTTTCAGGTAAAGCAAATCATTCTTAATGAAGACGAGAACAAGACGAAGAGCTCTAATTTTTTCCAGTCGGTTTGGAACCAGACGGCGCCTTTGTTTCATAAGAAGCATCTCAGAAATACGGTGCTCATTTTTGGCATTAGTGTACCCACTTATTGCATGTGAGTATTATCAGACATTTATCTAACTTTTCAGCATTAATGGTGTCACAATAATATTTTGGTGATTGTACAGGTTTCACAAAAGAGTTTATTTTTATAATTTGGCAACATTTAAACTTCTTCAATTCTTTAATTTTAGAACACCCCCATTCTCCGTGTGGATGCCGTATATATTCAACAGCTACCAAAACTCGGGAGTACCAGGGATGACTTTTTGTGAAATATTTCATACACAAGAACTCTCAGAAAATGATACAAATGTTGCTGAGCAGAGCGAACTAGTAAGTATTATATACGAGTATAATTTTTTTATGAATGAATGAATGAATGAATGAATTAATGAATGTCGTTTATTCACCAGAAACATATGGTACATACAGATGTTACAATCAATTAGCGTCCCTAAATATGTTTCCCCAAAACAGGCATGTGAAAATTTTATGTCATAAGTTAAATTAAGAATTGTAATATAAAAATGAATGAATCCAATTAAAGCTGAGTACTTATGCTTTGTTTGTTCAAAATTAAAATTAAAATATATCAATCTGTTTTCAAAATCAGCATGACAAAATAAGTTAAAATAAAATTTGGTAAAAAATTATAGACATCGCAAAAACCACAAATAAGATCGGCAACCGCAATTCCCTAACTGTCTTTGTTATTGTATCTCCCTCTCTGTCGCTCGAATATGCAAGTGCGATAAAAGTAAGAGTTAGTTATCCCTAAACTCGAACGAAGTTTGCGTTTCGCGGTTTACATTGAGACCTCATTCATTTATTTGAGATAATTGAAACATGAAATTTACTAAATGAGTTATAATTACTTGAAAAACCGCATTGAGTTTAAAAGATATCGTGAAAGTGAATACCGCCTTTGAAAGAAGTCGTAGAAATAATGCTTTCAGATAGATCAAAAGAAATGAGGCTATCCGCAGCAGAACCAAGGTAACCGATATAGCCCTATGAATCGCTAAACTTAAGTGGCAGTGGGCGTAGAATCGATTCGAGTGCCGACCACGTACCGGAAGGCGCGGCGTGGGTAGGCTGGTAGGCCCCCTACAAGGTGGACTGATGACCTGGTAAGGGTCGCGGGAGTCCGCTGGATGCGGGTGGCGCAGGACCGGTCAGTTTGGCGATCTTTGGGGGAAGCCTATGTCCAGCAGTGGACGTCTTTCGGCTGATATGATGATGATGATGATGAAATCAATGTAGAACTATCAATCACCGCGTTATTAGGTATGTCACAATATGTGTTTTGTAATGTCTTTGCGTTATTTCCTCACATGTTTGGGAAAAGCACTATATTCAATCAATCAATCAATGGCATTTATTTCAGGCTTTTGGACCCATATGTGTTAGTATACCATATTTACTCGGAACCCGCGCTTCGGCAATAATGTACTATTGTTGTCTGTCTGTCCGTCTGTCAATCCCCTTTTTGTACCAGGCGCAAGTTTGCGATGACACCATAGCCCCCTTTACCTTCGCCGCCATCACCGGCTTCGCCTGCACCATCACCACCGTCTCCATCGTCAGCTCCATCATCGTCAAGCACATCGGCAAGAAGTGGACGTACGTCGGCTTCCATCTGCTGGTCACAGTCATGGCCGTGGTCGTCGACTTTGTGTCTATCGACTGGGGCGTGGCAGCTTTCACCGGGATGATGTGCAATATGGTCTGCATGGGCATCACTACCAGCTACGCTGTCGAGCTGTTCCCGACGTATATGAGGTAAGCTGTGGCGATTGTGAAAAAGTTGCTAGTCTCTCTATCATATAATGACACGGGGGCCCTACTTCTTATTAAGTAAAACTCAATTCTGCACACTAACTGACGCACACATACACACACACGCACTCTCACACACACCCACGCGCACACAGCCACACAGTTTGCGCACGCACTCTTAAATGTATAATGCTTTTTATTACTTGCTTTTTTAAATTCATTCTGATTCCTTGAATCCATATAGACCTGCGGCTGAACAAAACTGGGTTTCGATAGCATTAAAGTTTTTTCTTTTTTGATATGTCGTTGGAGGCATGTTAAATAATACTTATGTAAAAATGTAGAAATTTTTAGGTTTAGATTTCGGCTATATTGAAATATTTAAGTTTTTTGCCAAGAACTATGCAAATATAGAATTAGAGTCACAAAAAACTGTAACCTATCCAATAACATTTTAATTTCTTTACTATATTCTATTTTTAGAAGTCTGGAACATCTGCGTTCTGGTGAACGAAAAAATGCTTATAATTCCGAAAATAAAGAATTAGAGTCGCTGATATTGCAAAATTATGATATTATCGATCCACTTCATATACTTGAAAAAAGTTGGAGGTGTAGACAATCGGCTTGTCTAGATATTGATTTCTAGCTAAGCAGTATAACCAATATTGAATTAGAGTTTGTAGAGTTAATAATAAGCAGGTCATGATAATGATCTCTGTTACCAAACAAAAGTTTATAAATATAAAATCACGGCGACACTAAATACTGATACGTAAGCATTCCGGGCCTATATTAATACATTTCAAACTCGCTGTATGCGCGCGCCGCGCTGCGCACTGTGCCACCAGACCCCTATTCCGTAACTGGTTTTAAGTTCACCTCAACGCTCACCAACAAATATATCTTGATACTGCGGTGCGTAGTAGCTAAGCGTAGGTAGAGGTCTAGTTTCGTTAGGTGACGCTGTTTTAAGTTCACCTCAACGCTAACCCACAAATATATCTTGACACTGCGGTGCGTAGTAACTAAGCGTAGGTAGAGGTCTAGTTTCGTTAGGTGACGCATGGGGTGAGGCGCATGAGCGCGTAGCGAATAACGGCAGCGATCAGTGGGGGCGGGGTAGTGGCGTGCCCTTGACTCCACGTCAACCTGCGTCCAGATTCCATAAAAAAATCCGCAAAGCGTGTTTTAAACTAATACCAACCGAAAATAGTTAAACTTACCCTAATTTATTAGTATAGGGATTGCCCACGGTTTTGTTCGCGTAGAACTCGTTATCGTGTTATAGAAATAATTGATATGAAAATTATCATACAAATGACCATTCTCTGCAGAAATACCTACTAACAAATGACATACAATGTATTTTTTTTGCGAAGTGGCCAGTAACAGTAAGCTATAGAATAGATGGGTAGTAAACCGCAATTTACCTACCACATGAAATTGTTTTTGTATATTCAGGATGTAGGGTCGGTTCGCCGGTTATCGACCACCTAATTTAGTGTGCCAGTTTGCGACCACTCAGGTAAATTGGTGAACCGAGAGGATATTTTCTAGTTTTTTCAGTAGATTCCTGCCTAATAACTACATTAACTAGGTACTTAGAGCCTGTTCAAATCTATATATATAAAAGAAGATTCTGACTAATTCATACACGCACAGCCGAAACTACTCCGACTAGAAACATGAAATTTACACCCAAACTACCTTTTATAAAGTTTTTTTGGAACAACGGATAAGAAGGGATTTTAAGAAATTCCACCCCTAAAGGGGGTTAAAAAGGGGTGCAACGTTTGTATGAGGGACACTTTTTTTTGAGCTAGAGACTTAAAGTTTTGTAGAAAGATAACTTATTAAAATACAAAAAAGTACTTTCAGCGTTTTGGAAAATTCTATCCCTAAAGGGGTCATAAAGGGGTGCAAGATTTGTATAGGAGAAACATTTTTTTAAGCTATAGACTTAAAACTTTGTAGAAAGATTACTTATTAGAATACTAATAGTGCTTTCAGCGTTTAGGAAAATTCTACCCCTAAGGGGGTTAAAAAGGGGCGCAACGTTTGTATGGGGGAAATTTTCTTTTTTGAGCTATATACTTAAAATGTTGTAGAAAGATTACTTATTAAAATACAAATAAAGCACTTTCAGCATTTTGGAAAATTCTGCCCCTAAGGGGTTAAAAAGGGGTGCAAAGTTTGTATGGAGGAAACTTTTTGTTTTGAGCCAGACTTAAAACTTTGTAAAAAGATTACTTATTAGAATACAAATAAAGTCCTTTCAGTGTTTTGGAAAATTCTGCCCCTAAGGGGTTAAAAAGGGGTGCAAAGTTTGTATGGAGGAAACTTTTTATTTTGAGCCAGAGACTTTAAGCTTTGTAGAAACATTACTTATTAGAATACAAATAAAGTCCTTTCAGTGTTTTGGAAAATTCTGCCCCTAAGGGGTTAAAAAGGGGTGCAAAGTTTGTATGGAGGAAACTTTGTTTAGAGCCAGAGACTTAAAACTTTGTAAAAAGATTACTTATTAGAATACAAATAGTCCTTTCAGTGTTTTGGAAAATTCTTCCCCTAAGGGGTTAAAAAGGGGTGCAAAGTTTGTATGGAGGAAACTTTTTATTTTGAGCCAGAGACTTTAAGCTTTGTAGAAACATTACTTATTAGAATACAAATAAAGTCCTATTAGCGTTTTAGAAAATTCCACTCCTAAGGGGGTTAAATAGGGGGGTAAGCTTTGTATGGGCAACGATTTGTTTGAGCTACAGACTTAAAAGTTAGTAGAATGATTACTTATTAAAATAAAAAAGTACTTTCAGCGATTAGAAAAATTCAACCCCTCTAAGGGGGTTAAAAGAAGGTTCAAAGTTTATATGGGGAGCAAGAAATTTTTAAAGTAAAATTTCGGTCTTATCATGTAGTTATGTTAAGACTTCAAAACTAATTTCAGAGTTTTTTTTCAAATTCGTCCCTAAGTGTTAAAAGGGGTTTAAAGTTTGTGTAGAGAGCAACACATTTATAAAGTATGAGATTTGTAACTTTGGTTTTAGACTGTTTGTTTAAAAACTAGAAAAGGAATTTCATTGTTTTTTATATTGATGCAGGCCTGAAATGGAAAGAGGAGCTGGATGCCGTTGAGCATTCCATTTCTTCAGCCTCTTATGCTCTGAGAAGCCTGAGGGAGGAACTCACTAGACAACAACTTAAAGTCATATACTATGCGTTAGTAGAATCTAAGCTTAGGTACAATATCAGGCTCTGGGGAAATAGCTTTAAGTATAACCTTAACAAAGCTTTGGTTGTTCAAAAAAGAGCCATCCGCACTATTGTACGCATTCCTCAATGGATATCTTGTAGAGAACACTTCCTGCAATTGGGCATTCTAACAGTTCCTTGCTTGTATATACTCGTGCGGCTTACTATTTTGTCAAAAATATCTTAAAATATGAATCTATCGAAGAACAAGATTTGCGCCTACAAACACGAACAAAAAACATTACACAAAGTTTTTTCCCGAAGCTCAAAGTGGCGCAGCACAGCACAAAACATCAGGCTGTAATTTTTTTTAACAAACTGCCCCCTGACTTAAAAAATATCACAATTTATAAGGTATTTCATAGACAATTAAAAGCATTTTTATTGAGAGGGTGCTTCTACAGTATTGACGAGATTTTTGTGCGTGATATCTAGTTATAAGAATTAAAGACATGACATGTATTAAGTTAAATATAATGTACAAATTATAATTAGTTAAGCAATCTTTTTATGTATAATATTTAAGTAATTTTAATTTTAATGTAGATATTTCAAACACAATATTTGTATTGTTACTGAATAACTAATAAAAAAAATATATATAATATGGGGTTAAAAGAGGGTTCAAAGTTTGAATAGGGAGCAATCATTTTTCTAAGACGATAAAAACTTCTACGCGGACGAAGTCGCGGGCAACAGCTGGTGTTTACCATATCTTTAACTAGCTTTTGACCGCGGCTTCGCCCGCGTACTAAGCGAAATTTTTAACCGTCTACAAAAAAGGAGGTTCTCATGTTGACCCGTATGTTCCGATTGAATTGCAATGTAGCACAAATATTTTCAATAATTTTCATGTCCACAATATTAAATTTCAAAATCGATGCCATTTTCGTAATGAACGTTCAAAAAAGCAATAAAAACGACACCCATATTGATATTTAGATATTTCAACCCCATCGCACCCCAACAGGGGAGATGGTATTTCACGTCCGCCATGTTGGATTTTAAAATCGTTGTTATTTTCGCAATCAGTGACCTGATAAACCATAGAAACGATACCCATATTGATTTCAGACTGTCACCAAATGTTCCCCTTTTAGGGGTTGAATTTTTTCATCGTAAGCCCACGTGTGGCAATTTAATCGATAGGTCTTTTCAAAATAAATATAAGGTTTCTCAATGTTTTTGATTAAATGAATAGAGGCGGAGCTAAATCGCCCCAAAAGTCACTAAAATTGTGGCCCCCCAGGGATCGGAACCGGTTTTTTCAAAAGTCCCCGAAGTAGTCTAATATTTTGAATTATTTTAGGCTCTTAATGTAATCTCTTTAGGTAACATTTTCGTATTTTTAGACAGCCTGATCAAAAATGATATTATAAACCAAAGAACGAAATTGAACGAAATAAAACCGGTATTTTGGTATGGTGAAAATACCAGTATCCGATCCCTGTGCCCCCTCCTCTAATTTTTGAACGGTGTTTTTAAAAAATATAAAAATAATCATAAACCTATAGGGCTATTAGGGCTTATTAAATTTTTTCACCATAAATGATTTTGATCAAGATCGATTCATAGGTTTTCGAGATATTGCTGAAAAACTGCCTTCCTTATAGAAAAGCACGTAAGTGCCGTAAGATTTCTGTGACGATACGACCTTTTTAATAGGCAAGGATCCCTTCGTTTTGCGTAATCCGACACGCACTTGGCCGGTTTCTATAGATAACTAGCTTCTGCCTGCGACTTCGTACGCGTTTAAATTATGGATTTCATGATTATGATTCGTCCTAAAAGGGACGACATAAATTATACCCTATTAAATAATATCAATTAGAATTTTGGTCAAGTGCGAGTCGGATTTTAGTTTTCCCATACATTTTGTGACCCAACTCCTGATGAAGGCAACGAGCAAAAATATTTCGTCTCCATACAAAGTTTCATCCCCTTTTTCGTCCCTAAAAGGGATAAAATTTGACAATAATTATAGCCCTTGTCCTATTCTAATATATAAGGAACATATCTGGAAAGTTTCATGTACACTCATCGGTATATTTTGAAATTACGTGGAACGTACATCCATTCATACATCCAAATTTTTACGTTTATAATATTAGTAGGATGGTACGGAGTCCGACTCGCACTTGGCCGGTTTTTTACTGTTACTAAGTTACTACAAATAGTCAGTCCATATATCAAATTTTTTTTACTCATTTTGAAGTCAATAACTTATTAAATTCACATAATAATAACCGCATGTAATTTACCGTGCACGTAAACAAACAAATGATATGATTTGAAATACAAACGCAGCGCTTGCGCGGCGGAGCGGGGGGCGGGACGAGGTATCACTCTAGGGGCTCGCTCTAGGTTCCCGCGCGCCGGTACGTGGTACCGCGGCGTGGTTATTTATTTCGCGCCTATTTTAATAGATTATACTATTACAAGGCAATCTATACACAGAAATTTCTTACTTTCCATTATATGGCTGCATATATTATTTTATAGTATTAGACTAATCTTTACAGACTCTAATTCAATATTAGACCTTACAGGACAAAAAACGCTTATAAAAATTCTTATTAATGAAATCTTATCTCTAATTCCTCCAAATTTTTGGCTTTGTCTATTAACTTAAGGATTTAAAGATATTGTTGTGAATTTTTGAAACTTTAATTCAATATCGACAAAATAATAACCGAATTCTGGTTTGACCCAGTCGCTCGTTATTTTTTTTTCTACAAACTTAACAGCATAAAGCATCATACATATTATAAACGATGAAGCTTAAACTTTGCACTCTAATTCAATATTCACAAATCACCAATAAAAAAACATAAATACCTAATTTATACCTAACTCTCGTTCTAACTTTTCGTCATATTTTACAAATATGCTTAAAAATATGTCCCATACCATATAAGCATAACTTTTCCGACTTTAGAATTATCGAAACTTGTAGGGCAAAATTCCGGTCCGGCTACAGGGCTAATACTAATATGATAAATGGGAAAGTGTATGTGTTTGTTTGTTTGTTTGTTTGTCCGTCTTTCACGGCAAAACGGGGCGACGAATAGACGTGATTTTTTAAGTGGAGATAGTTGAAGGGATGGAGAGTGACATAGGCTACTTTTTGTCTCATTCTAACCCCCCACTTCCCTAAAATCCCCATTTTAGGGAAGTGGAAGTTTGTATGGAGCATTCCGCAATTCCGCAATTTTCAAGGTAGAACGCTAAAAATTGGTATGCGGAATATTTGTGACTAACAAAAAAATCGTGCATAACAAAATAGGGGATGGAAATTTGTGTGAGACTCCGCAAAATTAGTACTTACAGGTTCTATGATACAAACGAATAATAAAGTAATTTAACATGGGTATCGTTACTATGGTTTATTTTTCAAATCCAACGTGGCTGACGTGAAATACCAACTCCCCTGTTGGGGTGAGCTGGGGTTGAAATGTCTAAATATCAATATGGGTGTCGTTTTTATGGTTTTTATTATGGACGTTATTACGAAAACGGCGTCGATTTTGAAATTTAATATTGTGGACATCTATCTTAATATGCAGAGTCGATATGTAGAGTCGTTATGTAGACTCGATATGTAGAGTCGATATGTAGAGTCGATATGTAGAGTTGATATGTAGAGTCGATATGTAGAGTCGATATGTAGAGTCGATATGTATAGTCTATATGTAGTCGATATGTAGAGTCGATATGTAGAGTCGATTTGTAAAGTTGATATGTAGAGTCGTTATATAGAGTCGATATGTAGAGTCGATATGTAGAGTCTATGTAGAGCCGATAATTAAATAAAAGAAGAAACTGGCTGACTGACTGAAGAAACTGACTGACATATCACCGCACAGCCCAAACCGCTGGATCTAGAGATTCCAAATTTGGCACGTAGGTTCCTTAAGGGTGCACTAAGAAAGGATTTTTCAAACTTCACCCCCTAAGTGGGTGAAATGGGGGTCCAAAGTTTGTATGAGGAAACAAGTAAGAGTATTTCATTCGAAACTTCACAGGAGTATTCCTATCGATAAATGAATAAATATATGTTTCAGGTTTTTTGAGAATTCAACCCCTAAAAGGGGAAAATGTGGTGACAATGTCTGAAAATCAACATGGGTATTGTTTCTATGGTTTATCGGGTCGCTGGTCACTGATTACGAAAACAACGATTTTAAAATCCAACGTGACGGACGTGTAATACCATCTCCCCTGTTGGGGTGCGATGGCAATATGGGTGTCGTTTTTATGGTTTTTTGGGACGTTAATTATGAAAATGGCATCGATTTTGAAATTTAACATTGTAGGCATGAAAATTCTTGAAAGTATTTGTGCCAAATTGCAATTCAATTGGAACATACGGGTCAAACTGAGATGCAACTTTTTTGTAGACGGTTAAAATTACTTTTAGTACGCGGGCGAAGCCGCGGGCAAACGCTAGTAACTTCATATTGTTTTACAAATTGCACTCCAGGGTCCCAAGATTCAGGCTCAGCCTAGTTTGGGGTCCTCCTGGCATCTCATTTTATGTAAACATGTGTATTGTTAAGCAAATAAACGAGATTTTTTAAGATTGCCAGGTTGTGGTCGGTGGTTGCTGATGTCCACTTGCCTTCATTTATTAGATGTTGATCGAGGAGTGGAGAGTGTGAGTCTCCGATATGGCGCCCTATAGTGAATGTCGAAACAACACACAAAGATTACCAGCAAGTGACGGGGAATTAAAAAAAAAGCAGATTAAGGTTAACTAAAGTGATGTTTAAGTCACGTCTAACCTGTCAGTTTTGTTACTAAACGTATGCGATTGGTATTGACTGTTGGTTTTGTTACTATCCGTAACTGTACGTTTAAAGGGACAACAATGGCGCGCCCGAAAATGTAGTCCACATATAATGTCCATCTATTTGGAATAGGGTACACTCGACTTTTTTAATATTGATAAAATCGGGTTTTTCTACTTACAATCGAAAGCACTTTCGAATGTTATAGGAGAAAAAAAATGTCTCCAATTTTTTTATTCCATGCTGTTACCGTTTCCATACTAAGCTTGTGGTGGTAACGGAACGAAAAACCGAAAATTTTATGTAACATTTTGGACACTTTTTTACTCCTATTAGATGTATCAGATGGTTATACAAGTTTTTTAAAACTCATTTTCAACGTCCATATGCAATACCTTCTTTTATCGCTCATCTAAATCCTTCTAAACTGCCTTCCTTATATACGGTTACGTCCCACCGCTGGGCACAAACAGCCTCAATAAACCCAAGACTCCCACAGAATTAACTCGAGGCTATAATTTTGTTGTAAGACGCAGATGTGTTCCAAACTATGTGTTACACATGCGCCTCTCTTTATGGGCGTGAAATCCTGTTTTGTAACAACGGCGTATGTGGATATAAAAGTCCGTACTGTGGATACTAGATTCTGCCTGCGAATTTGTAGGAGTAAAAAGACATCATGGCTTATATAAGGCTTGTCACGAAAAAAAGTAGCCACTGTTGTCTAATTATTATTTTTTATTGCGAAAATCAAAAGTATAATCCAGAGGAATATTTAAAACTTTCTTAGGATTGTTTTTTCTGATGTTATAGGCATTTGATATCTGCACGCGCCGGCACCCACCGATAACACTATATTAAAGGGGCATAGACTATGACGTCACAATCCATATTCTCGGCGCGTTTACTATGGTCATTCTTTTGTAATTATCTCCTTAAAATTTGCGTTTAAATCTATACTTGTCATACAAAATATCACTTCTAATTCAATATTCTGTCTTACTATTATGTAATTTTATCCAAAAATAAAAACAAATTGAGTGATTTTAACGTGAGATAACAATACAATAGTTTTTTTTACATATATATTTCTGTTGTTATGATATTTCTACGTATATTATTCATCGATTAAGTGCAATTTATTCAAAATTGAAGTTCCATGCATATTCCTTATTGCATTTCCAAAAAAATATGAAAAGCTTTGCCTATAGGTTCTAGATTCGTTTTAATCGCAAAAGCTACGGAACAGATTTGGTTACACAAAATGTCTCTTACATATCTGAACAGGATATAGCCTATAATTTTTATGTGTTCGAAATCGCGGCCATCTTGTTTCAGATTTTTTTTTATTCGCCTATGCTGCGTTGTTTTAAGCCGAATACAGGATTCATAGTCACGACCAGACTAAGCCGCCGTTCACGAACATCCACATATTTTATCTGTTGTACCAACAACTATTGCGCTACCAGCTTAGCAAAAACGGCAAAAATATTTATTAAAATACCGTAATAGTTCTTTTGTTACAACGAAAAAAAAATCGGCCAAGAGCGAGTCGGACTCGCGCACGAAGGGTTCCGTACCATTATCTATAAAAACGGCAAGAAAATCATGTCTGTTGTATGGGAGCCCCAGTCCGACTTGCACTTGGCCGGTTTTTTAGTATTTGTTGTTATAGCAGCAACAGAAATACATAATCTGTGAAAATTTCAACTCTCTAGCTATCACGGTTCTTGAGATACAGCTGGTGACAGACAGACGGACGGACGGACGGAAGCGAAGTCTTAGTAATAGGGCCCCGTTTTTACCCGTTGGGTACGGAACCCTAAAAACAAAGGTTAGGACGTTATTAGTAAAGTGATAACACTGACAATCTAACCTCGTTACCTCAACTGGAGCTTAAGCTACGCTCTGCTGTACCTATAAGTCCTATAGCCAACAAGTCAAAAAGTCAAAGTCAAAGTGATTTATTCTTCAATTTAGGCATATTACGGTTCGGAAAGTAAACCTCTGCCTCGAGAAGAACCGGCGTAAAAAAATTTGCAATAATTATTGAATTGTTACGCTGGCAACGGCCTACTACTACTTAGGTTCACTTTAGGTTCCCCTATGAATAACCGTTCGTCGTCATTTGGTACAACTCCTATTTACCCCTAGCAAGTTTTAAAAAATATATTTCTGGATAGATCTACATATTATTAAAAAACCTGCTGTCCTGCTTTCATGTTTCTCATTAAAAAATCACACATTAATTATGTGAACTTTCAACCCCCATCTTAACTCCTTCAAGGGATGAATTAGAAAAAATCTCCTTATCAATGTTTTTGACTGTACATTAGGAGCTCGTGACCGAAGTCTTAAACGTCTAACTTTAAAAACGACATGTTTCCCATACATACTTTCAACTCTTCTTTAACCCGGATAATTTTTTATAATAATGCTAAATCATTTGTTTTGTTTTTTAGTAAGGAACCTACATAAAAAGATTCAAGTCTATAACTTTCCAAATAAACGATTTCCAACAACGGTTCAACCCCTATTTGACCCCCTTAAGGGTTGAATTTTGAAAAAAATCTTTCTTAATACACGTCCACGTACTGTAAAGAATATACATATATGTTCCAAATGTCACGCTTATCTCTTTAGCGGTTTAGGCTGTGCGCTGGCTATCGGTCAGTAACGCAAGAGTTTTATAATATGTATACATAACCAGGCCAAAGGGCGACATTTGCCCGACCGAGTTAACCCTCCTGGGTATATTTTAGCAAACACCACGACAGCCATTGAGTTGATTATGATGTATAGCAAAATCCGAAGATAGTTTTAGCATAACTTCCTTATGAAGCTACGGGCGGATCGCTAGAAATTTCATGAATTTAATAATTCAATTTTTATTAGAGACCAGATATTAAATATTTAATATGTTCAGAAATTATGATTCGATTAAGTTTTATATTATACTGCGGTGCCTCGGCAAATTATAAGACTTGCCTGGTGGTATGTTGACATCGCAGGCTATGTACTGAGCATCAGTAGTCTACTGTTACAAAGCGGGCAATAATATTTCAAGTTCAAGTTAACACGGCACGAAATCTTCTTTTGAATGTGTGTGTGTGTGTGTCAAAAATCAGTGGCGGCTACTCCAACGGCAAGAGCCTAGCTCTTAAAGAATGCTGATGATGACAAGTATTTATGCGCGCTTTGGTGTGTAGTACCCTGCCTACGAAGCTGAAGGTTCTGGGTTTGAATCCGGCTAAGGACATTTATTTGTGCGTGCATCAGGAATATTTATTGCTGAGCCATGGATGTTTTTTTATGTATTTATTTATCTATTTAAATATGTAAATATATCTTCGCCTAGTAGTCCTAGTACCCTTAGTACAAGCTTTGCTTAATTTGTGACTAGGCGGATTTGTCTAAGATGGTTTCGACATATTTATTTATTTTAATGCTGGCGCCTGTACACTTATGGCAGCCCCTTTTAGAAATACATGTGTGAGTTTAAATGCATGTTTTTTTTACAGAGCCATGGCTGTGGGGTTATCAATGATGTTCGCCCGGGCTATATCATTCATTTTTTTCAACATCATCGGAGTTCAGCTACTAACCAATTGCAGCAACTTCTTCCTATATTTGGCTGTGTTTTTATTCGGTAAGTGCCTCCTCTCAATCGTCAACACGCAAGATTACAATTTTTGTTATTTTAAATACATGAAAAATAAAAACATTACGCCGTTTGAACATTAAAAATCTTGGCGTTAGTTGTTCCTATGGCTATCACGAGCTGTGTCGCGGCGAGAGAGACTATCCGTCTCTTTCTAATTAGGACACTTAAAAACAAGACGGCTAGTCTATGATATATATCTAGGCCGTCCTGTGAGAGAACTATTACCCTGCCAACTACATACAACAAAGCGGTTTTGACGTTTCATAAAAAGTTGATGAGTTTCAGGACAGTCACAATCCCTATCGTCGTATGCAAACAGAAAAGAAATTGACACCTAAATAAAGAGGCTATTTTCACTAGAAAGCAAAGATTTGAGGATAATTTAGCAAAATACGAGTATTTTAGGGCAATTCCCCGAGTCGAGCCGTTTTGCGTGATTTCGGTGAACAATATTTTATTCACTATTTTGATATTAGACCTCCATACCAGTATTCAAAAACATAATTATTTATAAAAAAAAAATTGTGGTAAAGGCCTTCATATGAACCTTGTAGTTTCCGAGATAATGGAGTTTTTACTTACACTGAAATCAACATAGTGACTTAATATCGAAATTCTTGAAATAATCACCGAATTCAAAAATGTTTAAACAAAATTGAAATAAAAAAGTAAGTGGTCATATTATTGAATTCAGTGGTCAAAAAATACACCGAATTCAAATTTAAACGATATTTGCAAATTATAGAAGAAGCATAAATAGTACAGAAAAGTGATTTTCAATATGGAATCATAATTATACCTCTGGGCATAGCTTAGTCACTATTATTACAAAAAATATACATACACAAACCAATTTAACTGCTTCACCGAATTCAAAAAATCATGTAACCAAAACCACCGAACGGAGAAAAAACAATTATACTACTGCACTGCCTAAAGGCCGCTAGCCGACGTCGGCTCTCGTCGGTAAACGCGGTGAGCTATATGCGCATGCGGCGCGGGGTTCCTGGAGTATTTCTTTGTGATAATTCCATGGCGTTTTCTGAATACCACTGAGATCACGCGTTACACTCGGACGCGTAGAAAGAACGTTTTTATTCAGTGAGTTTATTTGATAAATTGTTGTAATATGAATTAAATAAGGGTCAAACTAATGTTGATTACGTAAACCGGTATAAAAATATAAACTAAAATTTCAATGTCGAGATACAAGTATAGTTTTTGTTTAAAACAACTTGGGTAGCGGACGCTGCCACTGAACATAATTTTTGGCACTATTTTTTTTCTTCAAACATGTGTAAAGCTACAGAAAGTTTTAATAACTGTCCAAGTAACAAAGAGGCTGAAGTTTATGTGTGATTTTATTCAAAAATATCAAACAACTCATTGATGCATGTTTGGCATTGGAAGCGTAAAATTGCCACCCCGGAGAAATGCCCTTTAGTAGATTTGATGATTTGTAAAATAGACCATTTGCTAAAAACGTAAAAAGCTAGACAAGTAAGTATTTCAGTCATGTTATTCATAAAGTAATATGTTTTTTATTTTCTATTTCAGCCGGTGCAATCTTGGGCCTGTTTTTGCCACCAGACAAAAAATCGTCTACTGTAAAAGAACTTGACGGCGCTTCCTCACAACACTGATAAGAAGACATCGTAATTTTGTAGCGTTCTTATTGAAGCGTATTGGTGTTCATGTAATTGGTTCAGACAGTCTGGATTGTATTGAGTAACTAGCTTAGGAAGAATGTTCAATAACGATGAAATACATTTTTTAATGCAGTTGCTCAAAAAATGCTACCTTACGTAGCTGTTTAGCGTGCGGAAAGTTGGTTTACGCGCACTAGTGCTTTACACTTTTCCTTGTACAAATTGTACCGTTAATTATTATGTCAATAAAAAATAAATAAGATATAACTGTATTAAACTGTATTAAACTTCATTTTTTTCAACTATATTACAATGATGTTACAGAATATTAAAATCTAATGAAAACGGGCTTTTTATAAAGCAGGAGCCGTGACCTTAATAAAAGTCAATTAATTAATTAAAATTCCGACTTCATACATTTTCTAAATCACATACAGCAAAGTAAATTGACAAGTGTAAATGTCAGCTCATAGTTTGTCTATTGCGACGTCATCAAGGTAAGGTTTTTTAGTTAGGATTTTGCAAATTTAATTGGGCAGTTTTTTTTTAATTTTTTTAATTAGGCAAGAAACAGTCAAACACTTACAGAAATTACGTTTTGTATGTTAAATAAAAGACCTTGAGTGTCATATTCTAAAATGACAATAATATTTTAAGTTAATCTCGCTTAGTGTAGGAGTGGCAAGAAGCCATTCGCAAATCGAGTAAGTACGTTTTGGCTAAATATTTGTTACAGAGGGAAAAGTTTAAAGTATTGGTGCATGTGTTCACACGTGTGTACATTTTGTGCGCGCTCGGGAACACTACACGTTTAAATGCAGTTAATTTCGAAGAGTATAAAACTAAAACTACAAGGACAAATAGTAATACAGAGAGTTTCTATGTGGTTATAAGTTATAGCATGGTAACTGGTGACCGAAGAGCTGGCGGCTTTCTCGCGCAACGCATCAGCATTGCAATTCAGCGAGGAAATGCCGCCAGCATCCTCGGTACAATGCCTCGAGGGCCTTTTTTAGATTTAACTTAGTTTTAATTTATCTTAGTTAATGTTAATTATAATCTTGTATTCACTTTTAATAAATATTAAACAGTTATAGCTTAGATTTGAAGTGACAAATAATTTGCGTTAAAACTTTGACAATATTCAATCGAGAAAATATCAACAACAAGTTAATTTACATAATAACGATTTGCTAATACATGCAAACGATTGCTAATAGAACATATTATTATGAGTTTTAATAAATGCCTGCGTGCCGGTATATTAATTACCATCTATAGTCATCACGCGTCTTGTAAAAGCGTTCTGTGACTTTCAGAACAAACGTGTAATCAGCCTAAACGCAGTATTCATGTTCAATTAGGAATGAACCGTAGACTGCATTTCTACATTATTTCAAAAGCGTATTAAGTCTCTTCATCAGAGTAGCATGAGCTACCATAGTTAATACGAAACTTTTCAAAAGATCGTGAAGACAACTGAACTGTCATTTTCACATACCTACAAAAAATGCCATTTAGATCTACCTAACGCACGTACAAAACGCTTCGCAATTGGGAATGGATGAAAATTTTAGAAATGCCTGATTATTTTTTTGATGATAGGAATAACCTTCCTTAGCACCAGAAAAAACTATCAGATTTGTATCAGCTGCGACAATTATTTTTGAAAAATATAAACAGTTTCCTCACTTACGTCAAGCACGGTAAATAGACACTTTCCTTGATCTGTCTCATATTACAAAAAAACTATCTTAAATATCTGTGGTAAACTGACACTGGTAATGACCAATGTAGCTGCTGCAAGTGTCAATATCATTGCCAGTGTCAGTTTACCACACATGTTTAATATATTTTTCTGTAATACGAGACCGACCGAGGAAGGTGCCGTAACTGACCCAAAACGTAAGTGAGGGAACTGTTTATATTTTTCAAAAAAACTTGACGCAGCTGAGAAATCTGAAACTTTTTTCTGGTGCTAAGGAAGGTTATTCCTATCACCAAAAAAATAATCAGGCATTTCTAAAATTTTCATCCATTCCCAATTTACCAGCTGAAAAATTTATCGACGCGGTCATTGTTAAGTTCCATTACGGGAGGTTTATCTGATTAAACTCATTTAAACATCAAATATGACTATTATGGAATGGACACTACTCTGACATGTGAATCGCTACTAAGCTTTCATAAAATAGAACATTTAAATTGCAAGTATGCTTGAACATAAGCTAAGTGATTCCCTGCCTCTATTTCCCCCATACATATTTGAAACACGCTACGTGCAAAACAGGCGTACATAGACTGAACTAAGATAATTTTAGGATTATCCTCCGTAGATGCTCTATTACTCTACGGGTTTATGGTCAATGTTTGCTCGCAGGCATCCGCCATATTTTACCGTAGCCCGCAAGACTGCCCGAATGGCCGTGGCGCTACTTTGACCACTTGTTTACGACGGAACTAAACCCGCAAATATTGTGCAACACGACATTTAGAGGGCAACAGACAACTTGTGCTGACCGTGGCGGAATAGTCGTATGTCCGTACAGGTGTTAACAACTTGTGATTTGGGTTGCAGACGTTGGTTGTGGAAAACTTTTGAATAGGTTGGTATTGTATTGAAACTTTGCCGGTGGCCTTCATGTATGTTGTCTGGTTTAATAATAATAATTTATTACGGCGCAGCGTGGGTAGAGGCCCCCCACAAGGTGGACTGATGACCTGGTAAAGGTCGCTGGAGTCCGCTGGATGTGGATGGCGCAGGACTGGTCATTGTGGCACTCTTTGGGGGAGGCCTATGTCCAGCAGTGGACGTCTTTCGACTGATAATATCAGCCGAAAGACGTCCACACTATCATATTATGATGATGATGATGACGGAAGTATTTCCATAACTCTTTAGTAACAAAGGTCTTACAATTATGTTAGTAGGTATTCCATTACAATTGGGAATGGATGAACATTTTAGAAGTGCCTGATATTTTTTTTTGGTGATACAAATAACCTTCTTTAGCGCCAGTAAAAAGTTTCAGATTTTTCAGCTGCGTCAATTATTTTTGAGAAATATAAACAGTTTCCTCAATTACGTTTTGGGTCAAGGACAGTCAATATCCACTTTCATTAATCTGTGGTAAACTGACACTGGTAATGACAAATATGCTGCAACTGTCAATATTATTGCCAGCGTCAGTTTATCACATATTTAGGATTTCTTTTTGAGACGGATCGAGGAAAGTGCCGTCCTTGACTCAAAACGTAAGTGACGAAACTGTTTGTATTTTTCAAAAATAATTGACGCAGCTGAAAAAATCTGAAACTTTTTTCTGGTGGGGGTGGAAGGTTATTTTATTCCTGTCACCAAAAAAATCTACACTCAATCAAAAAAAAAATGCTGAGAAATCTTATATTTATTTTGAAAGGCCTATCGATTAGTATCGATTGATTGCCACACGTGGGCTTACAATGAAAAAAAAATTGACTTGCAGTTACATATATGGAGTGCACCCCTAAAAAATATTTTAGTCACTTCATTACAGAACTATGTAGCGGCTAACGAAATATACCTATCCTCAAAATTTTTATTCAAATATACCTTATAGTTTTCGAGTTAATTATGCCTGTGATGTGATATACGGGCAGACACAGGTGGACAGACGACAGACGGACAGACGGACAGACTATTACCATTTTGGCTACGGAACCCTAATAACTGATATAAGAATAATATAAAAAATCTGTAGGTAACATATGGATGAACAGACACCGAGGTGATTGCTACCAATTTTGTTAATCAGGAGCCGTAGCATGGTTGGCCTTGTCACGCGATAGGTGATAGGATAGAGCGCGCGTCACTAGCTGACACCGTTCGATAGAACGAGACGACGCTCTTATCTTGTCACTTGTCGCGTGATAAGGCCAACCATGCTACGGCTCCAGTATTGACATTAATACACGTCCTAGTCTCTAGCGATTTCTGTGATTATTTTAACGTACGTCTTACGTAACACCAAATTCCCTCTTTTTTTCCTTTACTCAAATGGATTATCGCTGCTATAATGTTCCGCAAATATCTTTCCAGACTCCTAATTACCGTATGCAGGTCATAAATTGTTTTAAATCATGCCAGAAGCAGACACATTTCTATGCAATCATTTTAGCTTTAAGCATTAACTGGCATTATGTAGGATTTCACAACTTTTAAAGAAAAATGGATGGATTTTAGTTTCTTACACAAAAGATTACTCAGTTGGCTATCTAATTGCGGTTTGAACTACCTAGACCTACTGGGTGACAGTGGAGACTTGGTTTTCGATGGCTACTTTTTTACGTGAACAAGCATTAGACGCTAAAAATAAACTATCCCGCTTACGCCATGATATTATTTGCGCCATCAAGTCAAGCCCTCGAGCATATTCGGCGAGGAAATTGAAAGGTTTTTGCAATCTTGCCGCGAAACCCTTTTCGATCGAGTTTTTATTATAATCATAACTTTTCGCCTATACAGACATATTAACATAATCCGTATTGTTGTCGTTGTCACTTTGTGCGTTATTTTAGCAGACTGACCTAAAACATGTATGTATGAGAAATGTTATGAAGGTGAGTGAAGCGAAAGTGGTTTGTCAGGATCGTAGCAAATGGAGATCCGTGATCTCTGCCTACCCCTCTGGGAAAGAGGCGTGATTATATGTATGTATGTATGGTATGACCTAAAACAGTTTTTCTTGTTTAACCTTAGGTCATTTTTGCAAATTTGTGAGTTTGTATGTAATGTTTGGAACCATCATCCTATACCATAAAATTTCAATTTATACAATATGTGACCGGATAAAGGGAAAAGTAATTCTTCACCGAGAACTTTATACACAATAAAATTTATACTAGAAATACTTCGAAAGTACCTCAAAAGCTTCACTTTTCTCAGTTTATATTGATTGCGAACTTTTACTTAATATGATCTGAGAAGTTCACATTTTCACAAGCTTTATATTAACTTGATTTGTTTTATAGATTTTTATTTTTTACTCCATAACTCTGGCGTTTCTGGAGATGTAATTTACAAGAAAAATAAGGCACTTAGTTTTACTTTTTGTCATAGTAAAACCACATTCAAATCTCGTTGAGTCTAGATGCTACAGCCCTGCTAGCATAACTTGACTCTCGACTCTACTCGCGCGCGAGATAGACTGTCCGTAACTTTCTGATTAATGCTGTCAAAAAGTGACAGATAGTCTATCACGCGCGCGAGTAGAGTAGAGAGTCAAGTTATGCTAGCAGGGCAGGTTCTTTTATGTCGCTTCACGAGTATCTAACTTTAAAATATACTTAGTAATAAATCAAACTGTGAAACCTATCGGATTAAATACCAATCTTTGATTGAACAAACACCTTGGAAAATTCGGGGCCCTATCTAACTTAACTCGTTTGTTTTAAAACTTTACTTTGAACGTTCCAATTAACGAAAAAGACAAGTTCTCATGCGACGAAGAGACACGCCCCAACTTTTTAGTTGTACATCAAAATATCTAGACCACTTTAGTATCAACGGTAAGAATGCTGAAACCAACACTTAAACAAATTATGTACGTGCTGTGACACAACGACCCAAAGTGGATTTTGGCTCGTTTTTCTCCAGTCGTCGGCCATTCAAGAATTTTTGGACATCGTCACCCCACCGGCACCTAGGACAAATAATATGTAATAGTACAAGTACTACAGAAATTGCACTTCCTAGCAAAAACGGCGTTTAGGCATAAGAACGTGCTTACTCTGTGCATCTCTGTCCATCGTATACCTAACTTGTATTCATTCTTGTGATGAGCATGAACATTTGTTCCTGAGTCTTGGAAGTTTTCTATATACACGATGATTTTTTATTCGTGATCAGGAACCAATTTTTCTAATTCTGTAATTGATTCCGAACACGATTAAATCGTAGTTACCTAAAACAAACGTTCCTTTTTTCCTAAATAACATTTAATTAGGAATAACTTTTTAATGAAAAATCATTACCTAACACCCTAATGGTAGTTTAAATCTATGAACCTAAAACCTCCTTCAAAAATTTGTTTCATAAACCAACCTACGAACCAATTGTGTCTAATTATTAAATTAAACTGTCAATTGTCACATGCATGACAAGTAGATGTTAGTTTATTGACGTCAGACCTATCAAATTTCCCGCCAAAGCGCTTAACTTTACAAAATTTAGGGTGACCATACAATCAATCAATCAATAATTTTATTGCAACCATGGTGTTTAAGATCTTACATAAAAATATACAGTTTCACATGGGCCCTGTTAGGGCATGGCGTTCAGTGGATATTAGTGTTAATATTATCATTAAATTTTATTTACTAAACAGCGATTGTAATTGCGTGAGACCTCATCCATTGGAATCTGTTTTGGCTGGTTATTAATATTTTTCGACTCCTGATCACGGATTAAAAATCACCGTGTATATAAGTATTTGTATCTATTAAATATATCGTCGTCTAGTACCGATAACACAAGCCTTATTGAGCTTACTACGGGACTAGATCGTTTTGTCTAATATTTATTATTATTATAAAAAAAGGTCAGATTAGGAAAACAGTAAATGCGACGACCGCGAACAATACTCGAGCACAATACTCATACATATGTATTTTCCCGAGCCGGATCGCAATATTCAATATCGTCCACGTGAATTTCAATAGAGTACCTATCTTCAAGAGAAAATTGGAGGGAAATCTGAATATTCTTCGGCAATTTTGAAAAAATATGTTAATGTATTCCCGAGAGTCGGCGACTGTTTTCATAAATTGATTGCTTTGAGCCAATATCAAAAGAATTGTCAATATCGAATAATTGACTTTGTAATGACTATAAGTATGGCTCGCTCGAGAAAACGGTTTAATCCGCTAACTATACGTTTTCAATTTCATGTTGATAATGGCCGATGGCTTTCAGCTTTTCGTCTTTATCCTTTACATACTTTTATCATTTAAATTTATCCTTCATACCGGATTCGATCAAACCTGAATTATATGCATAAGCTCACGCCTATATTCTCAAAAGGGATAGGCACTTGACATTTAATTTGATAGACGGAGAAAATGTAGTATTACTGTGATAGGTTGCGAGTCCATCGCCCAAAACACTAATATCCTTAACGATAAATATGGGCCATTTTACGGAAAGTTGTACTCGACTTTTATTAAATTTGGATAAAATCGAGTTTTTTTACTTAGAATCGAAAGCATCTTGGCATCACGAGATCATGGCAGAGCAGTTAATGCAGATTTTGTGGTAATGTCATGTAATGAGTCATAATAGTTTTTGCATTTTTGTGTTCAAAAGATAATTTTATGTTTTTTTTATTGTTTAAAAAAAAGTAATTTCTAAAAATACAGGGTAACGGAGATAATGCAACAAATTCATCTATTGAAGTACTTACCTAGGTAAATTTAGTTTAAAGCCAGACCTAAACCAAGCTCCATAACTTTCGAGAATAGGAGATAACACTTTCGTTTTTACGAATAAACAGCATGATGACTACATTAACCGCATTCGATTTAAAACGTTTGAAGTATTTGCCAAATTACGTTTATTCAACTTAATGAAAAAATTACGTTGAACGAAGTTCTAAAAGCATCTCATTAAGTCTAAATTAATTTCCCTAAATGAAGTTTTCGTTTGTTTATTAATTATAAAGTAAAAATATAAATTGTCAACACAAAGGTAAATCGAAAATAACATAGATTGAAATGCTATAGTAGAGGACAAAATTAGCTAGAAGTATATTTTAAATAATGTTACCAGTGTATTCCTAAAATTATAGAGCCACATGACAATTGGCTGAACGGACAGATGTAGATGTAGAGGAAAGCGTCTACGACAACAGCGCCCACCCAGTGGGTCCTGTCACTGAAAGTGTTAAAACGTAAGGGAATTTCCTTCTCGTTCCAATATTAATTATCAGACGATAATGTGAGCCTAAACAATAAGCCTATTTATTGGTAATATGTTTTCCCTTCAGCAACCAATTAGGTGTCTTACCGGGTGCATAAACTCGATGTACCTCAGTTTTAAGGGGCTGCGCGGATATCGAAAACAAATCTTGCTTGGTAGGCACTGAGCTAAAACCATCGTCGTGATAGTGTAAGAATTTATTTTAGTATTGCTGTAATTGTCATATGAAATTGGGACTCATTCGCATCGCTTGATGTCAGTGTCAAATTCGATGTGAGTAATTCGGGTAAGTAATACGAGATATAAGAACTTATCATATAACAGTCATAATATATACGCTCACTTTGTATAAGCTTGTTTAGTATAACGTTCACTGCATATAATGAACGAAAGGTATAATTTCAAAATATATATTTTCAGAAAGTATAACGTTATTTAGATATAATATCAATTGATATATCGATTAAAGCGTATAATATTCATAACACCTAAGGTTTAAAACATATATTACTTGAAAAACTTTTCTCCAAAAAAGTTTTTTTCCGCTCTTTTATAAAAAAAATAACCACGAAGACGATGGCGGGAGCAGAGCTCCCGCCACCGTCTTCTAACCTATCCGCCATCCGAATCGGTTTTGCCACGATAAGTCTTGCGCGCTAACAGGTAGGTACTTTTTACTCAGGTACCTAAGTAACTTTTTAGGTACTTTTTTTCCTCTTTAGAAAAGTTATACGTTTTGTATGTTATACAAACTGAAATTAGTCAATTTGAGTGTTATATAAAAAAACGTTACATAAAATTAATATTATGTCAATTGACCGTTATTCCTTATAAACGTATTGGTTTCGTTGTTACAGGTAACGTTCATTATATCTTGTGAACGTTATTAAAATGAAATTATATATATTGTTGTTATATCTCGTGGGACGCACCCGAGTAATTCGCATAAGCGAATGCGAACTTTCGTTTCCTCCTTAAAGCTGGTCATCGCGACAGCTGCAACAGTCCGAATGGACAGCGCCGTGCCAAAATCGGTCCATGAATGTCAAAACTGCGTTTAAAGATATATCTAAACGGATGGAAAGCCATCGCGACGCGCCATCCAAATGGAGCGGACGTGAATGTCAAAATATAACATTGGAACAATATTACGTACAAGCGCGCTAGTGTATGTCGAAACAACACGCGACAGCAAAAGTGATTAGAAAGCTAGGTACGAAAAACAATCACGAAAATGTCAGCTACGTCGCGCCCTTGATTGTAGCAAGCCTATCCCAATGTCATTTTGGCGGGATATGAAGATTATCTATGGTAACCTCCTAGTGTATGTCTAGCGCGTAGCCTCACAGCAATCGCGCACAATGACGTTTCAAATATACGTTACGTTGTACAGTCGCCATCAGATATATCAGAGCGGCGAAAGCGCTCACAAATATCTGAACACGTCTCTAATGCCTCGACAATAGAGACGTGTTCAGATATTTGTAAGCGCTTTCGCCGCTCCGATATATCTGATGGCGACTGTACGTAGTACAACATAAGTTTATTGATCGCACACCGTTTTTCAATTTAATAGCATTTTGCCAACATGACGTAAGAAGTTAACCCATTTCAAAAGATGAACTGTTGTATACGATAAAATAATCCATAGTCATATTGATTAGGCCGTGTAAACAGGCAATTAATACTATGCGGATGAGCGGTGCGGAGGGAATAACAAGGTTACGCCGTAGAATTAATTTAAAGGAAAAACCAGATATGTTAATTTTGAAGAGCTGAAGCTGCTTACCTTTAGGTTTTTGCTGTGCAGCTTGAAGCGGGCGGGCAAGGAGATGATGCAGGCGTCAGAATGAAGCGCAAACACTATTTTGTTCGCAATATATCAATTTTCTCGTACAGCGGTGAAAATATTTCGCGGTTGACAAGACGTATGCAAATTATTGACAGACAGAACTATTTTTTCTTCTGACGTATGTCTTAGGCGGTGTAAGCAGTCTCAGCAGCTTTTAAGAAAGGAGGCCAAAAGGGATTTTGCTCTGACGGCGTAACCACATATATTTTTTACTGAATCCTGACTTCCCGGCTATCGTATTTTTTATTATCATATAATTTTATTATTTTTAAAATGAATGATTATTTCGATATCAAAAATAGGAACTAAGATAGTTATAATTTTGGATGGGATATAGGAGAAACTGGCCGGAACATTTCCACAAGGGTATCTGAGCACATACGTAGTATGAAGAAAGGGGATATCCGAGGGTCGGCAGTGACAGAGGATTCACTGGATCCGGATTCAACGCATTCTATTCGATTCGACAAGGTAACATCTTGCGAAGGAGAAGTTCTTGGTGCCGCGATAAGTAGGGGAGGCTATCGAAGTCAGTCGTCATCCGAATTTTATTCGTGATTGTGGGTGGTCTGTGACGCCTAGCTGGAAAACAGTTTGGACTACTACGGGTGTGTTTTGACTACTACGAGACTTTAGCACGTGACGTGTCGATGTTGTGTGTTACCCGACATTGAACAATGCTGAAGAAAACGAGGGTATTCTTCAGCATTGTTCTCGCTTCCGTCGCTCCCCCGCCTGCGCCCGCGCAAACCAGCCGAGCGAGCAGGGTGCGCCGCCGCCAGCAACGCGTGCGCTCATAAGTAGGAACCGCAAATCGGTTCGAAACATGTCGAGCGATAGTCAACCTCAATGTGAATAATATTTTAATATTCTGTAATTGTAGTCAAAGTATTACATCCATCCATTTGGATGCATCCGCTTAGGGAAATGACCAGCTAAACTGCGAGCATGCCAGCCCCTTAAGCGCGCCCATTGTCTCGACACTCACTTTACTGGCTAATTGCTTCTCTTTCATACTGCAGCTAACAAGAAAACGCTGTTAAGACTTCTGTATATTGTTCCTTAATTGAAGTTGTTCCTGCGAGTTCGCACGAGGTGGGCGCGATATTCTATTACTACGGCAGGGAATTAGAAAAAAGTTTTCACGCGAGCTCCGTTTACTTACAAACTTCGTTGTTGTTATAGTTTTAATATCATAATTAATATCGTGGTTTGTAATGGTTTATTTACCTGACTTTATTGACAAATAAACCTACTTGAGTATCAAATGTCGGGATAGGTGTACGATTACGTTATTGAGAGGACCTACTTAAAAATAACATTAGAATCACATACATATATACATATAATCACGCCTCTCTCCCAGAGGGGTAGGCGGAGATCACGGATCTCCATTTGCTACGATCCTGATAAACCACTTTCGCTTCAGTCACCTTCATAACATTTCTCATACATGCTAGTCGGTTTAGGGTACTTTAATCTGGCCTTTTTGTATGATTTCTCCAATTTGATCGGAGAAAGTTCGCCTAGGTCTGCCCCTTCCAACTTGCCCTTCCACTCTTTTTACATACAATCTCTTCGTTAATCTTCTTTCATCCATCCTCTCTACATGCCCAAATCACCTTAACATACCCTTCTCAATTTTCGTGACTATATCTCCATCCATTCCACACTTATCTCTCACCACACTGTTTCTGACTCTATCATTAGAATCACAAAGGATTTTTATTTAATTAGATTAAGTAATAAATAAGCACTGTAATTTTAAAACGGAAGTGTTTTTTAAAAGTTTGGTGTATAATTATAATAAATTGCTAAACTATGCACCGGTTATAAAAAACATTCATGATAGTCAAAAGCCCAGTAATTGGATACCTATATGAAGGCTGGTAATGTTGAGGAATTTAAAGAACAATTTAAGGTTTCTAGCGATGAATCAGTACCTAACGCTGTTTCTATGCATAGTTCCATACAAACATATTGCTCCTTTTCTAACCCTCTGCGCAGTAAGTGACAGGGTAATGAGCTCACGTGATTGCCCTCGCCGTCTCAACGAGACTACAATTTCCTGAATGCAAAACACATTTCTACTCAAAACATTGCAGTTGTGAACCGATTATTTTCATAAAGACTTCATTGACTCCGTCACGAGAATTCAGCAGCAACCTTAATGCGTTGAAAATAAAGTTCGGATTCCAAAAGTGATGCGAAATAGTTACGAGTTTGTAGAGATAACTGGAATCGTGACTTTGCGTGGCGTTTCATTTTAAAGTATTTGGTGTCCTAACTGTCGACTTCCATTTACTTCAGACAACATTTATTTTCTTCGAAAACTTGTTCAAAAGGGTGCGGTAAAAAAACTGAAAGATATAACGTCTTCTGCAAGATGTCAACTAAAACGAGTTTCGCTAGGCGCTTTAGTTATTTATTACCTGAAACCTCGTTTATACAATAAATTATGTCAAATAACTGACGTAAGCAATATGTGTTTAGCAAATGTTAAATCAATAGTGACTAGATTATGTATAGAATGGAGTAACGAAGAGATGGAAAGATTTATTAGAAATTAAAACACGCATTCATACATTCATACATACAGACACACTCATACACATTCTCGCACACACACACATACTTTAAGATACACTTACGTTTTGGGTCAGTTACGGCACCTTCCTCGATCGGTCTCATATTACAAAAAAATATATTAAATATGTGTGGTAAACTGACACTGGGAACGATATTGACACTTGCAGCAGCTATATTGGTCATTACCAGTGTCAGTTTACCACAGATATTTAAGATAGTTTTTTTGTAATATGAGACAGATCAAGGAAAGTGTCTATTTACCGTTCTTGACCCAAAACGTAAATGAGGTAACTGTTTATATTTTTCAAATTGACGCAGCTGAATAATCTGAAACTTTTTTCTGGTGCTAAGGAAGGTTATTCCTATCACCAAAAAAATAATCAGGCATTTCTAAAATGTTCATCCATTCCCAATTATGTAGGTAGAGCAGGTAAACTTGTGAGCAGCTGGTCGATTGTGTCACGCTTCGTACATACGTAAGGTAAATCTAAATCAAAGTCAAAGTGATTTATTCTTCAATCTAGGCATGTTACATGCACCTATGAATCTCGATAAACTACCACCGGTTCGGAAAGAAAATCTCTGCCTCGAGAAGAACTGCCGTAAAAAACTCGGCGAGGTGTCATTTTTTCAAAACTGTAAAAATTAAATACCATGTTTTGAATGGGAAAATTGATTTATCATATATTTAAAATGTTGACTTTCTCCCTTCCTGTAACCACCGTTTCCCTGTTTTAGGCGCCTTCCTGATTAGTCGGTGCGGAGGCAGTATCATATCAGTAAGCTGGCAGCTGTAAATGTCAAGTATCCTTCGAGTCAGTGCCGATTCTTTACAGCGCACCAACATTTATGGAATACTAGCTTCCGCGATGTCTGCGTAGATCCGGGATGAAACTATCCTATATTTTAATCCAGGCTGTAAACTATCTTCGTGCAAAATTTCATCCAAATCGGTTCAGACGTTTAAGCGTGATTGAGTAACAAACATCCAAACATCTAAACTTTCGCATTTATAATATTAATAGGATTACTGTGTGGCAACAGTTCAGAATCCAGGTGCAATACAACGGTTTAGACTTCACAAGCGTTGTCTAAGAATACTAGTGAACGTGGACAACATGACAATCTGCAAACAACATTTTATGGAACAAAAAATTCGAACTCTACCCTCCATGTAAAATTTACACAGAGCAACATGTTATTATTTCCACAATAATCACACGGGTCTTACTTACGACCTCGCAACAAACTGTCCCTACCCTACCTCACACTAAAATGATGATGAATTAAGCTCTGGCCCCTTTGCCATGGCAATAAAAATATTTAAAAAAGCGGCAAGAAAAATCATGTCTGTTGTATGGGAGCCCCAGTCCGACTCGCACTTGGCCGGTTTTTTAGTATTTGTTGTTATAGCGGCAACAGAAATACATAATCTGTGAAAATTTCAACTCTCTAGCTATCACGGTTCTTGAGATACAGCCTGGTGACAGACAGACGGACGGACGGACGGACGGACAGCGAAGTCTTAGTAATAGGGTCCCGTTATTACCCGTTGGGTACGGAACCCTAATAAAATCACAAAATAGTTCCAAGATATAAGTAACTTACGTATATAGAAAATCGAACTTAAAACCTATTACACTTTGTCAAGTACAGATTGTTAACATTGCCCTGTATATATATAATGCAAGCGGCTCTGTTTGTACGCGAAAACCCTGATTTATTCCAAATGAAACAAGAAACGCAAAGAACTAGAGAGCAATACAGGAATAAATTACTGTTACCAAAGGCAAACTTAGAATTGTATAAAAATAGTCCCCATAGTAAATGTATTTTAATAATGAATAAAATTCCTAATACAATTAAACTTGAACCTCGGAACGCAATATTTAAAAAGAAATTGGAAAGGCTATTACTAGAAAAATGTTATTACTCTGTTAAGGATTTCTTAAATGATAAAAGTTTTTAAAAATGTTATTAGATTAATTTAATGTTACTATTTCCTTTTAGACAATGAGTAGACTGGTACCTATATAAGTAAAATTTAGTAGTTAGTTTTTAAGTTATGTTGTGTGTCCTTTCAGGGCGTCATGGGCTGACTTATGCAAATCAAATTGTGAAATACCTAAATTGCTATGTACATGACTTTACAATGAAATAAATAAATAAATAAAAAATATTTGAGCAAAACATGTTAATATTCCGTAAATTAAATTATTATGTAACGACATTTTATATAATGATGAATTCCATTGCATTAAAAATGTTACCATGTTATTTTAATGTTATGAAAATAATATATAAATACAATTTATTTTCGAATAATTCAATGATAGTATACAACTTTAATTTTGCATGTGTTTTTTTATACTTACTTATTTCAAACTTTGACTTAAGTATATTCTTTTATTTTTTACTTTTTATACCCTTTTTTCACTTTATTTCTATTATTCGAAACATTATTATAACTATTGATTGAAGCTTTTCCGTATTTTGACAGTTTAAATTTGTAGTTTTAATAAATTGCTTTGCTCAACAGTGCTCATGTTTTAACTCAAAAACCCCCCGACTTTTTCATTTCAAAGTTAGATATAAAAACGGCTGAACCGATTTTGTTGAAACGTAACTAAAAACTATCTCGATCACGTCAGCTTTAGAACAAAAAACGGCATTAAAATCGGTCCATTCGTTTAGGAGCTACGATGCCACAGACAGACACACAGATACACAGACACACTCACACAGACTCATTTTCCTGGATTCAACATATTGGTTATATATCAAGTAAATTAAGAATCCTTTTAGGAAAATTTTACCATCTAAGTTTTAAAGTTCCTAGTAACATACTGAAATGTCTTTACTTTGCAATAGTAGATTCTGTATTGAGCTATGCCCTTGACTGTTACGGACTCACATTTAAATCTTACATAGATAAACTGGAGGCATTACAAATAAGATTTTTAAAACTACTAGTAAATAGGAAAACAAAAAATAGTTGCAAGGGAGATTATTCAAGATTACCTATTTAAAATTTGTAAAATCCTTCCTATTAGTTTAAAACATAAATATAGCAGTAAACAACTATGGCAGTCAAGTGCACAGTCCAATACCGATAGATCACAAGCATGGCACTAGGTCGGTGTCTGCGGGTAAGTATGAAGTACCTCGCGTAAGTAACTACTTTGGAGATAGAACGTTAGCTAAACGACTTCCATACCTACTAAATACCTTGCCCGAAGACATTCGACACGAGCCAAATAAAAGTATATTTAAAAAAAACCGGCCAAGTGCACGCAAAACGAAGGGTTCCGTGCCTATTAAAAAGGTCGTATCGTCACAGAAATTTTACGGCACTTACGTCCTTTTCTTTGAGGAAGGCAGTTTTTCAGCAATATCTCGAAAACCTCTGAACCGATCTTGTTCAAAACAATTTTCGGTGAATGAAATTAATAAGCCCTATGTCGATGAATTTTTTCATATTTTTAAAATACACCGTTCAAAAATTAGAGGGGGGGGACAGAATTTTAGTGACTTTCGGGGCGATTATCTCCGGCTCTATTCACTTAATAAAAAAAAATGCTAAGAAACCTTATATTTATTTTAAAAGGCCTATCGATTGATGTGCCACACGAGGGGTCACAATGAAAATTTTTTTTTTGACTTTTAGTTTTATGTATGGAGTGCACCCCTAAAAAAATTTTTTTTTGTCATTTAAATTACAAAACTATGTAGCGGCTAACAAAATACACCTATCCTCAAAATTTTATTTAAATACACCTTATAGTTTTCGAGTAAAATGCCTGTGACATACGGACAGACGGACAGACGGACATACGGACAGACGGACAGACGGACATGACGAAACTATAAGGGTTCCGTTTTTGCCATTTTGGCTACGGAACCCTAAAAAGGTTTGAAAAAGTATTTACTCCAAACACTTGAGTGACAATTGCCTACAAGCAAATGTCATCCAAGTCTTAGCACGACGCTTTATGTACTATAGTTTATGTACTATAATGAGACTCCTACCTGCAGACAAACTGTTAAAACAGTTTTGCAGGGAAATGTAATAGATAAGTTTTTGTATCCCATTACTTAATAATAATAAATAAATAATAAATAAATAAAACACAGACACGTCAAACTTTTAACACCCCTCTTTTTGTGTCGGGGGTTAAAAATACCGCATACCGATCCCGCCCTGTGTGAACCTGCATTCTGCTGTGCCGTATATACTTAAATAAATAAATATTAAAGGACATTCTTACACAAATCGAACTAGAACTATAGTAAGCTCAATAAGGCTTGTGTTATAGGGACTAGACGACGATATATATAATAGATATAAATAATTAAATACATAGAAAACATCCAAGACTCGGAAACAAATATTCGTGCCCATCACACAAATATTTGCCCTTACCGGGATTCGCACCCAGGACCTTCAGCTTACGTACTTGTCTTAATGCATCGCTTCTGCACCAAAACTTGACCATAATTTAAAACGATAACGCCTCATAAATACAGATCGGCCACTAACTACCCACTATTGAGATCGCAAGTTGGAGTATTATCTCTTTAATTGCCTCGGATGTCGTCATTCATGCCCCAGTCGGGAACTTCAGAACTTGGACTATTCCGAAAACAGACGATACGATCTTGATAGCCGGTGGGTCCATTGGACCTGCCGTTTTGATGTGGTATTGGTATGGCCATGGAAAAATAAGCCAAGAATAGAAGTTGCGCCCTTCAGTCCTATTCCCCAGGCATACGTTTGAAACCATATACTTGTAATTGGACGTGACTGTGTCAGTAATTAATTAAAAGTTACCCCCTAATAGTGCGACTGTGCAGATTTATGTGGCCCACGTCCGGCTCTCGGGCGCGGCTCGCTGCTTCCCTTCTTGTTCGACAAATTGATTCATTCTTTGAGGTATTTCCTGTCTAAGAACTAATAAATGGGAAGCACTCTTTATGAGTGCGAGATTGGTCTTTCGATTCCCTTCAGTTATTGTGAGAGGATTATAAATGACGTAAATTTTAGTTAAATTCTCATTTTTTTATATTATAACTTCACTTTTTAACCTTAAAAAATAAAAAAATAAACGTATCAATTAGTAATAACAACAACTACTATATAAGTATTTTTTTTAAATTTCGGAATACTGAATCAACAAGAAAAACTATATAATGATTGAACCTGCTCACAAAATTTCACGAGAATCGGTTGAAAAATGCGTCCTGTAGAGGAGAACAGCCGGACGTCCAGACTTACGAAATAATTTTAATGGCCCCCAGCTGGGATGGAGCATAGCGCATATAGCGGGTATTTTTATTTTATTTTAGTATATTATATAATTTTACGCCTGGCATCACACATTAATCATAATCACACATACCTACACACACATTCACACACAATTTAGACATCTACCTAAAACTACACTTGTATCGATACGTAGGTTAAGTAATAGACGAAACTGGGTCTACAGGACCTACCTGGGACTACAGGGTTTCCTAGCTCAGTGGGTCGATCATGTAAGGCATTTTACATTTAGATCTACCTGACGCGCGTACAATGCGTTACGGGATCGACCTGCAGGACTCAGGGTCCATATTGTAATGTTGCCCTTATTCAATTTTTTTTAATTTTTTTCATTTTTGATTCTGGACCTCTAGAAAATAATGTTAATAAACTTAACAATCATTCTGGCTGACATTACAAGCCACAACCGTATTAAATTCCATCAAATAATTCGCCTAGTGTAAGAAAACTGCGCGCATCTAAACGGTAAACAAAGGGAAGATTTCTGCACCGTGCGACAAAGGACGAGTCAAATTTCAATTTCATTACGGAGCTATGTAAAACCTTTGCCTTTGTAGGGGCTCCGTTTTTTCTTTTTAATTTCTTGTTATGTTTCCATTTCCCGCTGTTTGGTTTGCACTTAGTAAACGCAAACGGTTTGAGGCGAGAACATAACTGTTCGAGGCATGTTGATATACGTAAAACCTTCGATATCCATACAATACACTACAATACAAATACTCTTTATTGCACACCTCACACAAACAAAGTAGTTACGGAGAGAAACAATACAATAACATGTAGGTAGAGGTAGACAAATGCCATAATCTCAACATCAGACAAGCCCCAAGCAAGTTTGCTTTCAAGCGGATGCTGCGTAAGCATCTGCTTAAACAAGAATTCGACTAAAATCCATCCACATAATGGTAGTATATATTGAATATGTAGTAGTATATCTTTTTGTATGTATCTTATATATTTTTATTTATGTATGTCTATATGTAGTGTATAATACATTTGTATTTTTTTCCTCTCTCCTCAAGTATATTCGTAACAGAAATTATCATACTTTTTTCTTTCCACCTGTTATAAGTCTCTGTTTAGCCCAATGGTTAGCTGGTAGAGAATGCCATTTGGCATTAAGCTCGCCATTTGTACATTTTTTTTTTGTATTTTGTGCAATAAAGTTTAAATAAATAAATAAATAATTTCATTTGCCATGTAAAATATGAATAACGAGTTAAATGACAACCACTTTAAGTAGCCTAGTTGGTAGTGACGCTGCCTACGAAGCTAGAGGTCCTGGGTTCGAATCCTAGTGGTCTCTAGAACGGCAAAGTGTCAATAGACTCGAAAAAAGGTTCCACAAAAACTGGCTAGTTTTGCTAGCCGCGTATATTTGAACACTCAAAGTATATTTGAGTATCAGATGGACGTTGTATTTTCAAAAAGCTACATTCCAGCGGCGGGCATTTATTTGTGTGATGAGCACGAACATTTATTCCTAAGTCATGGATGTTTTCTGTATTTAACACGTTCACGGACACAGCACCATTCTGAAAATTGTGTGATGTGGCACATAAAAAAATCATACATTTTTTTGGCCGGCTGGACGTACTGCCACATCACTGTTTAGGCAAATATTGTGCCGCCGCTGTTTCGTCCAGGTATGTATGTAATTTGTAACAAACTCAAACTCTCCTCTTGTGGCAGCACGGCCACAGCCGTACGTCTACAGACGTATTGTGTCACAGCACGCGTCATTCCCCTCATGTAAAATTGAGGTGGCCCTTCAAGCTCTTGCTGCACTAGGAAAAATTGTAATGTACCTAAAGCGGCACAACATGTCCGCCTTCATTATAATCCTATGAAAATTTATCGCCCGTGAACGGAGTGGCAGATTTGTCGCGGTGAAGATCACCGGCCACAGCCGTAGTGCCGTATCACGAGGGTCTCTGTTTACGCCTGTGGACGTACTGTCCGTGAACGTGTTAAGTATTTATTTATCTATATACGTATGTTTATCGTCGTCTAGTACCCATAATACAAGCTTTGCTTAGTTTGGGACTAGGTCGATTTGTGTAAGATTGTCCACAAAAATATTATATTATTATAATATATTATATTATATTAAAATTTACGAGTAAATTATTGTATAAATAACGCGAGTGTTGAGGTTTTGTAGTGAGGTGGTGGTTTGTTGTAATTATTTGCATGTTTTGCACGTGCGAAGGGACGGTGGGTGCATTGACCGCATGTAAAAAAAACCGGACAAGTGCGAATTTAACTCGCGTGGTGAGGGTTCCGTATATTGAGAATTTTCCCGTTACTTTGAATACTCAAACTTCTTATAGATTTTCCTGTAATCTTTAGGCAAGGAACTATTTTTCATATTTTTTTCAGAATTTTAAGCCTAGTAGTTTCGGAGATAAGGGGGGGGGGGGTGGTCAAAATTTATCTTTGTTCCTAAATTACTCCAAATATGTTTTTTTTACTAAAATTATTAAAAAAAAATCTGAGGTGCTTACAACATCCCCTTTCATTTGATATGTCACACAATACAGTTTGCGAAGCTTTTTTTTAAATTTTCCAGTTTACCCCCCAAAAGTGGCCCCCTTGTTCAGAATTCATTAATTTACTTTACGCGTCCATCTTTGGGTCACCAATACATATGTATACATATGTTTACCAAATTTCAACTCAATCGGTCCAGTAGCTTCGGAGCAAATCGGCTGTGATAGACGGACAGACGGACGCACGAATGTCCGGTTTTATATGGAAAAATGGCAGTTGGATGGCTATTATTATTATTATTGGTGATTTGTGGACCAGCGAGTGATCTATTGTGGCAGCCCTTTTTTTTGTTTTTTTTTCACCGTTAAGGTCTACCTAACGCGCGTTCAAAACTTTACATGATTACTCCTCAGAGCTTAGATGGGTGTTGGATTATCCAAACTATACTTATAGGTACGCAAAATTTCAGCTCAGTCGGAAATTGAGAAGTGGGTCAAATTTAACTTGCAAGATTTCATTATAGACAGAGGTCCATAGACGCCCGCTACTTCAGATGAATCACAAGCGCGTAGCCCACACTTTATTTATATCAAGATTCGATGTACTGACTACTACAAAGAAAAAAACCGGAGTGCGTGTCGGACCACCCAAAACGAAGGGTTCCGTGCGTATTAAAAAGATCGTATCGTCACAGAAATCTTACGGCACTTAAGTCCTTTTCTATAGGGAAGGCAGTTTTTCAGCAATATCTCGAAAACCTTTGAACCGATCTTGCTCAAAATAATTTTCGGTGAAATAACACCGTTAAAATTAGAGGGAGGGGGGCACACAATTTTTGTGACTTTCGGGGCGATTATCTCGGACTCTATTCACTTAATCAAAAGAAAATGCTGTAAAATCTTATATTTATTTTGAAAGGCCTATCGATTGATGGTGCCACACGTGGGCTTACAATGTTTTTTTTTTTTGACTTTCAGTTTTATGGATGGAGTGCATCCCTAAATATTTTTTTAGTCATTTTAATTACAAAACTATGTAGCGGCTAACAATATACACCTATGCTCAAATTTTTATTCAAATACACCGTATAGTTTTCGAGTAAAATGCCTGTGACATACGGACAGACGGACAGACGGACATGACGAAACTATAAGGGTTCCGTTTTGGCATTTTGGTTACGGAACCCTAAAAATGCTGTAAAACCTTATATTTATTTTAAAAGCCCTATCTATTGACACGCGTGGGCTTAATTTTTTTTCTTGCAGTTTTATGTATGGATTGCACCCCTAAAAAAATTTTTTTAGTCATATGTATCGGAATGTTCTACAGATAAACGCCAGCGAGCGAGACATAATTTCGGGGCTTGCAGTCGCCTTAAAGCCAGTTCACACGCCCGCAGAAATACGGCCGAACAGTATCGTCACTCGTGTAGTTTATACAGCGGATCGGGCTCTTTTGCGGGCCGTTGTCTCCGAACGATACTGCGATGTGTCCACGGCTAGCGAGTTGCTGTATTTTATAGCACTAACAAGAGTGGTGTGTGGCCTTTGGGATCGTTTATTGCTTCTTCAATTTGTGACATGAAAGTAATAATAATTAACTCCAAATCATAATAGAAATCTGAATCGACAAAAAAACTATATAATTACTGTATATAAATATGTGTTTACCAAAAGTTAAATCAATAGTAACTAGATTATGTTTAGAATGGAGTTATGAAGAGATGGAAAGATTTATTAGAAATTAAAACACACATTCGTACATACATTACAGACACACTCATACACATTCTCGCACACTCACATGCTTTAAGATATAAGGGTCGTTCTTCTTTTCGACCGACAATAGCCTGTCCTTCGTCTTATTACGGCATCTCATTTGAGTAATGATGTTTACGGTTTTATAATGTTCGAATGAACGTCCATATTATTTTATTAATTAGTGATATTTAATATTTCACTTTCTCTAACTAGCATTTTTTTAAATGATTTTTTTTTTCGTAGAATGCCGTGACAGAGTGGTAAACCAAAATGTTGTCCCCACTGAAAGAGTCCACTTTGTCACATGTTTTTTTTTAGAAACCAACCGTAAATAAATATTTATATTGGCCAGAAAGGAAACTTTAATTAGTTCTAATTAAGAAACTTATGCATTTTTTTTTAAATCGCACTTCAAAACCACAATTTTCGATAGTTCAAAAACCAAAAAAACAGAAAAACCTCGGTTCATTGTCGGTAAAAAAGAAGAACGACCCATAAAACAACAATGATAGTTTAATATAGTTTTAAATAACTACCTATTAACTTTAGTCCTACTCTACGCATATTGTAAAAAAATAAAAATATTTTGTCACCTGCACTCACGGGCTCCAAGACACAGGATGAGCCTAGTTTGATACATGAATAATGTTAACTTACAATTTTAGTCAATAAACAATTTTATTTTTTTTATTTTATTTTACTGATCCAGAGGGGCAATCATGAAACGTTTCAAACGCGCGTTAGGACAATTTAACTGTCATTTTTCCATATAAAAATTGATGTTTAGATCTACCTGATGACGCGCGTACAATGCGTTACGGGATCGACCTGCAGGTCACAAAATTTCACGAGAATCGGGTGACAAATGACATACAAAATTTTGTCCAAGGTGAAGCAGAGAACTTAGTTCAATTAGTAATTACCTATGGACAGTAAAATTAGGTGTCACGAACTTTAATTTGGGACCCACTTAAGGTTGACAAAAAAAGGATATTATTGCGGAAAGGGTCTTAAATTAAAGAACGCGAACGTAATAATAATTGTATAGATTAGTACAGATGAAAAAAGTTAAACACAAATTTTCTTTTGATAGTCAATTATTTTTTGAAATCCCACACCACATCCGAACAAGTATAAGAAGTTGTATTGCGAGAGGAAGATAGGTTACATTTTCCGAGTTTTAATAATAAAAGATAGACTGCCTCCAAGGCTCAAAGCAAATTGCGAGAAAGGCCAAAGAAATCCGTTTAGTTCAAACTTCTTTCTTTTTCTCGACTTATATTTTTATTATCTTATTAAACTGTCAGAAAGTTAAAGATTTTCGCTTTCCTCTTCCTAATTCTCTGGTTAGAAAAGATTTACGAGCGTCGAACAATCCTTATTTTAATTAACATTCTATTATAATAATATTGTAGCTAAGTACTCAGTTGTTTCTTGTATAAAAAACCGGACAAGTGCGAGTTCAACTCGCGTGGTGAGGGTTCCGTAAAATATTGAGAATTTTCCCGTTACTTTAAATACTCGAAACTTCTTATAGGTTTTTCTGTAATCTTTTACATATGTGTACCAAATTACAACTCAATCGGTCCAGTAGTTTCGGAGCAAATCGGCTGTGACAGATGGACAGACAGATGCACGAGTGATCCTATAAGGGTTCCGTTTTTTCCTTTTCAGGTACGGAACCCTAAAAACGTAAGTAGGAGGTGAGACATGTGCATTAAAATTTAGTTTCAATTAATTTCATTTTGACACGATAGCTCGGCGCTCGAGGAAGCAAGCAAAAGAAACACATTCAAATCTAATTGAAATGTGAAAGCACTCTCAGTTCATCCCCTTGGTCGATATAGTATACTTCAACTGGTTATACTCGCACAATTCTATATTAAATGTGGATGCATTAAACAAAATTATTGAAATAATGTGTTGAATCAAGCGTTACTTTGCGGAAATTCATGATATATTACGAGAGCAATATTCCTTTGCTATTCCGCTAAAAAACGTGCAGGTCGATCAGCGGAGATCAAATGCAACTATTTGCGTTTAAACATGCAAATAATTACAGCAAACCACCACCAATAATGAAAAAACCTCGACACGTGTTTCGCCTCTCTACGAGGCATCATCAGGAGATGCTGGCAGGAGATGTTGCTTGCGCCACGTCCACTGAGCAAAAAACAGCTCAGCAGCAGCAGCAGCTTTTTTGCTCAGTGGACGTGGCGCAAGCAACATCTCCTGCCTGCATCTCCTGATGATGCCTCGTAGAGAGGCGAAACACGTGTCGAGGTTTTTTCATTATTGATCGTGGTTTGCTTATTTAAACTTATTTAAAATACGTAAACCTGCATATGAAAACGAAAAAAAACCAAAATGCATTGTTCTACAAGAAAACATGACCGAAACTGTGTTACAGAACATGGCAGGGAGATTAAAAAAAAAACCGAAAGGAATGCAAATGCGACTATTAACTAAATCGTTGGATATGCTTTCTTGTAGGAACGTGTTGTATTAAATTCAGGGATCGGAACCGGTTTTTTGAAAAGTCCCCGAAGAAATCTAATATTTTAAATTATTTTAGGCTCTCAATGTAGGACTCCAACATGTATTAATTATTTATTAGGAGTGAATACAAGATTATAATTAACATTAACTAAGATAAATTAAAGCTAAGTTAAATCAAAAAAAGGCCCTCGAGGCATTGTACCGAGAATGCTGGCGGCATTTCCTCGCTGAATTGCAATGCTGATGCGTTGCGCGAGAAAGCCGCCAGCTCTTCGGTCACCAGTCACATGTATTTAGGTAACATTTTCGTATTATTAGACGGCCTGATCAAAAATGATATTATAAACCAAAGAACGAAATTGAACGAAATAAAACCGGTATTTTTGTATGGTGAAAATACCGGTATCCGATTCCTGATTAAATTAAATATAAAAAAAATTGTACGCGTCAGGTAGATCTAAACGTCAATTTTTATATGGAAAAATGAGAGTTGAATCTACCTAACGCGCGTTCAAAACGTTACGTGATTACCCCTCTGGTTCGGACCATGCATTTCTGTCAGTTATCTAACTCCTAGGTATACTAACTATCTAGTCCTCAACCCTATAATAAGCGTAGTAAATTTCAGTTATATATTAATTGTACGGGAACCAGAGAGCCTGCGAACCAGCGACCACAGCAGACCCACCGCTTGGTACAAAATTTAATTAGAGTGGTCCAAAAACTAATATTTGTTTGAAATAAATTAAATAGCTACAAGATTGTATTGTATTGTATTGTATTGTGGTTGTAGATTGATTTAACCTAGATAGGTTAAATCTAAAAAAACCGGATAAGTGCGAGTTCAATTCGCGTGGTGAGGGTTCCGTAAAATTCGTATTCTCTGAGCATTAGGCGCTCCATAAAAAATACACAAAAATATTGAATACTCAAACTTTTTATGGGTTTTCCTGTAATCTTTAGGCAAGGAACTATTTTCCATATGTTTTCAGAATTTTAAGTCTAGTAGTTTCGGAGATAAGGAATGGTAAATTTTCGTCTTTTTTCCTAAATTGCTTCAAATCTGTTTATGCTAAAATTATAAAAAAAAATTATCTGAGATGCTTACAACAACCCCTTTCATTTGATGTGTAACACAATACAGTTTGCGAAACTTTTTCTTTTAATTTTCCAGTTTACCCCCAAAAGTGGCCCCCTTGTTCAGAATTTATTAATTTACTTTACGCGTCCATCTTTGGGTCACCAATTTACATATGTGTACCAAATTTCAACTCAATCGGTCCAGTAGTTTCGGAGCAAATCGGCTGTAACAGACAGACAACCGAGTGATCCTATTAAGGGTTCCGTTTTTTCCTTTTGAGGTACCGGAACACTAAAAAGGGCATCGAGGATGCTGGCGGCATTTCGTCGCTGAATTGGGTACTTTCCTGGGTAAAAAATATATAATTCTATTTAGTCCGTCAGTTAGATTATCAAAAAATATTGGACACGTATTTTTTGTTTGTCAATTAAACAATAAATGATGAAGATATAGCCCGTTAAAGTTCCGCGTGACGTCACATTATGCTTAAAAGTGTACCATAATGTGACGTCACGCGAAACTTTAACGGGCTATATCTTCATAATTTTTGTTTAATTGACAAACAAAAAGAATACGTGTCCAATATGTTTTGATAATCTAACTGACGGGGATCATTTTTTGGGAAGCCAATTGCAATACTGATGCGTTGCACGAAAAAGCCGCAAGCTCTTCGGCCACTAGTTACATCAATTCAATTCAATTCAATTCAATTCAATTTATTTATTAATGAAATATACATCAACCAGACGTTTCGCGATTCCCGCAAATAACTTATGCGCAATGTGATCCCACGGACCGAGGATTTCAAAGTATTTCTCTGTTACTATTTTTTTAAAGATGACAAAAGTATGTGAAATTGTAAATTTCCTTTGTTCCACCCAGACAACCAAGTTTGATAACTGGTTAACTACACGCACTATTTCTTCCACGGAGATAACCAGTTATGTGGGTGGAAGTCTAATTCTATATTCTTAACCGAGTTTAGCTACTAGTTGTCTAGGGGGAAAGTAGCTTCCGCGAAGAAAACTAGTTATCTGAGTGTATTTGTTCTTCCACGTTCGTAACCGAGTGTGATAAGGTAAGTCCAGGGGGAACGTATTTTCCGCGTATAAAACTGGTTAACAACATGGACTAAGGTGTCCTTAAACATGACCGACAACAAACCTGTATGGTCAAACAAACAGTGTCTGGGTGGAACAAAGGGTAAATTTCTATGTTGGTAAACCCGGAACTATTAATCCTCTTTCAAACATTATTTGATCAGTAGTATTGGACCTTCAGGATACTTAGGTTCTCTGTACGAGGGTGGGTTGGTAACTAACAAGCGGTTTATCAATGTCAGATACTACGATGGTACAAGTAACACTGTTAAACTAGTTATTTTGTCACCAATTTGCCTTGTCGCAGTGACCGGCCAAGTTGTCCGAAGTTACGGAGCGAATTAACTCAATTAAATCTGCGCCCCCTGCGACGTTGCCTTTAAGATTTTAAGCGGACAGTGTTTCTAAATGCAATGGTATACTACCTGTACCATTAGATCACTAGAACAGTTATTTTATAGGTATTTAAATAAAGTCTAAAGTACTTAGCCAACCTTTCTTACAACAGAAATATACGCTTTAATCGGAATACGGTATTTGAGTGATCTGATAGTCAAATCAGCAACTTATTATGAGACGTCTTATTATAAACGTTTTAATATGAAAATGCTCTGTTAGTGTAAAATACAGAATAGCGACGTCACTGTTTTTGTGGTCAAACAGCGTCCATTTTTGTTGTTTTGCTTAAAAAATCTTTTGTGGCAAAAATAAATTGTTACTTCATATTTTCCGAGCATTTTCGTAAGTGATGTTTGTTGGTAATGTAAAAATAATAATATGCTATCCACGATTTGCGATGCGATTCAACCTGCATTGGGATATTAGCTATCATTTTTTCGAAGATGAAAATGAGAGTTAATTTATTATATTACGTCCAAACGCTCATTCAAAAAGTTCCGCCACTACCCTGCTGAACCACTCGCTTCCTAGGCAGGGTCACTCAACTAGACTACGACAGCAACATTATATATTTTTCATCACACTTGCTCGTAAAGGGCTTCATAACGCGCAGGCATACAGATCTGCAATAGCCTTTATTACGCCCATGGGCGTAATGGTTTTTTTCTTACATTGTATCTGTCACTCTTACGTCAGTTATAAAGCAAGGAGGTTTTAACTCAAACACGATGTTTGAAAACGTATTTATAAATAAATTTAAACGTAAACTCACGAATAAAATATGATTAACACAATGATATAAAGATTTAAAATCTTAAATGTAGCAATTTAGTGTCCGTGTAAAATATTTTTAACAGTGATTTTAAATCGTGGCTGTATGCCAAAGGGTCTTTGCTCTAAGCGCCTCACGTCAAATTCAACAAGATGGACGACTGACATTTTGTAGTTTTTATTACGATTAGTAACAGTTTACATGCGACACGTATGGTAAGAATGTTACAAACACGAGTCATCAAAGCCCTCACCTTCGGCGTCGGGCTTCTAATAGACTCTCGTTCGTAATTCATTTATTACCGTACTTGTAACACAATGTACTATTACGGAAAAGAGTTTACTAGGCAATAGTTTTGAACGAGGAAATAGTTGAAGCCCTGACTAAATTCGCCGTTGTTTGTACCCACTTAAATTGCCAAGCTGCCTAACTGACAGCATAGAGTGCAGCTAGTAAAAGAAATGTTTGCCGAGCAAGTACTAGTACCGATTCAATTTCACTTTAGAGCCTCGTCTTTTAATATTCTGGTCATCAAACCGTTTTTATTACAGCTAGGATATCCAATTAAACGTTAGAGGTAGTCGTAAATTTGGAAAAGTAAACCTACGGGCCCTTCGATTCCCCTTTCATTAAATCGATTAGGGCAACGTTATTTGTCCTGCCTTTTATAGAGTTGAGGGCTTTGATCACAAAATTGCTAAAAACAACAGAACGGGCTTGTTCAGCGTTTTAATTTGTGTACTTTTCCTTTTATTCGCACTTTTGACAGTTTGGCGCTATTCGGTTACATTTGCAACGTGCGCCAATTCTCATTGTTAATTTGTTTCATTCTAAATTGTATATATGTAAATAACATATATTTAAGTCACAAATGAATATCGAATTAAAGAAAAAAGCAATGGATACCGTGATAACACCGACCTTGTTGTATGGATGCCAAACATGGCCTTTAACTAAAGAAGTCCTGACTAAAATAAAAGTATTCCAAAGATCAGCTGAAAGAAGCATGCTAGGATTAAAACTAATGGATAGAGTGCGAAATACCGAAATCTGTCGTCGCACAAAAATCGTCGACGCTGCAGACGATGGAGCGAGAAAATACTACACTGGTACCCACGGGAGTGCGCGCGACCGCGAGGCCGGCCGCGCCGACGCTGGCGAGACATCGTAGCGGAAGCTGGTATCACATGGACGCGAGTAGCTACAGATAGGAACGAGTGGAATAGGAGGGAGGAAGCCTATGTCCAAAAATGGACAGCCCAATAGATATAGGAATAAAATATAAAAGAATTCTAATTATTAAAATATTATAAATCTGATTAATTATGAATGCTAATGTTATTATAAATTATTAATGAATGATACTGATAAATTATTATAAATGCAAATAAGTATACTATTTATAAATTATGAACTTAATTGCAACGCATGAACTAGATTTATTTGATATATTGAATACTAATCAAATGTAATATCTTAATGTTATTTTGTCTATTGGAAATAAAAGGCTTAATTATTATTATTATTATTAAATTGTATCAAAATGCTTGCTCATTACTCGTTCTTTCCATGGGGGGTAATCACGTAACGTTACGAAAGCGCGTTATGTAGATCCAACTGTCATTTTTCCATATAAAAATTGACATTTAGATCTACCCGACGCGCGTACAATGCGTTACGTAATTACCACCATCTTAAATGTCACAGAAGCAGAGATTCTAAACACGTCGTTTTAACTTGTAATTAATTGGTTTGAAAACGGTACATACATATAGTCATCTTATTGTATTGATTTTGTAAGTAAAATTTCTTACGTATAATTTTGGTTTAATGATCTTAATTTCACTTTTACTATCGAGTGATGCGTATTGCGTACCCATCAAAAGCCAACGTCTCACATAATGAGTCATGGCTCTACGTGGGGTTTCCGCTACAACGCAAAAATGCTGCTACGCACACATGGCCTCTAGTGGGTTAATTTTTCACTTCTTGCAGATTATTGTTTATTTACAATCAGGTTTGGAGTGTTGGGACTACGTCTAATCTGACTCAGCAGGGATACGATTCTCTTCCGCATAGCTCCTGGGAATCCATCCGTGCGGGCCTCACAAAACATGCCATACGCATTACACCTGCTGGGCAGCCCAGCAACATCCTGAACGTATTGTTATATTGCATTCTCAGGGCGTTGTGGGCTCGCTTTGCATGGCACACCCACAGGCTGCTCAAGTAAACAACCTGACTTTAAAAAGCGTTATTATGACTTCACGTGAACATCGAGCAAACCTGCGAGCCAACATATTTCCACGCACCGCCAACGCCCCGCGCTCTCGCTCAATATCTTGGTCATCATTGAGGTCACTAGTTATGATATGACCAAGATACTTGAACCTGTCTACTACTTTCAGTGGTACCCCGTGCAGTACAACAGAAGTCACATGGTAGGGTTTAATTTGTCTCACTTTAAATACCACCTCACTCTTCTTCGGGTTGTATTCAAGACCATGGGATTTGGCGTACGCCTCGCAAATGCTTCACAGCTTAGTAAGCGCGCTGACGGCTGACGCCAACAGCACCATGTCGACGGCATAACTGATGTTATTGACTCAATCGCCATCAATAACATCCCGCATGCATGCTGCTAAGGTCTATCAGCTCGTTCACATATAAATTGTACAGATTTGGGAGACATCAGCCCGCCCTGCCTTACCCCACATTCGAGCTTGAATTCCTCATCATACCTACTACTACCATGAATATAAGTAATACGATACTCATTTGGGTATACTTACGTAGTAATACTATAGAGTATTTGTTTCATCATTTAGTATTTGACATAATTATGCATCGTAATGTATATCCGTCACATTCCGCACTAATCGAAACGGGCTATTCGGGCGATATATAAATTAAACCATAGAGACTCACTTAGAGATAAGTTTAAAAATATTAATATAATGACATTGCCAATTTTAGGAAAAACTGTGACATACATAATATTAATACTAAAAATTAACATAAGCTCGCGGTGCCCACCACTCGGCTCCAAAAAATTAAAAAATCATTCATGGGTAATTGTGTAAGGTTTTATAACAAACTTCCAGGAAACTTAACTGAGTTATCTATTAATAAATTCAAGAACTATGTGAAGCGTAAACTTACCTCGAAAGCTTATTATAGCACAGAAGACTACATGAATGATAAAACTCCATGGAACTAATTTTGACTGAATTTTTAATCTATTATTTTCGTAATATTTTGTTTTTTGACATTAGATTGTTTTTCTATAAATATTCTACTAGTATTTTTTATACAATTTTTTTATCACATATATTTTTATCTTTATGTTTAAAAATTACTCTTAAAATTTAACTGACGATTTGAAAGTGCTTGTTACTAGGCCTACTTGAATAAAGATCATTTTTGAGTTTGAGTTTGAGTTTGATAATATTCGTAGTTCGGAATAGCTACAATTCTCCCATTCATTCATTAAATAACCGTTCACTGAGTTAGACGTCATAGTATTAAATCATTTAATAACTGTAATAGGATATGTAATATCATGGACGTTATGTAAATATTCCAGGCTTGGGAATGAACCAAATAATGGCAAAAGAAGTAAAAACATTGAAGATATTCACTATTCTTTTACTTTCATTCTTACTTTTTACATTTGGAGATTAAAATGGGTCTTAAATATTTTTAACAAACATACAAACTTGACAGAAGCAATAAATCATAGGTACTAGGTATCTCTTCTGCTCGAGCCCACCGAGTCCACCTTTTTCCAATGCGAACGCATTGCCTCTAACTGGCAAAAATGGAAACACATTGCCAAGAAAGCACTCGATAATGTCAGTTGATGCATTATAACTGCACAACCAGTCTGCCAAGAGTTCTATTTGCTGCCCCTGATTTAAATTTGACATGTTTCTAAGAAAACGAAGCTATTTTTAGACCGTATTCGTTAACGTTAAAATACAGCAACTTTTTATTTTCACACAGACCTTTTGGGAAACAAAATTGCTTCCAATACATCAATGCGATCATTTATAAAGAGACCTTAGGTCGATGCCTTAATTATTTTAACGTCGCAATTTGGCAAATTACTTCCTGCCAGTCTTTAAAGGGGCCATTCTTCCTTATCTTCGTAAATAAGACGGTACCAACCTCATTTTCCTGTGGTTGTCGGTCCATTTATGTTCATGCGGAACATAAATGAAATAGTTTATTTAGGTTTTTAGCACTTTTATTGTATAAAAATTAATTAAATTGCGGAGCACATACAGCGAGTTAAGATGGTTGATAATGAAGAGAGAGTGAATGAATGATGTACATGCTTAATTTACATTCACTCCTGATACATGGTTTTGTTCGTTGCGAACATATTCCCGAGAGGCGGGATACAATGTTAAGTAACATCTGGTTGCACTACTTAGTATTAAATAAATTTTATGTTACATCTAATTATACAGCATGTTTTATTTAAAAGTTTACATTTCATTGGGTTTCCATCATTTCGAGGCAGCATAAAAGACCGAAGTTAACCGTCGTCGCTACTGGCGGGAGCTTTGGTTTCTTTTATGCCCATTTGTAACTGTAACAGGAGCAAATGTTTAAAAGGACTTAGAGCATCTGCCGGTGACCCCGTGTGTCCAATTTTTTTTATTGATTTTGTTAACTAGGCGAAATTGTGTTTTAAAGTTATGACCTCCATGTATTGTATCTTGGCACCACGAGATCATAGCAAAGCAGACAATGCAGATTTTGAGGTAACATCATGCAATGAGTCATTAATGATCAATTTTTATTAAATACTGTGAATACAAGATTATAATTAACATTAACTAAGATAAATTAAAACTAAGTTAAATCTAAAAAGGCCCTCGAGGCATTGTACCGAACCAAACCAGTGGGTAGTTAAATAGTTTTGCAGTTTTGTTTTCAAAAGATATTTTTGTGTTTTTAAAATAAAAAGTGACTAATATCTATCCAGAAGAGTAAAATAATACACGTAAACTTATTTTCATAAAGAATTTTTTTTTTTTTCAATTCAAACCACTTGGAAATAATTGCTCACAAAATTAATAATCTACCGTTTCTTTTTTTGCTTCTGTTACAGGGCCCACCCCGTATAATGGACCTTTAGAATGGATATGGGCTATCCCGCGGCTTCGCCTCGGTTCACTATAATACGCGGGCAAAGCCGCGTCAGTTGTTAAATACCTATATATATTATGTAAATAAATAATAATAAATAAATATCGTGAGACAATGCACACCAATTGATCTAGTCCCAAACTAGGCAAAGCCTGTACTAATGGGTACTAGACAACGGATATTCGTATTCATCATACAAATATCTGCACCGACCGGGAAGCGAACCCGTGACCTCAAGCTTCATAGTCAGGTTCTCTAACCACTAGGCTATTTGGTCGTCAAATCATCATGTATGTAGACATGTTTCGTCAGTGTCCATGGTTCTATGTTGCCAAATACACCTATTTTCCCTTTTAATATAATTGAGTAATAATAAAATTATTATTCTTTTATTCATAAACATCAAGAACAAAAGTACTTTAGATTCGTGATTAGCAGTTTGATTATTCAATGAGCACCATCGAGTGAAACTACTTATTTATTTGAATGATTCTTTGATCCATTCATACCAGCGGGTCAATCACGTAACGCATTGTACGCGCGTCAGGTAGATCTAAATGTCACTTTTTATACGGAATTAAATATCTCAAAAACGGCTAAACCGATTTTGATGAAACATGGCTAAGAACACTCGGGTTTAAATTATCTATGACACAAAAAAACCGCATTCAAATCGGTTCATCCGTTTGGGAGCTACTATACCACAGACAGATACACAGACACGTTAAACTTATAACACCCCTCTCTTTGCGTCGGGGGTTAAAAATGACAGTGAAATCTACCAAACGCGCGTAAGAAATGTTACGTGATCGACCCACTGGTTTGGTTCGTTGCAATGTCAAGTACGATATTAATGCGCGTGACATATTCATTTTATTCTATTTAAATGTTCAATAAAAATTTATTTCTACATTTCTCAGAGTTCACATAACATTGACTGCTAAGAAAAAAAAAAGTTTTTATTTTTTACTAAAAACGAAGTAGTGTTCAGAGTTATACTAATGTTATTACTCTGCTGAAAATGTACTGTACCACGTTAAAATATATACTTTTTTCGCCTTGTTATAACGGAGTAAAGTGCAAGAGTGTATAAATATATTTGACGTTTCTACATGCACTTATCTACTGTAATTAGCATGCCACGCTGAAGTATCTCTTAGTGCGGAAATAAAACACAATTAAAAAGTATTTTACGTCTGATCCCTTGAGAGTTAAAGGTTATATTTTTTACTGTTGCTATTAGGCTTCTTAATTATGTATAACGTGTGTTAAAATACTGGTACAAAAGTATAGGTAACTCAGAAACGCTTATTGGTACTGCAGCTGATCGATAGCGTAACGCTTTGCGCGTACGTCAGATAGATCAAATTGTCATTCATGAATCAAAAATGTTCACTCATTTTCTCCTTCCAAATATGAATTCCTCTTAACAGAACCTTGCCTGTATTTAGCAATAAATATAACCTTTCAAATAAGCTGATAATTAATATCGGGTCGTTAATTAGTATAAATAAGGGTCATTACTCTCACCTGGAGACTTGGAGAGGGCGACTAACTAGGCATATGGAGAGACAAGGTCGTAACTGATCAAACGCTTAGAGTCAGATGTGACTTTCTCGCATCAATGATGACGGGTAACTGACGTCACTGGTTTGCCCTTGTTCAGGTGTCGCCAACTGAAACCTCCAATGTCTGTGGTGGATAATACTCGACGGCATAAGTAAAACTTTGATGTGAGCTGACTGTAATATAATTCCAGAAGGTGGTTTTTAAAAATAAAAAATAAAATAAAATTGATTTATTTCAGGCAGAACCCATATTTTTTACATTTTAACAACAGCAATTGGCATAGAAGTTTCCAATTCAGTGCAGTTTGCCAAAAAAATATATGCGTGAAAGTAAGTTAAGACCAAAAAAAATATTAAAAAATGTATGACTACATGGTATAATTATGAATTTAAGTAAAACGGACAAGTTAGAAATATGAAATTAAATATTAGTAAATGAGAAATTTATGATTAATTGTCCTTATGAATTCGAATGGTTCTGAGTTACGGTGGTTAGGTACTAACAAGAACTATTATGAATAATGATTATTATGGTGTAAAATTGTACGAAAAAAAAATCGGAGTTCCAATCCAATCAAAAGGACTTAAAAAAAATATGAGAACAAAAGCGCACCCTACCTAAAGTGTCCTACACTATTTTTCCATCGAGTAACAAAACGTTTGGGATTTTTGAGGTAACGTAGGGTTCGGTAAGTTAATGGAATTTATAGGATCGAATACATATTTTTTTTATAATGCACAAAAGTTCTTCCAACCAATGCACTTGTAACTAATTCTTACGAAAAAAACAATAAGAAAATATAATTGTCATCATCATCATATCAGCCGAAAGACGTCCACTGCTGGACATAGGCCGCCCCCAAAGAATGCCAAATTGACCGGTCCTGCGCCACCCGCATCCAGCGGACTCCCGCGTCCTATTGTAATAAGGCAAAATTGTATACCTAACTAATATATATTATATCTTTCGTGTAGGCATATAAGCTCATGCTAAATTGAATAAACGGCAGACGCGCAACGGTAAACTGTTAAGAAAACGTTAACATTCAAAGGACGACTTAATGTAGGAAAATAATTAAAACATAATGAAGCTTTTACTCTCACATTTATGTGCGTAATAAACAAAAACCGGACAAGTGCGAGTCGGACTCGCGCACCAAGGGTCCCGGGTTCGATTCCCGGTCGGGGCAGATGTTTGTACGATGAATACGAATGTTTGTTCTCGAGTCTTGGATGTTTAATATCTATTTAAGTATGTATTTATCTACATAAGTACGTTTATCCGTTGTCTAGTACCCATAGTACAGGCTTTGCCTAGTTTGGGACTAGATCAATTGGTGTGAATGGTCCCACGATATTTATTTATTTATTTAAACCTGTAGGTATGTAAGTATTAAACATATTTTTATTATATTTATAACTAAAAATTTACGGTTTTAGCAATTTTTCCTTTATCTGTGCTATAAGACGTTGCTTGGTACCAAATTTAAAGATTCTGAGTTCACGGGAAGTATCCTGTAGGTTTTGATTCCCTTGCGGGTTTCGAAAATTTGCGGAAATTTGCGGCATTAACGGCTGTATCTTTTGACTGCGTTGGCTTAGACGTTTGATTTTTTCACATCTCTAAGGGACAGTAAAGTTGAGTATTTGATATAAATTTTAGCTTGATACCTCCACGCGATCCTGAGAAAAAGGGTCTTGACAGACGGATGGACGGACTGACGGACAACAAAGTGATCCTATAAGGGTTCCGTTTGTCCTTTCGAGGTACGGAACTCCAAAAATGACATTACGAATAAGTCAATTAACTAAAACGTTAATTATGCTTTAGCAGTTGTTTAAACAATAGAATCATACGAGTTATTTGAGTGCTACGTAATAGCCAGGGGAGTGATGTGTAACTTTTCATCCAACAAATCCCTGACTTCAAGTACACGGGCGACACCTCAAACTCTGCAAGGATCTGATTGTGGTATCCTCACATATATCCGGAACAGAGCCCACTAGTTTGTATCCCCTCCGGAACAAATATTTGTCGGAAAGGAGAATATTTGTCTTCGGCCTCAAATGGACCCGACAACCGTCCACGAATAAAGCTTTGGAAAGTATTTTGTCGATTTTCAGATAAGCGGGGAAAACGGCGGCGCGGCGCTTGGCATAGGAGCATTTATATTTAGACGTGTGCATTTTTGACGTGACAACGTCTTATAAATCGATAAAACACCGGCTGCACGCACGAAAAATTTTGTCTTGTCACGCGATAGGTGATAGGATAGAGCGTGCGTCACTGGCTGACACCGTTCGATAGAACGAGACGACGCTCTTATCTTGTCACTTGTCGCGTGATAAGGCCAACCATGCTACGGCTCCTGGCACGTAGGTTCCTTATAAGGTCTATTGGGTTGCACTAGGAAAGGATTTTTCAAAGTTTACCCTCTAAAGGGGTGAAACGGGGGTCCAAAGTTTGTTTGTTTGTTGGGGAAACAAGATTAGATCAACTATATTATTCGAAACTTCACAGGAGTATTCCTAACGATAAATGAGTAAATACGTGCTATGCAATTTTTCATCAATGTTTTGTTATGACGTTATCACGTTAAATTGTCATCCGTAAACCGACTTTACAGACCTTTTTTTTCGAATAATAAATTGACGTAACTTTTTTTTTGTACAAGCTTTCGTTGCCGACTGTACTTTTTTGCACAGTTATCAACCACTCGTACTCGTTCTTAACGAAACCAATGAGCCAATCATGACGGGTATATCTTGTGTAGTTAAGAGGTTGCTATGGCTACCTTCTGTCTCCATCATCAGATCAGCTCGGTGGGCCCATAATATTGCGTTGTCACCAAACTTACATAAGAATACCAAATTTCAGTTCTGTCGGGTACTGGTTATCCCTCTGGGTGGCCCATAAGGCCCCCCGAGAGGTTTTCCCTAACCATATCTGTAGCTGGCCGCTCTGTAGGAACTCTTTAAATAAAGCGAAGTACTGACTTGAAGTCGGTTGAAACTTTGTTTTTAAAGTAAATAATAATTTGTGGCAATCTCCTTTTTAGTACTAAGTCTGCCACCTTTTTGCTTTAATAAGTGGCAACATAGTTACATAGTTGGGCAGAATCTTTGATCGATATTTCCTGTTAACTGTACTGTTCTTGTCCGCAGCTAGAAGTTGGCCAAACAATTAAATAAGTACAGTTTAAAGGCACACTTACGTCTCCTTCAGCTAAACGGTGACGAGGTAACAAAATTTTCAGCATAATTATAAGATAAACGACTACATCATGGATAGGGATAGTTGGCAGCTATAAAATCCTGCACTAGAAATCTGTCGTAAAATAAATAGGCTTTCTCCTGTAGCAATGTAATTTTAAAATGTTATAATACTCTGATACTGATATGATATATTGTATACTGTTTTGAAAAAATGACACCTCGCCGAGTTTTTTACGCCGGTTCTTCTCGAGGCAGAGGTTTGCTTTCCGAACCGGTGGTAGTTTATCGACATTCATAGGTGCATGTAATATGCCTAAATTGAAGAATAAATCACTTTGACTTTGACTTTGAAACTCATTGCAAATTACAACGCCATTAAAGTTACAAGCAAACTGCATGCATGCACATTTTACAAAAAGATGCCAGTGGATATAGTGGAGAATCTGGAGAATCACCCACATAACGTAACTTGTGTACAAATAACCAAGACAACACGCCGCGCCGCTGAAAATGAATAGTTGTTCATAAATCCTCATTAACATAGTTTAGCGTAGCGCCCCAAAACTCCGTGGGTCCTGTAGAAACTGATTAATTAGGCTCTTCGCAACCCTTTCAATTATTTCGGCCTTGTCTGAAAGGTAAAGCTTCTTAAGATTGTGTTCCCCAAGCGTTGAGATTTTCCTCATAAAGATTTGCCTTCGGTATATTGTGGGGTAATTAATTACAGCCTTTGAACATGCCGAGACATTGTACGTATATTGAGAACCTTTCTAAGTAACAGATAGTTAGAATAATACGGCTTTAATGTTTTTACCCTGCACGTGTCCCCTGGGTTGTGCTAAATAGTGACAAAGTTAAATGGCGAAATAATGTATGCTTTACGATTAAATAAATATTTCACATTTTATCTAAAATAACAGTATAATTTTGTCGATCGCAGGCACTTAATGACGGTTTATTAAGGATTTTTTTAAATATTTCTGACTATTACACAATGACTCCGATTAATAACTATAATTCGCATTTCGCAGTACCATACAGGGATCGGAACCGGTTTTTTCAAAAATCCCCGAAGTAGTCTAATATTTTGAATTATTTAAGGCTCTTAATGTAGGACTCTATCATGTATTTAGGTAACATTTTCGTATTATTCGACAGCCTTATCAAAAATGATATTATAAACCAAAGAACGAAATTGAACGAAATAAAACCGGTATTTTTGTATGGTGAAAATACCGGTATCCGATCCCTGGTACCATATCAGTCAGCTGTCAGTCAAGCCAGTACAGATTTTTTAAACTTAAACGAATACCGAGTCAATTTCGACGCTAGTCATATTGGAGTTAATTTAACTATTTATAGTTGGATGGTTGAACTGCGCCTATTATTTAAAATTTAAATGCAATTCAAAACAGCATGAATAGTAGGTACATGCAATTTGGCACAGCTGTGGATCACGTAGTTTTTTAGGGTTCCGTACCTCAAAAGGAAAAAAAACGGAACCCTTATAGGATCACTCGGTTGTCTGTCTGTCCGTCTGTCACAGCCGATTTGCTCCGAAACTACTGGACCGATTGAGTTGAAATTTGGTACACATATGTAAATTGGTGACCCAAAGATGGACGCGTAAAGTAAATTAATGAATTCTGAACAAGGGGGCCACTTTGGGCGGTAAACTGGAAAATTAAAAAAAAAACGCAAACTGTATTCTGTGATATATCAAATGAAAGGGGTTGTTGTAAGCATCTCAGATATACTTTTTTATAATTTTAGCAAAAACTGATTTGAAGTAATTTAGGAAAAAATACCAAAAATTGACCATTCCCCCCTTAACTTCGAAACTACAAGGTTTAAAATTCTGAAAAAATATGGAAAATAGTTCCTTGCCTAAATATTACAGGAAAACCTATAAGAAGTTTGAGTATTCAAAGTAACGGGAAAATTCTCAATATTTTACGGAACCCTCACCACGCAAGTTGAACTCGCACTTGTCCTTTTTTACATCCAGTTCGTTAGCTCTATTGCATTAGCACCTTTGCAAGTTACAATATAAAACATCGTTTAATTGGCTAGACTCTGACCAGGGGACTGATTTTTGATTTCAAGCCCTCAACTCTTTGAAAAACTGTTAAAAATTATGAAATGCATTTTTGATATCGTCCACCAGCTCGATGGGTTGACGACGTAAAAAGACCGCGCGTCATTTCTGGATGAGACTAGCACGGGACCGGGATAAGTGGCGTACTTGAAGAGAGGCTTATGCTCAGCAGTGGGTGATTACAGGCTCATAATGATGATGATGATGATTTTGAAATAGCAATAGAAAATTGAAAAAGGAGTGGTATTGATTTACGCATGCTGTAAGCACAGATATACTTTTTTTTTATAATTTAAGCAAAAACAGATTTGAAGTAATTTAGAAAAAAAGACGAAAATTGACCACCCCCCCCCCCCTTACCTCCGAAACTACTAGGCTTAACATTCTGAAATAAATATGGAAAATAGTTCCTTGCCTAAAGATTACAGGAAAACCTATAAGAAGTTTGAGTATTCAAAATAACGGAAAAATTCTCAATATTTTACGGAACCCTTACCACGCGAGTTGAACTCGCACTTGTCCGGGTTTTAGGGTTCCGATACCTCAAAAGGAAAAAACGTGACCCTTATAGGATCACTCGGTTGTCTGTCTGTCCGTCTGTCACAGCCGATTTGTTCCGAAACTACTGGACCGATTGAGTTGAAATTTGGTACACATATATGTAAATTGGTGACCTAAAGATGGACGCGTAAAGTAAATTAATGAATTCTGAACAAGGGGGCCACTTTGGGGGGTAAACTGGAAAATTAAAAAAAAAAAGTTTCGCAAACTGTATTGTGTGACATATCAAATGAAAGGGGTTGTTGTAAGCATGTCAGATATACTTTTTTTTATAATTTAAGCAAAAACAGATTTGAAGTAATTTAGGAAAAAATACCAATAATTTACCATTCCCCCCCTTATCTTCGAAACTACAAGGATTAAAATTCTGAAAAAATATGGAAAATAGTTCCTTGCCTAAATATTACAGGAAAACCTATAAGAAGTTTGAGTATTCAAAATAAAGGGAAAATTCTCAATATTTTACGGAACCCTCACCACGCGAGTTCAACTCGCACTTGTCCGGTTTTTTTTTGTTTTCATCATAGCTTTTAGCATCGAATACTTTTACCACAAAGTAGACGCCTGATATTTCTTCGAAAGTTCAAGAAAGAAGGTCATAAGTAAGTTTTCTGAGAACTAATTCACTTTATGCTCCGTTTTACACTCAATAAAATATCCGTAGACGTCAATATATTTTTCCTTGAAATTTTCCGGTAAAATGCTATTACTTGCAATACAACCCTTCACACGTATGACTTGGTGGTGTTAAATCCATTTCTAAATCATCTAATTCACTCACTTTACAATAATACAAACCTCTTGAAAACGATTTATAAATACAATTTAGTTGTAAGTTCAATGTGAAAAATATATGAGAATTGCGGGACTTTTGTTTTTTTTTAAAACTGGCTCGCTTTTAATAACAAGAGGCAATAATTTCACTATTCAGTCAACCCGAGACAAAGGGTCTTGACAGAAATACAGACAGACGGACAACAAAGTGATCCTATTAGGGTTCCGTTTTTTACTTTTGAGGTACGGAACCCTAAAAACGGCCCTGACCATTCACCAACTCAATGAAAATTGTTTTGCAAAATATAATTTTTATAACAAAACTTAAATTATTTTTGTTATAAAAATATATATTTTTTATTTTTATAAAAAAAAGGTATTAATAATTAAAATATGCAACTCTAGCATTTTAGCACATTACTTATGTGTATAGCTGAAGTTTAATGATTGGTAAAAATATATCTTTCTTTCCGCGACTGTACGTAATAAATGTTTTTTTTTATTGAAACTAAAACCATATTGCTAGTTTTAATTTACTTTTGGCCGATAAAACATTTTTTTTTGGTAACTTTGCAGACTCATAGTATATCTTTTTAACCGACTTTAAAAACGGAGGAGGTTCTCAATTCGACTGTATATATGTTTTTGTGTGTTTGTTACGCGATAATTCGGTAATTTATTAACCGATTTGAATAATTCTTTCTTTTTTTAAAAAGCATATACCTCCAGATTGGTCCCGTTGTCACCAAAATCCAGTTCTGATGATGGGATCCTGGAGAAATAAAGGGAACTCTTCAAATTTTATAGGCAAACTTGAAGCAATTTGGCTACTGATTTGAAGTCGGTTAAAACTTAAAACAAAAAAAAAAACAATTCAAAGTAAATTATTAAGATTTCGATTGTATTTTTAAAAGTGTTTCATTGATCATTTAATGGCATTCTATCCATGTAGCGACGCTGAGTTATGAAAAATGAAGACTACCTACCCAATTGGCAATAGGAATAAAAACTTTACTTCATTATCGGCAGTAGGTTTAGCTCGACTTCACAGAGACACCGATTCATGAATAATGTAACTCGAATAATGGCCGTGATCACAGACATAATATCTAGGTAGATACTTCGCGGACTAGGTAGATACGAACGCAGGTACTTCGCGGGCCAATGTATATGATCTGACAGGCTTACAACCGCCCCTTGGGTCGTTCTTCTTTTTTACCGACAATGAACCGAGGATTTCTTTTTTTTTTGGTTTTTGAACTATCGAAAATTGTGATTTTGAAGTGCGATTTAAAAAAAAATGCATTGGTTTCTTCATTAGCACTAATTAAAGTTTCCTTTCCGGCCAATATACATATTTGTTTACGGTTAGTTTTTAAAAAAAATATTTGACAAAGTGGACTCTTTCAGTGGGGACAACATTTTGGTTTACCACTCTGTCACGGACTTCTACGATAAAAATACGTTTAAAAAAAATGCTAGTTAGAGAAACTAAAATATTAAATTAATACTAATGAATAAAATAATATGGACGTTCATTCGAACATTATAAAACCGTAAAATCATTACTCAAATGAGATGCCGTAATAAGACGAAGGACAGGCTATTGTCGGTCGAAAAGAAGAACGCCCCCTTTCATTTGATATATCACACGATACAGTTTGCGAAACTTTTTTATTTATTTTCCAGTTTACCCCCCAAAAGTGGCCCCTTGTTCAGAATTCATTAATTTACTGTACGCGTCCATCTTTGGGTCACCAATTTACATATGTGTACCAAATTTCAACTCAATCGGTCACTCACATTCAATTTACACTTGCCACGATAGATCGTTTCAATAGATTGAAACTTTCTTCCTGCAAAATTATTTAAAAATTTGCCTACAGGTAGCAGTTTCCCTGTAAAAAAAAATTACATCACAATATTGAATGAAACGAATTTATAGCTACCTATATATAATCACCAGATTATAACGAATAAATAATAATAATAATAAATATTAGCGGACAATCTTACACAAATCGACCTAGTCCCAAACTAAGCAAAGCTTGTACTATGGGTACTAGACGACGATAAACATACTTATATAGATAAATACATACTTAAATACATAGAAAACATCCATGACTCAGGAACAAATATTCGTGCTCATCACGCAAATAAATGCCCTTACCGGGATTCGAACCAAGGACCTCTTGCTTCGTAGGCAGGGTCACTAGTCTAAAGCGGTCGTCAAAAACCGGTCGGTACTAAAATACGCACTTTGAGCGTAAGCTCAAATATTCAATATTTCAGTGGCATTTGAATATAAGCAGTGTTCACTCAAGTGTTTGTAATACGTCTGCGTCACGATCTACGTTACTGCATGCCTAAATGCCGCGAATTTCTTTTGTTACGGGAGTGCTCGGATGGTTCCGAATATTTGGCATTAGCCTTGCATTATTGATAGACGAGGAAGCACGGAGTTGATAACTTGAAACGACTTGTCTCCTTTTAATGCTTGCTCCATGTCGCTTCACGTTGCTTCCTTTTCAACCCCCGACGCAAAAAGAGGGGTGTTATAATAATGTGTATATAAATATGTTATATGTTTGACGTGTCTGTGTGTATGTCTGTGGCAGTTTCTAAACGAATGGACCTGTAAAATTTTATAATACACTACTGTAATGATATATTGTATATTGTTTTGAAAAAATGACACCTCGCCGAGTTTTTTACGCCGGTTCTTCTCGAGGCAGAGGTTTACTTTCCGAACCGGTGGTAGTTTATCGACATTCATAGGTGCATGTAATATGCCTAAATTGAAGAATAAATCACTTTGACTTTGACCGATTTTAATGCGGTTTTTATGTCCGAAAGCTGACGTGAACGAGATGGTTCTTTGCTACGTTTTATCAAAATCGGTTCAGCCGTTTTTGAGATATTGAACTATGAAATGAAACAATCGGGGTTTTTTCAACTTTTCTAAGTTGTAGTTGTTAAGTACCGATTTGAAGAGGGTTGACTGTTATAGATTTGAAACTCTTCTCTCTCTGTGTGTGTGTGTGTAGGTAGGTATATTGCTATGATCGGTGTTCCACATGTGAAGCGATTTTAAATATAGGTATAAGTAGGTTGGCATTCACTAGTTACACAAATCTCAATAAATTACCTTTGGCAATGGCTATAAATTTGATTCCGTTACACTTGACCATATAAATTCAAAATTACCGTCCGCTTTGCGTGCTGATAATCACACTTTCGGACGGTAAAAAAGAAAGCCCGAAATCGCATTAACTGCTCGGGCGTCAAAGTTTAATACCGTGCGATCTAAGACATTATTTATTTGAGCCAAGCCAAGTGAGGATATGATAACAAAATACCGCATACTGATTCCGTCCCGCCGCGCGAGTGCCGAGGTGATTTTAGTTAAGTAATGTCATATACTTAATTTTAAAGTTATTCCACGATGCATTACTACCGTGTCATGTTGTGTAGTTTCCGCAAGTTATAAGATAAAACTAAGTCTTGTAACTTCGTTGAAATATAGGGCTTTAAGCGAAGTGAAAAGTTCTAGAAAAGTTACAAGCACCAAAGTAGTTTCAATTTGAAACTCCTTATGTTAACATTATAACCGCTTTATGTACCGTAAGTTAAGTTCTATCATAATTATACTTACGCGAGTATTAGTGAGGTAAGTTACTTGTCCGAATTTTCTTTCTTTAAAAGTAGTATTTGCGGAGCAGAAAAATACCCATTATTTTCCATCTTTAAGGGCCATTTACACGGTGCAACAACTCGCATGTGAGTTTTATTACACTGCGGGGTTTGATTGAATTCGTCGTATTTCGCTAGCCCGCAGCCCCGCAATGTAATGGAAATCGCATACGAGTAGTTGAACCATGTAAATGGCCCTTTATTGAACGGGCGAGCGAAGCGAAGTTCGCATTTATCAACTGTGATTTCTCAACCGTGAAATGTTGTGAGCAGGTTCAATAATTATATTATAGATTTTTTAGGTGATTAATTTTTTTTTTTTAACTTTTATAAAAAAAACCGGCCAAGTGCGAGTCGGACTCGCACACCGAAGGTTCCGTACACAACTGTAGATATATAAGTAAAAATATTTTTGTTGTATGATGTAACTAAAAATTTAAGGTTTTCGCAATTTTCCCTTTATCTGTGCTATAAGACGTTGCTTCGTACCAAATTTCAAGATTCTGAGTTTACGGGAAGTACCTGCACTGTAGGTTTTGATTCCCTTGTGCGGCATAAACGGCTGTATCTTTTGATTGCGTTGGCTTAGAAGTTTGATTTTTTCACAGCTCCAAGGGACAGGAGACCTGAGTATTTGATATAAATTTTAGCTTGACGCGTTCCTGAGAAAAAGGGTCTTGACAGACGGACGGACGGACGGACGGACGGACGGACAACAAAGTGATCCTATAAGGGTTCCGTTTTTTCCTTTCGAGGTACGAAACCCTAAAAAGAGCTCACGAGTTCTTCAACTCACAGAGCGTCTAGTCTTATTTATTTCAGCGAACCAGGCACAAACATACGTACACATTGTCGTTCACATTAGAATACCCTATATATATGGGTACATCCATGAAATCTATAAATTCCGCAGACGTTCGATAATTCGGCAATGAATGCCCTCCTTTGTGGGAATCCCTTTATTGAAATTAATGAGCCGCCTTGGATCGGTCCGACATCGTAACGACTCTGTTTACGGCACACTTAATGAACAATTAAAGTCAAATGACGGCTTGATGTTTTAGGAGTTGATTTGTTGGCCACTTACTTTGCTCCCCTAGTGATCAATCCCTTGTACTCATCTAGAGATAGCAGGTATTTGACACCCGAGCAGTTAATGATATCTCAGGCTTTCTTTGTTATCGCCCTTGTTCAAAACCCAATTTTACGTCTCTTCCAAGCAAAGCGTTATTTTACACTTCATGCCCAAGTGTAACAGAATCATTTTTTTGACGTGATAACGTCTTATAAATCGATGAACGCCGGCTGCACGCACGAAAAAGTGTGATTAATTGTGCCGTTCCGAACGCCGGCTGCGCGCACGAAATATCAACGCACAGTCCAAACCGCTGGTTCTAGAGATCCCAAATTTGGCATACAGGTTCCTTATAAGGTGCACTAAGACAGGATTTTCCAAAATTCACCCTCTAAGGGCTCCAAAGTTTGTATGGGGAAACAAGATTAAATCGACTATTTTATGCCATTTTTCACCAATGTTCACACACACGCACGCCCCCCCCCCCCCCCCCACACCCCCACTTCAGAGTCCGGAAGAACATCGAAATTCAGCACCTCGTGACCATCATTATTGGAGAAACAAAAGCTCACCGTCTCCGCTGGCTTGGTCATGTTGAAAGGATGGAGGAAGTCAAAGTCAAAGTGATTTATTCTTCAATTTAGGCATATAACATGCACCTATGAATGTCGATAAACTACCACCGGTTCGGAAAGAAAACCTCTGCCTCGAGATGAACCGGCGTATAAACTCGGCGAGGTATCATTTTTTCAAAACAGTATACAATATATCATTTCAGTATCAGAGAATTATAAAATTACACTTCTACAGTAGAAAACCTATTTTTTTTGAGATAGATATCTAGTGCAGGAATTTATCACTGCCAAATATCCCTATCTATGATGTAATCGTTTATCTATTGTAGTATTTATTAAAAGTGAATACAAGATTATAATTAACATTAACTAAGATAAATTAAAACTAAGTTAAATCTAAAAAAGGCCCTCGAGGCATTGTACCGAGGATGCTGGCGGCATTTCCTCGCTGAATTGCAATGCTGATGCGTTGCGCGAGAAAGCCGCCAGCTCTTCGGTCACCAGTTACATCGACCAGACGTTTCGCGATTTCTGCAAATAACTTATGCGCACTGGGACCCCACGGACCGAGGGTCTCGACGCCAAAGGGTACAAAGTCGTACTCTCTGCCGAGGCCTCTATATTTATTACATTTCAGATTTTCAGATCGTTTATCTTATAATATGCTTTTGAAATAAGTGTCTGTTTTACGATAGATTTGAATTTAGAGTCAGTTCGGTAATGTGTTTTGGAATTTTATTGTAGAATCGGGAAGATCGGGGTACCAAACGGGCATATTAGGGGCATCCAGTAGGGCGGCGACCCGTCGGACGTCCCGGGTATCACTGGAACGACGTCGTCGAATTAGACCTGCGCGACCTTAAAGCCATGAACTGGAGGGAGATGGCGCAAGAAGGTCAAGTGGCGACAACTGGTTTCGAAAGCCAAGACCCACTTTGGGTCGGTGAGCCATTGAATATCATCATCATCATCATATCAGCTGAAAGACGTCCACTGCTGGACATAAGCCTCCCCCAAATAGTGACACAATGACCGGTCCTGCGCCACCCGCATCCAGCGGACTCCAGCGACCTTTACCAGGTCATCAGTCCACCTCGTGGGGGGCCTACCCACGCTGCGCCTTCCGGTACGTGGTCGCCACTCGAGAACCTTTCCGCCCCAATGGCCGTCGGTTCTACGTGCAATGTGCCCCGCCCACTGCCACTTAAGTTTAGTGATTCGGAGGAGCATTGAATATAGATAGATAGATTTAAGATTGTCACATTAAACTCCTTCTCAGCAACATATTAAAGTCTTCATTACCATCGCTGTACGAATACCCTTAAATATTTCGCAAACTATTTTAATCATCTGACATGAAAAGGAATACCCATCGATGTAGGATCATGTGGTAGAGAACAGCAAGTTTAAAGTGAATCTGCTAACCGCATGATATAGATACAACTTTAAGCATTATTAAATTTATGGCCAAGATTTGAGTTTCGTACGTCCGCTATTTTGCGGGAGTAGTGTGCGATAAAACATAAGCATTCATAGTTGGAAATTCATCATCATCATCATCATCATATCAGCCGAAAGACGTCCACTGCTGGACATAGGCCTCCCCCAAAGAGTGCCACAATGACCGGTCCTGCGCGTTCATTTTATTTGGGGCGTATATGCCATAATCGCCACGCTTTGCATGCGGGTTGGCGATCGCAGTATTTCCGCCGAATTTCAGGGATGCTGCTGCCCATCCCCCGGCGGTCTTGGTTGTGGTTTTAGGACATACCCGGGTCGGAGTTGGAAAATATTAACGTGTTATAAGGATTATTTCTCCAAAAACAATGTGTATATCTTACTATTCATAATAACTGGAGAATAATTTAACTTTATCTATCACATTGGCTCAAGGCAAGACTTTTTAAGAGCGGCAACAGAGTTCTATAAAGATCTTTATAAGAACAACGATATACAGGCTCATTGGGAAAATTGTCATCAAACTGACACAAACACGGAATTCATGCCATTCTTACATTCTGAAAGAGCAAATGCAAATGTATGATAAAGTAAATTGTTTATTCATGACAAACCACAGTGCGGTTTGTTAACAGTTGTTGGTAGGACGTGGGGTATATAAGAGGGAATCAGCAAAATATTTAATATTATGCAATTTTTAAACGCAAGAATTTGTAAAATACACCGAACAATCGATCAACAACAACTGGTTTATATTATTTTAGGAATGGCATGTCCCTACTTTTGTATTTTATTGTTATATTTTCACATTATGATTTCAAAGTATGATAGTCGAGCCAAATCTCAAAATATCTCACCAAGGGAGGAGAGGGAATGGAAAACTCGCCAAAATAACCTCACACAATCAATGTACTCCCATCGAGAAAATGTTTATTGAACGTCAAGAAACATTTCATCACTTACAGTAAAAAAGTACCTAGTAGATATACATATATATACAGCAGGTCAGAAATTTCTGTATGCAGCGAGGTACGCAGATATTTCCGACGAGTAGTACGATTTAATTTTATATATATTTTGTATGTAAGGTAAACTTCTCAATGTGTCACCTTCATTCAAATAATTGACACCCTGCTTGTCACCTTTATTGCTATGAATGCATGATGATATTAAGATATTATAGCAGGTCGACCACTGGGACATTTACCTTATATTATAACCACTAATACCATTGTTATCAAATTGTATTTTTACCTCACCAGCTCGGAAAGGCTTGTTTTATCGCTCAAAATCTGCGCCCAAAAGTGCATTATATCCGCTAGCGTGAAAAGTGCTTTTGAATTTCGAACATGACGCTCTATCGCCACATACAACTTTTTTCGTAGGAATGAGAGGTCATCCTGCGTTCAAAAATTATGGTGTTATGGTAATAGTTAAATATTATTATTTTAATAAAATAAAATTAATAATATTAATTATTTCTTAATTACATGTGAAATATAAACGCTCGCTCGCTTTCGCTTATGAAATATAAAGGCTCATAGTTCAATCTTGCAATTCCTCGCTAGCTCGGCTTTCAATACAAGCACTTGTGCGAAACAATATACTCCACGCAAAATACGGTTTTGAAAAACATTAATTTATAATAGCGTTTTTTTGTTTATTTAATTCTAAAACGTTATTCTAAGATGCTTTATTCAAGAATCCAACAAACTTTCCACCCGGAAGTAATGATATAGATTTAAATTAAACATTCATGGTCTTTTGTATTTTATTTATATTGAATATTTTAACGCAAATGTAAATGAACCTAAATAAAGATAAAAAAATATTAATATTTATCTGGACTTTTTAGGAGCTTATTAAATAATATTTATTTTGATGTCTGATTTTTGGTTGGATTTTGCCTCTAGGTAACTATTTAATTGATAATATATCCGTTACATTAAAAAAATAGCTATTATAAATTATTTCCAAATATGTATTTTTTTCTATACAAGTTGTCAGTTCATTGCCAGGCCCCGTAGCATGGTTGGCCTTATCACGTGACAAGTGACAAGATAAGAGCGTCGTCTCGTTTTATCGAACGGTGACAGCCAGTGACGCACGCTCTATCTTATCACCTATCGCGTGACAAGGCCAACCATGCTACGGGGCCTGGACTAATAACCTTGCAGTCTTGCATAACAAACAACGACTATTAGCTCGTCAGAATAATCAGTTCTTTGTGAATTGCGGTGAGCATCGCTCTTTTTTACTTTAAATTTCCTAGTTCTCCAGCTATTTTTATTTTAAGCCTTAATTCACAAAGTTAGTCGCCTACTTGGCAGCGCTATTGCTGTCCGGATAAAATATTACCAGAATATTATAAACTGCAGACCATCCGGAGCGAACGCAAAACGCGAATATCCGGAATAGCATCGTGGTTATTTAAGAAAGCTCATAAATAAATGTAATTTTGTATTAAATTTTGTCCAAGAGACATCATTTGAATAAGTGTCAAGGAGAGTAAAATACAGTTTCTTATTAACTACGTACGCAATGATGTCTCAGAATAATAGGACGTAGGTAATAACATTAAATCTTTATAATGGATACCTTTTTTTAGGGTTCCGTACCCAACGGGTAAAAACGGGACCCTATTACTAAGACTTCGCTGTCCGTCCGTCCGTCCGTCCGTCCGTCTGTCTGTCACCAGGCTGTATCTCAAGAACCGTGATAGCTAGAGAGTTGAAATTTTCACAGATTATGTATTTCTGTTGCCGCTATAACAACAAATACTAAAAAACCGGCCAAGTGCGAGTCGGACTGGGGCTCCCATACAACAGACATGATTTTTTGCCGTTTTTATAGATAATGGTACGGAACCCTTCGTGCGCGAGTCCGACTCGCACTTGGCCGGTTTTTTCATATTTCTATTTATTTAACGTGTACGTGTTGCAATTGCATATATTATTACTTGTATGACAGTTGGAGCGTTCAGTTTTAATTGGCGGCACCCGATACTAGAATTATTCATTTTTATTACGAACTATTTATGGTTAGGTCACGAGATAGGTATGAGTGTCACATTTTTTCTCTAACCTACCTCGAACACATTCGTAGACAAAAGTTAGAGTCTTATCAAAGTGAAATCAAATCAACGTGCCGTCGGCTCCGTCCACGGCTAGACTAATCTCAAAAACTGCGAAATTTCCCATTCCGCCAATGCTGATGAATATCCAGGATTTGAATTTTTGCTCGGAAACTTTTCATTAATACAAACGTAGCACGCTAACGTGCGAACTGTGAAACATAGCTACGTAGCATCAGAATATTTGCATGGTAATTAGCTAAACACAGGTGAATACAAGCCAAATATGCTCGGGGCGCGACGAGCCGTTTGTTTACGCACCGGCGAATTACGGTAGGTATAGTTCGGGTAGCTTTATCTGTATTCATATTAGGCCAGGTCTGCATTGACAGCTCTGGCATTAACACCTGCCGTTGTCGGCCGGTCAGTTCCGTTACATTTCTCATCGTTTATTTATTAAACTGTCCTCGCTGCATGGCAAGTCCCCGCAGTGCAGGCTTGCCACGATTTATAGCTACGTCCCGGGCAGAGTGATCGTGTCGAGCGGCCCGATTCCTAATAAATAACGCTAGTCCTTTAGCGTATAAAACAAAGTTGCCGGCTTTTTGCCCGTAGTTAATAATGGCGAATTTGCTGGTCCCGGTAGCTTCTTTTTTTCTTCGATGTCACTGCCGGTGAAAGTTGGCGCGGAGCGAAACGAGCTGCATTTACGGATTTCACGGTAGGTAAGTTTGAGTTCATGGCTTGTACAAGAAACTTATAGAATTTTTAAAGCAACAATCGTTTTAACTAATTTCTCCGCCCCAGTTTGGTAACCAGTAACCATTAAGTATACATTTTGTAAATGTGTTTACTCGTATGTTCTCAATTTACTATTTTACCTTACAAACTTCTAATTATTTATAGATCGATGGGTCGGTTTACTCGGACGGTGTGGGCGCTGTTCGGTACGGTAAGTTCTACGGTAAGTTGGACTATATTTATTAAGTGTAGGCGTGAGGTGTACACAATAGGTACCATGAATTCCTAGACTGCGTCTTGTCCGTAGACAGAATTTTCATCGTGCATGCATAAGTATTTTTTTATTAATAAATAATAAATATAAAGATACTTAGAGGATAAATTTAAACAAATGGAAACAGGCCTGGAAGGAATACATAGGCAGGACCGGTCATTTGGCACTCATAGGTGCCAAATGACCGGTCCTGCGCCACCCTCAAATGCCCTTACCAAAATTTATAGTAATCTAACAAGGGACCTTTGTAGGCAGTCACTACCAACTACCAGGTCACTTATCGTTTAAACGCTATAAAAAGTACCAAGAAGATTGCAAAAAACTAACTTTTATACTTACACAAACGAGTTTACCTATCTCGCGAAACAGATTTCTATTTTCCTATGATCCAGTTTCAGGTGCCTGTGACGGCTTGAGTCCACACAGAGGGGGTTGTCTCTGAAATAAACTACAAAGATAACAAGATAATCGCGTCCGAAGTTCCCCATGGCAAGTTTAAAGTAGACTGAGACAAGACTTGGGTGAGACAATTTAATCTCGAGGACAATCTCACAGTTCCATTTCGCATACCGGTTTGGTATCAAAATGTTGCGCGAACTCGTTTTGAAACGTTACAGTCAGGTATTCACTACAGTACGAATATTATAAAGAAAAGAAAAGAAGACATTTATTCACTACACAAAAGACACACAGAGATAAAGGGAGTAGACATACAATATAATTGACACATATTGTGTGTCTTCGCGGCAGTGAAATGGTCGCTGTCTCAGCATTGTGCCGAGGTGTCAGACAGACACCTACAGCGCTGGTTTTCAGACAGTGCCGCAAGTGGCCCACGGAACGCAACACAGCATTAGATAAAAAGTAAGTAGACACATAATAAATAAATAATTAATGTAAAATATTGAAAATGATATATATATAGAACAGTAGCACGACGGGATGAAATCACAAAGCATAAAACGCGACACGGTTGGGATGTTAAAAGTGCTGGATAGGTTAGGGTTGGGATTTATGGAGCGTCAACAAATAGCCTTTAAGCTGGTGCTTAAAGGCATACTTGCTAGACGCTCCTTGGATAGGTGGAGAGAGATCATTCCAACACTTGGACGCCGCGAACCTAAAACTTCCTCGAAACGCCGCGGTCCGATGCTCTGGTTCACAGAAAATGTCCTAGTGAACCCATAGCTCAGCGGGGTTCATTCAATTGATGAAACGAGAAAATCCACCCTTCTCTTTCTTAATACCAATGTGCGAACGGGTCGACCGGCTGAGTCGCTAGACCGTTGCGAATGTACGTGTGGTGTATTCGGGGAAGGTATTCTGGTAAGTATAAACAAATGACAGGCGCTCGAGGATTTAAGCCTGCATCACACTAGCGCGGCCAGCGGTGGCGGTCCATAGTAAATTTGACAGCTAATGACAAGTTTACTATTGTCCGCCGTGGCCAGGCCGCGTCAGTCTGTGAGAGGCCTTAATACACACTGCAGCGGCCTGCGGTGACGTCAATAGTAAACTTGACACCAATAGGTGTAGACACTAAATAAAATCCTCAATAATGTTGTATTTACTCGAAAACGGATTAAAAATGTAGTCAAATGGAGAAAAATACAACGCAATAGGTTAAATAATCACAAAGTTATAAGTGTACAAAGTTTTAATAGGGGGAATAATTCTGTCCCTTTTTCGCAAAACGCACCTTCATATGAAACGATTGTCATTTACTATGACGTCACGATCCCCGAGCGATTTCTCTCTCTAACAAGCAACATTAAAATGGTTGTAGCTTCGTTGAGTGATAGTTTTTGAGATATTTGAATGGGATTTTCGTATTTAGGCATATTTTTTGCCTTCTTTCTTTTGAATTAGTAATTTGAGTCTGCGAGAGCCTCTACAAGCATGCGGCAGCTGTCATTGACCTATTTACATACTGTAAACGCAATTGGTATGAAATCGAATTGCGAAACGTGAGTATCAGATCATTCCCCTTGTCGGCTCCATGGTCCGGCAATCGCGATAGTTTTTAAACGTTTAGAGTTTCTTTGTCATCCATCTGAAACTCTAAATCGTTTCTAAAAGTTTAATTCCTTTGCAGAATGTTAATTAAAAACCTGGCGGGATGATTAATGCCAGGTACGCTTATGTAACTATTAAGACAGTTAATTAATGATACTAAAGTTTTAATCACGACTAGGATTTGCTTGCAACTTTATTCTAGTAGAGTAGAGTTATTAAGTTATCTTACAAAATAAGTTTTAAGTGTACCGTTACATTTTCTTCAGTGTTAGCTGTAGTATTATTTTAAGGTTTCCTTTGGAAAATTATGAGACTTTTCATTGGCAAAGATTGCTCGTTTTAACGAGTTTAGAAGCATCTTAGTAGTTTTTTTGCATTACTGAAACAGTGGTAGTTGCTTCGTCGCATATTCGACAACCGGTTAGCCTAGTGGTACGAAGCTGAAGGTCCTGGTTTCAAATCCCGGTTAGGGCAAATATTTGTGTGATAAGCATGAATATTTGTTTCTGAGACTTGGATGTTTTCTATGTATTTAAGTATTTATATTATCTAATATATATATCGTCGTCTAGTACCTATACTTAACATACGCCTTATTGAGCTTAGTATAGAGCTAGTTAGATTTGTGTAAGAATGTCCCCTAATATTTATTCATTTATTTATGACGCGTTCAGGATGATGTTCGGGCTGCCATGGTATTGCACTGCGTCGACAATGTTCGCGGAGGAGTACATGAGTTGCTTTTTTACCATCATACGGAAACGATGTGCATCTCTCCTCAATCGCAGTCGTGGCAGCTCGAATAGTATCCTGAACATGCTAGCCCACCGCTGCACGCGCCTAATACCGGTGCCCAGGCGCCTTTAATTTAAGTTTAGCATAAGTATATAACACTAACTATAGTTCTAAGTTTGTAACCACTAAAACTATACAGGGTGTGGCCCGTAATAGGAGCAATAAATTAAACGGTAGATTATTAAGCTTGTGAGCAATTGTTTCTAAGAGGTTTTAATTGAAAAAAAAAAATGTTTTTTTTTTCTTCAAATTAAGTTTTAGTGTACTTTTTTACTCTTCTGGAGTGATATAAGTAACTTTTTATTTTAAAAACACGAAATAAAAATTGAAAATATCACAAAAATATCTTTTCTAAACAAAAATGCAAAAACTATTATGACTCACTACATGATGTTACCTCAAAATCTGCATTGACTACTGTGCTATGATCTCGTGGTGCCAAGATACATTAATCGGACGAACTTTAGATCAATTTTTCTCCGATTTTTTTTTTTTTTAAGAAATGGACAAAAAGGGTCACTACAGATGCTCTAAGGAAGCCTCCTTTTAAATATTAGCTCCTGTTACAGGGCCCACCTCGTATATGGATTTTATAGTCCGAAAAAAATGTTAAAGGTAAATACGCTTTTTGCATGGGTACGGGGAGTAAGTAGGTACGGGTGCTGCTCCCTACTTGTCGCTATGGAGCTTCTACGGACTACAGCGTACAAAAACCTAAATAGGTACCTACTGTATGTACTCAGCAGCTTTTGCAATATGAACTAAACCAATATATTTTCCAAACAACAATTCTCAAAATAACTAGACTAAAGATTGCGAAGTATTCCAATATGAGCCGCCATTTTTATCGGGCGTTCCAATTTACTGGCAATATTTTTAAACGGCCCCAAACGATGGCTCTAAGCAACGACCAGCTGCAGCGTTGCAATTTTAATCCCCCGCACAAGAAAGACGGGCCCGGCCGCGGCGGATAGGCGGGGGCACACGAGCGGCTATGCTCACGGAAATACTATGGGCAGACCACATAACGGGGGGAATGGTAGATTTTCGTCTTTTTTCATAGATTACTTCAAATCTGTTTTAGCTAGATAGATAGATAGATAGATGTAATTTATTGTCAATACTGTGTACATAAGATCTCATGTCATACATTGAAAGGTATCAACAGTTTGCCCTTTTCGGGCGTACAATATTATTGACCTTAAAATTAAACTTAATAATTTGTAGACCTATACGAAATATTCATTAAGATTGTAAAAGCATTTATTAGTCAGCCATTCCTTCAGTACCTTTTTGAACTTAGTGCTATCGAGTGACTTAATATATTCAGGTAAGTTATTAAAGATTTTGATTCCCGTAGTATAGGTAAAATTACAAACTTACAACAACCCCTTTCATTTGATATATCACAAAATACAGTTAGCAAATATATTTTTTTAATTTTCCAGATGACCCCCCAAAAGTGGCCCCGTTGTTCAGAATCCATTAATTTACTTTACGCATCCATATTTGGCTCACCAATTTACATATGTGTACCAAATTTCAACTCAATCAAGTACAACAAGTTCAAGTAGTTTCGGAGCAAATCGGCTGTGACAGACGGACAGACAGACAACCGAGTGATCCTATAAGGGTTCCGTTTTTTCCTTTTGAGGTATCGGAACCCTAAAAACCAATTTATGTGCGCCTCCGCGAACATTGTCGACGCAGTGCAATACCGTGGCAGCCCGAACATCATCCTGAATGCGTCATAAATAAATAAATATTAGGGGACATTCTTACAATACAGTTAGGATTTTTTTTTTTTTAATTTTCCAGATGACCCCCCAGAGTGGCCCGTTGTTAAGAATTCATTAATTTACTTTACGCGTCCATCTTTGGGTCACCAATTTACATAATGTTTGCAACATTTCAACCCAATCGGTCCAGTAGTTTCGGAGCAAATCGGCTGTGACAGACGGACAGACAGACGCACGAGTGATCCTAAAGGGTTCCGTTTTTTTTCCTTTTGAGGTACGGAACCCTAAAAAAAGGCTAAAAGTCAGCTTTCGCCGTCTCTCCTAGTGACTTCTTCTACGTACTGACTGAACTCAATCGGTCCAGTAGTTTCGGAGCAAATCGGCTGTGACAGACGGACAGACAGACGCACGAGTGATTCTATAAGGGTTCCGTTTTTTTTCTTTTGAGGTACAGATCCCTAAAAACACAAAATTATGTTAGTAATAAGAAATTAATTACCTAGGTTAGTTAAATCATGTTAAATACAAAATGTTCATTAGAATGCACTTACACAGACAGTCATCCAATGAGTAAGGATAGGACTGTCCATCCTTTCCGCGACCACCACTTAACCCAGTCTGTCTAAAAACCAGGTAATTGTATTTCTCTAAAAAACTCCACTGCAACCGCCATCTGCGTTCTCATGCAGCTGCTCCTACAGGATTAAGACATGCCTTCGTACATTTACAGACTTAACTGGAAGAACCGTTCTGTGGTATCACAAAACGGAAAGCATATTCTCTGCTAAGTAACACAGAAAAATCAGAGGCAATCAAGCTGTGGATGTCCGCCAAAGGACAAAAACAGGCTAAAGCCTTAATTAAAGGGTTCAATAGTAAACTGTCTAAAGAGCTATTACAACTCAAAAGGCACAAAACCTGCGCTGCGCAGTGACGAGAATCCTGACAGGACATTGCAAATTGAACAAACACCTGTTTCAAATGGGTATGAAACAAGACGCAACTTGCAGGTTCTGCCAGGAGACAGAGGAGACAGCAATGCACATTCTCTGCTCCTGCGGACCACTCATGCAAAAAAGAAGTACCTACCTAGGGCGGCACATCATGCACCCAGAAGAGGTACAACATATCACCGCCCAAAGAATCTGGAATTTCCTGGAGGCAACGGGCCTTAACGGTGAACAATAAACAAAAAAAAGGGCTGCCACAATAGATCACTCTCTGGTCGAAGCGGCACATTAAAGGCCCACAAACAACAATAATAATTTAATAATTTAACTGGAAGGCTGAGATCTCATATCCCATGCCAAAAATAATCAAGAGTGTGTACACTTTCATATCCAAAGGGTAAATATCGAAGTTGATGCTACACCTACGTAGACGCCTACGAAATTACCCTCTACGAAGTAGGTTCGCGTTACGGCCTACGACGCGAAAGCGTTTATCAGAATGAAGACATGTTAGCAACTTCTTTTCCCTATACATAGTTTCTTACATTTACACTCAAGGTACTCAGTTTCATACACTGTATCCCCACACTCATACATTCTTTTTTATGCACACAAGAACTAAACTGTGATAATCATTACAATTAGTTACTAAAATAATAAAATTTATTACATTACCTTCGTTAAATAAAAATAAAACAAAATCTTTAGATTTTTGTTCTGTCTTAATGCATGTAGGCTAAGCAATGTTTTTCTTTTATTGTTAAATATTTTCAAGCAAGGCGCAGCGTGGGTAGGCCCACAAGGTGGACTGATGACCTGGTAAAGGTCGCTGGAGTCCGCTGGATGCGGGTGGCGCAGGACCGGTCATTGTGGCACTCTTTGGGGGAGGCCTATGTCCAGCAGTGGACGTCTTTCGGCTGATATGATGATGATGGTGATGAAGCCGGTCTACTCGTATAAAAGGTTATTTCGCATGTATCTAACTCCCACGATACAGGCCTAACCTAGTGTGGTTGCCGAGAAATAATAATTATTTTTGGTTTTTTTTTTTTTTTTTTACTTTTTTAGCTCAACGCGGTAGAGAGCCTCGTGAAACACATTGAAAGCAATCTGGAAGCTGATATGTACGGCGCAGACTTATTGAACGAGCGGCTTGGGCAAAAGTTCTTTCGTATGTCCAGCGTCTGTCCGGCGGGTTCTCCTCTACAGCTCAGATTTCTCAACCGATTGTCGTGAAATTTTGTGAGTAGGTTCAATAATTATACAGAGTTTTTTGGCGATTCAGTTTTTCGAAATTAAAAAAAAATTGAAACAAAGACCCCCATGAGTTCTATAGCTCACAGAACCACTAGTCTCCAGTTGTTTTTTAAGCGCATATTAAATGACGTAGTCCCTGGGCGACCGAGCTCTGCTCGGGTGAAAATAGGGAAAATACGGAGAAAACGAACTTTCCCACACATAAGAGCTAGCTAGATCGATTTCTCACCCCCGTAATCCCCTACAATATTCCAAACTTCATCGCAATCGTTAGAGTCAAATATATATAATATACAAATATTGCTCGTTTAATAGTAGGTATAGAATTTACATTAAAACCTTAGATAATACGTTAGACAGATTTTCTGGGCGTACTTTAAAGAAGTCACCATTTTGACTATTTGGCCTAGATCTTAATAAAAACGAATTGCAAGTATCTTAGGTGAACTTGTACGTTGTTTAACGATCCCAATATTGTGTGCATGTTTTTATTCTAATATATGAAAATTATGTATAAGTATTCTGAAATAAACCATCTGAATCTGAATGTGACTTTTCGTCACATTTTCTCGTAAAGTGTTTTGCAATACTGAGGCCTATTAGCGTGAAGTTCCAAAGGGTAAAAACGGGACCTTATTACTAAGTCTTCACTGTCCGCTGTCTGTCAGTCTGTCCGTGATAGTTAGACAGTTGAAATTTTCACAAATTATGTATTTCTGTTGCCGGTATAACAGCAAATACCTACTAAACAACAATAAATAAATATCTAAGGGCGCTCCCAAACGTGATTTTTTGCAGTTTTTATAGATACGGAACCCTTCATGTGCGAGTCCGACTCGCACTTGGCAGGGTTCTTTATAACTAATGGCTCGTCGAGCTGTGGAACTCGCGAGCCTGTCTTTTTTTTTAATTTCGCAAAAATATTAACAATTGACAAAAAAAAACTATAATTAACTATTAAACCGACTCACAAAATTTCACGTGAATCGGTTGAGAAATGCGACCAGGGGGGTAATCACGTAACGTTCCGAACGCGCGTCTGACAGTTAAATCTCAATCTAACTGTCATTTTTCCATATAAAATTGATGTTTAAATCTTACAGACGTCCGTAAGAGAAGTTACGTGATCGACCCACTGTAGAGGAGTATTTGCCCAAGCTGAAACGGACAATTTCATTCGCTTCGCTCGCTCGTTCGAAAATGGAAGGCAGCTCGTAGCTTTCCCTGGTTCAGAACCCTATAAATACCGGCATTGAGTCAGGAGAGTGCGCACTCGGCGTCGAATCAGCTGCACCTAGAGCTATTAACCTCGACCAGCTATAAATAAATCTGAAAGTGACCACGACTCTCAGTAAATCTTGGGGTAACAGTACTTGGTACTAACAGTGCTACTGGTTATTTATACAATGTTATTGGCATGAGTGTCCAACAGTGGGACGTTATCTAGGCTGATGATGATGATTGCCATGGTTCTTAGAGCATACATAACTGGAGTAGCCTTATGTCGTATTTGCGTACAAAAATGTCTGCCGAATTTTGCGGGGGCGGGGGGAGCATCTTAATAGGATATTGAAACTCAATTGGGAATGGATGAAAATTTTAGAAATGCCTGATTATTTTTTTGGTGATAGGAATAACCTTCCTTAGCACCAGAAAAAAGTTTCAGATTTTTCAGCTGCGACAATCATTTTTGAAAAATATAAACAGTTTCCTCATTTACGTTTTGGGTCAAGAACGGTAAATTGGTAAACTGACACTGGTAATGACCAATATAGCTGCTGCAAGTGTCATTGCCAGTGTCAGTTTACCACACATATTTAATATATTATTTTGTAATATGAGACCGTTCGAGGAAGGTGCCGTAACTGACCCAAAACGTAGGTGAGGAAACTGTTTATATTTTTCAAAAAAAATTGACGCAGCTGAAAAATCTGAAACTTTTTTCTGGTGCTAAGGAAGGTTATTCGTATCACAAAAAAAATATCAGGCATTTCTAAAATGTTCATCCATTCCCAATTATATAAAGCTTGAAGTGGTTGAACGTTTATAATATAAGTGCTTACAGCAACATGCGCCATTTTTATGATCATTGTTCGGTGAGGCGATTTTGTGAATGACCATTAATCGATTGTGTAATTGTCTTTGTGTGATTTTTTGCACATTGTGCAAGGTTTTTTACACAGGGGAAGTTACTGAAAGGCTACTCCAGTTATGTATGCTCTAAGCCTTAAGTATTTATTCAGAAAAGCAATACTCGTGTAGTCGTGAACAAAAGAAGAACACTGAAAAGGCTTACTCCTTTAAAAGGCGGAGACTCAACACATTCACTGCTAACAATTTCATAACGCTACGCTCCTAAGTAGCGGAAAGAGCCTGCGAACAGAGCACCCGCTAGGCGGGTTCCTGGCACTGAAAGTATTAAGACAATCTTACACAAATCTATCTACTCTTATCTTGTCCCATTAAGCTCAATAAGGCTTGTGCTATGGGTACAAGTACGATATCCATAGTATTTATACCCACACCTTACACCCTAGAACCGAAATGGTTTTTCTTCTTTTTTCAGATTTCAGAGAAATTTCGTCCCCCGAACGCTCCGGTTGTGAAATAAGCTCCCTGCCGAGTTTTTCCCGAGGCACTGCAGTATACATTCTTAAAGGGTCGGCAACACGCATGTGACACCCCTGGAGTTGCAAGCGTCCATAGGCTACTGCGACCGCTTACCACCAGGCGGGCAGTACGCTTGTTGGCCACCGACGTGGTATAAAAAAAGCGTATTTGCCCATATCAGCCGAAAGACGTCCGCTGCCGGACATAGGCCTCCCCCAAAGTGCCACAACCACCGGTCCTGCGCCACCCGCATCCAACGGACTCCCGCGACCTTTACCAGGTTATCAGTCCGCCTTGATACGTGGTCGCCACTCGAGAACCTTTCCGCCCCAGCGGCCATCGGTTTTACGTGCGATGTGGCCCACTGCCACTTAAGTTTAGCGATTCGGATTATTTTATTACACAACTGCGGGCGGCGCATGGTCGCCATTTTATCACTTATCGGTGTGGATAAGACGTCCGTCACGTTCTCACAAGTATGCGAGTGTGAGAGTGAAGACATTCGTATTATTACACGGCGCGCGACTTGTCTCGTCGCCAAATGGATTGGAGCGTGGCCTCTCGCTCCCACCTAAAGCGCCTACCTACCTATATCTATTATCTTATCTACTTTTATTTTGGAAATTTTAAGGTTATTATTATTTATTTCCTTAAAAAACAAAAACAAACCACACATAATGTAATAAATTGTTCATAATGTGGTAAAATGAAAACCACCTATTTCAGACGAGATATTTAGTTGATCGAACGGGATATTTTGGCGACAGCAGCCGTGTGTTATATCATGTATGTGTGTGTTGTATGTTTTATGTATTCAAATTATTATGTATCATATTAATTAAAATGAATAATTAAGTAGGTAGCAATAAGTTAGTGAATGAAATAAAATAACATTGTACGCGATTTGGTGACTGCTGCAGCGTAAGCTGCTGTGTAAAATGGTATAAATGAAAAAAATTACACGAACCATTTGGAGCTACTTTTCCACATAATTTCGAATGTTTATATCTACTATCCTATTATAAATAAGCATTGTCACTAACACATATGGGTAACCTGAAATTAAGTTATTTTATTCTACAATAGTGTTTGAGTGTGTCACAGAGCAACAATGCACGGCGATGAACACACACAAGCCCTGGCAACATGTACAGCGATGCAACATCTAGAACTTACAGAATCGCACTAGTTTTACATTTGGCAAAGTGAAATAGTCGCAGACCTAACCGTTCGCACTCGATACTGTGTGAATGCAAATATAATTTATTCATCGAGCGGTATCTCGGTCCACGGGTTACTCTGTGAATTTACTGCAAGGACCAGTTTTAAATTTTCAAGAATAGCCGTGGAACAAAGGACTGTCGGACTTTATCAGTCGGTAAAGAGAGTAAAATGTGTCCAGTGCACAGAGGCAGGAGCTGTTTACAGCCAACGTCACCGCAGCCACCTGTCCAGCCTTATGCAACAATGGACCGCTATAAGATCTCAGGCAAAGGTAAATGAACTATACTTTAATTAAATCCAGCAGTCTAGTAATTTAACTTATTACGAACTCCGGTTGTTATAAGTTTTGATTTAATGAAGTTAGTTATTGTTTCAATCCTAAACATGATTTCTTGGAGATTTAGATTATTAAGATTCGCGCTCGGTCTCTGACACAGAGAAGTAACATCAAAATTACTCAAGTCTGCGATGATTTTACCATTTGTCATCATTACCATAATCAACTTCGCGATCAGTCAACTTCGCTATCAGCCGACTTCGCTTAATACGATCTCCACTTCTGTTGTAAGAGATACGTAGGTTAGGTTCGTATACACCAGAAATAGGGGGCTCCGTCGACACTGCCGGATGACGAAACAAATGCATGGTCTCCTGGTGTTTCGAAGGAGCCCCGCCGCGCGGGGCTCCCATTTCCAGTCTGTTTGCCCTTTGGGCATCTGAATATACCTAACGAACTTAACCTACCTAAGTGGACCATTTGCGAAGTGGACTATTTTCGAAGTGGACCATTTGCGATGTGGACTATATGCGAATCCCTTACAGGTCATTTGACTGGACCTTTTGCTATGTTGACCGACTGCGCACAAATGGATTTTACGCGAATAGGTAAACTAATAATTAAAGTTGTTAATAAAGCGATTCAGTAGCATTACAGTGCCTGTAAAAGTAGCAAACGACAAAAATCACGATAACATTTGGAAACCATTATCTAGAACAAAGTTCGCCCAACCCCGTTTGATGCACGCTCACAGCTCAGCCCCCGCTTACCTGGCACAATCAAAAAGTACAGTAAAGAAACTTGTAATGTACCGGAACATAGTTACTGCGATGGAAAAGCTTGTTGTTCCAAACTACTCGGCTGGTTATTTAACTTTTTCTCAAGTCCCCAGTATTCGAAGCCCGTTCTTAAGCAGAGTTCGACACACGGCGTTATAAAATCAATGCGGCCTTAACAACTTTGTGCTAGTTAAAACGTCGGAAATTTGCGTGCTGGGCTCCTGATCCTGGCGTAACTAGTGATGTGCCGATGCTGGGAGAATTGGACTATTCCCGGAAACGGCTGGCAACGTTGCCGGCAACAAAGACAATACTGTTTGGGACTGATAAGCAGTTGTAACCGCAGTGTTTGAAACTATTCATTTACAAAACAATACAAGGTGTTTGGTAGCTAGGTGCAAAGCTTTAAGGATAATCGGGGTAGATTTGAGCAACTTTTAATATGGGAGCAACTGAAATCGCAAAACAAAACAGGTGTCCCATACTAAAGTTCAGTTCCTATTCGAGCAAATCGTGTGGAGAGCTGATTGTTATTTTTGCAAATTCAGGGTTGCTCCCATATTAAAAGTTGCTAAAAATACCTCGACTATCACCCCCTTAAAGCTTTGCAACTAGCTACCAAACACCCTGTATTACCTATATTTTGTTTACTTGGGTTCTTTCAAATAATATATCTTAATTATTAGAAAATTTCATAAATAAAGTACCTAAATAAAACTAATGCGAACTTTAAAAATATGTTGATACTTTAGTTACCGAGCTACAGCAAAAAGTTCGCAACGGGTGTAAGTGAACTTGCATTTCCTTACGAAATTTATGAAAAATAAGAAATTATTACATTTTGCATTTAATTCACCGGCATCTTTGCCGGCAATATTTCCGGTGTCAAAACTTGTTTTTACTGGGAACGAGATAATTCGCCACGGCACTTCACTAAACGTATCTAATAGTGCTGTATTAGGTGCATCCAAGTAGGTAGGTACGCTTTTATTTGAATACTGCTGCTGTACGTAACTGACAAGTTTGCTTTAACGTGTGAATATGTGTTTGATTGCATAATTAGGCTCTCGGTTTTTGCTTTATTCGGCACTATAGGTGCCTTAGCTTAGAAAAAGCCATCCTTGTATACTGGTGACCTGTTCGAATAGGTATTTGTTTCGTTTGTGTTAGAAATTGTAAATATGTAATATTTGTTCGAATAGGTCACAAATATATAAAGGAAGGACTTTACTTATTCTTTTTACCTATACGTTAGTAGACTTATATCCGTTGGTCGTCATGTTGCAACTTAATTTTTTTTTTTATTTAAAGACATTTAAACATCAAAAAAATACCTATATCCCTACAATATTCACACTAATAGAGCGTCTTTAGCGTTTTATAAAACATCTTTAATCCCTATTGCACAGATTGCAAGGTAGTGCTAACAGTCTCCTAAACGCATTTTCTCGCAGAATAGATTGTCCACTTATGAGGCGATGTAGCAAGCTGCATGAGCCTGCATGATTCCATAATAAATAATTAAAATTGAATTAAAATGAATGTATGTAATTACTAACACTAGAATTAAGTTCTTATGTATGCTACTAACAAATATGGACAAGTCTCCGAAATAAATGATTATGATTATGATTAATTTAACAGAATGTGATAAATACATCACATCACATTCTGTTGTCAATTTCGCCATTGCAAAAATATATCGTATTAAAATCATTGTAGTTATGCAAGTTATGGTGTACGTTGCTGCAAACTGCGTCTTTCGTCATGAATTGAAGTAAATAAACGCTTGAAAATGTTACTTATTTGTAGTAAGTACAATCAGTCTCAAACTGGGGAGATAAAATTTATTTCGATCAGCGAGTCTTCGATGTCTCTTCACAACATAAATAATTAAAGAATTCAGACGGAATATGAAATCATATCGAATATCAACGTGGCAACCGAAATACTCAAATGAAAGACGCGATACAAAAGAAATATAGCATCATCATTATTTAGGAATTACAATTCAGCCGGGAACGATTTGTGCCCGCGACACCGAGCGATTTATTAAAGAAGCCCGTGAATAATTTATTTTAATTAACTACGAACGACAGTTCCATTTTTCGCTTCCATCTAATTTTGCGGTTTCTTGATGGTGGCGTTCTTAAACTGAGACATTCATTCAAAAAGTTTGAAATCGAATTAAATTCGCCCCTTTAACTAAACTCAATTTTCTTTCACGACTTCATTAAGCGGGGCCATTCCGGTGAGCCTCAGTAATGACCTAAGAGGACGTTAAATCAAGATCGAAGGGAGAGATAAAAAGTAACTGAAATTTAATACTTTTATCAAATGTTGACGGCCTTTGTGTTGCTCGGCGTAAACACGCCCATTCAACCCGCTCGTAATGAGAGCCCGTTCCCGAGACTGTGTAGCAAGCCGTTTCCAGTTGCAGAAACGTTCCCTGAATGAAGATGGATGGGTAAATTTTATAATTGGGTAGCTTTCACATGTTCAAATTGATAACGCAGTGTTGCTAAATATCCATTTAGCAAGTAAACCATCAAATAAATGTAATAAAGTATAAAGTACGAAATATAAGTAAAATCATATACAGATATGGACCGTGAAAGTGTAGAAAAAATATGCTTTTTTTTATTGTGTGTAAAATTGTACGACAACCATGGTCCTGAACGCAGTATTTCGCGACCGAAACAGCAATTTACTTGATTTTCCATACAACGATTAGTACAAATACTGTGACGTCATGATTCAATGTTAATCAGTATGAAACGTTTTCGGCTGCCGCCAGCGAGGTCCGTCTTTAACTAAATTTTTTGGGTATTTATGTTCTTTAATTGTAGTTGCTCCCATACAAACATTTGTTCCTCTCCAAAAACTGGTACGAATGGCATCGTAAAAAAATTAGGACACAAGCCTATTGATTTGTGTTCTGTGGATGTGGGAACGAACAAGACTTCCTGTGGTTCGTTTCACAACGCTGAACAGCCCGCCCACACAGGTCAGTCGTTATGCATCAAGGGCCTCTGCTGTATTGCCTGGTTGTTCTTGCAACATAGCTTCGCAAATTTCTTCTTGATTTCTTCGCAAATCAAGACCCTTTGAATGAATGGTTATGCAGCAGACTAATAGATATTTGACGCATTTCCATCGAACACGCCTACATGCTTGACATACGTCCGTCCCAAGATTAATGATTTGCCGCCCGACGCACTAAACTTCCACAACCTTCTGGAGCCGTAGCATGGTTGGCCTTATCACGCGACAAGTGACAAGATAAGAGCGTCGTCTCGTTCTGTCGAACGGTGTCAGCCAGTGACGCACGCTCTATCCTATCACCTATCGCGTGACAAGGCCAACCATGCTACGGCTCGGCATGCATTCAATGACAACCAATAACATTCATAATTTAAATCGATTCCCACATTTGATTACGCGTTAGGGGGAGAAAGTGCGTGCAATCAATTTGTTTCAGTACAAAAATGAAATAAAAGTCAGATGGCCCAAGAGTGCGCGTAGGTGTAAGGCGATGATTCTGGTGCCAAAGCATCGGACCGCGGCGTTTCGAGGAAGTTTTAGGTTCACGGCGTCCAAGTGTTGGAATGATCTCCCTCCACCTATCCAAGGAGCGTCTAGCACTGCAGGTATACCTTTAAGCGCCAGCTTAAAGGCTATTTGTTGACGCTCCAAAAATCCCAACCCTAACCCATCCAGCACTTTTAACATCCCAACCGTGTCGCGTTTTATGCTTTGTGTTTTTCATCCCGTCGTGCTACTGTTCTATATATATATATTTTTTTTTTTCAACATTTTGCATTAATTATTTATTTATTATGTGTCTACTTACTTTTTATCTAATGCTGTGTTGCGTTGCGTTTCGTGGGCCACTTGCGGTGCTGTCTGAAAACCAGCGCTGCAGGTGTCTGTCTGACACCTCGGCACAATGCTGAGACAGCGACCGTTTCACTGCCGCGAAGACACACAATATGTGTCAATTGTATTGTATGTCTACTCCTTTGTCTCTGTGTGTCTTTTGTGTAGTGAATAAATGTCTTCTTTTCTTTTCTTTAGATGTTTTAAAGAAATCTCGGATGTTTCATATATGTAGTCCAGTATTTATTTCTTTCATACACGGCGATTTTTAATTTATGAACAGTGTCGGTGAGTTAATAGTTATTTATGATACAAATGCGGAAAGTAGGTAACTCCCAAAGAGTGACGATGACGGAAAACGCGACCGTGAGGGAGTGTTTTTGATCTGCACGATTTGATCATTACCTATCCCCACGTGTATCATACAATATTTTACAATGCATCACGCAAGGAAATAAAAAATATGTAAATGAAAGGTGAAATTTTAACTGTCATGAAATCTCATTCTCGCACGTGTGTGGGAATTTTGGCCCGAAATCCATTTCCGCATGGCCCCACGCTCCGCCCGCACCGCCGTGCGGGCATAGAGGACTTCCCGTGTTAGTGTTGTCCCATATAAAGGCGCACTTTCAGAGCGAGTGCATTTAAAAAAATATTAATAATCACCCATAACAGATTTCAATGGACTCATCCATTTTAATGTTGTCTCATTATCACGTCACTGTTTATTAAATGTATTAGCAAATCATAATTATGTAAATTAACTGCGCAATAAAATATTTTATAAAATAATACTAGCTGTAACCATGGACTTGGACACACGAAATAAATTATCATTTATTCATTTATATCCACTGAATGTAATAGTCACCCTACATTTCTTGAAGTTAAGTAGATTCCTATGTCTTCGGTCTAACGTCAAGAAACTGAATTAGAAAAATATATATGACATGCTTACAACAACCCCTTACATTTGATATGTCACACAATACAGTTTGCGAAACTTTTTTTTTTAATTGTCCAGTTTACCCCCCAAAATTAAATTAATGAATTCTGAACAAAGGGGCCACCCTTTGTTCAGAATTCATTAATTTACTTTACGCGTCCATCTTTGGGTCACCAATTTACATATGTGTACCAAATTTCAACTCAATCGGTCCAGTAGTTTCGGAGCAAATCGGCTGTGACAGACGGAGAGACAGACAACCGAGTGATCCTATAAGAGTTCCGTTTTTAGGGTTCCGTAGCCAAAATGGCAAAAACGGAACCCTTATAGTTTCGTCATGTCCGTCTGTCCGTCTGTCCGTCTGTCCGTATGTCACAGGCATTTTACTCGAAAACTATAAGGTGTATTTGAATAAAATTTTGAGGATAGGTGTATTTTGTTAGCCGCTACATAGTTTTGTAATTAAAATGACAAAAAAAATTTTTTTTAGGGGTGCACTCCATACATAAAACTAAAAGTCAAAAAAAAAATTCTTTGTGACCCCCCGTGTGGCACATCAATCGATAGGCCTTTCAAAATAAATATAAGGTTTCTTAGCATTTTTTTTGATTAAGTGAATAGGGTCGGAGATAATCGCCCCGAAAGTCACTAAAATTCTGTCCCCCCCCCTCTAATTTTTGAACGGTGTATTTTAAAAATATGGAAAAATTCATGGACATAGGGCTTATTAAATTCATTCACCGAAAATTGTTTTGAACAAGATCGGTTCAGAGGTTTTCGAGATATTGCTGAAAAACTGCCTTCCTCAAAGAAAAGGACGTAAGTGCCGTAAAATTTCTGTGACGATACGACCTTTTTAATAGGCACGGAACCCTTCGTTTTGCGTGGTCCGACACGCACTTGGCCGGTTTTTTCCTTTTGAGGTATCGGAACCCTAAAAATTGGTTTATGATCACGACATAAAAATCAACGTTTAGTACACACAAAGTAAAGAAAAATCCGAAAAAATCCGTAATACAAGCCCTATTGAGCTTACCATGGGGCTAGATCTATTTATGTAAAATTGTCCCTTAATACACATTTCATTTTTTGTATCTCATCAACGAACAAGCTACAAAATTTTGCCAGGACCACAAGTCACTTCATTACGCGCAGCGAAACTGCGAACCTTCAATTTAAGAATTATCCAAAACGACTGCTGAATAATTCAAACCTTAAATTATCGACGATCTCGAAGCACAATATCTGCAAAGAGAATTCAAGAAAATACGGCTGAGTGAACGATTCATATAATTTTATTCAAAAGTATTTGTACTTAGAGGTGTATTTGTAATGAATGCTGAAGACTAAAGGTGGTGGAGCCGATATTGACTCTACTGCTTAGCTCTATCGACACTTTGAATCTTAAGTAACATTATTATAGTCTGCGTATTTTAATTATGTAATACCGAAGGTACATTGAAGTGAAAAATGTACCTATCTACGATGATGAAAAGCCGGACAAGTGCGAGTTCAACTCGCGTGGTGAGGGTTCCGTAGAATTTCTAATTTAGTTATTAAAACATTACTGACATTAATAGTTAATAGTATAGTACCGAAATCTTAATTCGTCGACATAAAAGCGACACACGGTGACTAATTTGCAGCGATACAAGAGTCGTTCTTCTTTTTTACCGACAATGAACCGAGGTTTTTCTGTTTTTTTGGTTTTTGAACTATCGAAAATTGTGGTTTTGAACTGCGATTTAAAAAAAAATGCATAGGTTTCTTCATTAGAACTAATTAAAGTTTCCTTTCTGGCCAATATAAATATTTATTTACGGTTGGTTTCTAAAAAAAAACATGTGACAAAGTGGACTCTTTCAGCGGGGACAACATTTTGGTTTACCACTCTGTCACGGCATTCTACGAACAAAAAATAAAATAAAAAAAATGCTAATTAGAGAAAGTGAAATATTAAATGTCCCTAATTAATAAAATAATATGGACGTTCATTCGAACATTATAAAACCGTAAACATCATTACTCAAATGAGATGCCGTAATAAGACGAAGGACAGGCTATTGTCGGTCGAAAAGAAGAACGACCCACAAACGCACGACACTAACCATAATTCAACTTATCGATGCCGTATCGCGTTTGTAGTTCTGCAAAAATTCGCCGTGTGTATAACAGCTCAAACGGCCCAGCCACGACATTGCAAGAATTGCGGCGCGGCAAGCGTTTGATCTATACATTGCGCGGTTGAAACGCGCATCGCACTGTGGTTAGTTGGGATCACACGCAATGAATTAGAAAAACCGCCGCCGCCGTTCGATGTCGTGGCGGGCCGTAAGGACATATTTTTGAGTAAGTTGTATGCTTGCACTTGGCTCTAATGCAAATAACAATTAAAATATACTTGAAATTATTTGAGTTGGCCGAATTCCAAAGAATTCCATTCAAAAAACAAGGTATTACATTTCAATTACACAATGACAGTTTTATATAAATTAAATTCTTCAAGACGACGCAATAAAAGGGTCGGTGTTGCATTCGCGATTTTCGACGGAAGGGGACACATGACTCTCGGTCAGTCTGATTTAGAAAGTGGGGACATGTCCCCTTCTGCCAAATACCGCGGATGCAATACCGGCCCGTATCGAACGCGTTACTCGTCTGGCACACTACAAACTATGCAAATTGTTACAACTGGCAGAGACGCACCTATAGTTAGAATCGAAGATATGTATTGCTGTCTCATAATATTATACTGTAGAGAGGATGGATGAAAGAAGATGAACGAAGAGAGTGCATGTAAAAAGAGTGGAAGGGCAAGTTGGAAGGGGAAGACCTAGGCGAACTTTCTCCGATCAAATTGGAGAAATCTTACAAAAAGGCCAGGTCAAAAGTACCCTAAACCGACGAGCATGTATGAGAAATGTTATGAAGATGAGTGAAGCGAAAGTGGTTTGTCAGGATCGTAGCAAATAGAGATCCGTGATCTCTGCCTACCTCTCTGGGAAAGAGGCGTGATATGTATGTATGTATGTAATATTACAAAGAATTTGATGCGAGTTTGAGAGGGTGCACAAATTATGTTATTACAAACTACCCTATGTTATTTTATTTTTAACTAAAAAAATTAAAACGAGCGACAAAGGTGACAGATAAACCGTACGCGGTTTTCGCTCGCTGTTTGAATCATGTAAATAATCTTTAAGTATATTGGATAAATAAAATAAATAAATAAAACTATAACTGCGTCTCTGTCGGTTGCTGTGACAAATTGCAAGGTGTGTAATGGCCTTAAACATAACGTATCAATTGAATCAGTGCACAGAGCTTCGTGTATAGTGTTCTCTACAACACCGTCGGTGTAGTAAATACTGTATTCTTTTTCTTTTTGTGTCACAATATTAAAAACTTCTCATTTATATATAGATTTCTCACCGGGACTAGTCTGGCAATTCGTTAAGTAACTAACCTCGCAATTTTGTTAGAGGACAGGTAGGTAATTAAAGAAAGAAAACTGGACATGCTTACAAAAAATGTCATTAGCAGTCCGCAAACCAGTTGTTTTAACGGAGCTGTTATTCTTTAATCTTTGCAATTGCGACCCCGGGGCGCACGGGGATGGAGATATTGGTACTCCGCAGAAAACTTTTATCTCTTTTTCAAGTCGCTTTAACATCTCGTTAAGGCTACCGTCTACCTCGCAACAGCATAGAAAATTGAATTACGTTAACAAGCCCGTACATCGCTGGAAATAATTATAAATTGAAGGATCGTTTGAATTATCATTTTAGTTCGTTTTGATCTTGCTTATTATTCGCGTTGCGCGATACTGAGTTGCGGTTTGTTTTGAGCCGGGTCTTCATTGCGAGATCGGTTGCGAAGATTTGAATAATTCAGAGAATTTAATAATTATACTCTTTGTTAGCTTACCGCAAGACGCAATTATACTTACTTAACGGCGCGCTCTGCTCTTTCATGTTACATGAATTGTATGGATAAATTAAAACACGAATATATATGAGTTGGACCGTAATTATTTATCTTTATAGCAAATATAAATGTTGCAAGAAAAGTCGTGTTGTTATAGGTTTACGTAGGTGTATTATAGCCACTAGGAAAGCTAGAGATATGAAGAGAAAGAATGTTATCACGTAGACTCGGGACTCTTGCCGCGATGACGTCACACAATAGGGTAATTTGAGGAGTAAATGGAACAGTGGAACATAATGAAACATATAGAATAATTTTTATCAATTTATCAGATTTAACTCATAGAACCTAATTAAGTTTTGACATAAGATATAAAATGTTTGCTTTATTATTTCACATACAGGTTTATATATTTATCTATATTTTGCTGAATTTAAATAATGTCACTGAATAAATAGGTACGCAGCCTTACCGCAAGTCATTTAGAACAAGTCATTTTGATTTGTCACGGAGAATCAGTTGACGAAAGATAATTGATCAATTGATAGTTGACTTTTACTTAGGTAATTTATATTAATATCGTGAATGCTTATTATTAAATTTTATTCCGTTGAATATGAATATACTACACACACACACACACACACACACACATACACACACACACACGCACACGCACACACACACAAACACACACACATACACACACAAACACACACACACACACATACACATACACACACACACACACACACACACACACACACACACACACACACTTACACATATTTAATATGTTCATATAACAAAAAAATATACTACCATTGCATATTGTGACGTCTGTAATCGCGGCGAGAGTTCGGAGTCTAGACTTATCAGTCAATGAATTTGTACGTTATGGCGCCATCCATATTGTACAAGATACCGCCAAAATCACTGTTAAAAAGCTGGATTTAATAACGCAATAGAGCATTTTTATACCCTCAATTGGCAGAGTATCTAAAATGCACACATTTTTTTTGCCTTTTTGCATTTTTTCCTAAAACGTTTTTTTGCGCTTTATACAGCGCAAACGAGACTTGAACGCACGATTTTTTCTTACTTTTCCAACTTTAGGATTAATATTATTAATTAATTAAATATTGAAAGAAAACGAAGTATAAACGATAGCAAGCTAGAGCTAGAGGCAATAATGTAAAGTGCCGATGACCTACAGATACAGACCTAGCTCGGCGCTTGCTTTGCGTCCATTTTTTTAAACAGCTCGTGGGGTAATCAAATTTAAATTGCTTTTTATGATTCCGTAGGTGCTCCAGCATGGAAATTCCACTGGAACTGAAAAGAAAAGTACGTAACTTCGACTATGAATTTAAAACGTTCTCATGCATCAAAGAGCAGTAGAGAAATGAAAATAAATTTTGAGGTTGTTTTAGCTTCAGCTTTATGTCGTTTACATTCGGGCTTTGTAAGCAAGAGACGCGAGATACCGTGACCATAAGTGGAGATATATATACACGGTGATTTTTAATTCATGATCAGGAACCAATTTTCTAAATTCATGATTTGATGCCAAACACGATTAACTCGTAGTTAACTAAACCAAACGTTCTTTTTTTTCTGAACAATACGGGATTAGGAAAAAATATCATTGTCACTCAGGGTGTTTAAATCTATGAAACGAAAATCTCCTTGAATTTTTCAATTAAGAGTAAGAAACTGTCAAATATCACATGCATGACAAGAAGATGTTAGGGTTTATTGACGTAAGCCCTATCAAAATTTCCCGCCAAAGCGAAAATTTTACGTATGCAGCTATTTAAGTTCAAGAAATGTAGGGTGACCAAACATTAAGTGGATATTAGTGTTAACATTATGATTAAATTTCATTAAACAGAGATGTAATTGCATGAGACGTCGTCCGTCAGTTTTGGTTGGTTAACAATAATTTTCGACTCCTGATCACGGATTAAAAATCATCGTGTATATATTATATATGTGCAGCATCATCATCATCATCATCATGTGCACTAATGAAAAACTAATTTTTAAGACAGTTTTTGTCGTGGCAGAAGTTTTTTTTTAAACCGGTGGTTTTAAAGGCACCTATGCCTAAATTGAAGAATTTTGACTTCGAGTCAAGTGAAAATCCAACTTTGGTATAAACTATTGCATAGCCTGATTTTTGCTGGGCTATAGAAACGATTTATGACTCTTGTATAAAGATAAAATGTTGAATAAGAAACTAAGACATATTGTATTGAAAAACTACTGTCAAAGTTGTCTGAACACAGATCTCCTTCCGAAAGTGAGAGAGTGGCAGTTAATAAGTTTGAATTGGAATAGTAACAGTCTCTGTTTGATGAAGAAACTGCTGACGATTTTAGATATCGTGTGGCTGTCAAACATGCAAGAAGTACAAGTATTATGTTTATCTAGGTTCAATATAATCCCATGGACTGGTGAGATCCGCACTGCCCCACGAAGCCGAACCCAGATTTATAGTGCGGATTCTTATACAAGACTGGATCTTATCTTAAGACCCATCGGTCCAACAAAGCAATTGTTTAGGAACAATAGCCACAAACTTTTTGAAATGAATGGGCAATTTTTAATAAACACTTTACTCGAATAGCGACTCTATTGTTTTAAATACACAATGGTCAACATTGCTAAGTAGTATATTTTTATTTGACCTCCTTTCCTTTGACAGCTTTAGATAGCCGCCTTTTGGTTGAAAAAGTGTTCATATGTTTATGTTACAGTATCAATTAGCGGATACATTAGAAAAAAAGAATCGCTTTGTTTACCACTTAACAATGAAAGTCAATTGCATTGTTTACTAGGCACAAAGAGAAGTGTATTCGGATTAGGAAAAGAATACGCTCTATACAAAAGATCATAAAAAGTGAAAATATGGATCTGACAGAAAAATAGTGTACCTACCTAGTGTGTGCGTGTGTACTGTGTGTTAATGTGACCTATATATATATTTAAATTTAAAACCACCCCGACGCAAAAAAACAGCTTAGAAACATCTCAACAGCCAAGAGTATCTTTTAAAAACCGCACTCAAATTGGTTCATCCTTCTGGGAGCTACGATGTCACAGACAAACACACTGATGATGATAATGTATTCCTGTTATCCCTCGTGTAGGGACATAGGGCTCGCAGAAGAATATAGGCTTGTGTCCTAAATTTTTTTACGATGCCATTCGAACCAGTTTTTGGAGAGAGACATATGTTTGTATGGGAGCAACTACAATTAAAGAACATAAATACCCAAAAAAATTAGTTAAAGCCAGACCTCGCTGGGTAAAAGCGTAAGGGTTATACAAAGATAGTTTATAGCCTGGATTAAAACATATAGTTTTTATCCCGGGTCCACGCAGATGAAGTCGCGGGCTTGTACTTGTGATGATCAGGGCTCGGATTTTTCATCGCACGGTAAGACGAAAGAAGACTATGGAGTCGATATTAACATGAAACTTTACTCATACTCATACTCACTTATTCTCTTAGGCGGCTTTAGACCTGGCTAAATGCAGTGCACTAACTGGGGGAGGGAATGGAGGGATGATAAACCATCTCACTCTAATCAGTGAGTGTGAGTGCAGTTAGTGTAGTAGACAGGTCTAAAGGCCGCTTTAGTTACGTACCTAGTTCATCATCATCATCATCATCATATCACCCGAAAGACGTCCACTGCTGGACATAGGCCTCCCCCAAAGAGTGCCTAGTTATACATACTATATTGTTGTGATAGACCTAACATTGTCATTTATTTATATTTGCAATCGGTACGTTTGGTATTAATTAAATGAATGAGTATAAGTATGAATATGAGTAAAGTTTTAATGTTAATATCGAGTCCATAGTTCTCTTTCGTCTTACCGTGCGATGAAAAATCCGAGCCCTGCTCATCACACACTTGCTTCCTATTCATATCGTCTCTCACGCAGTCCATTCACCTTTTTCTTGGTCTACCTCTTGTCTCGCAACCCTCCACATTCATTCCCAATATATATATTTAAATGAAGAACGACATTACAAAGTAAGCTACGCTAGAGTAATCTCAGAATGTGATTTAGAACTCTAATTTAATTTGCCAAGCTGGAACTTGGATGCATCGTCCTATAAAATGATAGTCTAAAGCGCCAAGCCCGTCTAATTTAAACACACGTAAATTCTTATATTTTACTTAAAGAGAGAAAAGTTCAGGGTATTGGGGACGGAGATTCGTTGGTAAAGTATTTAATCCGCCCACTTGGATTTTTATAGGGATCTTTTATAGGGTTCATAAGAAAAAGGGCATTCAGCTAATACATTGACGCGTAATCAACTTGAATTTCTTTTGAGTCCCGGGTCGCACTTTAATTAAAGGTGACGGGTTTGTAGCAAAATTTTGAATTTATAAATGACTGCTAACAATATTCCCAAAACTACGAATCGAAAATCATGGTGTCTAATGTAAGTAATTCTTCAAAATGCCTGTAAAGTATGGTTTGAAGTGCAATAAATACATTCTGAACGCAAGAAGACAATTTAGGATGTTTGTACATTGGCAAATTAGATTTTCAAAGTGTTTTCTTTCAGAATTTCGTATAAAGGAATTATGACTACTTTATTTATTTATTTATTTATTTATTTGTAAATACAATTTATCAACATAACAGCTTACGCCATGGCGTTGGTAAACTTAAAGTAACTTAGTGAGTACATAACATACACATCGTACAATGAATAAAGATAAATCATAAAGGTAATAGTAACAATTAAAAATAGTTTTCAAAAAACTGTCAAATAGTCGGGCGAAGTTTGCTCCATTTACAGGCAAACTGGTCGCAATTCGGTGCATAAGAATTAAATTGATTTAGTAGCGCCTGGGCATGGACAACCGGTGAGTGCTCGTGTGCCGCCGTGCGAGTCGCCTCCTCTACCAGGAGTCGGTGGCTGCGGCCGCGCAGGTACTTATCAGGAACGAAGAGGCAACATGTTCTTGCGACCAAGTTAGAACAGTCTGACTCACCTCTCAAATCTATTATTTACAGGGTTTATTTTCAAAGACGACCTTTCAAATACTTAATTGCCACCTTTGCGTTTCCGTAGGTGTATCAAATTGGAATTTCTTGACAAGTCCTCATCAACTTGGAGTTAAATGCCTTTATAAACAAGATTACAACAAACTTATTTTAAGTAAAAGATCGTGAATAAATGAATCATCATTATCATCATCATCCTATCAATCTAAAGACGTAGGCCTCCCCCAAAGAGTGCCAAGCTGACCGGTTCTGCGCCACCCGCATCCAGCGGACTCCCGTGACCTTTACCAGGTCATCAGCCTACCCACGCCACGCCTTCCGGTTCGTGGTTGCTACTCGAGACCCCATCCGCCCCAACTGCCATCGGTTCTACATTATTATAATCCTGTTACCGATTAGCACAACACTACGTCGCGGTGTGGCTGCACCGCGCATGGCTTTTAAGAAGAAGAAAAATAACATCTGTCAAATCTTTTACATGTCATGTCAAGAATACTATAGTTTAATTCACATATTATAAACTACAATTAAATACATTTATTTTTAAACTGTGCACTGTTTTATAACTACCATTGCTAGCGTACAAATCCCCTTGTATATAATAACTCGGACATAAAGAGTGCCGCAAACATGTATCTACTTTCATGTCTCTGTCTTTCTAAATCACTGACATCTTTTGACTGACGTAGTACATTAATGATTTCTACTGAGCCTTTATTTATATGCGACAGTAGCGGAAATAAATTACAAATGCGACATTTTATCTTTCTATTCCAGCAATCCTCATTAAAAAGGGGAAGCATTACATCTACATGTTCCCTGCATTTAGCGGGAGTTAAAAAAAAAGAATATAAAGGCAGGGCTCAAAAGTCTGCAAAATTATGTTGATTTCTGTTTTATTTCGGACACAGACGGTGTTAGTTATATGGAGTTCACGATCCCAAGTTTAACTTTAGTCAAACATTAAAGACCTTTTCACGAATCATTGGACAGGCGGTATCCCTATAAACCTTATAGGCATACCGAGGTGCCCATTTTGGTACTAAAATTCTCTTCACTTTCTGTTCATCCCAATATAATCTTACTATCAGTGCGTCGCACTTATAGACACTGAGAATTAATGAAGAAGATTCACATATATTAATTTATTTACGCCTAAAACAATTTCGTTCAATCACAGCTCGCCTTTGTTTAATCTACTCAAAGCTTTTAATGCTAGTCCGTCGGATAACAGCGTGGAACTACTGTCAATTTATAACATTGATTTTATAGGCTTAATTTTGCCTTGTGAGATATTTACGTCAGAATGAGTACGATGTTTGGCTATTTAATAATAATATTAATATTAGGGGACATTCTTACACAAATCGAACTAGGCCTATAGTAAGCTCAATAAGGCTTGTGTTATAGGTACTAGACAACGATATTATAATAGATTATATTAGGCTAACCGGTCGTCGGATTTTATCACCTATCATCATCATCATATCAGCCGAAAGACGTCCAGTGCTGGACGTAGGTCTCCCCCAAAGAGTGCCAAATTGACAGGTCCTGCGCTACCCGCATCCAGCGGACTCCAGCGACCTTTACCAAGTCATCAGTCGTCACTCGAGAACAAGGTGGACTGGATGCGGGTGGCGCAGGACCGGCAGTGGACGTCTTTCGGCTGATATGATGATGATGATGACATAAAAAATCGGTCAGCTTAACTAATCTCAACTATAATTCGTTTACTTAAACTTTGATAACCTCGTCTTTGTTAATGTAGGTTGTTCATTTAAATACACTCTTTTGGAATTAAATTATGACTACCTCCGTTCGTTCTAAATGACATGATAGTGTCTTATTCCTTTGTTTTTCTTCACTGCGTGTTTTCAGACATAAGGTAGACAGAGGTAGACTATTTTCTACTAAACCTCTCTACGTTATTGTTGTATGAGTATTATACACGGTGCCCGTGAGCATTGCGAGAGATTTTAACAGGATATTCCTGACTATATTTTAAGTTAAAAATGTTAATTAACGTCGAGTAAATTCGGTTCGGTTTTAGAGATATTTCCATTTTTGTGTAAAAATGTTGTAATGAAATCTCCAGTATGAAACACCTTTATGATTGCGACGTTGCGAGACTTAACCATCTACTTTGACAGCTCGTCCTAAAGACACGTTTTTACTAGATTAGCAATTATTGTGTATCATAATTCGACCTAGCTTCATATAACATTTATTACTCCTTATACCCTCAGGAATTCGTGATTAAAATCTGTCGCAATGCTCACGGGCACCGTGTATTTAGTCAACTTTGCAGTAAAGCTTTTTAAAATTTAATCTCACTTTTTTTTATTCTTTACTACCGCTCTCAGAATTATGCCCTCAAAAGCGAAACTAACATTTTTCTTGTAATTTATATCCACGTAACCCGCTTCAAAGCTCTCTCCAATGTGTCACGGCTAACAACCAACAAAGGTGCCCCTTTGTACGTCACAGGACATTACAGCGCAAATCTGACTCCTTTGTTATTAACTATAGGGATAAATGCCACCGACACAGCCTCCCGCGGCGCTGGCGCGGCAGGCTTTAGAAGGGTTATGGACAAAGTGGTGTGTTTTATACTGATTTTTATTACGATTATTTTGCGGCTAAAGGTGATACATTATTAATTAAGCTATATAGATTTAAATTTATTTATTTCACAACATACAATTGCACTTAAAATTACACATAGTATTTTTTTTGGAATCTATATTGTGGTCGTTGGATATTCATCATCATCGTATCAGCCGAAAGACGTCCACTGCTGGACATAGGCCTCCCCTAGAGAGTGCCAAATTGACCGGTCCTGCGCCACCCGCATCCAGCGGACTCCCGCGACCTTTACCAGGACATCGGTCCACCTTGTGGGGGGCCTACCCACGCCGCGCCTTCCGGTACGTGGTCGCCACTCGAGAACCTTTCCGCCCCAACGGCCATCGGTTCTACGTGCAATGTGCCCCGCCCACTGCCACTTAAGTTTAGCAATTCGGATTTTAAATTACCATAATTATCATAATAATAAAGAACACAAGCATTATGTGCACAAATTACAAAATGAGTTGTGTCCGTCACGAAGTTTATACCAGCGTCTGAGCATCAATTTCAAGTTTGTATCGAAACAGTATTTTAGTAGGTTTTTGGATCCCTTGCGAATATATAATTAAGTATGCGGCATAAACGGCCATATCTTTTGATTGTGTTCAAGTAGAAGTTAGATTTTTATACACATCCAATGGACTGCAGATTTGAATGTGCCGTTTCAATTTCATCTCGATATCTCTTCGCTTTCCTAGGAAAAGGGGTCTTCACAGACGGACAGACAGACAGACAAAACAAAGATATCCTATTTTCCTTTTGAGGTACGGAACTCTAAGAATATAAAAAAAATGGTAACAAAAGAGGAATGCCAATTATGCTCTAATTAAAGTTCTTAATTGGTACAAACTTTTCTAAAAATGTTGGTTACTGAATTCAAAAACAAGATTATTTAAAAAGGTTTAGTTAGCAACATTTTGCGAGCACCATTTTCAAAATGCTAAGTTGAATTATTTGTTTGCTTGTATTCTGGGATTTCTGGGTTCATTTAAACCTTACGGCTGCTTCGAGGCATCGGTTTATTTCTTTTTGCCGCGCAAGTTCCGCTCGGAACGTAGCGGAACTCTCTTTAGTTGACATGAAGCTCGAAAATTAGAAGTTTTATTTTGCGGTGATTTTTTGCATTTCAGTTTTTTTTGTAAGACCTGTGCCACTGAACACATTTTGGCAACTCAGTCCTTATAATTAACAGTAATACAGCAATTAACATTGAAATTGGCAATCGTAAAAGATGACTCAAATATTTCAGTCTTGATTTTTAGGTGACAAATTGTAAGAGTAAACATTAAGTTTCGTGTTACTGTATGAGAAAATAGAGAATTTTAAAATTGTAAAATAATGTTGAATCATGGCTGTTATTATTCTAGGAAAAATACGTTTCTGTAAAACATTAAATTATAATAGTGTGTGGTTGATGATTATTATTAGAATATTATTAGATATATATTTAACGCTATATTCAGGTAAATGTCATGTTAATTATTGAATGTATTATATTATGCACAATTGCACAATAAGTATGTAATTCCATCTAGTGAATAAGTTTGTCTTTAAGTTATGAATCTTTTTGTGCACACACTGTTTAGAATTATAGTCCAGATCTAGACACTAAGCTTCTTATGTTACTGTATGAATGACTGTAATTTGTGTGAGCCTAATATATAAATAAAATAAAAATAAAATTATTTAATTTTAAAACGTTTCTAAGGCGTTTTATTCAAGAATCCTACAAACTTTCCACCCTGAAGTAATTACAATATGTGACTGTGTCTAGTAAAAGGGACCACTTTGAGGATTTTACTTCCCGAGTAATATGCATTTTTAATAATTAGTCAAAAATGACGTAGAATGGGTTTTTAATACTAATCGGTTATTAATACCTTAAATATCATAAATCTTTGATGATAGTAGATTAACTTGGTACCAATCACGCCATAACTTCCTAGTAAAAGTGTATTTTTCACGAGCATAAACTTAAAAATATTTTTTTTTCAATTCGTATATGTTGCCTACTGCATGTTTAAAAATGTATAAAAATAATTGTTTTTTCACTGTTTTAGGAGATATTAATAACTCTGTTGAGACTAGTGCCCTAGTTTAAGTAGAGGGATAACTAGACTACAAAGAAATACTGAGTGGACTGTAAACTCTTATAATAGGTAACGCTTTCTACAATGGTCGCGGGTCGCGGCGCGTACAAATAATAGTGCGTGCGAGCACGGTGCGGTACGCGAGGTGAAGTGGTCGCGCGGCGGTCGCGCAGCGGTCGCTGTCGCGTCGCCTGCGCGTGCGCGTCGACGTCGTCATCAGCTAACCGGATTTCTATGCGCTCGCGGCGGGTCGGTCGGTTGCTGTGCCGGCATTGTCACCACCATATACTCCCGGCGTTGAAGAGCTTGAATCTTCAACAGTAAGAATGGGAAGCGGACAGATGGTGTTAAAGGCCCGACGGATGATGCCCTTCCTTGTCTTGATGTCGGCCACTCTAGCTACGCCATCTCTACCAGGCAGGACATGTATGATCCGACCCAGAAGCCACATCAGAGGAGGTAGATTCTTCTCCTTGATCACTACCATGGTCCCGACCTTCAACTGTCCTTTGGAGCTGCGCCACTTGGTTCTCTGCTGAAGTCCAGTGACGTATTCGTTGGAGAATCGTACCCAGAAGTGTTGCTTGAGGAACTCCACGCGCTGGAATCTCTGAAGGGATGTGATCTTCCGGTCGGTTATTTGGGGGTGAGGTACAGACATAAGAGACCTACCAATTAAAAGGTGACTTGGAGTCAACGACGCGAGATCAGAAGGATCGTCAGAAAGAGGTGTAAGAGGACGTGAGTTTAAAATGGCTTCGATTTGGATTAAGCACGTAGACATTTCCTCGTACGTGAGATGTGTGAGGCCTAAGGTTCGCCGCAAGTGATGCTTTACTGATTTGACAGCTGATTCCCATAGGCCTCCGAAGTGAGGTGTGTACGCTGGTATAAATGAAAAGTTAATACCCTCGTTGGCCATGTTTATAGCAAAATCTTGCTGCAGTATTTTAGAGAGCTCATTGAATGTGCCAACGAATGTGGTGCCGTTATCAGAAAAGATGGTTCGAGGTTTACCACGACGAGCTACAAATCGGTGAAGAGCTGCGATGAAAGCTTCCTTAGTTAAGTCCGAGACAAGCTCCAAATGAAGTGCCTTTGAAGCTAAACACACAAAAATGCAGATGTATGCCTTAACTAGTCTGCACCCTCTACCCTTGCGATCGGCTAGCATAATTGGTCCAGCGTAGTCTGTACCAGTTTCATAAAACGGATATTCTAGATGAAGTCTCTCTTTAGGTAAGTTGCCCATAATTGGCTGCACCGTTTCGCCCTTAAGTTTGAGGCATCGAAGGCAAGTACGGACAACATGTTTCGCTAGGTTTTTTCCTCCTAAAGGCCAGTAACTGTGCTTAAGCGTACTCAACAATAGCTGTGGACCTGCATGACACGTTATTTTGTGGTACATTTTAAAGAGCAACTTGACAACTGGGTGTTTACTACAGATAACAATGGGATGCTTAACACCGTAATCATAGAAGGAATTCCCTAGCCTGCCTCCAACTCTGATAAGTCCAGAGTCGAAAAAAGGTGAAAGAGAACAAAGCCTTCCCTTACCTGGCAAGCCTTTACCTAACTCAAGCAGGGTGTACTCTTCAGGGAACGAGTCCTTTTGAGATGTACGGATCAGGTGAATAGTAGCAGAGGCCAGTTCGGAAGACTTAAGAGAACTAGCCAGCCTGCGGTCAGCGTTTCTACAGTTATGTATGAATCTGTATATGTATGCTACTATTCTTTGCAATTTACAGTAACTGGATTTGCTTTTAATTAATGTATGCAATGGATTTGATGAGGAAGTTTCAGATGATGAGTCAGAGCACAAAGCCAAGGCCCCATTGGTTACAATCTCTGGCAACAAAGTAGTCCTATCAGGACTTGGAGGATTCGGCCAGAGGGACTGGTCCTGTTTCAGGAATGCCGGTCCTGTCCACCATAATTCATTGTTTAATATGAGATCACCGCTAAGTCCACGAGATACAAGGTCCGCAGGGTTTTCCTTTGAAGGCACATAATGGAAAGAATCATGGCTGTAGCTTTCTTGTATTTCGGAGATGCGGTTTTTTACAAAGGGTCGTAGAAGAGTTGGATTCGATGATAGCCAACCCATCACTATCATCGAATCGCACCAAAAAACGCAACACTCAGGTTTTTGACTAAGAGAATCAAGAACCTTAGTGCACAATCTTGCCCCTAATAAGACTCCGCAAAGCTCAAGACGAGGAATGGTTGTGGCCTTGATTGGCGCTACTTTACTCTTGGATGCAAGAAGCCTAACACGCACAGAGCCATCCCCCGCCACGGAGCGGACGTACAGGCAAGCTCCGTAAGCTTTCTCGGAGGCATCTGTGAAGACGTGAAATTCAATGGTCACCGGCGACTCGCATAAGACCCATCTAGGTATATTGACGTGATTTAGGTTAGGAAGCTTGGTAACAAAACTGTTCCACGACGCCAGTATATCTCCTGTGAGTGGCTCGTCCCACGAACATTTATCGACCCATAATTTCTGCATTATGATTTTAGCTTGCACTACGCAAGGCATTACGAGACCAAGTGGGTCGAAAATTTGTGCAATTGCCGAAAGGACGTGACGTTTGGTGACCACGGATGGTGAATTTGTTTGAATTTGGAATGTAAGAGTGTCACGAATGCACTGCCATTTAAGGCCTAACGTTTTAGACAGTTCGTTCTCACTTAAGTTTACAGAATCTGTACTAGAAGTATTATCAGAAACGGCCCTAATTATTTCTAAACTATTGGACTGCCATTTCCGTAAATTAAAGCATGCAGATTTCAGAATATTTGACACATTACAACACAGTGCAACTGTGTCATTAATGGAATTTGAGCCAGAGAGGAAGTCATCGACATAGAAGTCTCTGGCGATTGCGTTTTGGGTCTGTATGTCTGGTGATTTACGCGACAGCTGTAAGAGGCATCGTGTACTCAAGAACGGAGCCGAGGACGTGCCGTATGTCACTGTGTTAAGGGAAAATATTTTGAGTGGTTTTGATGGATCTGATCGCCATAAGATCTGCTGTAAAGGGCGTTGGCTTTCATCGATTAAGATTTGTCGGTACATCTTTTCGATGTCTGCCGACACGACATACTTATGCTGGCGAAACCGAAGCAGGATGGAAAATAAGTCATCCTGCACCCTGGGCCCTACCAACTGGATATCATTTAAGGATCTTCCTGAGCCGGTGACCGCGGATGCATCGAACACCGCACGGAGCTTCGTAGTGGTGCTTGACTCCCTAAAAACTCCGTGATGTGGCAGGAAATACGATGGCAGAGAAGAACGTGGAACTATTTCGCTCATATGACCTAGAGCCTCGTACTCCTCCATGAATGCAACGTAGCGTTCCTTAAGATGGGGGTCCCTATCTAGCCTACGTTCGAGCGATAAGAACCTGCGCTTGGCCATTTCGTAGGAACTCCCTAACGCTTCAGGAGACTCTTTTAAAGGCATCCTCACCACAAATCGCCCTTGGTCGTTCCTTGTTGTGGTGTTGATGAAATTGTCTTCACACGCATTCTCCTCTACCGAGAAATTGTGTTTTTGGGATATGGTATCTAGTTCCCAAAATCGTGTTAATGATGTATCCGTTTGCTCATCATTTAGGAACAAACAAACGGGCTTAACCGAGCTTGGCTGATATAAGACGCCTGACAAGAGCCAACCAAGCTTGGTTTCAAAGACGTAAAATGGTGTTTACTTAACAATGAAGCGATCTTAAACGCAATTAAATTGTTATTTTCTTACGATTTCGCAAGTAAATAATTATGAATTGTAATTAATTGAATGAAAATTATGATTTGAAATCAGAAATTGATGTATAAATAATTGGAAGGCCTCACTGTCTTTAATGCTATCCCAGTCAGTTTGATTATCCGACGATTTTTGAAGACTCGTACTGTTCTTTTTCCTGGGAATATTTTCGTGAGAATTATGACGTATTATGCAATGTTACGTGTTTATGTTATGTTATTGACGTATTAGGCGCGGCGTGGGTAGGCCCCCCACAAGGTGGACTGATGACCTGGTAAAGGTCGCGGGAGTCCGCTGGATGCGGGTGGCGCAGGACCGGTCAATTTGGAACTCTCTGGGGGAGGCCTATGTCCAGCAGTGGACGTCTTTCGGCTGATATGATGATGATGATGATGATGCAATGTTGACTACGTTCTCGCGTTAAGTCCGCCTGTTGCTATGCCGCTCTTCCCCTGTGGTGGTACAACCGTTGCTTGAAGTTGAGTGTACTCGAAGACTTCTGCATAAGCGGCCACACCCGAAGTCCACTGATGACGGGGGTCGGAGAATGCGCTGCTATATAACCAGCACCCGGAACCTCGTCGTGCTGAGTAGGTATTCCACTTGATGACGGATGAGTACTCCAAGGCGGGTGCAAATGGAAGGTGTTGAATACCGCGAACTTCACGTAGAAATTGGTCGCTTATTTCGGTGAGTTAAGGACCATATGTTGAGACTAGTGCCCTAGTTTAAGTAGAGGGATAACTAGACTACAAAGAAATACTGAGTGGACTGTAAACTCTTATAATAGGTAACGCTTTCTACAATGGTCGCGGGTCGCGGCGCGTACAAATAATAGTGCGTGCGAGCACGGTGCGGTACGCGAGGTGAAGTGGTCGCGCGGCGGTCGCGCAGCGGTCGCTGTCGCGTCGCCTGCGCGTGCGCGTCGACGTCGTCATCAGCTAACCGGATTTCTATGCGCTCGCGGCGGGTCGGTCGGTTGCTGTGCCGGCATTGTCACCACCATACCGCTAAAGTGGTCCCTTTTTCCAGACACAGTCACATATAGATTTAAATGAAGCGTCCATTGTCTTTTTTTGTATGATTTATCTTGAGTAGGTATAATAACCATCGCCATAGCCATGTGACTTCATTCACAGAGTTTAATTCACTTAGTGCTCGTGATAGATTTTAAGGCTTTATAATCAAATAATTCTTTATCAAGTGAATAGTTTTTAATTTGAAAGCAGATACTTTCAGAATAATCTCATACTTTGAGGAAAAAATTTTAAACATAAAAGTATAAAATTAAAAGCTTACTTTACAAATGATTTTTGAAGAATGAAAAAAATACGGTAGCTTTCCGGTAATATTTACGTTAATTAGAAAAACAGTATTTCTTTCAAAACCAATTAAAAAAAAAAACTGTTTCAGACTGTGCAATTCAAGCCCTTTCAAATAATGGCCCACTTCGCGTACTAACTTCTACTTTGACTTTTTGCCCCCCGTCTTATCCGTCATTTTTCATAAAAATTAAAAATGTTTGTTAATTTTTTTTCATTTCCTATACACGTGGACGAGTCAGCGGTCAGCAAATTGATCAAAAAACTAAATTTTTGAATAGAATGTGAATATCTTCACCAAGATTTTAATATTTTCACCAATCCAGGTTACGGATTTGATAAAGTACCTAAGTAAGTTCAAATGTTATTATAATTATTATATCACTAAACTTGTCTGGTGAAATAGCTAAACGAGTTGTCTATATAACACTTTAAACTCTCGCGCTTTGTACATATACGGGGTGGGCCCTGTATGTAGCAGGAGCAAATATATAAAATAAGGCTTCCTTAGAGCATCTTTAGTAACCCCTTTTGTCCATTTCTTTTAAATTTTTTTAACTCGTAAAAAAATGTATCTAAAGTTATATGTTATGAGTTATTATTTTGTATGCCTTATGGCAAAACATAGTGGTACAATATTTTAAGTTTTTTTTTGACCATCCATATATGTTTACAAATAAATGATTTTGATTTGATTTGACCTCCGAGTAAATGTATCTTGGCACCACGAGATCATAGCACAGTAGTCAATGCAGATTTTGAGGTAACATCATGTTAACTGAGTCGTAATAATTTTTGCATTTTTGTTTACAACAGATATTTTTGTGATTTTTTCATTTTTTTTAAGTGTTTTTAAAATAAAAAAGTTACTTATATCACTCCAGAAGAGTAAAAAAAGTACACGTAAACTTAAGTTGAAGAAAAAAGAAACTAAAAAATATAAATTTTATTTTCAATTAAAACCACTTTGGAACTTAGGAACAATTGCTCACAAGCTTAATAATCTACCCACCGTTTAATTTTTTGCACATGTCACAGGGCCCACCCTGTATATTCAAATTAATATGTTACACGGGTCTAACGCGATACTTATTTACCTTTATTTCTGACAATTCGACACGGGTTGCACCGGTCACGGTCGCAGATGACTGTCGTCCCAGCAAGTTGTCAACGGAGATATGGGTGCATAATATTTTACTACCCTGCGAAAGTTGATAAAAAGTTGACAAAGGGTGGTCTTTTCAAGTTTATTTTCTCAACTTACCTACTGACGTGGTTTAAAGATTAAAATTAGAAGATTAAGATTAAAGAATTGATCGCTTAACTAGTCGTTTGAAATGACGAATCAAGTTGCCTTTTTTGACCGATTTCGTTATTCTACTAAACCGACCTAGTAATGTGTACAAATCATTAGATTTTTCTAGGAAAATGATGAAATACAAAAACATTGTAATAAATTGCGTAATTTAATATTAGGGATTTGATAAAATCTCAGTTTTTATCATATCCTGCTGGCATACGTATATTACAAAAAATATGTTATCAGGAACCACAGAATAGAAGAAAGTCTGTCATTTTTTAATCTTTCAAGTAAGTTTCAGAAAGAGAGTTTGAAAAAAATTGCAATAACAAAAGGTCTCGGGTTGACTCTACCAATCTTACGTACTGGCGTTATTCATATGTTGTACCTTTACCTGAATAACATGCATATCATCAGCATGTACCTAAGTAAGAATAAATGTTCAACATGTTTTGCAGGATGACACCGAGCATAAAAAACCTTGAAACCCGGACGCAAAACACGACATTTATGTACGTTGGCTTACGTCTAACAGTGCTTATGAATCACCTTTTGTATCCGTTCAGCAAATTCGGATAATAATGATGGATGACTTCGGGCGCCGCGCGCGATTTGTTCTGATGTCGACAACAGTACAGCAAAATAAATATCCAATTTACTTTTCCCCATTGATCATTGACGAGCCATTTGGTCTTCGTAAATAAGTAATTGGCCTCTTTTCGGCCATGGGAGAAAATCTTAATTAGCTATCCTGTAACTATAATTGCGTTTTAGGGAAGTAGATAAGGGACCAAATATAATGAAATTACTACTTAAAAGAACGGATTCTTCCCTATAAAAGTATAGGTAGGTACTAAACACCATGTAATAATTGAGTCGCTTAAATTCAAACTCAGGTAAATCCATCTGTCAGATCATGCGATTTTGGTATTATGAAAAGGTAATAGGGTAGATATTTGCAGAGAGGGTCGAATGGATTTATCTGAGTTTGAAGTTAAGCGACACAATTGATAACTAAATATATACACTGATCACGAAATGAGTAACTGATTACCAAATGTATATAAATCGCGGGGAATCTTGATAACTTTGACAGCTGTCATCTCCGTACAATGTATATATTCGCACCCTTAGAATGAAACCGACCGAACTCAAAAAAAATATACAAAATGAGTTAGCAACACGTATCGACTCAAAATTACATACTGCATCAAGATGTGTTGCTAACTCATTTTGTATTTTTTTTTTGAGTTCGGTCGGTTTACCGCAATACGTAGGTATAGTAACCGATTACCAAAATGGAGTAAATGATCACCAACTATTTTAAATAAAAGTTACTATCATTAAATATTATTAATGAGCATTTTTTTAAATTTTATTCAAGAGCAAATATTGGGTACTTTCCTCATGTTAAAATTTATAACGTAGTGTTGCTATATACATTCAGAGAATTATTCATTCATTCATTCAAAGTTTTTATTTCGGAAAAAATATCCATATAAAATGTTAGTAACAAAGAATAAGTCTATGTTAGTGACAATCAAAAAAATACCTAAATTAAAAGCGGTTTGGTACGGAAACTTCAGGCGCGTGCAGCCGCATCCAGCGCGCGAGCAGCGGCGAGTCCCGGCGCTGCGCCAGCACATTTATGACATTAATTATGACAAAAAGTGTAAATCTTACGCAACAAGATGGCGTCCATGATGACGACCAACAGCATCCTACAAGCATTTGCTGAACGGACGGATTGCCCGATTATGCGACATTGGGACCAGGCGCACGCTCCAGTGCTTGCCCTCCCCCCGTCGATTTTAGTTGTAAAATACATATGTTACTAACATTACCTGTAAGTATACTGTGACTAACAAATTATGGACCTCAAGTCTTAAATAAATCATATTAAATTAAATTAAATTAAATTTAAATTACACAATATTATCAAAATCATAAAAAGATCTGCGACTTGAACGGTTCAAAAAGTATATAATTTTTTTTATCAGCCAAGAGAAAATTTTAATATACCAATAGAATTCTAACACTTTCATAAAACCATTAATTGTATGACAACTATGTTCTTAAACGCGGTATTTCACATCCAAAACAGATATTTACTTCATTTGCCATTTGAAGATGTTATGACGTAATAATATTATGTCAATTTTTATGAGCCGTTTCGGCTGTCATCAGCGCCTTTGACCCTCCGTTTGTCTGTTTACGTGCTTCAACTGTAGCTAGTCCCATGGGTAGGGGAGAGGGGGGCAGCCTGGTACATTTTTTACACTCATTAACGTATTCCAAAATACTACCCATAAAAACCAGTTTTAAGCCTCTACACAACAACGTATGTTATTAACCTATGTAATTAATGCATTTGCACATGCCCAAAGCTAAAGACAAAGGTACAATTTAGAATTTTGCAACTCGAGGAATAATGTTCAATACTGCCCCAAGCGTGGGTAGCTTTGAATTTACTTGGGGCAGATTTGAAATATGGGTTATAAGGCAACAATGTTGAGATATACGTGTTTTTTTAACCTGTATTTAGTACAGTTAGTCACTAGGAATGGTCGTATTAACATTTTACTTGTATAATTTGCAGTTATAACTAAGAAGGGGTAGTTTTGTACAGAAATGTTTTTTGTAGTGTTCAAAGGTGCCTCAGGAGGGGTACCTTTGAAACGTATTGAAATCCTACTAAAGCTGCCCCCTTGAGGCAGTTATGCACACACTGTTGTTCAAAACTACCCCAACAATGTAGCAGGGGATAATAATTCTGTTTCTGTTGTTAAATAAAAAAAAACATAAAATGTTCTAATTATAATGTTTATTTTATCATATAAAATGACAGAAAAACAAACAATAGAATTCTAATAACTATTATACCAAACAAGACTAAACGTAATAAGTATACAACTAATTAACTCAGGTAAATGCATTATGAGCGTGTACTAAAATATCTAAGATTATTAGTTTACGTACCTACATGTCAGTTTATATCGGGGCAGATATGAACATTTCCTATGGCCGGGGTAGTTTTGAACAGACTGCTAATCAAAACTGCCTCCTAATTTATTTTCAAAACTACCCCAACACCTATTTAAAAAAATAAACATTGATATCTTCCAAAACAATAGCAAATTCTGATTGTTTATTCTTTGTCACTAAAGCTTATAGATTGTATTATCGAATAAAATAAGTTTCACTTACCGTTTCCTTCAAATACAGCCTGAAAATCCTTACACATGGGGAGCAAAACCGCTAACGGATGACATCGAAATCAAAATATGTTACTGGTTCGTTCATGTCCTGTCAAACGTCAAATCTGTCAAGTGACAGTTGTGTGGGTCAGTGTTGCGAGCCCAAAAAATGGATTTGGACCATAATTGCACTAAAAATACGTCTTTGAACGCATTTGTTCTAAGCTGCCTCCAGTGATAGCTGCCCCCCTCTCCCCTACAAACATTTGATCCACTCTGCATTAGCAACGTGAATTTTTTTTTTACAAGTAGCCAATTACTACTGCGTAACGTTTCGTACGTCCGGTAGGTAGATATTCAGATGTATATTTTTTTGTATTAGAAAATGACAACATAAGACACGTTCGAAAAATTACGCGATCAGTAGGCTTCTTATATCATTTATCTTTAAGGTGAGTCTGAAAACAGAATTCATTAGAATGAACCTATGAAATAGCGGCAAATTTCGCTATCAACAAAAAGAAGACGTATTTTTCTCAAAACTTTCTGACATAGCAGATTCTTATTCACACACCGCCCACTTGACTTTGCATAATAATGCAAACTATATTCAAGACGGCACAGATTTATGGTGAAGCGAGGTGTTAGGGGACGAATAAATATCTAACAACGTCTCCTGCTTATTTGTATTTATTTCACTCCGCTCGGTCAATACCTATCAGGGACTGGAAAAGCTTTGACTATTGGATTCATTCCGTGTGCTGTATAATTCCAACGTACTTAAATGCAAAGACACATCAAATGATCTCTTTGAGAACAATTGCCTGATTGTGTAATGTTATATTATTTTCTATTTTGTGGAAAGATATAGCAAACTGAATTCCATTTCCATATTTTATATATTTAAATATAACTATATATATGTAACTAATATAAAAGTACACCGAAACATATCAACAAATCCTATAAGATGCAAACTGTTACTCTTTGTGGACTCCTTTGAACAGAGCTGACAAGTTTAAATACATAGGTTACTGGGTGAAACAATGACTGATGATGTGGACAACGAGCGGGAGCGCCGGGCGCTGTGCGTCCGCTGAACATGTTGGCCCGCAGATTCGCACGTGCTAGGAAAGAGGTAAAATTAATTCTATTTAAAGCCTTTTGTCAAACCTTTTACACGTGCGGTCTGTGGACTAGCTATACCAAGCGGGCGTATAGCGCTCTGCGCGTCCAGTAGGTATAAAGATGCATTCAGGATGCTGTCTGGGCTTCCGCGGTACTGTAGTGCTTCGGCTATGTTCGCCGATGCTCAGGCAGAAGTACCTCGATCCTCAACCGCAGCCGCGGCACCTCAAACGGCACCTTATGCACGCTAGCCCAGCGCTGGGATTCGCCGCTGGTGTGGCGGCATGCGCAGCTGCACGCGCCTGTCGCCGCTCCAACGCGCCTTTTTTAAATTGTTTTATTTTATTTCATAAATACTAACCCTAGGCCCTTTGTGGTCATATGAGCCTACAAACCACTTAGCCCGCAGGCTTAGTTTCTTTTCTTTTTTTCTTGGATGACTTATCAATAAAAAATATCCGAGGCAAACTCGGTTCTGGCGCTTCGCCGGCCGCTGCCGCGGCACGCCCGCTTCGATCGCTCGGCTCGCGCGCTGTAGGGTCGCAGTTCTTCCTACCACTCCTCCTCGCTTCGCTCGTCGTCGTACCTACACCGACCTGCCTTTTAGGTAGGTAGCGGGGGGGCGAGGAATGTAATGGCTCAGCTAATAGATTAAGTGGGTCAAGTCACCCATAGAAAAATGAATACGGTCAACTCAGCCCGCTGGCTAAGTGGTCTGTGGACTCATTTGACCACAAAGCCACCCTAGGCTTATATTATACTGTAATTACTAACAAAATATGAATCACGTTGTCCGAATTAAATAATTTGAATTTGAATAAGGTAACTCAATTTTTTTAAGCACACTCGCACTCGTTATTTAATAAATACACAGCTACATTAGATTAACTTGAATCAGTTTTATCACTCAAAACTAAGTGACCTTTTAAAACGCAATATCCCGCTTCTCCAAACGTGCCTTTGAAGAAAAAACAATGAAAACTCGGAATCGAGAAAAGAATAGCAAATTGAGGGCAATTTGTATCTCTTGTCATACTTTTTTAATTTCATCGCAAGAAAAACAGATTAGTTTTGGTTGAGCACTTTGCATATTTACAGATCTTGAACAATACGCGTCTCTTTGCCCACCCGTTTCGTTTATTTTTACAGGAGCTTTTTAACTGGATTCATTTGTTAAATATTATATATTTTTACGTTTCCCTTTGAGCAACAGAAGTCTCTTTTATTCGGAACGTGTATTTAACTATTTGGAGGGTGAGCGAACGTTTTGTTGTTGTGTTTAATCGTAAACTCAAATGAATAAGGTATTTTACTTTTGGGAACGTTTTAAGTGAGGTTTTGCGTGAATACCATTTAAGATGAGAGTAATCTAATCATGTATAGGTCTTACGGAATTCTGCTTTTGAATGAAGTGGTGTACAGTTAACAATAACGATCCTATAAATTAATTTTGTATTAACACTTCCACTGACCCGCGTAAATGAGGCATTTCTAAAAATCGTGTTTTAACCTGATAAATGTACCCAATTTGGTGTATAAAGCAATCATCACAGATGTCTTGGACTACTCATAAGAATGATATTTGTTATAGTAAAAATATGGCCTAAAATATTAGGCTACACGTGATCAAAACTAGTATTTCGCGCTTTTAGACAAGTGATGTAAATGAGTCATAAAAAATATGTTCTGATAATAAATCAAAAAGAAAATCAAGCTTACTGGGTACCAAAAGGTATTATTTATCAAATAAATTAGTTTAATTAAATTTAAATAAAACATACGTTTTTCAAAAATATCGGAATTTTTAAACACATAACCGCCGGGGTAGAGGGCTAAAAGTATACACCAAGATTTTTTAAATTATTTTTTCCTAAATGTACATAAAATTACGCAATGTATTCGTTATAGTTCCGTTCCCAAATTTTAAAAATTATAATATACAAACATACATTTTTTTATTATTACAGAAGTACAGCCTTGGTCAAAAGTGTTGAGCACCCATGCGTGTTTCATACAAAAAACAAACTTTAAAAGATGCATTTACATATTTTATAATAGAAAGTTGTGTATCTATCGGAAAAATTCGTCATATTTATTGGCGTTAAGGGAAATTCCGTGAAAAAAATACTGTAAAACCCGACTTTTTCTAGCTTCAGTTTTCACCCGCAAATAGCAATTTCAAAATGATATATATTAATGATTTGCACATGTTCAAACACTTATTATATTTTACGTCTTCGTATATTTATGAAATTGAAAAATAATACTTTATCTGTTACAAATAAAAACGTGGGGTGCTCATTACTTTTGGCCAATGCTGTATGTATTTATGTAGCGGCTATCAAGATACACCTGTCCTCAAAATTTTATTCAAATACACCTTATTGCTTTCGAGTAAAATGCCTGTGACATACGGACACACGGACAGGCGGACAGATGGACATGACGAAACTATAAGGGTTCCGTTTTTGCCATTTTGGTTTATGGTATTAAAAAGCAGTTAGGTTTTTCGAAAAATCTTTTGTTTTCACTTGTTTCACATGTGAATAGAATGTACTCTCTGGATGGACATGGGTTAGATATTATTGCGCAGCTTTGCCTGCGTCCTTTGCAATACGCAGGCAAAGCAGCGCGAGCAGGTTAGTGAGATATCATCATCATCATCATATCAGCCGAAAGACGTCCACTGCTGGACATAGGCCTCCCCTAAAGAGTGCCAAATTGACCGGTCTTGCACCACCCGCATCCAGCGGACTCCCGCGACCTTTACCAGGTCATCGGTTCACCTTGTGGGGGGGGGGGGGGGGGGCTACCCACGCCGTGCTCTTCGGTACGTGGTCGTCACTCGAGAACCTTTCCGCCCCAACGGCCATCGGTTCTACATGCAATGTGCCCCGCCCACTGCCACTTAAGTTTAGCGATTCGGAGGGCTATATCGGTTACCTTGGTTCTGCTGCGGATAGCCTCATGTCTGATGCGATCACGCAGAGAAACTCCCAGCATAGCCCTCTCCATTGCCCTTTGGATGACTTTGAGCCTTCTTATGAGGCCCACAGTAAGCGACCACGTTTCAGTAGTGAGATATAACATTCATCTATCCTGCAAACCGTGCATAACCTCCACGAGCATACATCTATCCCGACGCGGCTGCAAATCGTTGTTGGTTGCATAGCATTACATTTTCATTCCTTTAGCTTAGGTTGGCTTAGACTTGAGTGGATCGGGAACTAAGAACTATTTAGAATTATACATTATTACTCATGACTCAAGTAATCGATGTATTCAAGGTAAGAGTGAAGGGTGAGCGTGATACATCTTAGACTTCGGTTTTACTTTTAGGTCAAACGTAATCCCATTTTTAATAAAAAACCGGCCAAGTGCGTATCGGATCACGCAAAACGAAGGGTTCCGTGCCCATTAAAAAGGTCGTATCGTCACAGAAATTTTACGGCGATTATAAGTCCTTTTCTTTGAGGAAGGCAGTTTTTCAGCAATATCTCGGAAACCTCTAAACCGATCTTGTTCAAAACAATTTTTGGTGAATGAAATTAATAAGCCCTATGTCCATGAATTTTTCTATATTTTTAAAATACACCGTTCAAAAATTAGAGGGGGGGGACAGAATTTTAGTGACTTTCGGGGCGATTATCTCCGGCTCTATTCACTTAATCAAAAAAAATGCTAAGAAACCTTATATTTATTTTGAAAGGCCTATCGATTGATGTGCCACACGGGGGGTCACAATGAAAAAAATGTTTTTGACTTTTATATTTATGTATGGAGTGCACCCCTAAAAATTTTTTTTTTGTCATTTTAATTACAAAACTATGTAGCGGCTAACAAAATACACCTTTCCTCAAAATTTCTTCGTTTTCGAGTAAAATGCCTGTGACATATGGACAGACGGACATGATGAAACTATAAGGGTTCCGTTTTTGCCATTTTGGCTACGGAACCCTAAAAACCGCACAAGTGCGAGTCGGACTCGCCCACCAGGGTTCCGTACAAAATTACAAATGTATAGTTTTTAGATTTTTACCTATATTTGTAGTACCTATAAGACGATATAACTTGCCTAATTTCATAGTTGTAGGTCAACGGAAAGTACCCTATAAATTTTGATTCACTTGAGAGTCGTAATATAATATGCTTTATGCGGCATAAACGGCCGTATCTTTTTTTGCGTTAACATAGATGTTTGATTTTTTCACAGCTTCAAGAGACTATAGACTTAAGTATATGGTTTTAATTTTAACTTGATATCTCCACGCGTTCCCGAGATAAAGGCAGACAGACAGACAGACGGACGGACAACAAAGTGATCCTATAAGGGTTCCGTTTTTTTCTATTGAGGTACGGAACCCTAAAAGGACAGTATTCCCAAAGTAGGCAGAGAGAACACATGACATTGAAACAGTGCCACTTGCGCATTTTAAGTTTACAGTTGGAGAAAATGATGCTGTGATATGTAGATTGGTAAACTATCGCCGACAACCAGTTCTAGAGTCTGACCAACGAAAGCCAAGGAAAACGCCAGCCGCAATTTTCTCAGAGAAATTTGAATTTGACATACGTCATGACACCTCAGATAGACACACATAGAGACAAAGTGTTGCCAATCAAATAACTACGAGGTTCAACTTTCGTTTGCCAGACTCTACCTTATTCTTTTAGTTGACTTATGACATCCGTGCTAAGGTAGGGTGGTAATATCCTAAACCGACATCACGAGGAGCACTATAGGTAACTACCTATTTATTTTATTAGGAATAAATTCCAGTCGTGGACCGAAAGGAACTTGGTCCCTTTGCACATTCTATGTATTTTCTTTGCGGGGGTGGCCAGAATAGCATTTGTTTTTGTTCCACTTAACTACTATCTCTAATATGTTGTGCAAAGGAGCTAAACAAATTAAGGTTTTTGTATTCTATATCGGTTAGATTATATGGTTGCACCCAGAAGAGGTACAACATATCACCGCCCAAAGAATCTGGAATTTCTTGGAGGCAACGGGTCTTAACGGTGCAAGGAAGGGCTGCCACAATAGATCATTCACTGGTCGAAGCGGCACATTAAAGGCCCACAAACATCAAATAATAATAATAGATTATATGGTGCTACTGGTATTATTTGAGGTGTTACGTGAGCGCTTCGTCTCAAGCTAGTAAATGCCTGAGCCACGGACACGAATGCGCAGTGTAAAGGAGAAAAGAACCACTAAACTAAAGCAACAGTAGGACCTAAAATAGCGAACTAGTTCCTTTGACCGATTGAACAAGATCAGAGCGCTCCGTTAAAAAACTAAGCAGGCACAACACTGGCTGTAGCTGCCGTTTTCAGCTAAAATGCCGTAAGTAACTTTAAGATGAACGAACGTATGGCTCTTTGCCTGAGCAAGGTGCCTCGAGACGTGAGGCGGGTGCGAATAGCTCTAGTGATTGGTGTGCTCGTCCGTGAGGGGAAATACATAACTTGAGCAATCATTGCATATATCGACGCCAATTATGAGGAATATAAGTTTTCAATTAGAGCCATTTGCTTCTAACAACCAGAGTTGCTAACTTCGCACGCTCCCAAATCGATTGTGGCATTACAAAGAGGAGTATTGATTATCAGCAGTTTAGATTTTTACTAAAACAATTTAGGCCCTTTAGACGCTTTATGCCAGAAAAGCAAAATGTCAGATTAGCGAAATGCCAGAAAAGCAAAATGTCAGATTAGCGAAATGCCAGAAAAGCAGAATGAATGAATGAAAAATGAATTACCATTTTTAAAATTAAGTGAGCGGTTTTATTTTAACAATCTTCATTTTTTAGGGTTTCGTACCTTAAAAGGAAAAAAAAACGGAACCCTTATAGGATCACTCGTGCGTCTGTCTGTCCGTCTGTCACAGCCGATTTGCTCCGAAACTACTGGACCGATTGAGTTGAAATTTGGTACACATATGTAAATTGGTGACCCAAAGAGGGATGCGTAAAGTAAATTAATGAATTCTGAACAAGGCGGCCACTTTTAAACTGGAAAATTAAAAAAAAAGTTTCGCGAACTGTAGTGTGATATATCAAATGAAAGGGGTTGTTGTAAGCATCTTAGATATATATAAAAAAAAAAGAAAAAAGAAAAGAAGACATTTATTCACTACACAAAAGACACACAGAGACAAAGGAGTAGACATACATGACAATTGACACATATATATATATTTTATAATTTTAGCAAAAACAGATTTGAAGTATTTTAGGAAAAAAGACGAATTTTGACCATTTCCCCCCTTATCTCCGAAACTACTAGGCTTAAAATTCTGAAAAAAATATGGAGAATAGTTCCTTGCCTAAAGATTACAGGAAAACGTATAAGAAGTTTGAGTATTCAAAGTAACTGGAAAATTCTCAATAATTTACGGAACCCTAACCACGTGAGTTGAACTCGCATTTATTTTGTCCGGTTTTTTTACTTGCAATTTATGTAACATTTGTTCGGGGGTGGAATCTTGCAACTCAATTTTGGAGCAGATATTTTTTCAACCGATTGAGCTGAAATTTTGGGTTTAAGTATAGTTTTGATGACAATTCAATAATATGGTACCACTGAGCTGATCTGATGATGGAGAAAGAAGGTGGCTCTGGGAATTCAGGATTTAACAGACGTAACCCCGTTGAGTTTGGGCTCGTTAGAATCGTCTCAACGTCATGTTATATTGTGCGTTAACAGGGTCATCATCATCATCATCATATCAGCCGAAAGACGTCCACTGCTGGACATAGGCCTCCCCCAGAGAGTTCCAAATTACAAACAGGGTGTAGACACTAAATAAAATAAAATCATAATGTTGTAGGTGTCAAATGGAGAAATAATCAACGCAAGAAATTAAATAATCACAAAGTTATAAGTGTCCAAAGTATTAAATGGGGGCACATTCTGTCTCTTTTCCGCAAAACGCACCTTTATATGAAACGATTGTCATTGACTACGATGGTCGTGACGTCACGATTCCCGACCGTTTTCTCCATCTAGCAAGAAATACATATTAAAACGGTTGTAGCTTCGTAATTTTTTGGTACCTAATTAGTTGTAAATTTGAATGGGATTTTCGTCATTAGGCATATTTTTTTGCCTTCTTAATTTGAAGTAACAATAAACCCCAACAATAAGCAAACCCAAATCGGTTGAACCGTTAAGGCGTGATTGATTAACAAACATCTAAACATCCAAACATCTAAACGCATTTTAGCCGAGGCAAAATACGGTTTCGAAAAACATTAATTTATAATAGCGTTTTTTTTGTTTATTTCATTTTAAAACATTATTCTAAGATGCTTTATTCAAGAATCCACCAAACTTTTCACCCGGAAGTAATTATATAGATTTAAATTAAACATTCATTGTCTTTTTTATTTTATTTATATTGAATATTGTAAAGCCATACATAAATACATACATACATAAATAAAAATGTATCTTATATATTTTTATTTATGTATGTCTATATGTAGTGTATAATACATTTGTATTTTTTTCCTCTCTCCTCAAGTATATTCGTAACAGAAATTATCATACTTTTTTCTTTGCACCTGTTATAAGTCTCTGTTTAGCCCAATGGTTAGCTGGTAGAGAATGCCATTTGGCATTAAGCTCGCCATTTGTACATATTTTTTTGTATTTTGTGCAATAAAGTTTAAATAAATAAATAAATAAAGCAAATGTAAATGAACCTAAATAAAGATAAAAAAATATATTAATATTTATCCGGACTTTTTAGGAGCTAATTAAATATTGATTTTTTGATGTCTGATTTTTTGTTGGATTTTGCCTCTAGGTAACAATTTAATTGATAATATATCCGTTACATTAAAAAAATTAGCTATTATAAATTATTTCCAAATATGTCATTTTTTCCATACAAGTTGTCAGTTTATTGCCTGGACTATTTATAATATTAGTAGGATTAGTAGGATGTAGCTAAGATTATTAGACCGGTTATTGTACCATTCTTTGGGGAAGGCCTATGTCCAGCAGTGGACGTCTTTCGGCTGATATGATGATGATGATGATTAGGAAAAAACTGCATATATTCATATAATTTAATACACACATTTGATAGTAATATTCATAACAGTGTCGGCAATTAGATTCGAGTACTGTATACTTAATACACAAGCATACGGTATTAGGGTACAATACGAATGATTTAACACGGCCCTCCGTTCCACAATATCAGTTCCCGGAAATGGAACAGGGAAAACGAATGAATTTACATAACGCCGCTTGATTGATTAGATCGAGGTACAGATTTTCGCTCAAAGAGATGATATTACGCCCATGCCGGGTGAAAATTGGTTTCGAGCCGAGCTAATGCACGCGATGCAACGTAAATACGTATTTTGCGAGCCACAAACCACTGTATGTGTGATGAATTAAACAGAATACAACCTAATGTATAAAACGCTATTAGCTGCCGGTTTTGAGCTTACCTGGATCATAATATCTATTGACTATTACTTGGAAACTGAACAAAGCCTTCAATTTGTGTACGCATGGAGTGGCAGGCATGCATAAGCGAATGTAGACATAAGCTACGGTGGCCTACTGGTTCAGGCGTGCGGCTGGAAAACGTACTAAATACCTACTTAGAGCATACATAACTGGAGTAGCCTTTCAGCAACTTACCCCTCTGTAAAAAACCTTGCACAATGTGCAAAAAATCATACAAAGACAATTTCACAATCGATCACACGAACACTGATCATAAAAATGCCAGCATGTTGCTGTAAGCACTTGATATTATAAACGTTCAACCACTTCAAGCTTTTAATATATAATTGAGTTTCAGCCTATGAAGATGTTCCCTCCCGCCCCCGCTAAATTTTTTGTACGCAAATACGACATAGTTATGTATGCTCTAACATTAAATATTTGTATCGTTTCAAATTGTAACACCTGACTTTACTTATTTTACCAATAAATTTTATCTTATCTTACAATTTTTCACCAAGCCTTGTCATTCCATAACACGTCTACTGAATTGCCCTGCATGTCATGTTGCTCCTACAATAACTTATTATCAGATAATCATGACGATAATATGTCAATCATTTAATGGTGCATCGATGTGTGCGCAGATTTTCACTTCGCGTGTACACACATTAACGATCTACACAATGCGTCATTGAGCACCGTGCAGACCGAAGCTTGTGACGTCTGTACCCACCTTTAATAATAGGTACCTGCAAAACCTCATTACCGCAAATAGTAGGCCCTAAACTTCTTTGTAGGGCGATAAAACAAGCTTAAATGAAATTAAATTCATGCCTCCGAAGATAAAAGATGCCAAATAAATTCAAAATGAGGTCGATTCGCGTTCAGTAGGTACCTAAACGTTTCGTCATAATATCAAAGATGAGGATTTCACCACACAATAATGAAATTTTGGCGTAAAAGGAAAGTTCAAATAAAGATTATTTACAATAACGCTGGAACGAGATTCTCTCCATTTCCTTTGATACAGTGAAACAAGGAAAAGTCAAACGTGAAATTTTAACGTTGCGTTTGTTAGGATCGGTATAAAAAATGTGTTCGAACGGTCTGTAAAGCGTAAGAAAAAAAACTTCGCGCCGAAGAATAGGAAGAGTAAGAACAATAAAAGTAAATTGAAGTTGGATAGAATTTTCGCTTCGAGAGTTTTAGTAGCCGATTTGGCGTAACGAGTTTTTACCGCGTTTACAACTTTGCACGTTTTCACACCAAAGTTGACTCGGCACAACAGTTTGTGTAGCGTCCTGGCCGGTCTGTGCGAGTTTCTGTGCTGATAATAACCGGGACTGTTACATACAGGTGTTGTTGCTCAACTGTCCACGTTCGACGTCGCTATTTCTAATGGGTTGGCAACTCGAGCTATTAAGTCTGGTACGTGGATATGGCTTGGTTTGCTATTTTTAATAGCTGAACTTAAAAGTAGCCATGCGGCAGTCATACGGCGGTGTTGGATTCAAATTCCGGCTCATACCGAATTTTTTGGAACGAAGATCCTGCATGAGGAAATCTGAATACCTATGGAGAAATTCAAAGTTGTATGGAAAGTTACTTACCCGCACTACCAACACGTGGTCGTCCATTACCTCTTACCCATAAGAGGAGGCTTGTGTTCAGCGGTAGGACATGCCTAAACATACAAACTTACAACGCTACAGACTTTTCCTCTCTATGTTACAATATTAGAATAGATAGTATAGATAAGAACCATATTAGAATAGATGGTATAGATAATAACCATATTAGAATAGATAATATAAGTCGAAGGACCTTAAGATAATTCATTAACAGCACTTATTAAGTGCAGTTAATGATAGTACCACTTTTATCTTAAATTCCTTCGACTTATACTATCTATTCTAATATGGTTATTATCTATACTATCTATTCTAATATGGTTCTTATCTATACTATCTATTCTAATATTGTAACATAGAGAGGAAAAGTCTGTACCGTTGTAAGTTTGTATGTTTAGGAAATCTCCGGAACCGCTAATCCGAATCCAAAAAAAATCTTTCACTTGCACGTAGAATGGAATTTTGAATGTAGGTACATAGGCTATGTTATACCGCGGGTTAGCCTGATTTCTTTGCAAACGATCTTTTACAGACGAGTGAGAAGCAAAACTCTGGATTTTATAAGTTTTAAATATAAACATAACATAGTGTGACTAAAATATTGCTTCCTGTATTAGCTGGCTATACAAAAATGGTCTATCAAGTGTAATTATTTACTTCAAATTTCATCAAATTACTTCAAAATCACTTGCACTTGTTAGTGCTCCCGTAATGCCACAAACCGACTGAAGGCGGTGCTTCGCAAAAGCGGTGACCACCATAAAAATCACCACGACCACTCTGACAAGAAATTCTTCATGATATTTTTATATGTGTAGCAGTAACACACATATGACTTTAGCTCCAGCGGGCTCGAGGCAGCCTCGAGTACATTTTACATCAACATTCATCAGGCGCCGCGCCTCGCTAATGTTTTATTCGCTTTAATCTCTCGGAGTGACTTCTAAATATTCACTCCGGAATGATAATAAATTAGTGGATAGATGGGAAGTAAATCCTCGCGATAATTGGACAGGCGGGGTCGGCGACCTGTCTGGGCTAACAAGCTTGTCCGGCTTTAGTTCTGTTGATAGAATAACGTCAAATTAATAGTCGGTAAATGAAGATTTAAATTCAATCGTGTAAGTTTTACAAAGTGTATTAGATTAGCACGATCATTAATATTATTTAAGTACCTAAGTACTACGATTTAAACGGATGCATCATAATAGTTATTTATGATACAAGTGCGGAAAGTAGGTAACAGGTAATGCGCAACGAGTGACGGTGACCAAAATCAGGAGCGTTAACAAGTGTTTTTGACCGACACGAGTTGGGAATTATAATACCGTAGAATACGCTTACTTCGCCCGCTTTTTATGTCTCATAATTTTTCCATGATGATATTGTTTTTTTTGCTTACCGAATCCTTCCGTAGTAATAGGTGCGCATGTGTTCACGAAGAGAAATAATAACAAACACGAGGAGTGCGCCAAGTAATATAGTATATTAATATAGTTAATACAATATTTGTGGACAATCTTACACAAATCGACCTAGTCCCAAATTAAGCAAAGCTTGTACTATGGGTACTAGACTACGATAAACATACTTATATAGATAAATAAATACTTAAATAAGATAAAACGCCCATGACTCAGGGACAAATATTCGTGCTCATCACACAAATAAATGCCCTTACAGGGATCCGAACCCAGGACCTCTAGCTTCGTCGTCAAATAAAAATAATAATTAATTAAATAATTGAGTAAATATTACTCAATCAAGTACCTATTTCATTATTTTATCTTTTAACTAACAACACAATTATAATTCATCAAAAGCCCCGCAAAACTGTTTTAGACAGTTTGCATGATATCATATTTCAATTTTAATAATTCGAACCCAGGGCCTTCAGCTTCATAGGCAGCGTCACTATCCACTAGGCTAACCGGTCGTCAAAATAGGTTATGTAGTTAACTTTAACATAATTCTGATTTAACCTGTTAATCAAGTTCAGCATAATAAAGAATATTCATCATTGTTTCACGAATTAACCAAGAGAGTGTATGTAAAAAGAGTGGAAGGGCAAGTTGGAAGGGGAAGACCTAGGCGAACTTTCTCCGATCAAATTGGAGAAATCTTACAAAAAGGCCAGGTCAAAAGTACCCTAAACCGACGAGCATGTATGAGAAATGTTATGAAGGTGAGTGAAGCGAAAGTGGTTTGTCAGGAGCAAATGGAGATCCGTGATCTCTGCCTACCCCTCTGGGAAAGGGGCGTGATTATGTATGTATGTATGTATGTTTCACGAATGACCTAATGGATGATTCGGACATCGAAAGGCGCTGGCGGTTCGGAGGAACATGATTGCCCGCAGGTTTGCTCGTTGCTCACGTGATGTAAAAATCAAAAATTAAAAATCAACAACATTTATTCGTAACACAACAAAACATAAGTACATTATTACAAGACAAAGACACAAGAAAAAAAAAACTGTGCCGTGTCACGAAATGGGCCCAACTCAGCATGATGCTGGCTTTGCAGCCAGCGCTGATCTTCCGTTGGGTCCATCCAGTGAGGACACGGTACGTAACACATTATTTAAATCATTCAGTCATCTTTGTACACGAGCAGCCTGTGGATCCGGAACACGAAACGAGCCTACAACGTCCTGCGAGTACAATACAACAATGCTTTTAGAATGCTGATGGGACTGCCTAGCAGGTGCTTTGCATCGGGCATGTTTGTGGCTCGCACGGATAGTTTTCAGACCAATAATACGAAAAAATATAGTCTCCTTACTAAGTCGTGCGAGACATAGTCCCAACAGCATTCATTTGATAGTTCGATATAAAAACATTGGTCCGGCCTGTGTGTATTGTATACCTATTCCAATTGGGTACTTTCCAGGGTAATAAAAATATAATTCTATTTAGTCCGTCAGTTAGATTATCAAAAAATATGAGACACGTTTTTTTTTGTTTGCTTATTAAACAAAAAATTACGAAGATATAGCCCGTTAAAGTTCCGCGTGACGTCACATTATGCTAAAAAGTGTACCATAATGTGACGTCACGCGGAACTTCAACGGGCCATATCTTCGTAATTTTTTTGTTTAATTGACAAACAATAGTTTTTGATAATCTAACTGACGGAATAAATATTTTTTTAGGAAAGTAGCCAATTGCTTATCTATAAATACTAACACTAGTTTAAGATATTTGTTAGGTATGTTTTACTAACACTCAATGAAGAAATTGAATTGAATTAAATTTACTGAAATTTGAGTAAATTGCCGCATTACTTTGCTACCCTATCTGGCTTTGATCGATTTGTCGGTGAGGAGGCGGTATGACATCAGTAAGCTGTACAGATTCATTAATGCGCGCCTTCATCTAAATGAGCTCTTCCCGCCTGGCGCGGTATGCGCATAAGCGGGCGATACGAATACAGTACTGCAAGCGCACCGCTTCGCTTGCAAGTTGCAAGTTGCAAGCCAGGCGGTGGTGCACTTGCAAGTTGCAACCAGCTGGCGTAGCATGGTTGCAATGTTATCACTTATAGCTGCCGGTAAAACATCTGTCACGTTCTGACACGTAGGTATGCGAGTAGGTATCCACGACGAAAAGTTATAAAATGTCAACCCGCAGTGTTAGCGACGCGTTCTATTTCTCATATAATGTTAGTGTTGGCAACAAAAAGTGTTTACATAGTTTTAAGTTTATAAAATAAGGTACTTTGCAATTAGGATCGAAATATGTAAGTTTACCCTATATTGTTTTTGTTATCGCCGGCCGGGGCAGTCCGCTACCTATCGCGAGCCACCCCGCACGGCTCTGCTGTAATTTTTGAAAATATATAATCTCATACGAGTTTTCACCGCCTTTGATTCCTCGCGTCAGTGCCTACAAACAACACGCAGGATTTCTTTTTCACATCTGTTACATGACTCGCTGGTCAGGCTTTATAACCGGCTTATGAATAGCATAACTGGGTTTTGTCGGCGATTCCGCGGCCGCTGCACTCCACCGCAGCCTCGGTAATTAGTATTCCGATTCGGATATTGCTTTTTGATTCAGTTAAAGAAAAATTGACTTCCAATATTATCAGGTTTGGGAAAATAATTGCGTACCGCTAAAGTTTTTCAAAGTCTTCGCGTGCATTTTTTGATGTGATAACGTCTTATAAATCGATGAACGCCGGCTGCACGCACAAAAAAGTGTGACTCATTGTCCCGTTCCATTGACTGACATATCAACGCACAGCCCAAACCGCTGGTTCTAGATATTCCCAATTTGGCACGTAGGTTCCATATAAGTTCTAGGGGTGCGCTAAGAAATGATTTTTCAAAATTCACCCTCTAAGGGGGTGAAACGGGGGTCCAAAGTTTGTATGGGAAAACAACATTAGATCGACTATTTTATTTGAAACTTCACAGGAGTATTCCTAACGATAAATGAGTAAATACGTGTTATGCAATTTTTCATCAATGTTTTCTTATGACGTTATCACGTAAAATTACCGTCCGTAAACCGACTTTACAGACAACCATTTAAAAAAAATGATTACGTTTAATCCAGATGGAGTCAAAATAATACTAGGTACCTATTGAATTAAACTTCACACTTGGCGGCCCGAGACTTAGTCACGTTATTTTTGAAATAACACGATTCACTTTCCGACTTAAATGTCGAAAAATCCCTCTTAGCGCACCGAGAGAGGACTGTAAGTAAGAAAAGTGCTTTTATTTTCTCGAGATCTCTCTTAAATAGTTCACTGGTAAGAAAACCAGCAACTAATGGACAAAGTGCGAGATATTAATGTGTCCTCGAAAGGAATTCTTAGCAATTTTAGTTATAAGAAAAAACCTCACAGGGCAGGTAAGTCGAGTGTCGCGCTAATCAGTAACTTGTTTCAATCTCACCTCACCGTACTCACAAATATATCTTAAAGTCGTGATTAGTAGGTAGTAATTTAGCAGGTACAGATCTAGTTTTGTTAGGCGTGGCGGGTGAGGTCCAAATAACAGTCCTAGTAACTTTAGGAAAAGTGAAAAAGATTTTTCGAAAAACATAACAGCTTTTTTGCGAATCTGTCCTATGTCACACGATTAAAAGGAATCCAACGACACCTCATGTGTCGAAATCCTCAAACGGCTGCAGGGCGTGCCAAAGAATAAGACATACACACATATGTACCTACATACATACGTTCAAAAAACATACTTTCCTTCGGCAGTCGGGTAAAAACGGGGCCATTTTGATCGGTTTAAAATCATTATAGGTGCAGAAGCAAGCACTTCAAGCGCGGGATCGGTGTGGTATCAGTAGCAAGTTAGCAACAGCAACTGTCAGTCAAGTCAGTAGATAGTATTTGCAATTTGCTTTTTAACACGTTCACGGACACAGAACTATTCTGAAAATTGTGTTATGTGGCACATAAAAAAATCATATTTTTTTTTGTCCGGCCATGGACGTACTGCCACATCACTATTTAGGCCAATATTGTGCCGCCGCCGTTTCGTCCAGGTATGTATGTAATTTTTTACAAACTGAAACCCTCCTCTTGTGGCAGCACGGCCACAGCCGTACGTCTACACACGTATAGTGTCAAAGCACGCGTCATTCCCCTCATGTAAAGTTGAGGTGGCCCTTTAAGCTTTTGCTGCGGCACTAGGAAAAATTGTAATGTACCTAAAGCGGCGCAACATGTCGGCCTTCATTATAATCCTATGAAAATTTGTCGCCCGTGGACGGAGTGGCAGATTTGTGGCGGTGAAGATCACCGGCCACAGCCGTAGTGCCGTATCACGAGGGTCTTCATTTACGCCTGTGGCCGTACTGTCCGTGAGCGTGCTAACATAAATAATACAAGCAGAGCTAGTTAAATAAAAGCTAGTAAAAATGACTTCGAGATTTTCAGGCATTAAATCATCCCAGTTATCCCCAGCTACGGTCAGAATTATAATAATATGCGATGGCGCTCCGCAGTCGACGGAGCGCGCTGCGGTTGCACTGAGCTGAGCGATAACAAGCTAGGTTATTTTTAACGCGCCTTGCAATGATGTAATATAAAAACCGGCCAAGTGCGAGTCGGACTCGCGCACGAAGGGTTCCGTACCATAAAAACGGCAAAAAAATCATGTCTGTTGTATGGGAGCCCCAGTCCGACTCGCACTTGGCCGGTTTTTTAGTATTTGTTGTTATAGCGGCAACAGAAATGCGTAATCTGTGTAAATTTCAACTCTCTAGCTATCACGGTTCTTGAGATACAGCCTGGTGACAGACAGACGGATGGACAGCGAAGTCTTAGTAATAGGGTCCCGTTTTTACCCGTTGGGTACGAAACACTAAAAAACCGGACAAGTGCGAGTTCAACTCGCGTGGTGAGATTTCCGTATATAATCTAAGAGCAAGAGTAAAAATTGCTATGCTCGAAGCATCAGGCGCTCCATACAAAATACACAAAAATATTGAGAATCTTCCCGTTACTTGGAATACTCAAACTTCTTATAGAGTTTCCTGTACTCTCCTTAGGCAAGAAACTATTTTCCATATTTTTTCAGAATTTTTAGCCTGGTAGTTTCGGAGATAACGGGGGGGGGGGGGGGGGGGGGGGGTGGTCAATTTTCCTCTTTTTAGGGTTACGTACCTCAAAAGAAAAAAACGGAACCTTTATAGGATCACTCGGTTGTCTGTCTGTTCGTCTGTCACAGCCAATTTGCTCCGAAACTACTAGACCGATTGAGTTGAAATTTGGTAAACATATGTAAATTGGTGACCCAAATATGGACGCGTAAAGTAAATCAATGAATTCTAAACAAGGGGTCCACTTTTGGGGGGTATATTGGAAATTAAAAAAAAAAAAGTTTCGCAAACTGTATTCTGTGACATATCAAATGAAAGAGGTTGTTGTAAGCATCTCAGATATATATTTTTTATAGTTTTAGCAAATACAGATTAGAAATAATTTAGGAAAAAAAGACGAAAATTGACCATTCCCCCAAACTACTAGGCCTAAAATTCTGAAAAAATATGGAAAATAGTTCTTTGCCTAAAGATGACAGGAAAACCTACAAGAAGTTTGAGTATTCAAAGTAACGGGAACATTCTCAATATTTTTGTATATTTTGTATGGAGCGCCTAATGCTTAGAGCATAGCAATTTTACGGAACCCTCACCACGCGAGTTGAACTCGCACTTGTCCCGGTTTTTTATTTATTTCCTAAATTGGGCGATCCCATGAATTTTATTTCTTCGGCGTAAAAAGGATTGCCAGTCTCGTATAGAAAGAAAGAAAAGAAAGAAGACATTTATTCACTACACAAAAGACACACAGATATAAAGGGAGTAGACATACAACACAATTGACACATTGTGTGTGTCTTCGCGTGTCCGTCATCCCTATCCGTCATCCGTCTATATCTACCTGGCCGGCAATATCTGTTTTCCCGGCCTATGCAGTAATTACTATTGCCACAATCGAGATCAAATTACATTATTATTCCCTCCAAAATTAGAACACGATTTTCATAGTAATGTACGTGGCGTGTGGTTCATTATTACATATTTCCAAATATGTAAATAGTTAAGTCAGCAGCTGGTAATTTTACTTTATTGTGGTTACATTTTACTCCATTGTTTAAGTAGCAAGTTTCAAATTAAAACTAAAGGTATATTGGTATTAATTAAACACTTTTTATTAGTAATTGCAGCATATATACTTAGTAAAACACGTGCCTCGACAATAGAGACGTGTTCAGATATTTGTGAGCACTTTGACCGCTCCTATATATCTGATGGCGACTGATCGTTTTTCAAAAAAACTGTACATGAACTTTTTTTCGGATTTCGATTTTTTTGGGTTTTTCTTACTCAGAATCGTTGATACTATATCGATCATCATACAAGAAAAAAAAGTATCCCAGATTTTAATACGAGTATGTACGTTTTATCTTCCAGTGCGTCACGACCATATAAATAACGGCCAAGTGCGTGTCGGACCACGCAAAACGAAGGGTTCCGTGCCTATAAAAAAGGTCGTATCGTCATAGAAATCTTACGGCACTTACGTCCTTTTCTTTGAGGAAGGCAGTTTTTCAGCAATATCTCGGAAACCTTTCATCCGATCTTGTTGAAAACAATTTTCGGTGAATGAACTTAATAAGCGCTGTGTCCATGATTTTTTTCATATTTTTAAAATACACCGTTCAAAAATTAGAGGGGGGGGGACAGAATTTTAGTGACTTTCGGGGCGATTATCTCTGACTGTATTCACTTAATCAAAAAAAATCCCGAGAAACCTTATATTTATTTTGAAAGGCCTATCGATTCATGTGCCACACGTGGGCTCAGGATGAAAAATTTTTTTTTGACTTTTAGTTTTATGTATGAAGTACACCCCTAAAAAAATTTTTTTTAGTAATTTTAATTACAAAACTATGTAGCGGCTAACAAAATACACCTATCCTCAAAATTTTATTCAAATACACCTTATAGTTTTCGAGTAAAATGCCTGTGACATACGGACAGACGGACAGACGGACAGACGGACAGACGGACAGACGGACATGACGAAACTATAAGGGTTCCGTTTTTGCCATTTTGGCTACGGAACCCTAAAAAGACTGCATACAAAAATGTGACGCTCTGGAATGGAATATTTTGGACACTTTTTTTCTTGTATGAGGATCGATAGTATCAACGATTCTGAGTAAGAAAAACTCAAAAAAATCGAAATCTGAAAAAAAAGGACACGTACACTTTTTTGAAAAACGCTCGACTGTTCTACTGTGCAAATGTAATACTGACAGTATACCGACAAGTTAGGAACTCTGGGTGACATGAAAGTTACCTCGCCTCGCCTTGTCGCTCGGATACTGTAGCTATCCGAATCATCATCATCATCATATCAGCCCAAAGATGTCCACTGCTGGACAAAGGCCTCCCCCAAAGAGTGCCACAATGACCGGTCATGAGCCACCCGCATCCAGCGGACTCCCGCGACCTTTACCAGGTCATCAGTCCACCTTGTGGGGTGCCTACCCATGCCGCGCCTTCCGGTACGTGGTCACCACTCGAGAACCTTTCCGCCCCAACGGCCATCGGTTCTACGTGCAATGTGCCCCGCCCACTGCCACTTAAGTTTAGCGATTCGGAGGGCTATATCGGTTACCTTGGTTCTGCTGCGGATAGCCTCATTTCTGATGCGATCACGCAGAGATGCTCCCAGCATAGCCCTTTCCATTGCCCTTTGGGTGACTTTGAGCCTTCTTATGAGGCCCATAGTAAGCATAGTAAGTAGTAAGTTCGGTGGGAATACTGCGATCGCCAACCCGCATGCCAAGCGTGGAGATTATGGCATATACCCCTCAAATGATAATCACAACCAAGCTATCCGAATGTCATAACACAATGCAAAATATTAACTCAAATGTGCCTCCAAGCCGTGGTTGTCTCCCCAGTAACGGTGTTTCGGTAAGCCGCAGTCCGCTGTCGCATTTGCGTCCGGCTCTGCAGACCACCGATAAAAGGTTTAAATCTATGTAGTTATTCGGAAATTCCCATCGGTTTTTGTCAAGGGAAAAGAATCTAGGCGAAATTGCATTCCTTGTTTTTAGTGTTGTATTTTTTAAGGTTTATAAAACTGTGTATAATAGGTAAATATCCGTGTGCATTTGTATGCGGATTAAATCTGTTGTTTGCTACAGATCGGTTGCGGTGCGCTGCCGCTTTTTTTTTGCATCGTATGGACTATTATGAAACCCCACGCACTGCGGAATACAATCCGTGCGGACGCCGGCCGGCGGCCAGTGACGCAGTTGTTCTCGCGACACGGTGCTGCACGGTGCACATGGCAAAACGTGCGGATATGTCACCGCTGTGCGCGTATTTGGACAATCACGTTTTTAGGATTCCGTACCTCAAAAGGAAAAAACGGATCCCTTATAGTATCACTTTGTTGTCCGTCTATCTGTCTGTCAAGACCCTTTATCTCGGGAACGCGTGAAGGTATTGAGTTGAAATTAAAACTATATACTCAGGTCTGAAGACCCTTGAAGCTATGAAAAAATCAAATTCTTAAGTTAACGTCAAAAAAAGATACGGCCGCTTATGCCTCAAGGGGATCAAAATTTATAGGGTACTTTCCGTTGACCTAGAACTATGAAATTTGGCATGTAATATCGTCTTATACTGCAAGTACAAGGAAAAATCTGAAAACTTTACATTTGTAATTTTGTACGGAACCCTCGGCGGGCGAGTGCGACTCGCACTTGTCTGGTTTTTTTCCTTAGCGATTCTAAAAACGCACTGCAACTCGCCGCACCGCAGTGCATAGACTTTTATGCAATAACAATTTTTCGAAGAAACTGTAACATCTTGTCTACTGGCTAACGGGGGCTGAATAACAACATGAGTAACTTGATTGATCATTGGATCAACCAAGTAAAGCATTAAATGTTTGCCTTCAAACGAAAAACTGAATCGATAAAAAAAATCTATACAACCTGCTCACAAAATTTCACGAAAATTGGTTGAGGAATGCGGCCTGTACAGAAGAACAGCTGGACAGACGCCGGACATACGTTTTTTGTTTCTATGGATTTTACTGGTAGATTTAAATTTACTCTTGGACTATAAAACAATTTTTACTTTATTACAATTATTTGATAGTTTACTATCCATTCAACACTAGGTTATCAATTTTTATATGAGGTCACAAGCCTATTATAGGACTTTCAACATCTTATCACACATAACAACACTAAACCTTCCTTAATAACAGTCCCAATAATTTGACGTTAGAATTGGCTAAAACAGAGGGCGCCTACTGATGCAAATCGCATTTCGATCCAATCCAGTAAGTAATTGATTGGTAATCCGGCGTGAAAAGCGCCGCCAAAGGATTTGTGGTGTGTATCGACGATTGCCACTCGGGCGGGAAATTTGAACCATACCATATACTTGCGATATGAATTCCTATTTTTATGAATATATTATTGCCCACAACATCTATGCCAGATGATTGTTGCAGCGCTTAGGAGCCTAAGAGTTGCCGAATCTACGTGGTGGCTATAAAATCCTGTAGCAGCGCGGCATTTCTTGCCACATCGATTGCAGACGAATTGTGAGTCTGCAGGAGGTGACAAAGCACGGTGCAGTCTTTTCTGCTTGAGGTTCACTAATTATTACTAAGGCATGGAGAACCGATGGCCATAGGGGCGGAAAAGTTCTCGAGTGGCGACCGCGTAACGGAAGGCGCGGCGTGGAAAGGCGCGGCTCACTAGGTGGACTGATGACCTAGTGAAGGTCGCGGGAGTCCGCTGGATGCAGGTGGCGCAGGACCGGTCAATTTGGCACTCTTTGGGGGAGGCCTGTGTCCAGCAGTGGACGTCTTTCGGCTGATATGATGATGATTATGAAGAAGATAGTTTGAATCATATCTACAACTTGGATTCCAATTTCTTATGAGTTTGTTATTAATTAGATAGGTGACAGGAACTCTTTGGGGGAGGCTTATGTCCAGCAGCGGACGTCTTTTGCCTATAATATATACGAAAGATAATGATCTAGTGACCGTGCAACCCTAAAGGCATAACGTATGTCCTAAAGTTACTTGCCATAACAATTTTGCCTATTAAACGTGGTTAATGGCTATGAATATTCAAACCATATTCGATTGCGAAGTGTTATTCAAAGATATAACACCCTGTTCTAGATTACGGTAACTAATGGCGAACATGTTGTTTCATACATTTTGTTTAGCAACGACGCGCATCGAGCGAGTCAGTGGCCGCATACGTTCCACAAAATTGTAAGTTGGCAAAATGTAAGTTTGTATGTATTAAGTTATCTCCAGAACCGCTTATCCGACTTAAAAAATTCTTTCACCTTCGTGTAGGATAGAGTTTCTGGATGGTTACAAGCTATACTTTACCCTGCGGATTTGCTTGCGTTCTTTACAATACGCGGGTGAAGCCGCGCGGGCAGCTAGTCTAATATAGGAAGTCAAACTTCCCAAACGAGCATATTTTAACGGACGTTACTTACGGTTACTGACAGTTTCAAACAAGCCCCAAGTGATGTCTTGATACAGATACTAAGTTTAAAGCCAAGTTGAAGTAATTAGGATTTTAAGTAGCGTTGAAGATAAGAACTTGATCCAACCACCAAATGGATGGGCTGTTTAGTGCTCGCTCAACATAATATTGTTAACAGCCATTTAGGAAGTTTTGATTCTCATTGTGATTGGCGTGTAAAAATTTAATACAGTTTGGTTGATGTCATTAATATGCTTACAGTTTTGCACCCTATTCTATTGTAATAAGGCAAACGATGTCAATGTTACCGTCAGATTGTGAACACTCTTACTAGCGATATTATAAACTGTCGAAAAATTATAACAACTTTTTTACAGTATCAATATAACATCGCGAGTAAGATTATAAACGGACGGTGTTCACAATCGTACGGTGACATTTTTTTGACGTCAACTGCTTAGTCCATTATTGAGGCACATACTGACAGCTTTGCACCGATAATGCGCAAGAGGTGCGCCACACTCATGCGTCGCGTTCGCGGCAGCCCCAACGGCATTCTGAGCGTGCTTGCGGAGCGCGAAAATATGCCCATGCTCACCCGCTAGCAGAGACTGCATGCAGTCATTGTTTAGTTATAAGTATCTCTCTTTTTATATCATACTAACACTAGTAATAAGGTTTCATTGTTTACTAACCATTTATGGACTTTAAATGATTTTTATTTTATTTATTTAGTCGAACGCACATAAAACGCTCCTTACAAAAATCGAGTTTATGAAAGTATAAGAATAGAAAAGTCAATCGCAAATCTCTAGAGAAAAGGGCCGATCGTCAAAAGATAACTGTAATGTTTCTGAAAAAACAGAAAGGTTTTCCATGAAAGCGAAAATCGGCGAAACAGACATTCGATGAAGCATCTGTCTGTAAAACAATGCACAACCCCGCAATGGCTTCTTTAAAATGTTCCAGGAAAAGCAGAGAATGGTTTCCGTTTGTTTTAGCAGAGTAATCAATTAAAGTTGGAACTGGAGGTGTCGCCTTTCCTTTGCCAATTAGAGGCCCAAGGGATTAATTACCTAGAACTTGTGTCCATTACCCGAACAGGCTATAGTTAATAATTTAGGAAGTAGCTTCCTACTAATGGCTCATATTAATACGTGTGTAATGGTACGTATTAATATCTGATTGGGGCAAAGAGGCCATTACGTGTGTATGGTAATCAAATACATTATTGCTGGTGTGAGAATCTGGGGGTGGATTAGACATACGATTTGCAGTCCTATTTGATAGCTATACCTAGATATTTTTCTAGCACGAACGACTTATTGTAAGTGATTGACAAAATAAAAACATCGACAGTCCTGTTATCGATAAGTACAACTTCAACGTCATTGATGTAAATAAATACAAATATGCAGCAACCTTTTTGGCCACTGTACCTGTCGCTATATGTGACCTCACAGTACCATCAGTCTGCCATATGATTAAATAAATAAATAAATACAAATATATATAGGGTAATAGGGTGCGTTAAAAAATAGATAATAATAACAAAACTATCAATTTATTAATATTTTACATACTTCAGAAAACAATTTGCAATACTTTCGTAACTTTCTTTCTTCGTGTCACTGAATTAATTATCACCTACTTTACTTTATAACACACACACACACACACCGAAATTGTCTTTAAAATCGACGCAGAATGTCACAACATGTAGTTTTTCCCAAACCCATTTTTGGTCCCAAAAAAATCGTGTCTCTGTATATGGTTACAGTGTAGGTGCACGCGGCGTCTAGGTAGGTATATATGTCTGTGGTTGTATGTACGTATTGTCGTTGAAGTAGTATGTACTTATCGATAGCAGGATTGTCTATATTTTTATTGTGGCAAGCACTAAACAAATGTTGTTCCTGCTAGAAAAATATCTAGGTATATTGATAACAATCGGGCATGGGCGCTCGTTCTGAAACAGAAGCATACAATAAGTGACAGTATTTTATATTATTCCTTTCACACGATAAGCGAAGTCACGTATTCTCCAACACTAGAGACATCCACCTTAAAAGCGCCCTTGACATTTTTATAGAACCGTTACTTCGCGACGAATGGACTTACATAAATAAAACTATGAAAAATGAATGGCTCAATTCCTTTATCCCTATTTTTTTCCCCATTGGATTCCAAATAACGCGCTCGTTTTCCATCCTGGGCTATAAATTTGGCGTCTCGCTGGCCCCACGACCCATTTGCAATTGAAAGCGTTCTTTATAACAGGATGTGTCCGGTCGCGCTTTTACGAGGGAGTGTAACCCGCTACGAGTCGCGGATATAGCGAGATATCTTGCTTGTTTTATTATCTGTAATCTATTTGCTACGAAACTGTTTGACTTCCAACGGTTTATGGCTAAGAGTCTAGATGCTGTTCTCAAGGCGAAAACTGATATTATTTTGGTTTCAGAGTAACACACATTGCACGTAGAACCGATGGCCGGTAGGGCGGAAAGGTTCTCGAGTGGCGACCACGTACCGGAAGGCGCGGCGTGGTTAGGCCCCCCACAAGGTGGACTGATGACCTGGTAAAGGTCGCGGGAGTCCGCTGGATGCGGGTGGCGCAGGACCGGTCAATTTGGCACTCTCTAGGGGAGGCCTATGTCCAGCAGTGGACGTCTTTCGGCTGATATGATGACATAACTAGGGCGGTGAATTCGTGAATGCCCCAGATCGCAGGTGTTTGTGTATAAATATATATGCGATCTGGGGCTTTACGAATAACCGCCCGTGGTTTATCTTAAGTTTTACGTCTTGCCTTGGCCAGGAAGTGAGATTTTCTCCTCAGCTGTAGCGGGCAGTAAATCCCACTTACGGCCTAGGGTGACGTAGGGGTCGTGTTTTGGATGAGAAAATGCCAGCTGAGTTGTAAGGCTCGTTCAAAAAGTTTCGCAATGAGACTTCAGAAAATTGATAGCGGAACTCTTCCATGGCTAGTATGGCTAATAATAAATCGATCAGTTCGCCTAGTGGGTAGTGACGCTGGCTAAGAAGCTAAAGGTCCTGGGTTTGACTCCCGGTCAGGGCAAATATTTGTGTGATGAGCATGAATACTTGTTTCTAAGTTTTAAAGAAAGAAAGAAAGAAAGAAGACATTTATTCACTACACAAAAGACACACAGAGATAAAGGGAGCAGACATACAATACAATTGATATGTGTGTGTCTTCGCGGCAGTGGTGGAATGGATCGACGGTCGGTTTTCTATGTTTTCTGTGTATTTAAGTAATTAAATCTATGAAATATATCGTCATCTAGGTATCCATAACACATACTTTATTGAACTTACTATGGAACTTCGATTTGTGTAAAATTGTACCCTAATATTTATTTACTTATGTATTTACAAACGCTCGAAGAAAACCTTAATGGAGATTGGCAACAACGCCACGCAATGACAGATTTCGTTTTAAGGCTCGCACTGAAAATAAAAAAAATAAACTTTTTTCATTCAGGCCCACTGCCGTCGTTCGCACATCACGTATAATTAAGCGGCATAGTGCTGCCAAGTGCTCTAAAAATGTTTAAATTAACGTTAGGTTTTTGCAGCTTAGTCATTAATCTCTCGTAATGGCGAAGCGACGTATCTCTAATGGACAGGGACAAAAATACGGGCGATAATTAATGAACTTGCCGGAAAAAGAGCGCCTTGAAATTTTCGCTGATAGTTTCGCAATATTTCATGGTTTGGCTATCTTTTGACCGGTATGCTGAGAATATTGGTAATTTTGTGGATACATTTTTCACGACTACCGTAATAAGAATATATTAATTTATCTCTTCGATTTTTATCTCCGTCGCATGTCTTGAAAAGCGGCCTGCACTTTTTTAACAGCATAGTCCGTGGTGACCTACGTCCGTAATTGAGGGTGATATTTGAGGACAATCTTATACAAATTGACCTAGCCCTATGGTAAGCTCATTAAGGCATGTGTTATGGTTACTAGACGACGATTTATTAAAGATTTACTTAAATACAGACCAAGACTCGGGAATAAATATTCATTGCTCGTCACACAAATGTTTTCCCTTCGATTCGAACCCAGGACCTTCAGCTTCGTAGACAGGGCCACTACCCACTGGGTTATATCGTTCAGCGTTTAATTATTTTTACACTATGGGTTATATACTAGCCCATAGCCCCAAGCTAGGTTAAGCCTGAATCTTGAAATGAAGTCAGGTACCAGGAGGCTAACAGCTTCACATTTGTCATTCAGTGGTAATCATACATATTTATGTAGAACCCGGACAGTTTAGGTGAAAATAATCAACTCTTCTTGCAAGATATCTGCTTTTTTTTTGGCTTTCATTCTTGTTTATTTTAGCAATTAAGGTAGGTATCAATTATTATAAGAAGACTTACACAACTCAAATGAAGACACAAGTGAAGCTTACTTCCAATAACAACATTTTTCAGTTACTTATAAACCCGTTACAACTAAGACCATATTCAATTTAATACTACCGATATGTAATAAACTTACTTTATCAGCATATAGGTACATAAAGCTAATTCAAAAGTAACCCAAAGAATAATTTAATTATGATTCCATTATTCAGATAATTATTTGCACATCAGACCCACATTAATCAAACACAAATTAACATTGCATTCAACAATACAGATGTACTTTAATTGTACATAATTATTAATTATTACGTTGTAATTATGAGCACTCGAGCCGTGATTAATCGCGCATCATCTGTTTACAATAATGCACTAATAGCCCTTAATATCCGCTGACAATTTAATAATAACAAGCCTTTATAACCATACCACTTGCCCGCGCGGCTTCGCCAACGTATTGCAAAGTACGCAGGTAAACCCGTGGGGTAAAATATAGTCACAACGAAAACATCGAAAAACTTATAGTCTGTTTTAGATTGTACTAATGAAGTCCTTCCATAAACATGCGAAAATTTTATTGGAAAGAGCATGGTAGGGAAGAGGGCTATCTGACAAAATAAGAACAGAAACGATAAAGCAGGAAACGATAAAGCATCCAAATGTTATTATAATTTCAATGACTTTTTTGAATGCTTCCTTTTAATTGTATGTGTGTTAACTCTTTCTTGACATTTAATTTATTTTTATTTAGTTTACACAGGAAATACATAATGTAATAAGATGTACGTACACCTGAAAAGGTAGGGTGTGGTGAGCCTACCAGATTTACTACAACTGTAACTGCAAATTGTGTACCCATTTCCCGTATGCTTAACAAATTTAATTTAATTTAATTTAATTTCAAATTTAATTTCACTTCAAATTTCATTTCATTATACAAAGAGAAAAGATGTTACAACAACAATAAAGAAACTCAATTAGGGGAAAAGATAAGTGGTATACAACGATAACGAGCTGGTACCCAAGAAACATGACAAGGAAGAGAGACCTTTCAGACGATGGGTTGACGATATGAAGGCAGTAGCTGGTGGCACCTGGACCTGGAGAGCAGGAGCCATGGAGACGTGGAGACACTTGGAGGAGGTCTTTGTAAAGTCCTAAGTCAAAGTCAAAGTCAAAGTGATTTATTCTTCAATTTAGGCATATTACATGCACCTATGAATGTCGATAAACTACCACCGGTTCGGAAAGTAAACCTCTGCCTCGAGAAGAACCGGCGTAAAAAACTCGGCGAGGTGTCATTTTTTCAAAACAGTATACAATATATCATTTCAGTATCAGAGTACCTATTGTAAAATTTTAAAATTACATTGCTACAGTAGAAAGCCTATTTATTTTACGACAGATTTCTAGTGCAGGATATTATCGCTGCCAAATATCCCTATCCATGATGTAGTCGTTTATCTATACATATAATAAAGCTGAAGAGGGTCGAAAGTCTGTACATGGAAGATAAACGAAAAAAAATTGGCTGGGGATACTTAGAATTGATAACAGAACACGTTCCAACAGTTTTTAGAATTTTTGTCTGTTTATCTGTTTATCTGTTTGTCTGTTTATTTGTCAGAGTATCACGTGGAAACGGCTGAACGGATTTTGATGCAAACTTTACTAATGTGTCGAGAGAATCCCCGGATAGGTTTTAAGCTACAAAAATCTTAAAGATTAGGGTTCAAAGGGGGTAGAAAATGGGGTTGAACTTTGTATGGGAACTCCTTGAATGTACGAGCTACAGACTTGAAAATTGGTAACCATAAACTTGACTGGAAAGCAAAAACGACCCCATTCAAACTTTTAGCAATGTATAGATAAAACGTGAAAAATATGGGATGAAAATAGGTTCTGAGGCGACTAGAAACTATATAATGTTGCAAGAGCGGGGTTATAACAGTATCATTACCATGGTAACATGTCGTCAATATATTCGAAAATTCATCGTGTTCTTACAACTGATAGTTAGTCCAGTGGTTTGACCCATAGCTTACGGAGTCGGTGTCCCCGAGTTCAAACCCAGCAGCATGCACTTTTTGTAGTTTTAATTTTTTTGTGTCTGCTTTTTTGAAAATGTATATTTTTCAAAAAACGCAGAGAAGCTTAGTGAATAGAGGATTTTGATGCAACTTTTACTTAATCGGTCGAGAAAATCCCTGGCCAGGTCATAGGCTGTAAAAATGATAAAAATTAGTTCAAAGGGGGTAAAAAATGGGGCAAAACTTTGTATGGGACCTCCTCAAATCCATGAGCTTTAGACTTGAAAATTAATAAACATACACTTGACTGGAAAGTAAAAAGAACTCCATTCAAACATTATAAAAAAATATAGATAAAACGTGAAAAACCACGGGATGAAAATGAGTGCTAGATGGCTAAAGACTATCTATAATAACCAAAAATGTTTGATATCTCAACCGATAGTAGCGGTTAGACATTAGAAACCTAATAATTTTGGAAACTCAGTCGCTGATAACGTCGCTGTTAATATTGAAATCCAGCAACCTTGATCTTCGTCTTCCTATATAATTGCTATGAATTCAGAGGTCATCTAAAGATGTATGATAGGTTGAGTTTAATACTTACGTCGAATTAGCATAGTTCACCAACGTCAAGAGACGTGGGTATAAAATTTGGAAACAACCGCATTCCGCGAAGAATTAAGTAGGTACCATTTTTTTATGTATAAAACTTCAGCGTTTGTGACATTCAGAAATATTATTATGAATACTCGGGTATAGTGAGCGTCCGCATGAGCTAGCTCTCGGGCCTTCGGCCCTCGGGCTCGCATAGAAGCGATGTATTGGGCCTTTCATTCATACGAAAAGCTCGGCCTTCAGGCTCGCTTGCCTCGCCACTCACCTTCGGGACTTTGGAACTCAGATTTCGCTTTCAAGACACTTGGAGATAGTGTGCGTCAGTCCTCGGGCTCGCATAGGAAGCGCTCTCTTAAACGGTTCTTTGGGCCTATCATTCCAACGAAAAGCTCGGCCTTTGGTTTCGCTTGCCTCGCCGCTCTTCTTCTGACTTCTCTCGCTCGGGACTTTGGTCTCCGGTTTCGCTTGCAAGACACCTGGGTTTAGTTAGTGTTCGTGAAGGCTCGCCCTCGGGCCTTCGGCCCTCGGGCTCGCATAGAGAGCGCTCTCTGAAGGGTTGGTTTGGTTGGGCCTTTCATTCATACGAAAAGCTCGGCCTTCGGGCTCGCTTGCCTCACCCTCAACTTTGGGACTTAAGGCTCATGTTTCGCTTGCAAGACACCTGTGGATAGTAAGTATCCATGGAGTCTCGCCCTCGGGCCTTCGATGCTCTGGCTCGCATATGGAGCGCTATCTATAAGGGTACGTTGGGCCTTTCATTCCTACGAAAAGCTCAGCCTTCGGCCTCGCTTGCCTCCCCGTTTACCTTCAGGACTTTGGCTCTCAGGGGTAGTTTGACATGACACCCGGAGATATAGAGTATCTTTGGGGTCTCGCCCTCGGTCCATTTGTTTCAATTATGAAATCTTATATTTAAATTCCGGTTTTGGTAATTTTTCTTCTACTTAGGTACTTCGTTTGCAATAAAGATTAAGTAAATCAATATAACTAAATATTATTGACGACAAAGTTTATGAGGATTTGAACTGTTACACGCATAATTTATAGAAATGAAATCGTAATAATCTAATTTATCAGTGTAGTAGGTATCGTATGGTGAAACATAAGAATATCATGTCATCCATAATTTATACGCGTACGAAGTCGCGGGCAGAAGCTAGTCTTATAATATGCTTTTGAAATAAGTGTCCGTTTTACGACAGATTTGAATTTAGAGTCAGTAAGTTCGGTAATGTTTTTTGGAATTTTATTGTAGAATTTTATACAATTTCCCAAGAACGACTTTTTCGCTAATACCTAATGGCTATTATTATTATGCATCTCCGATTTAAATTCACGGGGCGAACCCCGGTCAATAGGAAGGCGTGCGTGGGGATATAGAGCCAACACGTAGAGGTCCTTTCGAGACGATGTTTAATGTCATGAGTTCATGCTAGCACCCATTTACGGGTACATCTGTAGATACCCGTGAACCGGTCCCAGCAGGCGTTGGAGCTATTGTGGAAAATGGAATAGAGAACTGGATGTACTGATGAGATTTGGTTGGACAATTATTATTATAATGAATTCCTTTCATGCAACTCCCAAACCCCACATACAGTTAACTGAATTTAAAATCTTTAACAAAATTCCTACCACTGAAATTTTAAAAACGTGTTTTACTTTTATCGCCCAAATTCGACATCGACAACGATATTCCTAAAAATCTGTGCAGTGCACGGTTTGTCGAACGCTAATATTTATGGAAAACAAAGTTAAAGTTTAGGTATTTGGTATGTACATTCTATACATAATAAGTAATGCCTAAAAGTTCAAAGATGAATATACTGGCTTCAGACGATGATGGTTTATTTTTCCATTATATTTGTTCTCTGTATGATATCGTTTAAAGTTTCACGTTAAATTGACACGAAACAAAAATATTTAATAAAATAATTTGTTTCGTTAAGAGGTGTATACTGGCCGTTTCAATATTTATTTATTATTATATTGAAATCAAGCTGAAATCTCAAATGTATGTCACACATTGACCCTCAGGATACAAACATGTTTTTGTTCCTACATTAATAATAATGTCAACTTAAAATTAAAAATCAACATGGCCCATTACAAGCCAGAGTTGCAAAAAAGTACGCTAAACAACCACATGAGCAGCAGTGCATGCATTATTTCACACAAAAAGCAACTAGTACGGCAAACTTTCTAACAATGTATTTGTTTCATGTTGTTGACAATCCTAGTGAAAATAATGTTCTCAACTCACATATAGCCCCGACGAGTTGCCATTATTTTGACTTTTTTTTTAAAACACACTCAAAACTTTCCCCCCGTTTATTGTTCAAACTTTGGAGTTGTTGTGAGCGCTGCCGAGCGCTGAATGGTTACCATTTTCAGAGTTAATTTAACATTTATACCTACTTGTACACAATCTACCTGTTGGTTGAGTTTTTAGACAATTTGCTCTTCTTTTTGTCAGCAATGATCGGAAAACGTGACTATAACGGAACTAAACCAACCTTTATGAAATTAATGCCTAAGAAATGACTCGTACATGCGAGGCGTTATATACCTCTCATAAAGATATATGAGGCCTTATAATGATAATGATGATGATAACCAAGTTATTATATTATCATCATCATCATCATATCAGCCGAAAGACGTCCACTGCTGAACATAGGCCTCAACCAAAGAGTGCCACAGTGACCGGTCCTGCGCCACCCGCATCCAGCGGACTCCAGCGACCCGAATAGCCCTCCAAATCGCTAAACTTAGGCAGTGGGCGGGGCACATTCCACGTAGAACCGACGGCCATTGGGGCGGAAAGGTTCTCGAGTGGCGACCACGTACCGGAAGGCGCAGCGTGGGTAGGGATAGGCAAGGTGGACTGATGACTTGGTAAAGTTATTATATATTACAATACAATACAAATACTTTTTATTGCACACCTAACACTAACAAATTATTTAGTTAATTTACTGTATCATATATAAGCTGATGTACTGATCCTACAATAAATATAAATAACGTACGTAAGTAAACATGAATATCTAGATTTCAATTCTCTCGCGTCAATGGAGGGAGTTCGCAGCGTGAAATACTTTAATAGAACTAAAAGCCGTAAAAGCCTTATTGTTGCTATCAAAAGCTGAAGCCAAAACGTTGAAAAACTATTGGCAACACTTCAAAATCGGACAGGAATTTGCCTAAGCCGGGCTTCACGTCGTTCCAATCAAAAGGGATCAGTGGTAACGCTTAACCTACGCCAGAATAGTATGTACACATTAGATATTCAGTGTTATTGGAAAATAGACTATGAGCCTGCGGAGCAAGCGTTAAATTTGAGCAGCTTATGTATAAGATTATCAGATTTACATATATGGTCTATTGGAATAAACGTAGTGGATTTAAATCGAATACACATTTTTGAGCGGAGCGAGCATAATGTGAATTTAATTTCAATTCAATACCAATGGGCAAGTAGATCCTCGGATTAAAAAATACCAATACAAATATACATAATATATATTGAGGGGTTTTTAGGATTGATACAAATATTAGGTACAGTAGATATAAAACTTTACCTCGGTCAAGCGTTATATTTCAACAAAAAATATATCTGAACTGATATTGTAATTTGATTATCTTTAGGTATGTGTAATTTATTTATTCAAATTTATCGGTTCACGTGAGTTATTGCTAAAAACAATCATACTAGGTTGCAGGTTATTAATTAGTAGTAAAATGTACCGATAGATGGCGCTGTACCCACCACGGTAAGTTCGATTATGCGCTGTTAATTATTTCTCAAAATAACTGCAACTTTGAAAGGTTGAAAAGCTCAATATCTCAAAAACGGCTCAATCGATTTTGTTGAAACGTAGCTAAGAACCATCTCGATCACTTCAGCTTTCGGACAAAGAAACCGCATGAATATTGGTCCATTCGTTTCGGAGCTATGATGCCACAGACTGACACACTTATAACACCCCTCTTTTTGCTTCGGGGGTTAATAAAAGGGGTCGTGACAGGTAGGTTTGGTGTTTGAAGGTTTATACCTCAGTGCACGAGTCAGACTCGCACTTCACCAGTTTTGTTTATTCTAGCGAGTATTTTTATCATTGTTGTAAGTGAACGACGCTTTGCTGCTTCGTCACTTAAAATAAAACTGACTGTCAATAGTGAAATGTGTTTTATTTGAGAAATGAGACAAACCATTTCAATTTGTTTTTAAGTGGCTTTTACAATCCCTCTTATATAAAAATGTTAATACATTTCGAAGCACTTTGGTTTATTAAATCATTGAAAAGGTTCTGGCTAAGTAATATACCTACTACTAAAACTAAAACATTAAAATTAAAAGGGATTAATTTTATAAAATAAAAAATGATGCGTCCGAACTGGGCTGACCGTTTTAGTTTAATAAGAGATAGTGATATAATCTATCACTCATAAATACACTAGGTACTTAATTATACACAAATTGCCCTCAATATGCAATAACTGTCCTATAAAATGTGAAACTTTTTTGACTGTTTAATGACTTGTAAATGACAATATTTACCAATAAGGAATACAATAATAAATAAATAATAAATATAAATAAATATTTGCAGACAATCTTACACAAATCGACCTAGTCCCAAACTAAGCAAAGCTTGTACTATGGGTACTAGACGACGATAAACATACTTATATAGATAAATACATACTTAAAATACATAGAAAACATCCATGACTCAGGAACAAATATTCGTGCTCATCACACAAATAAATGCCTTTACCGGGATTCGAACCCAGGACCTCTTGCTTCGTAGGCAGGGTCACTACCAACTAGGCTAAAGCGGACAATACAATACAAAATCGAAACTTAAGGAAAAAAAAAACAAATTACTTAGCACCTTTACTGATAATAGTTTTTTCCGGTACTTACCTACCATATGGCAGTGACAGTTTATAACAACATACATTTAAGGCACTGGCGCGGCCTGCGGTGGCGGTCAGTAGTAAATTTGACAGCTAATGACAAGTTTACTATTGACCGCCGCGGCCAATCCGCGCCAGTCGGCGAGAGGCCTAAAGCTTAAAATATAGAGAAAGAATTATTATTCTACAACAAACTAAAAAAGTCCTGGTTGAGAACTCGTTTTACAATATGAAAGAGTATCTAAGTTCTAAGGTTTAATATTGTTAGTGTGTTCTAGTTTGTAAGTCCTAGAGTAAGTAAGTACTTTATATAATATTGCTGTGCTCTAACGGGCTTTATGCTGGAATATGTAATTACTTATAAAATCTTATAAAACCATGAATAGGTAGTTAATAGTACATTTATTATTGCCGTGGCCGGGAAGGAGGCAATTGCAGGCTGGGTATTTGTTTAAACGGACGAGCTTGCGAGTCCGTTTAATTATAATACGAAGCCTGCAATTGCCATTCCGGCTAAGGCTAATATAGTGCTTTTCTCAAAAATGGGGGAATAATAAACTTTAAATATCGTTGCACAACGTAAAAATATTAATGATTTCCCGCCGTTTTTTCTTTTTAAACCCAATCGCAAGTGTATTTTTCCACCGAAAAACGCGAATTATTCGAGACAACGTTTGCAACAGAAAAATACGAGCTGAATTGGTTGAATACGACCTGTGCCGTCTTTTATATGCCGGTTTCAACTTTTTAAAAAGTTTGGTACTCGACAAATAAAGGAATTTATATGTAACATTCCAGGCGGCCTGCAATGTTTTTTAATTTTGATCTGACCTGAAACTATACACTTTACCTTCCAAAATGTAGCGACTAATGTACACTTTGCGAGCAATTTTGGAGAAAATTGATATTCATATGTAAATACATTTCACTTGTAATAGGCAAGACACGTAGGTATCTAGCTGAAACGCCATGACGTGTCACAAATTTATATTGAAACAAAAGAAACTCACTTTGCGGGACTTTTGTATGAGATTCCATTACGAACTCGTCTTGCCGCACCCGAAACGTGATGCTTCGCAGCCAACATAATGTCAATATTTCATTGCACGCGAACACATATCTATTGTTCTCTAAAGGTTTCTTCTTTTTAGGGTTCCGTACCTCAAAATGACAAAAACGGAACCCTTATAGGATCACTCGTGCGTTTGCATGCATGCATGCATTCTGAACAAGGGGGCCACTTATGGGGGTTAAACTGGAAAATTAAAAAAAAAAGTTTCGGAAACTGTATTGTGTGACATATCAAATGAAAGGAGTTGTTGTAAGCATCTCAGTTTTTTTTTATAATTTTAGCGAAAACAGATTTGAAGTAATTGGGTCGTTCTTCTTTTTTACCGACAATGAACCGAGGTTTTTCTGTTTTTATGGTTTTTGAACTATCGAAAATTGTGGTTTTGAAGTGCGATTTAAAAAAAAATGCATAGGTTTCTTCATAAGAACTAATTAAAGTTTCCTTTCTGGCCAATATAAATATTTATTTACGGTTGGTTTCTAAAAAAAAACATGTGACAAAGTGGACTCTTTCAGTGGGGACAACATTTTGGTTTACCACTCTGTCACGGCATTCTACGAAAAATAAAAACATTTAAAAAAATGCTAGTTAGAGAAAGTGAAATATTAAATATCACTAATTAATAAAATAATATGGACGTTCATTTGAACATTATAAAACCGTAAACATCATTACTCAAATGAGATGCCGTAATAAGACGAAGGACAGGCTATTGTCGGTCGAAAAGAAGAACGACCCAATTTAGGAAAAAAGACGAAAATTGACCATTACCCACCCCCTCTTATCTCCAAAACTACTGGCATAAAATTCTGAAAAAAATATGGAAAATGGTTCCTTGCCTAAAGATTACAGGAAAGAATATAAAGATTACGAAACCCTCACCACGCGAGTCGATCTCGCACTTGTCAGGTTTTTTTATTGAGAAACGGTTTGGAATGAACATCCAAAATAGTGCATTCACGTTCCATGTTCGGTGGCAGGAGATAGCTTAGCGAGGGCTTAAACAGCTCAAGCGAAGACAAGTAGATGGATTAATCAATGTCGTGCCTGCAATCGGTGGCAGACTGTACCGACGTTGGGGCAGTACGCATACACAACTTGAGATTGATATTGTAGGAGACTTACTAAAGAGAGTTCTCAAATGATTTTTAAATGTATACATACATACACTGACGTCTGTATACCCAGAAGGGATACTTATAGAGGATCTAAGCGATATCGTACTCAAAACTGAAACGATAGTTATTAGACCACTATCTTGAGTTTGTAATGCAGCTGTTTTTTTTTCTAGAGACCCCAGAAAATATTTCACTCAAAAAAAATATTAAGGTTTACATGCTAGAATTAAGGAAACTGTAAGTCGACAATTTACTACCATTTACCAGTATAGCGTATGTGGTATTGTCCTACGGGTGTTGGTTTCAATAAAACACTGCACTTACAGTTTTATCGTTGTATTGTCCCAGTAGACACACATAATCCAAAATAGAAGGCACAGAAGAGCGAGAGACACAAGCACAAGCACAGAATTAGTTCATAGGCAGAAGTACAGTTCATAGGAAAGCACGGAAGTAGAAAAACAAGCAGTAATCACATGAGACTGTTTGTTTCTATATAAAAGAAAATGTAAACAAGTAACACTGTTAATTGTTTAATTAAAAGGTAAAATTTTCTAAATCCAGGATTTTAGTCTTCGATACCTTGTCGCTTACACCATGTATTATAATTAAGTACCAAAACTTCGTTCACATTTACACATCCAACACAATAAATGTGTAGCGCCCATAATCCTCCATGATCTTTCAATATAACCGTCTTAATTATATCGATTATTGGGGAGACCGGGGTAACATTAGTCCGGACAAAACTTGATACCTTCAGCCACAGACATATGCCTAGATCATGTAAATATAAACATTATTTTGTACTTGCACCTGTCACGTACTAACAGCAGCGCACTTAACTGAGTGTGAACTTTACGCCGTTGTAATAAGGTTCACGGGGTCGGTTGAGTGTGTCATCGATGGTACACTAAGTTCAGTGTTATTTTATTAGAATAAGTCAGTTAGTGAGTGGGTAGGTATAACACAGCGATGTTCAAATGTTAGAAAGGAGCGCACATTCGCCGACAAACTGCCCTCAGTTTGGCGAAACAGAAAATGTATACTTACCGTTAAGTTGTTTTATGAAATAAATTAAATTAAATCAAAATGAAATGACCCTACTTCGTGTGCCAATTATCACGCACATATTTCCAAATTTTAATGAATAGTTGTTTGAATAGAAAGGTCCGTCTAACCCACAATTAACCCATTTAATTTTCCTATAGTTACGTTCATGTCGTGTTCCTTGTGACTAAAGTGTTTTGTTAACCGACTCAGTGGGTCCCAAGATACAGGCTCAGCCTAGTTTGGAGCCCAACTAATGTCTGTATAATTAGTAATCATGTGCTTGATTGTCTAATAAATTATTCTTCTTATTCTTAACTAACGATAATGTGTATTTTTATAATTTGAAAAATGTTTACGTGTTTGTTGACATGAGTGACCAACAAGGAGTTTTAGTGGATAGAAATACTACATAGGTAACCTAGTTATCTCACAACTTGGGGTAGTCGGCGGTACCTACATCTCAGTCCACGTGCCGCACATGTGCTGCGAAGAACTGGTTTTAAACGGGGCGCAGTTCTAAAAATGTCTTGAAATCTAGTATATTTAATGGATCGCGGTACATAGAACAAGCAACAGAAGCCTGAAATGTGTGGTTATGGATTAAGCAAAAGAGAATGATATTTGTAATGTCGTATCGGAAGCTCAAGACAGTAGCAGAGAGTAGAACACAATGGTGATTACTCCACCGACAAGAGCTCTTAGCGGCTCTTATTATGATGATGATGGTATATCCGCCCACTTCTTTCGGATTAAAAAAAACCCCATGCTTCGCTTGGTAACCACAATTGGTACAATCAGTTTACGGATGCGCGAAGTCGGCAACTCGGGTTAGTAGATATGCGGTGTCTACTTAAAGGGATATCTGTGTCACCTTCAGCCGACGAAAACACTTTGGGATAATCATTACTAATGAAAAGGGCACGGCTCGAGTCGCATTATCTGACCAGATAGATTGTTCGATATTCAATACACGGCTCGAATACGATATGTATGAAACATTAATGGCGCATTAGGATTTAGTTTTGTTCGTTACACGAATCAATTATTTGCTAAGTTTTAATTAGAGATCTCAACTCTCACTTTGTGTAGGTAACAGAAAGATGGGTAGCGTTGATATCCTACTAATATTATAAACGTGAAAGTTTGGATGTATGGATGTACGTTCCATCTCAAAAACTACTGGACAAATCTATATGAAACTTTCCAGTTATGTACCTTATATATCAGAATAGGACATAGGCTATAATTTATGTAAAATTTCATCCCTTTTGGGGACGAAAAAGGGGATGAAACTTTGTATGGAGACCTAATAATTTACGTCGTTGCCTTCATCAGGCGCTGAGTCTCAAAATATATGGGAAAACTAAAATCCGACTCGCACTTTATCAAAATTCTAATTGAATTACGATTATTGAATACAAAATCTATTTTTTTTAATAATCAAGTACGTACGCGGACGAAGACGCGGGCAGAAGCTAGTAATAAATAAAATTGATTTATTTCAGTTCACTAATCCCCCCCCCTTTTCTCCGAAATTACTAGGCTTAAAATTCTGTAAAAATATGGAAAATAGTTCCTGCCTAAATATTACAGGAAAAATTATAAGAAATTTGAGTATTCAAAGTAACGGGAAAATTCTCAACATTTTACGGAACCCTCACCGCGCGAGTTGAACTCGCACTTGTCCGGTTTTACATTAGCAATTGACAATAACAAGAATAATAATAATAAAAGATTTAATATTACTTATTAGCGACACTGGGTAAATATCATTACCTACTTTTGTTTGGCCAGTGATGATCTTTACCCAGTGTTTTGTCATCGGGCAGTCCAGTCCCTCAGCAAACATACCCAGGATGGTGTTAGAACTGCCGCGCACTCTTCAACAGAGACGCAACTCTCTTCCTTCTGATGGCGTGGAAGCCATCAGTGTGCGCCTCTGCGAATAGATATACCTACCGAATGATCTTTCAGGATCTAAGTATTCAGTCAAAGTCAAAGTCAAAGTGATTTATTCTTCAATTTAAGCATATTACATGTACCTATGAATGTCGATAAACTACCACCGGTTCGGAAAGAAAACCTCTGCCTCGAGAAAAACCGGCGTAAAAAACTCGGCGAGATATAATTTTTTCAAAATAGTATACAATATATCATTTCAGTATCAGAGTAGGTATTATACATTTTTTAAATTACATTGCTACAGTAGAAAGCCTATTTATTTTGCGATAGATTTCTAGTGCAGGATTTTATCGCTGCCAAATATCCCTATCCATGATGTAGTCGTTTATCTTATAATATGCTTTTGAAATAAGTGTCCGTTTTACGACAGATTTGAATTTAGAGTCAGTAAGTTCGGTAGTGTGTTTTGGAATTTTATTGTAGAATTTTATACAATTTCCCAAGAACGACTTTTTCGCTTTTACTAGCCTGTAAAAAATTGTTTTGAGCTTTCCTGCGCTTCTGGTAACCTTGGGCCTATCAGTGTTTGTTGGGTAGTTGTATAAATTCTTCCTAACGTAGTATTGTTATGCAGGATAACTGATAATCTATGGATTATGGAGTGATTCTTGAAATGTTTTGATCCTGTTGCAGGCACCGTTCCGGTGTTTCAAAACTATTGTATTCGGAAAAGTTGTTACCTATTTAAAGTTCTGATCCCTAAGGACCCTAAGTAAGAGGTTATTTAGCAGATAAAAAAGTAGTTGTAGCTGTATTTTTCGATTTTCGGAAAGCATTTGATACCCTGGAGACAAATACACTTATCGATGCCATGAGGGAGTGCGGGGTGGGCGAGCCACTGAGCCAGTGGTTCAGTGACTATCTCACCGCGCGTTCCTACCGCGTGAAGGTGGGGTCGACACTGGGCGACGAGCGGGGGGTGCGGTGCGGAGTGCCGCAGGGTTCGGGATGCGGCCCGGTGTGCTACTTGTTGCACGTGAACAGCCTGTGCGGCGTACTGCGGTACTGTTCTCCGCACATGTTCGCCGACGACCTGTGCGTGCTGAGAGCCGGTGCCGCCGCCGACCTAGCCAGCACCTACCGTTCAGTGCAGCAAGATGTCGACGCTGTTGTCAAGTGGTCGCACGATAATGGTATAGTTTTAAATGCAGATAAAACCAAATTACAAATTTTACACTCACCTTATCTAATCCCTTCCTGTTCGCCAGAGCTTACAATAATTACGCATGACTTCTCCTGTTTCCACAATAATCTAGTTTCATGTCGTTGTAAGCCAATTGAGCGTGTTAAATGCATGACTTACCTTGGCATGAAGATAGATGAAAACTTTTCATGGTCATCTCATATAGAGTATATATGTGCTAAATTAAGAGTCCTACTTGGTAGATTTTACCACCTAAGCTTTAGAGTCCCATTAAGCACCCTAAAATGTATTTATATATCCCTGGTGGAATCGATTATAAGTTACTCCCTGGATTGCTATGGCCTCACCTTTAAAACGAATTTGGAAAAAGTTGAAAAATTGCAAATTAGATTTCTCAAACTATTAGTAAACAATAAAACTAAAAATAAATATAAAAATAATTATTATCAGTTATTCAAAGTATGTAAAATTCTTCCGGCAACACTTAGACGTAATTACTTAATTTTAGTCAATCAGCACGGCAATCAAGAAAGTAACTTATCTCAAATGAGCCAAACATATGGCACCAGATCCGTAGCTGCAGGTAAGTTTGCCGTTCTCAGAGTAAGCAATTACTACGGGGATAGGCTCATCGAAAAACGCTTACCATACTTGCTTAACGCCTTACCTGCGGCTTTAAGACAAGAGAAAAACAAAAATAAATTTAAAAGAGCCGTGTTGAAACACTATCTCGACAGTATTTAAATACTTAAATACCTAATATCTTATATCTAGTTACCTATCCACTTTATACAACATCATTTAAAGCTGTTCTTACTTGCTTAAGACTTAACTAATTATATAGACTGATTAGAACTTTACCACTTTATATAGACTCATTATCATTTAAGACTATCCCAAATTATATAGACTCATGGATCCCACAGTCAAACTGTGCAAACAGTTTTGTGGGACGTTGTATTTAGTTTTAAGTCATTGTAAAGTGCTTTACTGAAATAAATAAAAAAAAAAAAAAAGTAGCATGTCAGTCATTTCATAACATCATCGTCATCATCAGCCTATATACGTCCCACTGTTGGGCACAGGCCTCCTCTCATGAATGAGAGGGAACGGGCAGTTAGTCCCCACGCTGGCCCTGTGCGGATTGGGGACTTCACATACCTCTTTGAATTTCTTCTCAGATGTATGCAGGTTTCCTCACGATGTTTTCCTTCACCGAACTAACGGTAAATATCAAATGATGTTCCATACGTAAGTTCCAAAAAACTCATTGGTACGAGCTGGGATTAGAACCCACGACTGTCGTTTGACAGCCGCATGCCTGAACCACTAGGCCACCGTAGCTACTACAACACATATATTTCATAACATACAGTAAGGGAAATGTATTCACGTACCACAGTAGAACCCTATCGCAATAAAGTGACATATCACCCGAGTTTGAGTGACGGCGGCCTGTCAATTGCAACAGGGTTCTACGGTGGTACGTGAACACATTTCCCTTAATGTACCTTGGTAGAATACTGTGCACTTTTGTTACCTTTAGTACTTTCTATGTATAGTGTTGACCTTTGTTTTCCATATTTTTAGGGTTCCGTACCTCAAATGGAAAAAAAACGGAAACCTTATAGGATCACTCGCACGTCTGTCTGTCCGTCTGTCACAGCCGATTTGCTCCGAAACTACTGGACCGATTGAGTTGAAATTTGGTAGGTAAACAAATGTAAATTGTTGACCCAAAGATGGACGCGTAAAGTAAATACATGAATTCTGAACAAGGGGGGCACTATTGGGGGGGTAAACTGGAAAATTAAAAAAAAAAGTTTCGCAAACTGTATTGTGTGACATATCAAATGAAAGGGGTTGTTGTAAGCATCTCAGATATTTTTTTTATAATTTTTAGCAACAACCGATTTGAAGTAATTTAGGAAAAAAGACGAAAATTGACCATCCCCCCCTTATCTCCGAAACTACTAGGATTAAAATTCTGAAAAAAATGTGGAAAATAGTTCCTTGCCTAAAGATTACAGAAACACCTATAAAAAGATTGAGTAGTCAATTTAACGGGAAAATTCTTATTATTTTTGTGTATTTTGTATGGTGCGCCTGATGCTTAGAGCATAGCAATTAGAATTATATATATAAATTAGAAAAGAAGTTAAGTATTCAAAAACACTTATGAAATTTAGATTATACTCGTATACGGAACCCTCACCACGCGAGTTGAACTCGCACTTGGTCCGGTTTTTATTAGTTTTTTTAATCCTTCTACAAAATTGTTTGATGTGTAGAAGAATATGAATAATTATCATTACAATCAAGTAGAAGAAGTTTTTTGTTTTTTTATGAAACCACTTAGGTACCTACTTTATAAAATTAAATGCACATCAATTTACAGAATATACAGGTGTGTCCTTTAACATGCATAAATGAAACGACGGATTATTAAGCCAATCAGCAATCAGTTACAAGTGGTTTCACAAAAAAATAATTAAGTAACAGCTTTCCTTAGTGTTTTACTTAACTGGAATACTACCAATATTTCGAGTATTTTACAATAAAAAAATGCAAAATTTAAAAAAAAAAAACAAAAATTGATGGAAAACCAAGACACTATGAATCACTATGACATAAGTGCCCAGTGTTCTACCAAGATATTTAATGAGTAACAAACTACGATATCATGATGTCAAATTTAATTACTTATGGATCACAAATTCCAATATATTTTTTCCGAATTCAATAATTTTGAAACACTGCGACCGATATAGAATAACTTCGGATATCCTCAAAATTTATTGCTCCTATTACAGGCCACACCCTGTATATTATTTGCTTTCAACCCTAACTAAATAACATGAAGGTCTTCATGTTATTGGATATGAACTTTCAACCACCCGGAGGTATTGAACGTGTGAAAATTTCTGAACCCCTGCAGTGTAATCGCGCCTTTAGTTAGATTGATATGCGGTCTCGTTACGAGCCGTGCGGAAATGCACGGACTATTTCCGTGCATTTCGGCTACGTCGATGGGATTGTATTACACATCTTGGTTTACATACACTGTACCACAGTAAATAGATTTGCTTAGGCAGTATCTCAACTAGTTGCACTGAATTTTATCCCTCAAAAACTTTTTATCCCCGGAATCATCCCCTGAGGGACCAAAATCGGGGGCGAAAGTGGACGAAGTCGCGGGCAGAAGCTAGTTAGTACTTTTTTAGCAAAAACAGATTTGAAGTAATTTAGGAAAAAAGACGAAAATTGACCATTCCCCCCCTCCCCCTTCTCACCGAAACTACTAGGACTAAAATTCTAAAAAAAAATGAAACATAGTTCCTTGCCTAAAGAATACAGCAAAACCTATAAGAAGTTTGAGTATTCAAAAACACTTATGAAATTAAGATTATGTACGGAACCCTCACCACGCGAGTTGAACTCGCACTTGTCCGGGTTTTTTTTTATTAGATTTAATGACACGTAGGTATGCTAGTTCATAACGCGCTCACATTTTGAGCTTAAAATCTCATTTTGAAAAATAAAAGTGACTTGACATAGACAAATGTTCTTTCCGTGGCCTTTTTTAGGGTTCCGTACCCAACAGATAAAAACGGGACCCTATTACTAAGACTTCGCTGTACGTCCGTCCGTCCGTCTGTCTTTCACCAGGCGGATCTCAAGAACCGTGATAGCTAGAGAGTTAAAATTTTCACAGATTATGTATTTCTGTTGCCACTATAACAACAAATACTAAAAAACCGGCCAAGTGTGAGTCCGAATGGGGCTCCCATACAACAGACATGATTTTTTTGCCGTTTTTATAGATAATGGTACGGAACCCTTCGTGAGCGAGTCCGACTCGCACTTGGCCGGTTTTTGTTTAATTGTCTTTGTCACGAATAACTGTATCTTTCTTTCTTTCTTTCTGTTGCCAGTTCCCATACTATCTCCCATACAACGGATACACATGAAAGGATAAATAAACGCGTTCGTTAAACTTCTGCCTTTGAGCCAACTATCCTCCAAAATAAACGGGTATTGCTCTTAACGCAAAGACGCCATAAAACGGCTTCGATTCTTGAATAAGTCGAACGCATTTCTCCCAAGAGATGTATCCACGCGCGCCAGTGGGAGCCCCGATCTCGTTCAGTCAACTTTATTGGCAGAATTTGAATGCTTTGTCGTCCATAATGTTAAAGCAATTTATAACCGAACGATTGCAGAAATTTCCTCGGAATTTTTCAACAGTCAGTTTCATACAATATTTTATTCGCAGCCGATTTTATGGCGAGAGTTTACGAGCGATGTGCGCCGTTGGATTAAGTAAACTGGTATTTGTTTGTTTTGCTGAAATTGATTATTTTGGCAGAATATAGTTTTATCCGGCTACCTGTCCTGGGTCACTGAGTTTATGGTGCTTAATTCCGTCAAATGAAGGGTTTTGTTGTCATTTTTCAGGCCCTTTAGCATGGTTGGCCTTGTCACGCGATAGGTGATAGGATAGAGCGTACGTCACTGGCTGACACCGTTCGATAGAACGAGACGACGCTCTTATCTTGTCACTTATCGCGTGATAAGGCCAACCATGCTACGGCTCAGGGTGTTTGGACGTACTTCTAAACATGATAGAAGTCATGATAGACGTTGTACCAATTTTTAGGGTCCCGTTCCTCAAAAGGAAAAAAAGGAACCCTTATAGGATCGCTCGTGTGTCTGTCTGTCCGTCTGTCACAGCCGATTTGCTCCAAAACTACTGGACCGATTGAGTTGAAATTTGGTAAACATTATGTAAATTCGCGACCCAAAGATGGACGCGTAAAGTAAATTAATGATATCTGAACAAAGGGGCCACTTTTGGGGATTAAACTGGAAGATTTAAAAAAAAGTTTCGCAAAATGTATAGTGTGACATATAAAATGAAAGGGGTTGTTGTAAGCATCTCAGATATTTTTTTTTATAATTTTAGCAAAAACAGATTTGAAGTAATTTAGGAAAAAAGACGAAAATTGACCATTAACCCCCTTATCTCCGAAATTACAAGGCTTAAAATTCTGAAAAAAATATAAAGAAAGAAAGAAAGAAAGAAAATACATTTATTCACAAACACACAGGACACACATATTATACAATAAAGTAAACAAGAGAAACATAATATAAAACATGAACATGAACATATGGCAAATAGTTCCTTGCCTTAAGATTACAGGAAAACCTTTAAGAAGTTTGAGTATTCAAAGTAACGGGAAAATTCTCAATATTCTACGGAGCCCTCACAACGCGAGTTTAACTCGCACTTGTCCGGTTTTTCTAAGAAACTTCAAGACCCATTTTATTAAAAAGTTTTAAGTACTGAGGGTAGTAATGTAACGTTTTGAACGCGCGTTGGGTACTTCCAACTGACATTTTTCCATACAAAAAGTAACATTTAGATCTACTTAATGCACGTACAGGTAAATTAATTTCGAGACGTTTTTGCATTTCTAGTTGTGACCTCTGTAGCCAGCCTCACACACAGAGACATACACTGTGTACCTCAACGTGTACGCGTGTCCCTGTAAATATACAAATAGTACTACAAATGCAAAAAAACGTCTCGAAAGTAATTTACCTGCACAATGCGTTACTGGATCGACCCGCTAATGTCTGTGCAACTAGATTGCAATGGAAATATAACATGTATTACTTTAACGTTTCGAAAACTTACTCTATACATTTTTATGGTAACGCGATTGAGTCATTTTGCAACGAAGGAAATGGATTGGTATTAATTATGTTAGCGTGCTCGAAAAAATGTTACCCACGTTGTAAATTGGTACCTATACGAATAACATGAACTAGTAAATTAGAGATTGCATAAAATACTGGTCGTATTCATTTGCTAAAATTATAAGTACTATTCGAACAACCATAAAACATTAATAGCATTATCGATTCAAAACTTAAAAAAACAGGACAAGTGCGAGTTCAACTCGCGTGGTGAGGGTTCCGTAAAATTGCTATGCTCTAAGCATCAGGCGCTCCATACAAAATGTACAAAAATAATAAGAATTTTCCCGTTACATTGAATACTCAAACTTCTTATTGGTTTTCCTGTAATCTTTAGGCAAGGAACTATTTTCCATATTTTTTTCAGAATTTGAAGTTTAGTAGTTTCAGAGATAAGGGAGGGGGGATGGTAAATTTTTGTGTTTTTTTCCTGAATTACTTCAAATCAGTTTTTGCTAAAATTAAATATATATATATATATATATATCTAAGATGCTTACAACAACCCCTTTCATTTGATATGTCACACTTGCGTGTGTGGCTCTTATATTTGCTTTTTGCTATACTGTGTTGTAATACAATCGGGTGTGTAAAAAAGAGTATTTGTATTGTATTAATTTTTAGTTTAGCTACTTTCAGTTAACTACCGTTCTTTTTTTAGGCTAAATTATTTCGATTAATGGGGCTTAATAATTTTAAGTCAAAAAAGTCCCAAATAACTAGTATGATAATAATGAAAGTGATACAATTTTATTTATTGAACCATGGCAATAAACAAGTCATTTTGTCCGCCGCGGAAAATCCTGACTTATTCCAGAACGTTCGATCTTTAAGCGTCGACGAAGTAAAGTGAGGTCAATTTATAAATGAGTGGAAAACATCACTCACAGTAGAGGCTCAGTGACCTGTGATATATCGCTCCAGCTTTACCTTCTCGACGTGGTTTTTCAAAACTCTTGTAATAATCTAATGATAGCCCGTACTACGGCGCGAACTTCTTAAACGATTTCACTTTTAATGGTTTTCAATTTAAGTTTTCAGATGCGAGAAGTTTGATAACTCAATTCTATTGAAAGACGGCGCTAATGATGTTCGGGATGCCATAAATTTTCACTTCATTTTAATGACTCTTCAGTGTTTCATTTGATTACCGCGATAAGTGGTTCGATTTAATTAACTCGTTTCAGTGCTGTATTGGACCAGTTAATTGAACGAGCGTGCGGAGCGAACGAAGTTCTCCGTGTCAGCTGAGGAAAAAAATATTTCGTATGTCCGGCGTTTGTCCGGCTGTTCTCTGAAATATTGTGAGTAGGTTCAATAATTATAATTATATGGATTTTTTTATCAGGATTTTTTTTTCTGCAGCTCACAGAGCCACTTGTAAATAAATTAATCATAATACATATTATACCTAGCTTAAAAAACTCCCGATAATATGTACTTTTAGGTATGTATACTAAAAAAAAGCTTACCCCACAGCCAGCCAACATTTGAATAGAAGTAGGACGGTGTTCAATTGCACTGATTTTCCAGCGACGCAATCAAGATTTTTTTTAAGCACTCGTGCTTAGTCCTCGGCGACACTGCGACCACTAACCAACTTCACATTAGCCTTACGGTTTCCAGACGAAGATCTACGTTTCTACCATTGCCATGAGAAAAAATATATGGACTCAAAACTTATAATTTTTTTTTTCCAAATAGCCTCGCAGGTCTTAATTAGCCCCATTTTACGGTAATCTAAATATATAAAAGAAGAAACTGACAGACTGACTGACCGATTGACTGACTGACATATCAACCCACAGTCCAAAGCGCTGGTTCTAGAGAGTCCAAATTAGGCACATAATGTTCCTTATAAGGTCTAGGGATGCACTAAGAAATATTTTTTCAAAATTCAACCCCTAAGGGGGTGAAATGGAGGTCCAAAGTTTGTATAGGGAAACAAGATTAGTAAGACTATTTCATTCTAGTTGTAATCCTACTAATATTACAAACGTGAAAGTTTGGATGTACATGGATGGATGGATGGATGTACGGTCCACTTAATCTCAAAAACTACTGCACGAATTTATATGAAACTTTCCAGTTATGTACCTTATATATCAGAATAGGACATAGGCTATAATTTATGTAAAATTTCATCCCTTTTAGAGACGAAAAATGGGATGAAACTTTGTATGGCGACCAAATATATTTGCTCGTTGCCTTCATCAGGCGCTGGGTCTCAAAATGTATGGAAAAATTAAAATCCGACTCGCACTTGACCAAAATTGAATATGTGAGTATATATTTTTTTAAATTATCCAGTCTAGGCAATTAACGAGTTCCACGCGGACGAAGTCGCGGGCAGAAGCTAGTAAGATAATAAATCATAACGGCTATCTTGAGAGTTAATAACGGCCCATTCAACAATAAGTTTGGTTTCCATTCTAAAACCGATCTGGTTCATCGATCATTCGTGTTCCAATTCCGGAATTGTGTCTCAAGGCAGGCGAATTAATATATATGACGAGGGCGGTATTTTGAATCGCGCGTGAAGTGAAAGATCTACAATAGGTATATAGGTATTATTAACTCGTTTACAGTGTAACAAGCTAGTTTACTGAGCATCATTTTGTAATTTATTTGTGAAGATTGTGTCACTGGCTGAGTTTTTAATATCAATCGGAATACAATTATATAGTTCAAAAGAAAAAAAAGATACATTTATTTACAAACACACAACACATGACATATATATAACAATAAAATAAACAAGAAAAACATTAAACAAGGTGTGCATCTGTGCAATTTTAAAATTTTATAATACTCTGATACTGAAATGATATATTGTATACTGTTTTGAAAAAATGACACCTCGCCGAGTTTTTTACGCCGGTTCTTCTCGAGGCAGAGGTTTTCTTTCCGAACCGGTGGTAGTTTATCGACATTCATAGGTACATGTAATATGTCTAAATTGAAGAATAAATCACTTTGACTTTGTTACTAACACTAGTTTTTAAGTAAATATAAATTGTTACTAACAAACTATGGATCCAAAGTCCGAAATTAAATTGTTCTTAATTCAATATAGTCTAATTTAATTTAATTACCCTAAAAAACTTTAAATCACGTCCAAGGCAAACCCTAAACGTGCCAGTACAAGCACAGTCATAGCACCTCTTAGGGTAGATTAAAAACATAAATACCACTTCCACCGCGGTAACCACGGGCAGGCTTTCTTATCGAGTAGTTAAAGAGCACAACGTTGTACGCGCGGCACGCGAACCAGCGATTAAACGACTTATACTAAAACACCGCTTTTTAAGGGTTCCGCTGACCATATTTAAAACTGTGTCCCCTAATGTAGTTATCTTGTTCATATCCACGCCAACTAGTGTTTCTACTTTCCACTGTACACAGGCGTTAGAAAAATATCTAACACTTTATAGTGTAAGGTTTTATTGCTTTAGGGAATAAATTATAGTTTAAAAGTAGCTCGGGCAGTGATGTCGAACGGACATGCTTGGTATTGATTAAGTTGTAAGCTCAGACCAAGGTAAGGTGAAGAATCTGTAGAAGTTAGTTCTTGTACAGCCAGCAATAGTTATAAGGATTGTGTGAAATATACTTCTTTTATAAAGAGTTAATTCCGTGGGTTTTAACAATGGTGTGTTCTTTTGTTCAGTCGATCCTACACACAGTGAAAAAGCCATCATCATCATATCAGCCAAAATACGTCCACTGCTGGACATAGGCCTCCCCCAAAGAGTGCCACAATGACCGGTCCTGCGCCACCCACATCCAGCGGACTCCCGCGACCTTTACCATGTCACCAGTCCACCTTGTTGGGGTCTATCCACGTTGCGTCTGCCGTTACGTGGTCGCCACTCGAGAAACTTTCCACCCCAACGGCCGTCGGTTCTACGTGCAATGTGCTGCCCACTGCTACTTAAGTTTACCGATTCGGAGGGCTATATCGGTTACCTTAGGTCTGTTGATGAGGGACTAGTTTACAATTACTCATCTGCTCTTATAAGGGTGAGTATCCAAGTGCGCAGTGCTGTGTGCAGTCAACATTGATAAAAGCATTTTTTTTAATTCATGCCTTGAAAGGGTTAGATGAGGGTTGAAAGTTCACATGAGTAATGTGTTATTTTTAATGATAAACTGTGGCTAGAAATATGAAAGCAGGACAGCAGGTTTCTTTTGTAATATGTAGATTTATCCAGAAATATTTTTTCTAAACTTGCTCCCTAAAGGGGTGAAATGGGAGTTCTAACGAGACGTTCATTTAAAAACTTAGAAATTTGAAATTCCATATAGGACGACGAAGGGTTATTCATAGGAGAAATAAGTAGTAGTAGGCCGTTGCCGGCGAAATTACACTTACCTTTATTACGCGGGTGAAGCCGCAGGCAAAAGCAAGTGATAGATAAAAACAGATATTCTATTGCACTAGCGTGCGTCTAGTCTAACGGAAATTTATTAGAAAAGTTGCAGACCTATGAACTCTGAACTATAAATCAGAAATAGTTTTGTTGATACGAACAGAAATTATAGTGTAAAATAAACTGGAATTCTCGCCAAATCAATATCACTTAAATAAGTATAGATAAATACCTAATACAAGAGCATGTATGTGTATAGGTAATGTAGTGTGAGAAACGTTTGTCCACGACGTCGTTCCACCTTCAAACTAAACTGAACCCACTACTTACATATCGACCACTACTTCACCTTTCATTTTAAATTTGCCGGTTGCGTTTCAATGCCTACAGCAATGTACCTACTCATAATATCGTGTACCAACATTAAGGTAAATTAAGTCCCCCAAATGGATTAATCAAAAGTTTGCGTTACTTCGGACATTAACAGTTAGTACAGAGTTGAAGTTGTTTTGTTCGGTTGCACACCTATTGATGACTAGTGGATGTTAGTGGACTGTATAATGGATGTGAGATGATGGAAACAACGTATTATCCATACTAATATTATAAATGGGAAAGTGTATGTGTTTGTTTGTTTGTTTGTTTGTTTGTCCGTCTTTCACGGCAAAACGGGGCGTCGAATTGACGTGATTTTTTAAGTGGAGATAGGTGAAGGGATGGAGAGTGACATAGGCTACTTTTTGTCTCTTTCTAACCCCCCACTTCCCCAAAATGGGGGTCCAGGTATGTAGAGTCGATATGTAGAGCTGATATGTAGAGTCGATATGTAGAGTCGATATGTAGAGTCGATGTGTAGAGTCGATGTGTAGAGTCGATATGTAGTCGATATGTAGAGTCGACACCTATCTAAGTACACATCTATCTAAATATGTAGAGTCGATATGTAGTCGATATGTAGAGTTGATATGTAGATTCGATATTTATAGTCGATATGTAGAGTCGATATGTAGAGTCGATATGTAGATTCAATATGTAGAGTCTATGTTCGATATGCAGAGTCTATGTAGAGTCGATCTAAATATATAAAAGACTGAAACTGAGATGCACCTTTTTTGTAGACGGTTAACATTACTCTTAGTACGCGGGCAAAGCCGCGGGCAAAAGCTAGTAAGGTAATATTTAATGAAATGTACAACACAGGACAATATGTTACCAAGGCAAAGTTACAACTCACTTCAAGAAAATATAAACAAAAAAGTGACATATCCGTATCAAAAAGGTGGCACCACAGCCAGTCGCCAACACCTATGGTTTTTAAGGTCTCCAAATATTTTAATTAATACGTTTGCTGGTAGGTGAATACTGAATAGGGCAGGAAACAACTCAGAATTATAACTGGGCTGTTCACAGGTCACTTCGGGGTCAAGGATCTCTTGGCCAAGATCGGACAGTGTAGACTATAGAATGTGTGGCGAGGAGGATGAGACTATGGAACACTTATTTTGTGAATGTCATGCCCTTGCCAGACAAAGAATGAATCACTTTGGTAACGGCTACCCGCAACCAAAGGAATTCAAGGTGCTCCCGCTGAGCTGCATAATCCGTTTTGTGGAAGTCATGGAGCGAGCTTGGTAGTAGCTATAAAGGGGAGGGCAAATGCACAAAAGATCCCACTAGATCGAAGTGTATCCGAAGGGGCCCTCAACTAGATAAGATAAGAAAAGGGTGGTTTTTGGTATGTTTAACATACCGGTTGTGATAGAGACTGTAACTTGTCATGAATTAACTTATATTCTTTCTTGCTTTCTGAAAAATGTTCGGTATGATCTACGGTAGCTACATTTTGCGAGAGAAAAAATCCGCTGTGTATGAAGTAATAAATATCAAGTTTTGTAGCTACAGTAAACGGCAAAATATTGTCATGCTATGTCTGCTATCCTTATTGACGAGGGATAACAAACCTTCAAAATATAACGTATCAATATGTCAACTCCGGACCATTGCGGGAGATGCTTATTAGATTTGAACAGCTCTGCTTACAAAAAGTATTACCATTCCTTATGTTATGTATATAGGTGAAAACATGTCCTGCGTGTTCAAATAGATATTTGTTATGTTTGTGTTAGATAATTTAAATATGTAATGTCTATTCGAATACGTGACCACTACATACAAGAAGGTCTTTTATGACTTTTATGAGTGTCTACGCCTCGTGATCTAACACCTTTGTATCACCCAATCTTCATTATGCGTGCATGTCTTGGACTATGAGTGTCATTTCTCACCGCATCACGAACCCCAAGATCTAATTCTTCAAAGTACACCCCTACAAGCGTGTACAACGAGGGTAACCTCAAATCACTTCTTAAAGAACATTATTTGTCTCTCCCCTAACCCTGATTGTATTTTTTGGCTGACTGTTTACGTATCATATATTTGTATTTGTGTTATTTGTATATATGTATGATTATGTATGTATGTTTATGTAGAGATGTACGTTTATTTTTAAAATTGTTTTGATTTTTGATTAATAATAATCTCTGCAGCACCTACTGCATAATCTAGTTTTATGTCTTTCTCCGATACCCAAAGGTTGTCTGGAAGAGATCGCTCTTCAGCGATAAGACCGCATGTTGTTTACTTCTACCTACATGTTATTGTATTGTTTCTCTCTGTAACTGTTTTGTTTGTGTGAGGTGTGCAATAAAGAGTAAGCCTGCTGAGTAGAGTAGTAGTCCACAGACGTGTGTAGAACGTGTAAAAGCATTTTTACTAGCCTATTACTAAAACAAGTATTTTTTTATTCTCGGAAGCTATTTTGTAGGCGTTACGGGGGAGGAAATTACTGAATAAATTCGATTGACTGTGTCGGCGTACTTGTATTGGTGGTTGATCGCCGCTTCGCGTGACGAGGCTTCGCTATTTACCCAGTAAACCGCATAATTCTATCTTGCAGTACATTCTAATGTGAACCTCATGTTCTGCAACATAGATTCTTTAATCCAATAAAGTTGCTAAGCAAGATGTGAGCTAATAAAACAAAGTATCTTAGTTGTAACGCCATTTGAATCTAGCTCAGAACCAATAAGTCGAGTTTTCAGGATAATGAAGCAATACCTTGAACATTTGGTTGCCAAGGTGTAGTTTGTACTCGTTTTTATTATAACTGAAGCCGTTTTTTTAAGTACTTAATACAACAGGATATTGTGGTGGTTTATATTTTATGTTTCCAACAAATACTTGTTTGAAAGTACACAAGACAAGACTTATCTAATTATTAACTAATTGCTCGCTATGAATTCAGTATTATCAGTGTTATTTTAGATGGTAGTCATTAACAACGGGAGCGGTAGCCAGTTGCAACACGAATATTGAGTTTCCTTACGTGCACCATCTAAAAATGCACGTAGCACGTAGAGCTAGACACAGAGGCGGTTCCTGAATTTTGGTTTGAAGAGGGGTTGCCACTCGTCAGTACTTATATTTATTTTCACATCTCATGCTCAAAAAGTGTGTCATATTAGGCTTAATAAGCGGGGCTAAAGTAGTACATTTAGCCCCTAGGGAAAATATGTATACATATTTATGATTTTTAACACATTTAATTTGACCAATCAAAACACTTCACCATATCAAATCCACCAATCACAACTCTTTCAAAAAACATTTATTTTTGCTATCAACCAACCAGAATACCTACAGCTACATATTAAAATCGACCAATCAAACATCAGGTGTTTTTTAGTCCCTAATTCCAAATCATTTAAATCCACCAATCACAACTCTTTGAAAAAACATTTCTCTTTGCTATCAACCAACCAGAATACAGCTACATATTAAAATCGACCAATCAAACATCAGGTGTTTTTTAGTCCCTAATTCCAAATCATTAAAAAAGAAAACGCCTCACGCTAAATTGAACAATCTCTTCGCAGTGAAATTTGTTATTGATTGTGGATGGATAATCTTTGTTTTACTATTTTCTCGCAGTCGAAGTGAAAAGTAGAGTGTATAACTCGGGTCTAAAAGCCATATTACCCTGCGAATTATTTTCCCTCGCTTCGCTCGGGAAAATATCCATCTCGTGGTAATATGGCTTGTTTTAGCCCCTTGTCATACAATCTACTATTATTTATTTATTAGGTACACTTTACAGACATCATACATCTTAATACATAAAACTCTGGTGTTAGTAGTCTATTGAGAGACAGCGCACAGCCTAAACCGCTAAAGATATAAGTAGGCATGAAATTTGGAACATATATTCCTTACCATTGAACCATTGTATGAAAATCGTTAATTTGGAGTGTTATAGACTTGAATCTTTGTATGAAGGTTCCTTGTTAAAACGCAAAAAAGTGGTAAAGAGTTATTTTAAAAATTCATCCCGTAAGGGGATTAAAAAGAGTTGAAAGTTTGAATGGGAAACATGTCGTTTTTAAAGTTAGACGTTTAAAACTTCGGTCACAAGCTCCTAATGTATGGTCAAAAACATTATTAAGGGCAATTTTTCTAATTCATCCCTTGAAGGGGTTGAGATGGGGGTTGAAACTTCACATAAGTAATGGGTGATTTTTAATGATAAACTGTGGCTAGAAACATGAAAGGACAGCAGGTTTCTTTTATAATTATGTAGATCTATCCAGAAATATATTTTTTTAAACTTGCCCCCTAAAGGGGTGAAATAGGAGTTGTACAGTCGAGTTCTCCAATATCTATACAGACAACCTTTCAAAAATATCTGTACACAGGCTTTATTATTACTGACATAAGACACATGTATAGATATTTTTGAATGGTTGTCTGTATAGATATTGGAGAACTCGACTGTACCGTGAAGTAACTAGTAGTAGGCTGTTGCCGGCATAACAATTCAATAATTCAATTGCAAAAATTACACTTACTACGCGGGCGAAGCCGTGGGCAAAAGGTAGTTATGAGTTACAGTCTAGCATGACAACCAAGGCAAAAGCAACAAGCTAAATTGAGATGGTGTAGTCAAGGTGAATAAAACTTTCGTTCGGAGTTACAGTATGTGAGTATTGATGATGATGATGATGATGATGATGATGATGATGATGTGATGATTGATGTGAGTATTAATGGCTACCCTAATGGTAACGCTGCGTGTCCCCGGCATTTCAGTCTTTTGTTCCATTCTGTCTTTCTAAATCAGAGTTACAGAGATTCAAAACACAAGCAATATCCTGATCTGTTCCTTATGTAAATTAAATAATACAAATGGAATGATACCATAAAAATATTGATCCGCCTTTTGTACCTTTTGTTTGTGCAATAAAGTTTAAATAAAATAAATAAATAAGTATGTATGAACTGCTTCATGACGATAAAAGAGACATAACCAGACATCGTAAATTGTATTGCAATTTCGTCGCAGAGTATTGTTGTTAATGGAATTGGTACCTATAAATAAACAATTTCAATCGTAATACTAAATTAGCGTTAATAATGTTAAATTAACAATTTTCATTAATATTATCTAATATACCAACTCCGTTAACACAACCTTGTACCGAGAATGCTACAAAATTTACGATGTCTAGACATTACGCACAGAATTGAAATGTGTGAGAATATTTAACTAATACTATATTTGGCGTCGAGACCCTCACTCCGTGGGGTCCCAGTGCGCATAAGTTATTTGCAGAAATCGCGAAACGTCTGGTCGATGTAACTGGTGACCGAAGAGCTGGCGGCTTTCTCGCGCAACGCATCAGCATTGCAATTCAGCGAGGAAATGCCGCCAGCATCCTCGGTACAATGCCTCGAGGGCCTTTTTTAGATTTTACTTAGTTTTAATTTATTTTAGTTAATGTTAATCATAATCTTGTATTTACATTTTGAATAAATAATTATACTATATTTTAGGTATAAGTTTCATAGTTACAATAATATAGTACAATTGGGTACAAATATTCTTTATTGCTCATTTAAAATAGTACATAATTGAAAACAAAAGAAAATTACACATAAACAATGGCAGGCAATAGGTCTTATCGCTTAAGAGCGATATCTTCCAAATAACCTTTTGATATTTGTATGATAGTCTTGGATGCTTAATATCTATTTAAGAATGTACCATACTTAAGTATGTTTATCCGTTATCTAGTACCCATAATACAGGCTTTGTTACGTTGTTGTTCGGACACTTATTTCAAAAGCTTATTATAAGATAAACGACTACATCGTGGATAGGGTTATTTGGCAGCGATAAAATCCTGCACTAGAAATCTGTCGTAAAATAAATAGGCTTTCTACTGTAGCAATGTAATTTTAAAATTTTATAATACTCTGATACTGAAATGATATATTGTATACTGTTTTGAAAAAATGACACCTCGCCGAGTTTTTTACGCCGGTTCTTCTCGAGGCAGAGGTTTACTTTCCGAACCGGTGGTAGTTTATCGACATTCATAGGTGCATGTAATATGCCTAAATTGAAGAATAAATCACTTTGACTTTGACTTTGACTTTGCCTAATTTGGGACTAGATCAATTCCTGTGAATTGTCCCACGATATTTATTTATTTTAACCTTTGGGTAAATAATTAGTCTTCTTCTCTTCTTCTCCGTGGATGGGTAAATAGTAAGTATTTACTTTCTTGGGAAAGTAATTTGAGATAACTAGGCTAAGAGCAATTCAAAAAATTATTACCAACGTTCCATTCAGTAAGTGTTTGTAACTTCATAAACATTCCGGCTCTTGAGAGACATCTTACCGAGTCAGCCATTAAAGAAATTCAAAACGAAAAGTGCATTTTAAAAAGGTCCGTAAAAATACTGAAACCAACCCCGCACAAGTAACTTTGTGACATAGAAAACTAGGAAACGACTTCATTTTAAAACGTAGGTACACAATTTATAAAAGGGGAAATATCAGAAAGAAAACAGCGTTTAAGTTTATTATTTTGTGGAGTAGAATGGTTGGAGAATAATGTAAGAAGACTGCATTGTAAAATAGAACAAACATGGTGCAGTCAGGTTAGCAGCCGCGTGCAAAGAATTGTACTTAGCGTATCCATTTGACGTGGCCCTTGCTTTATGGATGTTGCGCACTGTTTGTGTGCGGGCCGGAGCAAGGAAAGAACAAAACGCGATTTAGTGCCCTTGGAAGAATATTATTCTACAGAAAAAATAATAATAATTCGAACGGCCATGCTTTTCAAGCCCTAGCAAAAAAGGAGTAGGCATTTATTCTAAATGCATCCTAAATGAAATGGTTTGAAGATTTGTTGTGTTAACTAGATACAAATGAGTTGAGGATCTTGCATGCGAAAATTTTAAAGACAAAATTAACCAAATGGCTACAAGATCATTGTTTCTATAATGTTAAGGACTACTTCGATTTTAATGCACAGTAAATTTTTGACATGTTATTACTTCCATTTTATTTTATAATCATTCTGAGCATAAATTAATATCTGCAACTATATTTTTGCATGTTGACTTTAAGTTGACTGAATACTGATTCTGTTATAATTTTAAGAACACCAATTGTAACGTATTCTAGCAAATAAATATTTCATTCATTCATACAAATGCGGTAATCACTCTATAATACATGTGCGTTGGTTGTCGGTTCTACTTTAAAGCTGGACATTGACCTAGGTGACCACGCCGTTTTTCTCGGCGCCAAATAGATGCATCCAAATGGATGGAAGTAATGATTGGACTACATTCACGGCTGCACTTCGTAACTGTGACTTGCTCGCGATCGTGTGTGTTGTTTCGAAATTCACTAGCGCTATTTGTTTCAGCAAGACATGATGCGATACCAGCCAATTTAGTCTTTTTAATTAAATGTCCTATCATTACCTAGTAAACCAAAGTGAATATTCTATAGCGACGGTGTTTTTTTGGTAAATCAATTAGTTAATAGCTAGTCCGGTAATTAAATAGACAATTTGTGAAACCAATACATATAGTATGTTTGGCCCATCTAAGTTACAAGCCATAACCGTTATGTACCGCACCAGTGAAATAGTACATTACATACCATGAGAATGAGAATGAGAATGAGATATTTATTGATAAAATTATAAATAATTTTACATGTCACTCATTTTACATGGGATTATATTAATTATAGTTTATAAGTAGGTTAGTTTCATTTAATATTAATTTTAGTATACATTGGTCAGTTCTTTAAATTAAACTAAGTTAGTAATTTTAATTTAATAAAATTACTACAACTCTTATTTCATTATATTTAACATTTTTAACATTCGAATTTATATACCTAGGGCGGTGAATTCGTGAATGGCGATCGCAGGTGGCAATGCGATCTGGGGCTTTACGAATTACCGACCGTGGTTTGTCTAAAGTTTTACGTCTTGCCTAGGCCAGGAAGTGAGATTTTCTCCTCGCGTAGCGGGCAGAAAATCCCACTTACGGCCTAGAGGTGACGTAAAATATATTACAATTCCAAAATGGTATGATATACATACTGAGCGTACGTATTAGAAATGAGAGCTCGCATTCAACGTGTTAAATAGTTTGGTTATTTTTGTCGTTACAATCATACGTATTACGCCCAGTTTATAATTAAAAGATAAAATTTAATAAAACCAACAATATCCCCAGTGGTTCTGTTTCACCTGCGCCACACTTGCGGGCAAATCCATGAAATATTCAGAGGCAATGCGCCCGAGGCCCCGCTATCACATTACGCGATTGCTTCCAACTAGTCCCGTTTTCTTTTTTTCAAAATCTACCAATATTCCGCCATATTGTTTTCAATATTAGAACGCAGCAGTATTTGCCAAGCGTTTGAATGAATTGTCTGTCGTTCAGGGCATTCTATGCTTCCAACTTGCCAATTGGAATAGTGAACTATCGCTTTATTGTGTGTGTTTTTTATTCCTGTGCATTCATCTGTGCCTTACAGTGAGTTTTACATAAGATTTTTATATTCAATGTTATGACTAATTGCTGAAGCCATTACATAAAATTGCATAAACATTGAATTGAATTTGGGTCGCTCTGGTAAATTTCGATTTGTTTACGGGTTTTCATTAATTTTCTTTTAGTGGAAAGTATGGGTAATCCTTAAAAACAAAAAAATTGAAATTTGAACGAGGCACCCTCTTATATTGTTCTAATACGTGAATTTTTTGGATAAGATTTAGGGTCGCTGCCAAATTTGGATTTTTTTAAAGGTTTGCATTTGATTTCTTTTATTTTTAACATTTTGCTACTTTATTGAGCTACATTTGATAAAGAAAGAATAAACGATCAAGTTTTTTTTTTTTTTAGTTGGTTAGAACACAAGGAGCCGCATAAACTCATATATATGGGGTACACATAGAGTACCAACAGACATAAAGCATAAAGACCTGGATGTTAATTAATATATGATAATTATGTTAATAAAACAACCTAATCATGAGACATAGGTAACAGAAAAAAAGCTTTTACAAAAATATTTATACCGGTCCTTGACGCAGTATTTTTTATTTGCATTTTAATCGATTTCCAATTTATTTCAATCCCTACTAACAATTGAAATAACGTCCTTACCCATCAGTTAATTAGTATGTCGGAATCTTGAGAATCGTAGTGCTCTTCCAAATATCCAATAGGATTTCGATTGGGCATTGTTTCAATTGAATGACCTACCAACAATTCGAAGTACAGGGTATACAAAAGCCTAAAACTAGAATATCGTACGCTCTATTGTTTATGCTGGATCAGTTTGATTGGATTGTCCATTCATCTGGTGCACGCGTGGAAGGCCTAGGCCGGAAATGTTGTTAGGAAGTTTATTACTTGTGTGTGAATAATTTTTTGATGTTTATTTGTATTTAATTACAACACTTTATAATTAAATTGCTCAATTAGTGAGCTATATCATCTCACCTTTCATTAAATGAGACTATATGATTCAAAATATATACATATCTATATCTGCCAAACGACAAGTAAACAGTGGATGTATGTAGTTTTGTCCTAACGTGCGTTCGAAAAGTTACGTGATCACCCCTAAGGACAGAGGAGAATGGCGTTGTAAAGAAGAGGCCTATATTCAATTTATGGGGCCTTCTGTCATTTTTACATATTTATATAGGTACTAAACAATAAATTACAATGACAAAATTCACAATCCGAGACTTTTTTTACCTCCAATAATATGTTAGTTCTCAAATATTTACCCAGATATGATTCAGGAGGTTATTAGACCGAAAATAGCGACTAGAGTTCTCGGTCGGTTAGAGTTGTTCTAGAGTTATCGGCCGTTTAGCGTAGTGGGTAGCATGCCTATGAAGCTACAGGTCCCGGGTTCGAATCCCGGTCAGGGCATCTATTTATGTGATGAGCACGAATATTTGTTCCTGAGATATGGATGTCTATGTATTTAAGTATGTATTTATCTATTTAAGTATGTATCGTCGCCTAGTACTCATAGTACAAGCAGTTTGGGACTAGGTTGATTTTTGTGTAATTGTCCCAAATATTTCTTTATTTAGTCAAATTACAAAAGTTAAATATCAACATTTTCATTATTATACCGGCGAAGTGAATAAACACATTTAACGATTTTTTCCAACTTTTATTGGAAAAATGTGAGTAGAAAAACATTAGCAATATGCAAAGAAAACTTTTAATCGCCCCGGCACATCACTACGAACCCTCCCAATTGAAAAACTTATAGACTATTGTTATCCACATCGCTGCATAAGTTTGTTATATTCGCAAATCCCTTATAAATCCACGATATGTTCTCCCCAACTTCGGCAAACCCAAAGTAATCTAAAACAGATAAAGACGAGTGGGACTAGAGTCGTTGTGTGCATGTAAGAGTGCCTTTTCTTTTTATATGGATAAGCGTTTTCCGTGGCCTAGTTTAGAGGCACATGAAACGCTATTATCGAAAGGGATGAATTCAGTGCTAGAATTATGCTAGCGATTAGCAAGGTGGACAATTTATAACAAGACCTCATCTGAAAAAGCTAAATCCCTTTCCATATTTATTTATCTTTGTGGCATTGTTTACAATAATTTATTTATAGGTATTATTTTTCACTTCTCATGCTCGAAAAGTGTGTCATATTAGGCTTAGCCTAATATGACACACTTTTTGCCTAATATTATTAACTAAATCTTTTAAAATATTAGCTTTAAATATCTTCAGTTTGCTATACGATATTTCACCTTAGGTGGGTTCCAAATTAAAGTTCGTGACTGTCAATTTCAAATTCAAAATTCAAAAGTATTTACATAGTATAAGCTTTGCTTAGTTTGGGACTAGGTCAATTTGTGTAAGATTGTCCGCAAAATATTTTTTAATTTAGTATATAGTTATAAAAATAGATCTTAATGTGATAAGGTATAGAGTACTTATGTTCTACCAGCATTGGGCATGCAATATTCTATTTAATTTAGTAATGTGATATTTTTTTTACATTACTTAAGATTCAAGATTTTTATTTGCAGAACACTAGTGATACATTGATTCTTGCATTTAAGGTGCTTATGTTCTGCCAAGTAGGCATGCACAAATAAAAACAAACTGTAACAACTGGCATTTGCAACATCAATGCTGCGTATTTTGCCTCTTCTTTTTAGCATACATTGGTGAACTCATACGATATCATTGTTTGTTTTCATGTTTATATTTAAGTCTTAACTTTTTTGTTGTGTAATGTAAATGTGCTTTATTTGAATAAACATTTTTCTATTCTATTCTATTTAAGAATAAACTAAAAATTACTTCCTTCCGTAATCACCTGTATCTACGTCGTCTATGTCTTGTTTCTTGGATATTACTTTGTATGTGTAATGTAGGTTTAAATATCTACTTATGTGTTTATGTACTTAAATTTATAATAGTTCTTATAGTTAGGTAACTACCTTTATATACTTTCTTTTGTTTTCCCAATAGTGTTCTGTTTCACCTACTCAAGTAATGTTAAATTGTTTTTTAGCGATAAAACCGCCTGTTGTCTACTACTGTTACTGCATAATTTAAGTGTTTATTTTTCTCTCAGTGCAGTTTATTTTGGTGCACAATACAGAATATTTGTTTTGTATTGTATTGTAAATTAAATACTTTTGGGAAACAGCGTTTCTAGAATATCGAATACAAGTAGGTTTATTTAAACGAGTTATGTATTTACGAATTGCTAAACTTAAGTGGCAGAGGGCGGGGCACATTGCACGTAGGTCCGATGGCCGTTGGGGCGGAAAGATTCTCGAGTGGCGACCACGTACCGGAAGGCGCGGCGTGGGTAGGCCCCCACAAGGCGGACTGATGACCTGGTAAAGGTCGCGGGAGTCCGCTGGAGGCGGGTGGCGCAGGACCGGTCAAGTTGGCACTCTTTAGGGGAGGCCTATGTCCAGCAGTGCACGTATTTCAGCTGATATGATGATGATGATGATGATGATGATGATGATGTATTTGGGGACAGTCTCGTATTTTAATATATTTAGGTACGATACAAGTATTAAACAAAAGCACTTACGGTAGCCAGACAAGGCTTAAGTCGGAATCACTAGTCACAGGTAGAAAAAGCGTTTCGAGTTACGTTTTGATGATTTAATGGCCGACTCCTATGTAAAACTGTCATTGGAATTGGAATCTTATATCTTGGACAGTAAAGTTGCTTTTCGAATGGATTACTTTGATGCAATTCAGCCAACTCATGTAACCCTCAATATTATGTTTCTCTCACTCGCTTCGTTATCTCGATATGCTGTGCTCCTCGCCCGGGCACGGACTAACTTGCGACATTGAATCGAAATTCACAATGTCAATACCTACTAATGATGCTTTCCGAATAAATTACATTCAGATTTAAGTTATATAATTTTTTTTTCAAGCATACCGCAAAAATATCACTTACAGTTTCGATTAAAATTTTAAAACCGCGTCTTTTCATGAATTTATTTGACTTAGCGTCCTACTAGAAATTCCAACCGTTAAATTAAACCATTTGGCAGTGTAAAAAATCTATCGCAAAATAAAATAGGCTTTCCACTTACCGAACATACTGACTTTAAATTCAAATCTGTCGTAAAACAGACACTGCATATTATAGGTAATTTCACGAGAGTTGAGGCCACGCACACAACAACACTATCATGTAATGACAGCGAAGTTTTGACATTACTGTTCTATTATTGTACCGATAGCAAGTTCAACAGTGAATGGCAAGAAAGACCAAAAAGTTCCTATAACCTATTTTGTTAAGTATTAATATATTTCTACCAATTTATCGACTTTAAACAAAACAGAAAGCATTTTAATTAATTTTATTTACACCAATTCAAATAAAGGTGACATATGCGGAGGTATATACATGAATATATATAATATTAATCGTAGAAACCAAAGAGAATAAGTAGGTAACAAATTGCATTGTCTTTATTTATTTAGCTATTAAAATTGTATTCACATATATATGTTCATTACTTTGTTAGGTCGTGGGAAAACTTTAAATAGACGAAGTCGGGAAATTATATTTAACGTGTTCTGTCATTTTAAACAGAACTTAAGAAATGACGGTCAACATTGGTTATACAACTGTTGGTTATACCTATTCTTTTAAAATATATGTATATGAATATATATGAGCGTTTTTATTTACATTCACTCACTCATTTCATTCATTCACTTTTTTTGCAATCAGTACTTTATGTAGCTGTGTGTGTAATCATTCACCTCAACTCTCGTGAAATTACCTATACAAGATAAACGATTACATCATGGATAGGGATATTTGGCAGCGATAAAGTCCTGCACTAGAAATTTATCGCAAAATAAATAGGCTTTTTACTGTTGCAATGTAATTTTATAATTGTATAATACTCTGATACTGAAATGATATATATTGTATACTGTTTCGAAAAAATTATACCTCGCCGAGTTTTTTACGCCGGTTCTTCTCGAGGCAGATGTTTTCTTTCCGAACCGGTGCTAGTTTATCGACATTCAAAGGAGTATGTAATATGCCTAAATTGAACAATAAATCACATTGACTTTGTGTCTTTAAATGCACACATTTCTTGTTACCTTTTTGCATATTTTTGTAGATTTTTTTTTTGAGGCTTTTTTATTTTTTCAAGTTTAGGGTTAAATATTGAAACACAAGTTGGGTAAAATAACAACGAGAAATGCTACGTTGAGCACTGTTAGCTCGTCAACTGGATAAGAAAAACTGGTTTCCGGGACATTATTCCTGGGGATGGTCTCTGCAGAAGGCGGGTGTTTTCGTTCCATTTTCTCTCAGCTCTTCAGCATAATTACGCGGGATAACTGAATGTATCTCTTCATTACTAACTGCGTCAGCTTGAAAAACTAATTTACTCTCTAATAATAAATAAAAATTGCTGATTCTATTGAAATAATATTTGGTGAATTAGTTTTCGTACCACTATAGTGGCTGGCACGATGTACGTGATGGTGAATAGACACCGTAGTCTACGGATGTTTGTAACTGAAGAGTCATCTGCGCATTGCATAAAATACTTACCTGGCTGGAAGAACTTGACCTTGACTTACATGTTTTTAGGGTTCCGTACCCAACGGGTAAAAACGGGACCCTATTACTAAGACTTCGCTGTCCGTCCGTCCGTCGGTCCGTCCGTCTGTCTGTCACCAGGCCAAGTGCGAGTCGGACTCGCGCACGAAGGGTTCCGTACCATTATCTATAAAAACGGCAAAAAAACCATGTCTGTTGTATGGGAGCCCCAGTCCGACTCGCACTTGGCTGGTTTTTTAGTATTTGTTGTTATAGCGGCAACAGAAACACATACTCTGTGAAAATTTCAACTCTCTAGCTATCACAGTTCTTGAGATACAGCCTGGTGACAGACAGACGGACGGACGGACAGCGAAGTCTTAGTAATAGGGTCCCGGGTTACCCGTTGGGTACGGAACCCTAAAAAATGACAACTGTTACTCCTGTCATTGTCAAACTCAACGGTTTTCCGTGACTGTTGACATAGAAAAAGAAATACAGAAAAAAGAAATAAGACGGGTATTTACTACACAAGAGACATATTATAAATGAATTGAAATTCAAGTTTATCTCGGAGATAATGTGGAAAAAAAATATAAGATTATAATTAACATTAACTAAGATAAATTAAAACTAAGTTAAATCTAAAAAAGGCCCTCGAGGCGTTGTACCGAGGATGCTGGCGGCATTTCCTCGCTGAATTGCAATGCTGATGCGTTGCGCGAGAAAGCCGCCAGCTCTTCGGTCACCAGTTACATCGACCAGACGTTTCGCGATTTGGAGATTAATTCCCGATACTGCATCTACAGCTGCCAAAAACAAGGGAGAGGTTAGTAAAATGGCTTTGTTTTTTTTTTACATAACTTAAAGCACTTACTTACATAAATTAAATCACCGACACAACATTGCTAAAAACTATCTCAACAGACAAGAATTTCGATTAAAAACACCACATAAAAATAAATCGGTTTATCCGTTTGGGAGCTACTGTAATGCTACAGACTGACACACAGCCACATACAGAAACATGTTCAACTGTAAGTCCCCTCGTTTGCGTCAGAGGTTAAACACACAAGCCAATTCTAGTGCTTGCTTTGACGGTACTTTAAAAAGTACAAAATGCTGAGTCAATATTCGAGTGGACGTGTGCATCGGTCTGTTAGTATAGGAAAATGGGAAATGCTCAAAATAGGCTTTGAATCCCATCAACGAATCGAGTGAAAAGGCCGACGACGTCAAAGTATGGAATAAAACATCGCAGAATTGCGATATTGGTTCCAATTTGACAAACATATCGAAGTGCAATTTGATTTTGCTAGTTCATCATATCAGCCGAAAGACGTCCACTGCTGGACATAGGCCTCCCCCAGAGAGTTCCAAATTGACCGGTCCTGCGCCACCCGCATCCAGCGGACTCCCGCGACCTTTACCAGGTCATCAGTCCACCTTGTGGGGGGCCTACCCACGCCGCGCCTTCCGGTACGTGGTCGCCACTCGAGAACCTTTCCGCCCCAACGGCCATCGGTTCTACGTGCAATGTGCCCCGCCCACTGCCACTTAAGTTTAGCAATTGCTAGTTAACGTGTCAAAATTGATACACGACTGGCACGATCTAGCAAAATTTAGTCATATACCTAATTATCTCGGCAACGAAACATATTCAAGAAGCTCATGATATTAGTCATATAAACTTAATAATTACGGTTGTACGATGCGATTTGAGTGCACTTTACTCAGCGTTTTAGCGATATAAACGTTGGGTAAATGCAGTATAAGTTATTTATTGGTCACATAATTATCACAGCCGTGTGACTGTCTCATAACCGATTAGCTCTATAATAGCAACCTTTATGGCATTTATAGGCATTTTAGTTATATAAAAATCGTTTTAGCACAACTTAATTTGTTTATTGATCACATATTCATCGCCATGGTGACTATCTTATGACGAATTGGCTCTATACTGTCATAACTTAAATATACGTTTTATTCAAATAAAAGTCGTTTAGGCGAAACTCAAGTTGTGTATTGGTCATAAAAAAAACAAAAAACATTTATTTCAGACATTTGTAGTCCATAAGTGTTAGTATTACAAATTTACTTAAATAACTATGTTAGTGCCTAAACTTAAGTGTTGGGTGGTCCAGTGCCTGATTAGGGCACTGTCCCATCTCCCGCGCCACAACGGCCATATAATGATCATCACGGTGACTATAACATGACGAATCGGCTGTATACTGGCAACCTGCATAGCTTAATTATGCCATTTTTGTAGTGTTAGCCTTGGGATACAAAAAGGTGTACAATACAACAAGTGAATTGTGATATGCGTCGTGTAAAATAAATATACTATGTCGGTAAGTAATTTTCTACGCACAAACACCACGTACAGCCATACTGCTTACTTTATTGTTGGTATATACAATTGAAATGCATGAAATCTGACTTACTTGTAGTATTGCAATAGTACATATCGATGCTAGTGCGGAAAGTATGTCATTACGTCACGAGCACGAGGACGAGTGAAGAATGACATTTCCGCACGTGTATCTAACGACGTTTTTTAATTCAGTTGCGAAAAAATTAGAAAAACAACAAGTAAGGAATTCGCAACTTTAATCTTATTCATTCTGTAACATCATTGTAATACAGTTGGAAAAAATTAAGTTGAATACAGTTTTAATACAGTACTATCTTATTTATTTTTTATTTACATAATAATTAATGGTACAATTTGTACAAGGAAAAGTAAAAAGCACTAGTGCGCGAAAACCAACTTTCCGCACGCTAAACAGCTACGTAAAGTAGCACTTTTTGAGCAACTGTATTAAAAAAATCAGTTTACTGATTTGGGGAGGGCGATCCTCGTTGTCTCCGTGGCTATCGAAGAATTGTATCTCGAGATGTGTTCTAGCCGGTAGGTGTAGAATTAAAAGCTGACTCCACTAAATGTAAAAATATGATATTAAAACATAGCATGTTATTCTGTGACAACTTGTCAATCTTACTCTAAAACAACTGCAGCTCATAGCTGATAGAAAAGTTAGGTAACGAAGTAAAATAACGAAGGAGTTTTGATGCGCGACAAAACGCCACACTAGTCCAGGCATTGAGCTGACAACTTGTATGGAAAAAATGACAGATTTGGAAATAATTTATAATAGATAATATTTTTAATGTAACGGTTATATTATCAATTAAATAGTTAACTAGATGTAAAATCCAACAAAAAATCAGAAATCAAAAAAAACAATATTTAATTAGTTCCCAAAAAGTCCGGATAAATATAAATATATTTTTTTATCTTTATTTAGGTTCATTTACATTTGCTTTAAAATATTCAATATAAATAAAATAAGAAAGACAATGAATGTTTAATTTAAATCTATATAATTACTTCCGGGTGGAAAGTTTGTTGGATTCTTGTATAAAGCATCTTAGAATAACGTTTTAGAATGAAATAAACAAAAAAAACGCTATTATAATTTATTGTTTTTCGAAACAGTATTTTGCCTGGAGTACACTGATAAATTATACGCCCCATAAATGCGACGGACGCGACGCCACGAAATTGGCGGCAATGGCCAACGCAAGTTACGTTTGGCACCGTGCTGCTAACAACTGTTGTTGTTACGTGTAGATCCAGTCGTATAATGAAATACGATAATGTAAAGGATAGATACCACACCACATATCATATTTAGCCCGCTGGGCAGCGCTTACTAAATTTCAGATAGAGTCGTGAGATTGGATTTCAAGAACAATAACAATAGCGTTTACGAGATGACTATAATAATAAATAAATATAAATAAATATAGTGGGACAATTCACACTAATTGATCTAGTCCCAAACTAGGCAAAGCCTGTACTATGGGTACTAGACAACGGATAAACATACTTATACCTATAGATACATACATACTTAAATAGATATTAAACATCCAAGACTCGAGAACAAACATTCGTATTCATCATACAAATATCTGCCCCGACCGGGGATCGAACCCGGGACCTCAAGCTTCATAATCAGGTTCCCTAACCACTAGGCTATTCGGTCGTCGTAATGCTTGTAATGAATATCAGTTGTAGGCTCTTAAATATGTAAAGTAACGGAAATGTATTCACGTACCACCGTAGAACCCTTTCGCAATTGACCGGCCGCCGTCACTCAAACGCGAGTGATATGTCACCTTATTGCGATAGGGTTCTACGGTGGTACGTGAATACATATTTCCCTTACTGTACAGTCAGCAGCAGAAGTTGCTAAGCTGTCCTAGTGCTCAAAATGATCGACACACGAACTCTAATGTCAAGGGAATAAGGATCTGTGTGGGTCATTTTGAGCGTGTTATTTTGCTTAGCTACTTCTGATGCTGACTGTACATGATGACGACGAGAAAAGTTTAAGGTATATAAACGTCCTAGTACTTGACGTTGCACTAGTATATGGCATGGGCACTTTATGTTTAAGTAACATGGCTTTTTGAATGAAGAAAAATCCACTTAGGCCACGGTCTCCTATAAATCACGCCGTACGCTGCATCACAACGCTTACTATGGAAATGTACTGTTGTGGCCGACGACCACAACAGTACATATCCATAGTTAGCATTGTGACGCAGCGTACGGAGTGATTTATAGGAGACCATAGCCTTAGTTCGAATTTAACCCATAATAATTATAGAATAGAATAGAATAGAATAGAATAGAAGATAATTTATTTCAGTATAAGTATACAGAAACGCAGTAAGTAGTACAATTACAAAAAAAAGAAAAAATATGAAGCAAACGAAGAACTTATCAGCTATACAGAGTGTTTTTTAGGGTTCCGTAGCCAAAATGGCAAAAACGGAACCCTTATAGATTCGTCATGTCCGTCTGTCCGTCTGTCCGTCTGTCCGTATGTCACAGGCATTTTACTCGAAAACTATACGGTGTATTTGAATAAAATTTTGAGGACAGGTGTATTTTGTTAGCCGCTACATAGTTTTGTAATTAAAATGACAAAAAAAAAAATTTTTAGGGGTGCACTCCATACATAAAACTAAAAGTCAAAAAAAAAAACATTGTGACCCCCCGTGTGGCACATCAATCGATAGGCCTTTCAAAATAAATATAAGGTTTCTTAGCATTTTTTTTTGATTAAGTGAATAGGGTCGGAGATAATCGCCCCGAAAGTCACTAAAATTCTGTCCCCCCCCCTCTAATTTTTGAACGGTGTATTTTAAAAATATGGAAAAATTCATGAATTCTTTTTTTTATAATTTCAAGACTATCGCGTGCCATGATGTTTACGAAGATTAAAAAAAATGTTCTTCTCATGAATCATCTGGAGCTCTTATGGATTATCGAAATTTAAAAATGGAATAATTTTAAATATTTTTTTACACGCCTAGGCACTTGTAGCAATATTAAAAGGCAATAGCAATTGTATGAAGATTAGTTTTCATTAAATTTGACCAACTTCTGCTGTTCAGATTTTTTTTCCATACAATGAAATAATCCTTACATGAAACAGAGTCGACCCGCGTCAAAAAAAAAATTGACCAACTTTATCATTTTTTAAGAACAACTCACGCTTGACCAAAAATTTTAATGAGCCAAATTTGTTTACATAAAAAACACCTAATGTCTCCTTGGACACTTTTCCTCTATCTCCTTTAGATTCGGATTTCCCCATACTGTCCCATTTAAAAAAAACACTCTGTATACTAATTACTAACTTATACTGAAAAGGGTGAACACTCAGCATATTGCCGGGTGCGACTAGAGTACCCGTCTTCCGTGATCACCAGTAGGGAGCGTAGTTGCGCGTAGCTGCTAATTGAATCCCACAAATACTGGTGCTAAAATTTACGACAGTAGGTACGAAGCGGAGATGAAGCAAGTGAGATTTAATAAGAGAATAAATATTGTAATGGTATGGGAAATTTAATAATATATACATTTATATATATATACATATATATATATATATATATATATATATATATATATATATACATATATAATGGGATATGTATAATGGGATAATTGGCAAGTATGATGAAGAGATGTAAAAAGAAGGAGTGAAGGTTCCATTACCGGGATGTTCGTTTTTGCTCAGTGAGTATGTATCTTTTTAAATTGGCTTTAAAGCAGAGAAGTAGCTTTCTTATAAGGTGGCGGTATGTTGTTCCAGCATTTTGTGGCAGTGTACTTAAAACTGCCACGAAATGCTGCAGTTTTGTGTTTGGGGCACATGAGAAGAGTACACACTCTTTGGCGTTGCAGAAACCTGAGCTTGTCATGCAGGTAACGAGGTCCTTGAGTCTTCACAATCCCAAACAGTAAGCAAGCAAAGTGCAGGGAGCGCCGAGACTCCATGTTCATTAAATCGCTTCCGTTAAGATATGGAGTCACGTGAGTTCTTGGGGGGATTATAAAACAAAAACGAGCACACGCATTTTGCACACGCTGGATTATTTTCTTAGTTTGAGATAAGAGGCAGGGGCCTATAACTGTGTCAGCATAATTAAGTTTTGAAAGTATAAGAGATTCGCATAGAGTTATTCTGAGGTCGATGGATAAGTAGTTGCGAACTTGGTATAAAGTCAAAGTCAAAGTCAAAGTCAAAGTGATTTATTCTTCAATTTAGGCATATTACATGCACCTATGAATATAAAACCTTAAGCCTATAGAAACAGTTCTTAGCTATATCACAAACATGATTATGGAATCTCAAGTTTTCGTCCATGACAACCCCTAGGTTTTTCGCTTCTGTAACTTGTTCAATGATATCATTACTTATTTTCAGCCGTGGATTATACTCCTGGATTTTATGTCGTATTATGGACACTATGTAAAAGCAATAATTATTATTGCTTTTACATAGTGTCCATGCCATTCACTAGTGCCTCATCGAGTACGACTAAAACGTTTACTTTAGGTTAAAATTATCTATGACACAAAAAACCGCATTTAAATCGGTCCATCCGTTTGGGAGCTACAATACCACATACATATACACAGATACGTTAAACTTATAACACCCGTCTCTTTGCGACGGGGGTTAAAAAATTCGTACAAGTACTAGAGGTCCGAAATGCAGTAAATATGTAAATAGTACCGACCGCATTTGGGTCGAGTGGAGTTCCATCCTGATTAATCTTGCAAATGTATGCAAGTCGTCGACGTCACGTCAAACTGTCTTCGCTAGAGGACGTGATCCAAATCGGATTCGGCGCCATTTCAGTTGTAAAACGCTTAGCAAGTTGGCGTTGGCACATTTGACGCATAATCCCGGCATCCTCGGAGGCCTATTCCGCGTAACGCGGGCACTTATTATTCATACCTGACGCCGCCCAATATGTGGCGCTTCATGAGGTAATTTCGGCAGATCGCTGAACTTGAGGCTGTAATCAAATGTAACATTTAGCGGGAAAAAGGCCTTGACCCCCGCTCCGGGTCATTCTTATTGCAAAGGTTGTCCATTGCAATCCAACGCGGCAATGCGGCGAGCGTAATGGGCACCTTTGCACCGGGAATGACGCGGGGTGGGCTATTTGAGTAGTTTTTATATATCAGTTTTTTTTCTGCCTTAATTTCTAAATTATTCTATTACATTTGATTAAATAAAATTTTTATATAGCCAATTTAGTTAATGTTAGTCATCATCTTGTATTTACTTTAGAAAATAAATAAATTTAGTACCTATATCTATTTTATTTAGTATAGCTCGTACTGCTGATACTAAACTTAACTACATCAATTAAAAGTGTAGGTATTCAATTTTATTCAAACGCATCGGATTTCCCGGTTTCTAGTGGTGTCCTGTGACACATGGGACTTAATCCACAGGATGTAACAAAAATGGGGTGTGAATCCATTAAATTGTATGACGTTTCCGTGAGTCACCAACGGTGCTGGCTGAAAATCAGCGCTGTAGGTGTCTGACACCTCAGCATAATGCTGAGCCAGTGTCCGGTTCACTGACGCAGAGACACACTTTGTTTCATGTTTTAAATGTTTCTCTTGTTTATTTTATTGTTTAATATGTGTGTCCTGTGTGTTTGTGAATAAATGTATCTTTCTTTCTTTCTTTCTTTATTTAAGGCCAGATTCGGTAGCTACTGCACCACGCAAAACGTAGGGTTCCGTGCCTATTAAAAAGGTCGTATCGTCACAGAAATCTTGCGGCACTTACGTCCTTTTCTATAGGGAAGGCAGTTTTTCAGCAATATCTCGAAAACCTATGAACCGATCTTGTTCAAAATAATTTTCTGTGAAAGAATTTAATAAGCCCTACGTAAAAACCTTATATTTATTTTGAAAGGCCTATCGATTCATATGCCATACGTGGACTTACAATGTTTTTTTTTTGACTTGCAGTTTTATGTATGGTAGTTACACCTAAAAATTATTTTATGTCATTTAATTACAAAACTATGTAGCGGCTAACAAAATACACCTATTCTCAAAATTTTATTCAAATACACCTTATAGTTTTCGAGTAAAATGCCTGTGACATACGGACGGACGGACAGACGGACATGACGAAACTATAAGGATTCCGTTTTTGCCATTTTGACTACGGAACCCTAAAAAAAACACTTATACACGAATGACTCTTCCGCTATCCTCATTCCATTATCAAAGATGCATTCCAAAGGAGCTCGGGGTCTACCTTCGGCTTAACTCCAAAAGGAAGCGACTACCATACAAAAATATACACTCAAATCCGACCATAATGTAGTCGCAATTTTTAATAAACATCTTTGTCTGAGGTAAAGAAATGACAAATCTTCATAAATAAAGCTGACATGTTACAAAAATCCGCGTCCATACTCCCCTTCTTTATTTTGTGACGTTACATTTATAATAAATCGAGGGTAGTTTAAGAATGACAATTCTGTGTTATATTTTATGAGGACCCTGAAAAAGGGTTGTATGTATATTTAAAATGTGGTCCGCAAACTCGTGTGGAGCCAGATTTGCGCGCTGTACCGTAAATAATCATTCGGGTACGTGTTTTTTATCATACATATATCCGAGGTAAATTTGGTACGAATTTGACCTTTTCAGTCTATATAAAACCAGTGTATTAAAAATCAGTATAAGTATTAGGTCCACCACAAGGTGGACTGATGACCTGGTAAAGGTCGCGGGAGTCCGCTGGATGCGGGTGGCGCAGGACCGGTCAATTTGGAACTCTCTGGGGGAGGCCTACGTCCAGCAGTGGACGTCTTTCGGCTGATATGATGATGATGATGATGATGATAACTATTAGGTATACTTGCGTATCTTCGGAGACCATGCAATAATACAGTATAACTAGCTTTTGCCCGCAGCTTTGCCCGCCTACTAAGCGTACTTTTTAAACGTCTACAAAAAAGGTGGTCGTCAGTGTGACCCGTATGTATTGAATTGCAATTTGGCCCCCATAGGGGGTGAATTTTGAAAAATCCTTTCTTAGTGCACCCCTTAGACCTTATTAAGTAGCTACGTGCCATATTTGGGATCTTTAGAACCTGAGTGGTTTGGGCTGTGCGTTGACATGTCAGTCAGTCAATTTCTTCTTTTAAATGTTTACATAGATAGATGTCCACAAGATTAAACTCCAAAATGTCTTGGCAAAGATTGACAAAAATGAAGGGTTCCATACCTATTAAAAAGGTCGTATCGTCACAGAAATCTTACGGCATTTACATCCTTTTCTATAGGGTAGGCAGTTTTTCAGCAATATCTCGAAAACCTTTGAACCGATCTTGTTCAAAGTAATTTTTGGTGAATGAATTTAATTAGCCCTATAGTCCATGCTTTTCTTGACCCCAAACGTAAGTGAGGAAACTGTTTATATTTTTCAAAAATAATTGACGCAGCTGAAAAATCTGAAACTCTTTCTGGTACTAAGTATGGTTATTCCTATCACCAAAAAAATAATCAGTCCTAAAATTTTCATCCATTCCCAATTGATAAAACCTGCTCCAATGGTGCGCTATACAGCTGTTCGGATCGGGAAGCTCCGAGGGTTGCCGAGCCGTTTGTTCTATCCCTATCGCACTTTCATAATTAGAAAGATACGGTACGCACTGGGGCAATATTGCTGTGAGTTAGTTTGTGTGCGTGGTAGTACTATCTACACACACTAACGCACTACGCGTGTCAAAATAGGTATAGAATCCTGAGCGAGCGCTTTTCACAAGCTTTTTTTACTTTCACCTGACCGTCGTTGTCTGTCATCAAATCTTGCAAGTTAAATTTGATCCACTTGCCGGTTTTCGATTGAGCTGAAATTTTTGCATACATGTGTAAAACGCGTGACAATGCAATATTATGATGACATAGTGCTGATCTGATGATGGAGCTGGAAGGTGGACACAGGAAATTCGCAATGAAATGACACAACCTCATCGAGTTTGGGCTCATTAGAATTGACTCAATGAGTAGTTGATGACGGTATACAGAAAAGTACAGTCGGCAATAAAAACTTGTACCAAAAATGAAATGTTTGACAGAAACTTGTTACGATACCACTCGTGCCCAGGGGCCGTAGCATGGTTGGCCTTATCACGCGACAAGTGACAAGATAAGAGCATCGTCTCGTTCTATTGTATTGTATGTCTACTCCCTTTATATCTGTGTGTCTTTTGTGTAGTGAATAAATGTCTTCTCTTCTCTCTTCTTCTCTTCTCTCTATCGAACGGTGTCAGCCAGTGACGCACGCTCTATCCTATCACCTATCGCGTGACAAGGCCAACCATGCTACGGGGCCTGAATCGCTACGCGCTACGCTCGTAGCCGATTCCGTTGTCGTAGCGGAAAGCGACTACGGCGTAGGGCATACGTGTCGTCACGGGCCGGGAATGAGTTTATGTCTTTTATCAACATCATACATCGTCACATTATAATCATTTGGATGAAACTCCACAAAAATTGTTGCATCAAACAATAACATATAAGAGTTTTGTTGTATGCTTTGTCCAGGATGTGTTTCAAAACTGTGCCAAACGTTTCATCTTAAATGAAGCCACACGCATTCACTCTCCTAACTAAATTATTGCGCCTAGGCAGGGAATTTATTAGTGGGCCATGCGTGTGGCAGTCCACGAATCAACACCTCATTTGCATACATGTACAAGCAAAAGGGTTAGATTTACATATAGCTTGATAAACACGCTTAATTTTAATAATAAACTGTACCTTTATGTACCCACTGCTTAGTTCGACACGGTGACGGTAAACAACCTTTTATGCAAAATAAGGGCTAACTGTAATGTATTTATGTTACCGTAGGAAATTATTGAATATGCCAAAATTGGAGACGAAATTATTGAGACGTTATTTAGCACAGAATAAATAAATAAATAAATTGATTTTTATTTCAAGTAACTATGACTCATACATTTAACATTATAATTAATTAATACAAATAAACATTCAACACAACGGGTAACGGGAAAAATCTCATTATTTTTGAATATTATATACGGAATATTATATAGGGATATTTGGCAGCGATAAAATCCTGCACTAGAAATCTGTCGTAAAATAAATAGGCTTTCTACTGTAGCAATGTAATTTTAAAATTTTATAATACTCTGACACTGAAATGATATATTGTATACTGTTTTGAAAAAATGACACCTCGCCGAGTTTTTTACGCCGGTTCTTCTCGAGGCAGAGGTTTACTTTCCGAACCGGTGGTAGTTTATCGACATTCATAGGTGCATGTAATATGCCTAAATTGAAGAATAAATCACTTTGACTTTGAACCCTCACCACGCGAGTTGAGCTCTTCTTTCTTAATATCTGTGTACAGAAATATTATTATTTTTTATAATTATTTACTTTGACATTGCTACATTCTTTTTCTTGTTTGTTTTTAATATATACTGATTAACGAATGTATATATGGTTTGTAATTCGTATAATTTGTATTAACCTCTAGTTTGTAAGTATATTCATTGTAATTGAGTACGAACTTTTATATGAACCCAGAGTCTGAATTAAATAAATAAATAAAATACATAACTAGCTGCCCGTAAAGAACGCAGTCAAATCCGCGGGATAATATATATATATTTTAATTTATTTATTCAGAAAAAAATATGGTACGATTTACATTTGTTTCATTTTCACCAAACATAACGTTTATCGGCAAATAGTTAGTTATATAATATAATTAGTTAGATATAGTTATAGTTTTATAACCATCCAGAAAGTCCGTTCTACATGCAGGTGAAAGAATTTTTGCAATCGGATAAGCGGTTCCGAAGATTACCCAAAACATACAAACATCCAAATTTACAAAACTTCAATTAGTATAGATTACATACATCTATAAAACATACTTACATACAGGGAAGTAAAACTCAAGGTGCAACCATGGCTCAATAAAATTCACTTTCTTATGAGGACATAGAGAAGATCCTGGAAATAGTCAAATAAAACATACACACACACATTCACACACACATCTTAACATTGTATTATCTATAATACGATACGATATTTATAATAATACTATCTAATAATTATTTTTAACATGCATCATCATCATCATCATCATATCAGCCGAAAGACGTCCACTGCTGGACATAGACCTCCCCCAGAGAGTTCCAAATTGACCGGTCCTGCGCCACCCGCATCCAGCGGACTCCCGCGACCTTTACCAGGTCATCAGTCCACCTTGTGGGGGGCCTACCCACGCCGCGCCTTCCGGTACGTGGTCGCCACTCGAGAACCTTTCCGCCCCAACGGCCATCGGTTCTACGTGCAATGTGCCCCGCCCACTGCCACTTAAGTTTAGCAATTCGGAGGGCTATATCGGTTACCTTGGTTCTGCTGCGGATAGCCTCATTTCTGATGCGATCACGCAGAGAAACTCCTAACATAGCCCTCTCCATTGCCCTTTGGGTGACTTTGAGCCTTCTTATGAGGCCCATAGTAAGCGACCAATTTTCAGTGCCATATGTCATCACTGGCAACACACACTGGTCAAAAACTCTCGTCTTGAGACACTGCGGGATATTGGACGAAAAGACATGCATGTTAATATACGGTTTCCTGCGGTACAGGCAAAGCCTAGTGCAGGGACTGGTACTTATAATACTATGTGTAAACATGTTTGCTAAATAAACGTATTATGTCTAACTTAAAAAAAACATTTCACATAGCATATTTTCCCGTCTAATAAACTTGTAAAATCGAACATAATCAGAAGTTAACAAAGGTTAGACGCGAACATTTTTTTGACGTAAACAAATTCGGCTATTTAATTTTTTGGGCTGGTAAATTCTTTTCCGAATTTGAATTAACTCACGAAATTCGCTTTATCGGACGTCGCCTGGCGGCGACAAGGCTTTTTGATACGTGATAGGAATGCTTACCAATTATGGGTGCCCTGAAGCCAGCGACGCTTTGGCTTAAGTTATGAGTATGAGCGGTTACTGGTTTTAGGCAGGTTGTTGTTGTCCGCCGAGTTTTTTACGCCGGTTCTTCTCGAGGCAGAGGTTTTCTTTCTGAACCGGTGGTAGTTTATCGAGATTCTTAGGTGCATGTAATATGCCTAAATTGAAGAATAAATCACTTTGACTTTTTGACTTTGTGTGTATAGATTAAATTTGTCGGAGGCCAGAGAGGTGATTCGAATGCGCTTTAGGACAACTGAACTGTAATTTTCCAATTCAAAAAGTGACATTTAGATCTACCTGACTCGCGTACAATGCGTTACGTGATCGATCGCTTTGGGCCGGTGAGCCATTGAAGTTAGTCACAGTCTGTGAGGTCTAAGAATAGTATTCTGGTTCGGGTGAAATAGTTTATTTGCATAAGAACGTGTAAGAGCATGCGAGAGAGATATATACCTATAGATATATAGAAATGCTCTTATCTTATCTTATTTAGGGGAGAGTCTTTTTGGACCCAGTGGGATCTTGTATGCAGTTACGCTTTCTTCTGAAATCTGTTATGCTTTCTTCGGTTACGTCCCCTGGGTCACTCTTTAAAACTATGATTTAATGGGGCTTAAATCCACTGAACACGTATTTTTGTTATATTAGTAAACCCGTTCCACGGTGGGGCGACTCCTTACCATGATAGGAGCCCAATTTATAGTATTTTTTCTAAGAAACTCTGTCACTGTTATCTCTTGACTTATCGGGACAGAATAACAACAAGAAAAAGTTGATTGACCCCTTAGCAATATAGGTAATAGCAAATAATTGAACAATTATCTACATTAGTAACCCCATTTACGTCTTACATCAGTAACGAAAAATGCAATAAAACTTACAAAAAATAATTATTCAGCCCAAAACAAATCGAAGTGGGCTTAGTAACATGACATGACGTCTTTTAAGAGGTAACACACAGCAATTCCGGTAGTCATTTGTTCGAACGCATTATTTAATTATTCTGAATTTTCAATATTCCGTACGAATTTTTAAAGTTCCGTATCCAAAGAAGAGATGAATTCGTTGTCCGTCCGTCCGTTTATCTGTCTGTCTGTCTGTCCGTCTGTTAACAGGCTGTATCTCATGAACCGCGATAGTTAGACAGATGAAATTTTCACAGATGATGTATTTCTGTTGCCGCTATAACAACAAATACTAAAAAGAATATTTATTAATACTCCCATACAACAAACGTGACTTTTTTGCTCGTTTTTATAGATAATGGTACGGCACCCTTCGTGCGCGAGTCTGACTCGCACTTGGCCGGTTTTTTGGTCAACAATAATTTGGCCGCAGATACATTAATATATCTCCGGCTCGGGTCTGAGGTTTGTGTGGCCCACAGCTGCGCCTCCTGTGGGGCCCCCGTAGACTGCTTCGGCCACCACGGACTCGCCTGTTCCTCAGGCGCCGGCCGCCTGTCTCGCCATGCCGCTCTCAACGACATCCTTAGAAGGGCGCTCGTCAGTGCCAATGTTCCCGCCGCTCTGGAGCCCCAGATCGTGCGGAGCGATGGTAAGCGCCCCGACGGGATGTCGTTGATTCCGTGGAAGATGGGCCGTGCGCTGGTATGGGACGCCACTTGCGCTGACACGTTGGCTGCGTCCTACCTCTCTTCGACAAGCGGACGTGCCGGTGCGGCGGCGGACGCACGGGAACGAGCAAAGGCGGTCAAATACAATTGTCTCGGCACCCAGTACGAGTTCGTTGCGTTTGGTGTCGAGACTCTCGGCTCGTGGGGCAAGGGCGCGCGTGGGCTTCACGGGGAGCTCAGCAAACGCTTGCGGGAGGCAACAGGTGACCCTCGCGCGGGCAGCTTTCTCGCACAAAGACTTGCAATCGCAATTCAACGCGGGAATGCTGCCTGCGTGATGGGTACCCTGCCAAAGGGTCAAAATTTTGATAGTTATTTTTAGTTTTTTGTAGGCTATTTTTAAGTTAGTTTTAATTTTAAATCTAGTTTTAATTGTATATTTAATGTATTTCATGTATATTTTTATGTGTTTTAACAATATAATATAGACTTCTTAATATAATATATAAATGGGTTAGTTAAGGTTATTATTATAGCCTAATTTAAAACAAAAATACCTTCAACGGAATATGATTTTTTGAATTATGAATCAAAATTCGTAAAAAAGATACTTTCGTACAAATGACTCTTCGGAATTATATAGTGTACCCCTTTTAAAATATAATCGAATAAAAATTTGAATATGAATCCGCTGCCTTCTCTCCCTTGTTGCTTATTTGCATATCGGCTAAGGAGAAGACAAGTATGAAAATGTATTGAACAGCGTGACAATCGTCGACAGCTGCGTTAGGACGCAAATTTGTCGGTTGCATTCATTATTTGGTTGAATTTTTGTATACGTATAAGTTCGTCAATCTTAAACTCGCCTAACAAGCGTGGTCCACGCCTCATGTAAGATTCTCACCGACTGGGCCGGACCGGAGCGCACCTGAGCGCATTTAAGAAGTTGCCAAAAGAGTTTGAAGCTTTAATACGGATGTTACATTTCATATTCCGGATCCTCGCGGTCGTGGACGGCTGCGTTCGGCTGCTGTCGCATCTGACCGGCTCCGTTCGCCGTTTGCACTCTATTCAAACGCGGTCGGTTACCGCCGGGTGCTCCCGCATCAATTTCGTTTGAAGTTTCGTTGATGAAAACTGAATGTGAAATAAATAATCGATTCATTACATCAGTGCAGCCATACAAATTCCAAAATTAATTTAGTTTCGTCATGATTTATTATTTAGAATATTATTTATTTTCAAAATACATAAGGCTCGTCTTGGCTAGGGCACTACGGTGCCCCTAGATTTTCATCCTTTCAAATATGCTCTTAAATATTGCAATAATAGTACCTACACGAAATTCCTCGTTACTAGGTTTATTCTACTAATATTTTCTACTCTAAAAAATTAACTGACGATTTGAAAGTGCTTGTTACTAGGCCTACTTGAATAAAGATCATTTTGAGTTTGAGTTTGAGAATATTTTTACAGTAATAGGTACTTATAGTAAAAATTTTAAAATAATAATGTACAGTATTGATATAGATACTGTATAACCGCAGTGGGTGAGAAAATGTATAATTAACTTTAAATCGACTTCAATTCAGTACTTCGCCAAGCCATATGCATCAAACATTTCCACATTTCCTTTCCATTTTACCACATGAATTGCTTTCCGAAAGCAAATGCACGAGTCACTATAAAAAAATACCGCTTCAAGTGCATATGCCTATAAAATTTGAAGAGTTCCTTCGATTTCTCCAGGATCCCATCATAAGATCCTGACCTGATTAAGTACCATGCGACCACCTGGAAAGAATATTCTTTCAAACAAAAAAAATATATTCCCATTCGGTCGAGGCGTGTTCTAGTAATCGGGGAATCTGCATAAAAAATAAAAGATTCCAACGAATTGAGAAGCTCCCCTTTTTTGAAGTCAGTTGCTAAAATACAATAATAAAAGGGAACCTACTGTAATTTTACGTTTAAAATTCTCGTATTTTTACAAATGGCAGTTTCTGTTTATCGCTTTGCGATTCAATTGCGTCATATAGCCAACTGAGTTATCGAAATAATCTGCACGGTTGACAAATATTTCAACAAGTTTCCTCTTAAAACGCCTTACCATAATCAATTTATCCGCATGAAATTTCCACATTTTGTTAATATTTTAATTGCTTCGGTCATTACCCTATCTTTAAAAAGGAATGGAAGTAATAGAAATTTAAATATGCCCAAAATAGTTCAGAAAACTACCATAATGACGACAAATAACTACAACTTAGAAAAGTTCAGAAATGTATACGTCAAAAACTACTGAACCGATTTTGTTGAAACGTAGCTAAGAACACTCGGGCTGAAATTATCTATGACACAAAAAAACCGCATTCAAATCGGTCCATCCGTCTGGGAGCTACGATACCACAGACAGATACACAGACACGTTAAACTTATAACACTCTTCTTTGCGTCGGAGGTAAAAACAATTGAAAAGTCTCTTTTATTATAAAGATTAAAACCGGCCACGGTGACTGGTTTCAATCGGATTGTAAGCTTGTTTGCCACCATTGTGTTTAAATTCATTCATTTCAGCATTCTTCAGGCAATTGCGTGTAGAGGTGACTGTCCGATCCTATCCTTCTGGGTTGGACAGATTAAGGGCGTTGCCCAATTTATTATGTAAAATTTTTTGATTGTTTGTTTTGTTTGTTTGTTACTAACATTCTATGGATCAACCGGTCTGAAAAAAAGAATTTTTATTTTATTTTATTTTATTTAAATACTACAGACAAAATCACCGCGGCTATGTTTGTAATATAAATAGGCACGACCAAAAACTAACCCTACGCACGCAACAAAACACGTCAATGTCAACAGCGACAATCTTGATCACCTGTAAAGTGTGACCTGATAATACGAACCTCGCGTGACATGGGCGGGTTAACCGTTGACTAATGAAGCTACACAGATTTTTAAATGGGACTGTTTCTCTGTCACGCCAAGGCTAAGTTTTCGTATGTCGCTTACACTTTACTTGACCTAAACCTATATTTGTGGTTTACACAAAAAAAAGATGAAGATGTCCGCCATTATCTTAACTATAAATATAAAATCATCATCATCATATCAGCCGAAAGACGTCCACTGCTGGACATAGGCGTCCACCACAATGACCGGTCCGGTCACCCAGCGGAGTCCCATGACCTTTAACAGGTCATCAGTGCTCCTTGTGCTTATGATGTAAATTATAAAATGTACGATCTAAAAATGATGTTAATTATAATCTTGTATTTTTATTTCAATAAATATATTAACCATTTATAGACTGAAATGTAATAAATAAAATGATTGATATTAAATTCATATGATATTCGTAACTAATGTCAGCCTTATTATTTCTTGTTTTCTAACGCTGAACACAAGATAGCTTACGGTTAAATATAATAAAGAGTAGACAGTTGAAATTCAATTTACCCTCATCACTTTATTTTGGAAGGCTCATGTAAAAATAGTCGATGGGTTAAAACATAAATGTCATCAATTTTGTAAATACGTGAAGTTTTTTTGTAAATAGTCGACGACATGGAACGTGAAACTAAATTATTATGCGAGGTAAAAAAAAAACAGTAGGTATTTTAGAAGTCTAATTTAATATATTTGCCACAAACACACTGAAAAAAAATCAGATAGACATGCGCCAAAAACATAGATGACACAGTTTCTACAAGAAAGAATATCCAACTATTTAGTTGATAGCCGCCATTCTTTTCGTTTGTTTTTTAAATCATCCTGCTTTGTTTTCGGTAACACAGTTTAGGACGTGTTTTATTGTACAACAACGCAATTTTTTTCTTGTTTGTATTCATACAAATTTAGACTTAATTTTAGTAGGTTAAGTAGGTAGGTATTATCATCGTAATCACCAAAAATCCGGACAAGTGCGAGTTCAACTCGCGTGGTGAGGGTTCCGTAAAATATTGAAAAATTTTCCGTTACTTTGACTACTCAAACTTCTTATAGGTTTTCCTGTTAATTTTAAGCCTAGTAGTTTCGGAGATAAGGGGGGGGTGGGGGGGGGGGGGTGGTCAAAATTCGTCTTTTTTCCTAAATTAAAAATCTGTTTTTGCTAAAATTATAAAAAAAATTATCTGAAATGCTTACAACAACCCTTTTCATTTGATACGTCACATAATACAGTTTGCGAAACTTTTTTTTTTGAATTTTCCATTTTACCCCTAAAATGTGGCCCCCTTGTTCAGAATTTATTAATTTACTTTACGGCTCCCTTTTTGGGTCACCTATTTACATATGTGTACCAAATTTCAACTCAATCGATCCAGTAGTTTCGGAGCAAATCGGCTGTGACAGACGGACAGACAGACGCACGAGTGATCCTATAAGGGTTCCGTTTTTTCCTTTTGAGGTACGGAACCCTAAAATGACTGACTGTTGAGTTTGTTACGGCGTTTCTTCTTATCAGTGGTCTTCTTTTTCAGAAACGCTGGTGGAATTTTGACTTGTTTTATTGCCCGTGCGGCCTACTTGCAGAATAAAAATCATTTATTTCATATACCGTGGTTTACTGTTTTGTAGCTTTTTTCAGAGTGAATAACTATAGTTTTTTTTAAAAGCAATTGCACACGTTACTTTTGAAGTTATAGTCCAGAAACAGTTGCTAACATTCAGGCAGGTTTATTTGCTACCATCCATCCATACTAATATTATAAATGGGAAAGTGTATGTGTTTGTTTGTTTGTTTGTCCGTCTTTCACGGCAAAACGGGGCGTCGAATTGACGTGATTTTTTAAGTGGAGATAGTTAAAGGGATGGAGAGTAACATAGGCTACTTTTTGTCTCTTTCTAACCCCCCACTTCCCCAAAATGGGGGGTGGAAGTTTGTATGGAGCATTTCGCAATTTTCAAGGTAGAAAGCTAAAAATTGGTATGCGGACTATTTGTGACTAACAAAAAAAACGTGCATCATCTTTTTTGGAAATCTGCACCCAACCCCTTAAAAGAGGGGGTGAAATTTTATATGGGGGTCCAGATATGTACAGTCGATATGTAGAGTCGACACCTATCTAAGTATACAGTGGATATCTATCTAAATATGTAGAGTCGATATTATGTAGTCGAAATGTAGAGTCTATGTTCGATATGCAGAGTCCATGTAGAGTCGATCTAAATATATAAAAGACTGAAACTGAGATGCACCTTTTTTGTAGACGGTTAACATTACTCTTAGTACGCGGGCGAAGCCGCGGGCAAAAGCTAGTTCTGTATAAAAGTAAATTAAACAGCATTTGGCAAGGCTGTCGACATGTTGGAATATATGTCGTATTATGTTGTAGATGTTGTGTGCACCAACATAATACGTCACGTCTCGAGCGGCAGCGTCAAGGCTTGCTAGAGGGGAGCCATTGCAATATTGCACTCAAAGAGTTAAACTAGCCTGGAAAAGGTATGAACTTGGACGGTTTTTATTCAAAAGCTTTTACGAGTATTTAACTTGCAATGTAAGTATGTATGTTATTCGGGTGGAATCTTGCAGGTTAAATTTGACCAAGTTCCCGGAGTCCAATCAAGTTGAGATTTTGTACAATTATGTAAGTCGCATGACAATGCAATAATATGGTGGTCGTAGGAACTCCTTAATTACACTGGTTAAACCCGTCGTGTTTGGGCTCGTTACAATCCTCTCAATGAGCAGTTGATGAGTGTGCAAAAAAAAAGTACAGTCGGCAAAAAAATCCAACATGGCGGAACACCCAAGATGGCGGGCTAATAGTTATTTTTAATGCACTCCTACAATATGGGTATCAAATGAAAGGGCTTTGCTGAGAATAACTCAAAAAATAAAGTGACGTCACTCTAAATCCAATATGGCGGACAATATACTGAGAAACCTGTCCAGCGATGACTAAAAAGTAAAAAATAAATTAAAAGTAAAAAACTTTTTAAAAAATAATCTTTTATTTAAATGCGCTAAAAATAATAAAACGATTTTACCTACCGTGGTAACGTGTAATTTTGTAATAAGGTGTATTTATCGTCTACAAAAAACGAGGTTGAATTTTAATATAGACAATTCTTTAAAGAATGTTCATGTCCACAATATTAAATTTCAGAATCGATGCAGTTTTTTACGAAAGCCCTCCACTTTCCCCCTTTTAGGTGTTGAATTCACAAAAAACCTGAAACACGTACTTTTTAGGGTTCCGGTACCTCAAAAGAAAAAAACGGAACCCTTATAGGATCACTCGGTTGTCTGTCTGTCCGTCTGTCACAGCCGATTTGCTCCGAAACTACTGGGCCGATTCAGTTGAAATTTGGTACACATATGTAAATTGGTGACCCAAAGATGGACGCGTAAAGTAAATTAATGAATTCTGAACAAGGGGTGGCTTTTGGGGGGTAAACTGGAAAAAAAAAAAAATTTTTTTCGCAAACTGTATTGTGTGACATATCAAATGAAAAAAGTTGTTGTAAGCATGTCAGATATATCTTTTTTATAATTTTAGCAAAAACAGATTTGAATTAATTTAGGAAAAAGGATGAAAATTGACAATCCCCCCTCCCTTTTATCTCCGAAACTACTAAGATAAAAATTCTGAAAAAAATATGGAAAATAGTTCCTTGCCTAAAGATTACAGGAAAACTTATAAGTATTCAAAAACACTTATGAAATTTAGATTATATACGGAACCCACACCACGCGAGTTGAACTCGCACTTGTCCGGTTTTTATCGTTTATTGATTTATCGTTAGGAATACTGCTGTCAAGTTTCGAATGAAATAGTCTAACTAATCTTGTTTCCCCATACAAACTTTGGACCCCCATTTCCAAATTAAAGGAACAATTTCAGAATGTTGTGCTCCGAGCCGGATTTGAAACGGTGACCACAGGCGTACGTGGCACGTCGCTACTAAGCAACTGAGTTATCGGATCAATCCGTCTAGGTCACCAAATCTTTCAATCTGTTCCTTCTTACAAAGCCGTATAGCGAAATCTACCTATAAAGAAGACTCTGGCTTCTTAACGACACCAACGTCTCAAATTAAAGATCCCAAAAAATCGGTTCAATTTCGTTGCTTGCTTAGTACAAAATTAATACTTTGTTATCCTGTATTTTTAGTTTACAAAATATTTGTTAGCATAACAAGCATATTTCTACATACATACATACATACATATAATCACGCCTCTTTCCCAGAGGGGTAGGCTGAGATCACGGATCTCCATTTGCTACGATCCTGACAAACCACTTTCGCTTCACTCACCTTCATAACATTTCTCATACATGCTCGTCGGTTTACGGTACTTTTGACCTGGCCTTTTTGTAAGATCTCTCCAATTTGATCGGAGAAAGTTCGCCTAGGTCTTCCCCTTCTACTTTTTTTACATACACTCTCTTTGTTAATCTTCTTTCATCCATCCTCTCTACATGCCCAAACCACCTTAACATACCCTTCTCAATTTTCGTGACTATATCTCCATCCATTCCACACTTATTTCTAACGTAGTAAAAAACACCGAATGACTTCAGGGGCCATTTATAGAACTCAATATCTTTCTTTATCTCCTTGATTGCAGCAGTCTGAGTCGTCGGCAGCACGTGCGCTCTGAATGTTTATTGCATTGAGATTGCGGCATAACTTGTCCTAGTTATAATAAGGGATGAGAACGTCTTAAGGGATTCCTACTAATCAGAATATAGAGGTCCCCTCCCAATGGAATCTGGCTGAGTCAAACTCTAAACACGATCTATATCTTGCATGGCAGCAATTTGTGTTATGAACTATAACAACGTTTTACAAAGTTAAACGATTGGCAGGGTTGTGCTTATAGGGGTTTACGTTAACCGGGTCAGTTTGAAGTTTCACAAAGGTTTTCCATTATGCAACGATACTTGAACGGGAAATTGTTTAAAACTTGGAAGGGGATTAGTTATGAAATATTGTGGGCTTAGCTGTGCTCCCAAGAATTCGATGGTTTTTTGTGGGGTACAACTCAACTGATTTGTTCTATTAGGATCATGTGGTCATATCAGTACAATTTTACGTTTTAAGGCCATAAATTGTACGGTAATGACAGCTGTCATTGGGATCAAGATTCGATGTGATACGTTTTTAGGGTTACGTAGCCAAAATGGCAAAAACGGAACCCTTATAGTTTCGTCATGTCCGTCTGTCCGTCTGTCCGTCTGTCCGTATGTCACAGGCATTTTACTCGAAAACTATAAGGTGTATTTGAATAAAATTTTGAGGATAGGTGTATTTTGTTAGCCGCTACATAGTTTTGTAATTAAAATGACAAAAAAAATTTTTTTAGGGGTGCTCTCCATACATAAAACTAAAAGTCAAAAAAAATTTTTTCATTGTGACCCCCCGTGTGGCACATCAATCGATAGGCCTTTCAAAATAAATATAAGGTTTCTTAGCATTTTTTTTGATTAAGTGAATAGGGTCGGAGATAATCGCCCCGAAAGTCACTAAAATCCTCTAATTTTTGAACGGTGTATTTTAAAAATATGAAAAAATTCATGGACATAGGGCTTATTAATTTCATTCACCGAAAATTGTTTTGAACAAGATCGGTTCAAAGGTTTTCAAGATATTGCTGAAAAACTGCCTTCCTCAAAGAAAAGGACGTAAGTGCCGTAAAATTTCTGTGACGATACGACCTTTTTAATAGGCACGGAACCCTTCGTTTTGCGTGGTCCGACACGCACTTTGCCGGTTTTTTATAATAAACTTAAAGCATATGCGTGACCTTCTCCAAACATAAGCCTAATAACGCCTTTTGTACTCTTTAGAGTCGCTGGATGTGGGTGGCGCTGGACCGGTCATTGTGGCACTCTTTGGGGGAGGCCTGATGATGATGATGATTGTCTACTAGCTGCCCGTGCAGCTCATGATGAATATATAAAATATGACATATGTCTGCCCTGGGGCCTAGAAGTTGGTTCCCATATTATCACGTATCACTGTGGATAAGATATCCGTCATGTTATGACAAGTTGTCGAGTGCGAAACTGACTTATGTTATATAGCACCACTGCCACGTGCTCTGACTCTGCTCAATACGCTCCTGGCATCGGTGCCTGTATGTGACCTGGCCCCTATTTCACCAACTCGACAATTGTCGCCTGACAATGACAATTCGACTTACATGGTTGCGTCGACAGGTTAAGGTGGTTGCTGGACAGCTTATTGACCCAGAAATGTACGTAGAATTGTCATTGTCAAGATGGATTGTGAATAGGGCCCTGTTTGCGTGGCGATGGGTAGCCGTGTGCCGGGAATGTTGGAAATTTTGTAAGGCGATGAATGATAGGCCGTCCACTGTACACGCATAAAATTCCCCTGTTTGTGTTCCCAATATTGTTAAATTAGGGTGTTCCCATTTGTAAGTTGTAATGTTGTAGTGTACCTACAAATTTCAGTAATCTGGTTTCTTGGCGTATTGGTTTGCTTCAATGGGGTCGTTCTTCTTTTCGACCGACAATAGCCTGTCCTTCGTCTTACTACGGCATCTCATTTGAGTAATGATTTTACGGTTTTATAATGTTCGAAAATGAACGTCCATATTATTTTATTAATTAGTATTAATTTAATATTTTAGTTTCTCTAACTAGCATTTTTTTTAAACGTATTTTTATCGTAGAAGTCCGTGACAGAGTGGTAAACCAAAATGTAGTCCCCACTGAAAGAGTCCACCTTGTCACATATTTTTTTTTTAAACTAACCGTAAACAAATATGTATATTGGCCGGAAAGGAAACTTTAATTAGTGTTAATGAAGAAACCAATGCATTTTTTTTAATCGCACTTTTTAATCACAATTTTGGATAGTTCAAAAACCAAAAAAAAAGGAAAACCTCGGTTCATTGTCGGTAAAAAAGAAGAACGACCCAATGCCGTGTAAACAAATTAAATAAAAAATAAACATGTTAAACCGGTTGCAGGTCCATTTACGTACTGGTGAAATAAACATTATTTTCAAATAATTGGTTCCACAGACTTCTTACATAGAAAATGCTATAATCTCACAGACTTTTCCTCTTCATAGAGTAAGTAAATATAGAAAACATAATGATATAAACGTCACATAACAGGCTCCGGATTAAAACGCAGCGTGTGTCGCGGCTTGCAAAAACCTTTGTTCCTTTCCAACACACAAAGATGTAAACGACACGAAGACGCGACACTAATAAGCCCCTTCTTGCAAATAACCTAGCTTTGTTGTGCAAAAGAGATAGGAAAAAGTACCCGACTCGTAAAGGAAAATCAAGCAAATTGCTCCCTGAATTTTCACAAGGATTAATGGAGACAGATACAAATATCTGTCATTGGTTCGATATTATTATATAGGGTTTTGTTTGATGTTTGATTGTTTTTAGGGTTCCGTACCTCAAAAGGAAAAAAAACGGAACCCTTATAGGATCACTCGTGCGTCTGTCTGTCCGTCTGTCACAGCCAATTTGCTCCGAAACCACTGGACCGATTGAGTTGAAATTTGGTAAACATTATGTAAATTGGTGACCCAAAGATGGACGCGTAAAGTAAATTAATGAATTCTGAACAATGGGGGCACTTTTGGGGGGTAAACAAGAAAAAAAAAAAGTTTAGCAAACTGATGTATTGTGTGACTTATGAAAGGGGTTGTTGTAAGCATTTCAGATATTTTTTTTATAATATTAGCAAAAACAGATTTGAAGTAATTTAGGGCATACCTACACATCGTTACGTTTTTTTGCTCTCCTGTAAAATTTGCCAAAAGTGAGTAAGTAACTTGTTTTCTATATTCAGCCGAGGTCTACTTAGTGGTATAGCAAAATGAACTCTATTTAAAACTTTAAAGAATTCATATAATAATAATTGATAAGTCGATCGGGTGGATGGTTGGACAGGCCCCCCACCTCTGGCTTGCCTTAACCGGCCGTCCAGAGTGGAGTCGCAAGAGCTGTTGCTCGAGGGTAGATGTGAACACCTAAGTTGCGAGTTGGCTATATGTTTAAAGTCCAGTGCCACCTCTCTACCCCCACAGCTCTCTGACCGGTGTTGCCCTCAGGCCATTCTTTAATGTCGCTATTTATAGGGGCCCATCTAGCAGTTGGCGAGTCACCGTCTGCCAGAGATAAAAAGTGAAACAGTTTTATTAGGCAGGCGTCCTATGTTTCACCAATAGCCCAACCACTAGTCCATCATTTTCACCCAATAACCCGTTTTATTCAGATTCCATCAACCAGTAATTGTCCCTATGCACTCCAGCGGGTGCTCTCTCTGTGCGCGTCCCATGACACAAGCAGGGACAGCATCCGCTCGGTGCACTCCTTGCATTCCGGGTGGCGCTGGACCGGTCAATTTGGCACTCTTTAGGGGAGGCCTATGTCCAGCAGTGGACGTCTTTCGGCTGATATGATGATGATGATGATGATATTCTTATATAAATAGTTACACTATGTTGCACATAAAGCCACTATTTTAAAACCTGGAAAGTTTAGGCAATAGTTTCCGGGTTCCTTAAGTTTTGATAGAACAAATTGATATTATTATCTACAATTTTATTCCTTAACTACACTTATTCATCTAAACTTCATATGACAGTTTAAATATAATGTAAATGCGACAGATTATAGTGGTGTTCAGCCCTTTATAAATGATGCCCGCACGAACACATTATTTATTTCAATATCTAAGCAACGAACGCCGCACTTGAAATAACAACTTCTACAATAGACAATCTCTCATTAATTAAACCCTAATTGGCTACTTTCCTGGGTAAAAATAATGTTGACGACCGCTTTAGCCTAGTTGGTAGTGACCCTGCCTACGAAGCAAGAGGTCCTGGGTTCGAATCCCGGTACGGGCATTTATTTGTGTGATGAGCACGAATATTTGTTCCCGAGTCATGGATGTTTTCTATGTATTTAAGTATGTATTTATCTATATAAGTATGTTTATCGTCGTCTAGTACCCATAGTACAAGCTTTGCTTAGTTTGGGACTAGGTCGATTTGTGTAAGATTGTCCGCAAATATTTATTTATTTATTTATTTTATTTATTTAATATAGTTTTATTTAGTCCGTCAGTTAGATTATCAAAAAATATTGAACACGTATTTTAATACAGCCCTTTAAAGTTTCGCGCGACGTCACATTATGCTAAAAAGTGTACCATAATGTGATGTCACGCGGAACTTTAACGGGCTATATCTTCATCATTTTTGCTTTAATTGACAAACAAAAAAATACGTATCCAAAATTTTTTGATCATCTAACTGAAGGACTAAATATCATTTTTTAGGAAAGTAGCCAATTCATTCAGTGAATAAACTGACAAATTGTAAGGCATTGTGTGTACCGCTGGTCGTTCGAAGATGTTAGCTAAAGAAGAGCGGATGTGGGACAATTTACGAGAGAATCCCTGGGCGTCGGCTCGTTAATGCCGAGCCAGATAACCGGGAACAGTCGATTTATTGCTTTAATCAAACCAGGAACGTATGCCGGCAAAAACTACCCACTTTGCCAACTATTGTATGTATTATTAAGCGCAATTGGTACTGGCGCGTGGCTCGGATTCAAAATCGTAGTTTATTGGATCATTTTAACGAATACGCGGCAATATTTGGGCAAACTTATCTACAGAATAATTTTTAACCCCCGACGGAAAGAGAGGGGTGTTATAAGTTTAACGTGTCTGTGTATCTGTCTGTGGTAAGCTCCCAAACAGATGGACCGATTTCAATGCGGTTTTTTTGTATCGTAGATAATTTTAACCCGCGTGGTCTTAGCCATGTATCATCAAAATCGGTTCAGCCGTTTTTGAGATCGGGGGTTTTTCAACTTTTCTAAGTTGTAGTGAAATTAAACACTGTATACATTCATTATTGAGATTTTGTAATTTATACTTCATTACATTAATTTTAAAGGTTAGATAAATATTACAATTTATTATAAAGGATACAAGTTGTTATTAATTGAGTGTACTTACCTAAGGATAAAATAAGCTGAAAACTAAACGAAAAATTTAAAACTAATTACAAAAAAAAAAAGACCGTCTAAAAGTTCCGCCTGCGGCATGGACCCCATGACGCTGGCGGCATTTCCCCTTTGGACCGCGAGAGCAATCCTTTGGGAAAAGTACGCGCCAGCTCTGGGGTCCCCTGAGGCGTGGACCAGCCGCGACGACAGGGCTCTCATGAAGGCCTTCATGTCGGCCGACCAGGGTCCCATTGTTTCAACTGCAAGCGCCGCAAACTCGTAGTTCTGAACTAGAGTAGAGTATTTGCGGCGCTTAAGTAATTGGGCCTGATCAGCCGCAGCGCCGGCCTGAGACCGTGTTGCCTGTATGTGGGACAGTGCGAACGTATCGACGCACGTCGCGTCCCACACCAGGGCCCTACCGAGTTTCCACGGTACCAAAGTTACTCCGTCCGGGCGCTTGCCATCGTCTCTCGTCATACCAGGAGGTTCTAATGACGAAGGTATGGAGGGTAGTTGTATTTATTTACTCAAACTTTTGTGTACCAAAAAACAAGAGAACAATTGGTGGATTTGATGCCTTTAGGCATTCTCCACCAGTCAATCATTGAGTGAAACAGAAACTTTAGTGGTGCAGGATCCTAAATGCTGAGACTCAAAAGGAACACAAATCCTACTAATATAAATGCGAAAGTTTTGGATACTTGTTACTCAATCACGCATAAACAGCTCTACCGATCTGGATGAAGTTTTGCACGAAGATAGTTTATAGCCTGGATAAAAATATGGGATAGTTTTCATCCCGGGTCCACACAGATGAAGTCGTGGGCAGAAGCTAGTAATTAATAATGACGGGCCCTTTGCTGCCCCTTGACCCCGCAGGGATTGGGAACATGCCATTTGGCACCTTGTATCGTCCACATTGTTGTGACATCAGGGGCAGCGTCTAAATTTTTTTCCGTCGCAATTTCGCCGCGCTGGGGTGGGTAGGGACTTGGGGGTCGCTCGCCTAAACAGCATGTTAAGACATGATGATTAAGCTTCGCGTTCACTATGACGAGGTTCAGTGTGGGGCTGGAATAATAACATTGCTGCTATTTCATGGAGAAATGAAGGTAAAAGGATCTTGCCCCGCATCCATAATAGTACGTTCGTATTTGTACCAATACAAAACCCTTTGTGTCCATCCAAACCTAGTGTATTTTGCGGACAATAAACTACGCTTCCATTACACCGAGTCTTTTTTAGGGTTCTGTACCCAACGGGTAAAAACGGGACCCTATTACTAAGACTTCGCTGTCCGTCCGTCCGTCCGTCCGTCCGTCTATCTGTCACCAGGCTGTATCTCAAGAACCGTGATAGCTAGAGAGTTGAAATTTTCATAGATTTTGTTGCTGCTATAACAACAAATACTAAAAAACCGGCCAAGTGCGAGTCGGAGTGGGGCTCCCATACAACAGACATGATTTTTTTGCCGTTTTTATAGATCATGGTACGGAACCCTTCGTGCGCGAGTCCGATTCGCACTTGGCCGGTTTTTTTAATTATACAGGGAATACGGATATTTGAAATTAATTACGTTATTTTGAGGTTATCTTTTTGTTTACAAACAATTTTGACATGTCAAATGATATTACCAACCTGCTTAGTTACAATACAACTTAAAGTAAAACCCACGCGGATAAATAATATGCCATTCAATAATGTATGCATCCATCAATAAGCAGTATAATGGCGTGTTAAACAATAGTTATTTGTTCAACAAGAGAGCAAAGTAGATTTTTGCTGCGAGTGTTGATGTTGAGTCCCGAGCAAGCGAAAGATTCTATACCTAGTTGAATCACGAGCGTAGCGAGTGATTCAAAATTAGAATCTTGAGCGTAGCGAGGGACTCAAAGACACGAGATGCAAATATCTTTGCTCTCGTGTGATACATACAACTTTTCACCTCAGCGGCGAGAACATATAACACAAAGGAATAAAACGCCACATAGAAGCAATTAAATCATTTGTAAAAAAACCGGCCAAGTGCGAGTCGGACTCGCGGGAAGGACCCTGTAGGTTCTGATTCCCTGGCGAGTTTCGAAAATTTGCGGCATAAACGGCTGTATCTTTTGATTGCGTTGGCTTAGAAGTTTGATTTTTTCACAGCTCCAAGGGACAGTAGACCTGAGTATTTGATATACATTTTAGCTTGATACCTCCACGCATTCATGAGAAAAAAAGTCTTGACAGACGGACGAACAACAAAGTGATCCTATAAGGGTTCCGTTTTTTCCTTTCTAGGTACGGAACCCTAAAAACAAACAACAAATACATATGAAATAACAAACATTAACTACAATTACTCTCTCCCATAACATTAATTGTACATGACATTAAGAAAAAACTAAGTCCGTTTCCTTTTGTTTATGCATTTTGCTGATACTTGTCCAATTTCTAAGATGAACTTACTTAGAAAACACAATTCAGCCCTCTTTGACGGTATCTCTCAACTCTTGAGGAGTTAAAACATCGGCTTCGTCACTTGATTCACTCATTTTTAGTACAGTTTTTATTGTTTGTTTGAGTTATGTTTTATCTCCAAGAAAACGTAATAAAGTTCAATCGCGCTAACTTTTTAAAGAATATAAAGTGCGTTCTGAAACTGGATATAAACTTTATATTCATTCACCATATCAAAAAACTAAAGACTTATAATTATAAATGTTCGCGATAAATATCGCATTTCTTCATTGTATTTTAAGAATAATGTAATACTATTATGATTAAAATAATATTAGATTTAATGTGGGTTTCATATTTTTATACGAGTTTAACACGACTCGAATTTTATTTTCTTTCGGAACGAGTTTTTCGTTCCCGCTTTTTGGGGGTCTACTAAGAAGGTTTCGAAGTCGAAAGACGAATCGACAAATTTTATCTCTCTCTTTTTTTGTAACGGAGTGAAAGTGACAGAGATAATGAAGTTTAAATGTTCGAAGTTTGTATTACACCCCGCAGTATGAAAAGATGACTTGCGACTAACCTACGATATGAAAAATTAAAAAGTTAGTTTTCTTCACGCTCGCAGCAAAATTGCATTTTCCTCACTGGTTTCAAGCAGCAAAACTGCCATGTTCGAGCCGCTGAGGTGAAAAATGTATTTCTGTTATACAGATTGGATGCATTTGAAGGTACTTGACGTTTCTGTGTATAAAGCTACAGAAATGCTACCTGAATAACTGCTGCATGATACATGCAAGCAGAAATAAAATAATAATTTACTTGAGTTTTTAAATAGAATAGAATAGAATAGAAAAATATTTATTTGGTGTGATAAAGAAATTACACAAGTGTAAAGTTACATCTGAAATGCACCAAAATGGATGCCACTCAGCATATGCCAGCAGCAATATATGCTAAAGGCGCTGGTTTTCAGGGCACCCAGAGAGAGAGATACAGAACTTAAAATATGGCTTATAATTATAACTTATACATAAGAAAACTTAATTAATGAGAAGGAGAGGTCGCTGGTCAATGAATTAATTCAGAGCTAAGTGTTTACAAATAAGGTCAAAGGTAAGTGATGATGAATGATGAAGGTAAGTGATGAAAATTGTTTAGGTGCATACCCGCATCCAGCGGACTCCCGCGACCTCACGCCAGGCCATCAGTCCACTTTGTGCCGGTCCTTGGTCACCTCTTGAGAACCTTTCCGCCCAACGGTCATCGGTTCTGCGCGAAATGAGCCCCACCCACTGCCACTTAAATTTAACGATTCGGAGGGCTATATCGGTTACCTTAGTTTTGCAGGGGATAACCTCATTTCTGGTGCGATCACGCAGAGAAACTCCCAGCATAGCCCTCTCCATTCCCTTGGGTACTTTGAGCCTTCTTTAAACTTTTTTAATTTGTATCTTATTTCCTTTTTGAGCTTGAGGAACAACTTAACTTGCCCTCGGCTCCATAGTTCATTGACATAGTTCGAGGTAATTTTATCAACTGCAAATAAGTTTACAATTTTATTGTTTTTTTTGTGATGTACCTAATATACTATTGTAAGGAGAACCGGTCGTTCATCGTCTATACACAGCTAGTTAGCTATAGATCTTGAGCGCGCATAGCGCACAACCACCACTCTTGGACACTGACTTCGTGGCGCTTGTGGCGAGTGGACGTCTCCTGAATCTCTTTCTGTCGAAGGGTCGCGTGAGCCATATCTTTTGTTTTAGTGATTAGCAATTAGCAAATCGGCAATCGTAATTTATAAGTTTCTAAATTGCTTTAAAGTGTATTTTCGGCTTCCACAATTGTAATCATCGCATTAGTTTAAAATAAAACGGTTTTCTTGGTTTAACTTATTTTTATTCAATGCACTTTCATCTTTTTTCCTAATACTATTTAATATACTATTGTACTCGTATGGTCTTGTGCAGCAGTGGGATGTTTATAGGCTGATGATGATGAAGATGATGTGAGTATCAAAGTATACGGCAAGATTTTATTAAATTTTTGACGTTATCACGTCTTCTAAATCGATGAACGCCGGCTGCACGCACGAAAAAGTGTGACTCATTGTCCCGTTCCGTTGACTGACAGCATATCAAACCGAAACCGCTGGCTCTATAGATTCCAAATTTGGCACGTAGGTTCCTTATAAGGTCTAGGTGTGCACTAAGAAATTATTTTTCAACATTCACCCTCTAACGGGTTGAAATGGGGGTCCAAAGTTTGTATGGGGAAACAAGATTAGATCGAGTATTCTTAACGATAAATGAGTAAATACGTCTTATGCAATTTTTCATCAATGTTTTCTATAACGTTATCACGTAAAATTATCGTCCGTTAACCGACTTTACAGACAACCATTTTTTAACAGCTTCAAGAAACTGCACGTTCAAGGATTTGGTTATTAATTTCAACTGTATACCTTCACGCATTACTGAGAAAAAGGGTCTTGACACGCAGCCGGAAATAAAGTGATCCCTAACAAAAAAATCAAAGCAAAAAGCTTTTGAATCCATTTGCTATTTCAGCTGCATTGAATCAACCGTAACCATTTAAGCTTAGGTTGAAAAACTTCCCATAGAATGTGAAACATCAGTTCATTACCGAGCATTCACGCCGCGTCAGCCGCGGAACGCCGACTTGGCAATTCATTTTACATCTGACTTAAATTTCACCTCCATTTTGCACACATTCTAAAATATATTTCGTTAGTTTAAACAAATCGTTAAAATTTTAAAACGTAAGCTCTCGTCCTGGTTCGTATTAAATAAGTCAAATGAACTGATTAACGTTTAAAATACGGCAGCAATGATATATATTGTGTATTTAGCTACAGATTTCTTATTAAATACAGTTACTTTGTTCGTTTATACAACGTAACCCCTCGCGCAGCATTTTTCAGTTGCAAGTATATAAAAATAACACGTCTTATTATAATCCCATAACAAGAATGTGTCGATTATATAATGAAATGACACAGTTGCGATGCATTCTTCTCTGGATATATTTTAATGACTAGATTAGAAAAATATTTTACGATACTCAATAATCTCACATAATATATTAATCAAATTGTTTCACTGTCATCCCATCATATTAAATATTTAAGTTGTTTAACAACCATCGACTAAAATTATACGGCCATCCTCTAAAAATATATTTTATGTAAAATAACTCTTTCTGTGCACACATATTTTGAGTTATAGTCCTGATCCGAACATTATTGCATAAGTTGTATTATTTCATAGACTTTAACTTGTTTTGTGAGCCTAATTAAATAAATAAAAAATCGAATGTAGCCCTAGGCAGGACTCAAACTTGCGCGTTAAGCATTCCGGGGCACGATCTTACCTCTAGCTTGACCACCGGAATCACAATGCATGACGACAAATTTTCACTCCGTATTTGCTTGCGCTAATAGTAACTATTGCACATTGCCAGAACCGATCGCCGTTGGGGCGGAAAGGTTCTCGAGTGGCGACCACGTATTGGAAGGCGGGGCGTGGGTAGGCCCCCCACAAGGTGAACTGATGACCTGGTAAAGGTCGCGGGAGTCCGCTGGATGCGGGTGGCGCACGACCGGTCACTTTGGCACGGACGCCTATGTCCAGCAGTGGACGTCTTTCGGCTGATATGATGATGATGATGATGATTATAGTAACTATTATTATTTATACAAATTATTTGGTATCTCTTTGCAAGTCTCATGTTCACATTTCTGCTTAATGGGAACGTCAGAAGTTTTTAGAAATCACTATTAAGTATATCGATGCACTTGATGACTCGCATTCCCGGCCTCCGGTTTTATTTTTGAAAATATTCCTAGCTAGTAAAAATAATTTATCATCATCATCATATTATTATCTATACGGCATTAATAATGTTAAAATGAGAAATTGATCGCTCACACAACAGCAATAGCAGTTTCGACATCACTATTATAATTCATGCAATTTATACCTATTCCAATTTGCACCTTATTTACAAATATAGGCATAATAAATATTCTTACCTACATATAATAATGTACAAAATACGATTCAGGGTTGATTATATAGATAGTTAGATCACACCGACGTTTGTCCGACGTGGAAACAATAAACACCTATACATCTCCAGAAGTAGGTACTTTTAAAGTAGTTACCTAGTTATTGCAAAGATAATACAAATCAAGTCTCTGATGATTTTCATCAGTCTATGCCAACATCCATAGAACACCGGTTCTTGTCTAATCATCAAGGTTTGTGTTCAAATTGTAAGAATTTTCTAATTAATCTCGCAAGAGTCGATTCGTACTATGGATTAACCCATCACTAATAATTCCCGCGTTTATCTCCGATGTTTACAAAGCGAAAAATATGGATGTTTATGTCGCATACCTAAACATATCAGCCGAAAGACGTCCACTGCTGGACATAGGCCTCCCCCAAAGAATGCCAAATTACCGATCCTGCGCCACCCGCATCCAGCGGACTCCCGCGACCTTTACCAGGTCATCAGTCCACCTTATGGGGGGCCTACCCGCGCCGCGCCTTTCGGTACGTAGTCGCCACTCGATGTCGCATCCTACTACCACATATTTTGACTCTTGTAAGGATCAAAACCTTAAGAGTAGAAGATATTATTATTATAAGTTCTGGAGATGATTTTGTACGAAACTCTCGGTGCACGAGTTCCTAGCACTTGACCGGTTTTTATTCATAGCAACGTTAACCGTAATTTAGCAGTAACAACAATAAAAGAAAGTTTTTATTTACTCACAGGTCCGTTTTGATCCCTTCGATACGTGATCTAATCAAGAGAGGCCCCTCAATGTAGTTAATTAGGCAAATACAAAGTTTCCAAACGCTCCCAGCTCAACCCGTTCCTGCGAATTTGGTTGTTTTCAATCCGAATCAATTGTCAAATTAAAGGACTAATATTCTTGACGTTTGTTTGTTACTTTCTGTGAGCGACAGTCCAAAAGATCGCCTCATATTGCATATGAGAGTGTAGTAACGATGTTAAGTTGTGGTAAAGTGAGCCCTATGGCCACAAATATCTAAGAGAAATAAATGAGTTATGAAACATATGTCTTTTAATAACCTGGTTAGGTAGGTAGGGCACCCATTGTATTATGTAAACGGCAATACACCTTAGTATGAGCCATAGTTAACTATCAAGAAAAGATAGAAATGGCTTCACCATAGTGCAAGGCACAAATAACAATTAATTCCAGTAAAGTCACTCCGAGGAGAGACGCCCTAATTTGAGGGAGAGACCTCAAAAAGAGGCAGTAAAATGTAGAAGCATCGAGACAGTATCTGGACCAAGTCCACTAAGGCGCCACTAAGGCAGCACGCTCATAATGTGAACTGTACTCGAATCAAATATAACTTGTACCTAAATGGTAAAAATATTAATTAATTGTTATTTAATTAGAATCAGTACATAGCTAGGGGCCATGTATCCAAATATCATGTGCCTAAGTACATAAACACCGGAGATATAGAGAAAATTGTAACGCCATTTCCCAAGCGACTATATCTCGGTACATTACCGTAAAGACGCCCTAGAGGCCAAGAGCGAGACGGATCTCCTGATTGGTCAATAATCTTCATACTAATTTCGATAATGTAAATTCATTCGCGCAATCGCGATTATGGAAATTCGCGCTCTGGGCCATAGCGGCATAACCGTACGGGGTACGGCGAAGGTCAAAGTACCAAATTAGAGGTCATGAAAATACCTAACTATTTGAATTAAGTGTCTGAGTGTGGGAACTCATGTCAAATAGTTATAAGACGTAATTACCCGTTTGAATTGTAAAGTTAACAAGTAATTAAGGGTAATTAACTCCTATTTTGTAGTTATGTTCCGAATGTTTACGGACGCTATTTTTATATGTACTAGGAGTGTTCTTGTGTTTTTATGTACCATTATTTTATCTAATAAGATTAATCCTGTTGGAAGAGAGGTTAATTAGATAGCCGAATTAGGCAAAAAAGGCGCGGCCTTGTTTTTAAGTAATGCGTAATTGTCATTAATTGGCTTAGAAAAGCAAAATGAACCTGGTCAGGCAGCCCACTAGCTGCGGGTTTGAAACCGTATATAAGCCGGCCAGGATTCAGTGCAAATTTGTGTTCGCTCGACCCAAGTTTCTCCAAGTGTTTTAAATCTACAAGTATCCAGTTCTACAAGTTCCAGTTCTACAAGTTCCAGTTTTACAAGTTCCAGTCAGTTTATTTTCAAGTGTTTTTCAAGTTTAAATTCAGTTTTTTCTCAGTCTTAACTTCATTCTTCGCCTTTGCAAGTCCGCCCACACAAATCGACCATTATAACAGACGTGTATCTGTTGGTCGCTCGGGTCCTTCGATCCGGATTATATGTGTCTGGAGGTCGTTGACCAGCAAGGACAGCGTGTAATCCGGTTGTTCGGCGCGTTCGTCGTTGACAACGTTAGCCAATTTTTAGGTTTGTCTGGGGGTCGTTGACCAAGGACAAGTGTGTAATGGGGGCACACAAATGGACGTCGCAGGCCGCCGGCCGCGAGTCCACGGGGCATAAGGCCCGAAGGGGGAAGCACCCGAGGCGAGGGCGCCTAGAGGCCGCAAGCGGTTGCAGCGCCCCATCATCAGGACTGCACAGGGCAGTCCTAGTCGAGTGCAGCAGCAACAGCGCGGAGGTGAAGATCGACAGGAGCAGCTTCAGATCCCTCAACATCTTCGGGGCCCACTGCCGGGCCCCGACTCCAGAGCGGACACCACCGAGGGATCTGGAGAGCAGCACGGCGGAGCAATTGGGGCGGGAAATCGCCGCCATTTCCCGAGAAAGGGAAGAGATGGAGCAAATGATGGACGAGATGAAGAAAAGGTGGAACGAGAGACTGTTCGAGATAAAGACGAGACTGCGCCAGGGCATCTCAGAGGTAACAAGACAGGAAGAGTTGCTGGATCCAAGAGGACCGAGACCAGCAGACGCACCGCGCATCCCGTTCGAGGGGCCGGTGCCCACTTTTAACGCGACACACGCAGCGGCAGCGTGGGGGTCGCGAAGCGAGGAGAGCTCCGCCGTGCCAACCGCCATCGCCACAGCAGATGAAACCGGAGGCGACCACGCCGCAGCCGCCTCCAGTATCTTGACCCCCGGACCAGTGGGGTCAATCGATACCACAGCGCGCAACAGCGCCGCACTCGCCACGCCCGCTGGGGTGGCCCCGACGGCGACGAGTAAGAAATCGGCGTGGGCAGCATGGCGCAAGAGTCGCATGCAGCACCCGCCGACTCCGCCGTCCAGCAAGCTGCGACCAGCAGCCACAAGGACCGTAATAGCACGGCCCTCCACCGCCTTGATCGAAGCCGCCTGCAAGAAGGCGAGAGAGAAAAAGAAGGAGAACCTATCGCTCAAGATATCGATACCGATCAAGGTGGTGGACCAAGATCGGGAAAACGTTTACATCCGGCCCGTCCGATACTTGGAGACGCAGGAGACGTCTCCACACAGGACGGGGAGCTGGTGGCTATGAAAAGCCAAAGTGAAATAAAAATAGTTTAAAGACAGTGAGTGAACAAGATAGTGAAAGTGAGTACAACAGTGCCGAAATAAAAGACATTAAGTGGTAAGTACTGTCGCTCAACCCTTGCACCAATGGTATGAGTCTGCGACTCATACCGGGCGGGGTATTGTGAGCGACAGTCCAAAAGATCGCCTCATATTGCATATGAGAGTGTAGTAACGATGTTAAGTTGTGGTAAAGTGAGCCCTATGGCCACAAATATCTAAGAGAAATAAATGAGTTATGAAACATATGTCTTTTAATAACCTGGTTAGGTAGGTAGGGCACCCATTGTATTATGTAAACGGCAATACACCTTAGTATGAGCCATAGTTAACTATCAAGAAAAGATAGAAATGGCTTCACCATAGTGCAAGGCACAAATAACAATTAATTCCAGTAAAGTCACTCCGAGGAGAGACGCCCTAATTTGAGGGAGAGACCTCAAAAAGAGGCAGTAAAATGTAGAAGCATCGAGACAGTATCTGGACCAAGTCCACTAAGGCGCCACTAAGGCAGCACGCTCATAATGTGAACTGTACTCGAATCAAATATAACTTGTACCTAAATGGTAAAAATATTAATTAATTGTTATTTAATTAGAATCAGTACATAGCTAGGGGCCATGTATCCAAATATCATGTGCCTAAGTACATAAACACCGGAGATATAGAGAAAATTGTAACGCCATTTCCCAAGCGACTATATCTCGGTACATTACCGTAAAGACGCCCTAGAGGCCAAGAGCGAGACGGATCTCCTGATTGGTCAATAATCTTCATACTAATTTCGATAATGTAAATTCATTCGCGCAATCGCGATTATGGAAATTCGCGCTCTGGGCCATAGCGGCATAACCGTACGGGGTACGGCGAAGGTCAAAGTACCAAATTAGAGGTCATGAAAATACCTAACTATTTGAATTAAGTGTCTGAGTGTGGGAACTCATGTCAAATAGTTATAAGACGTAATTACCCGTTTGAATTGTAAAGTTAACAAGTAATTAAGGGTAATTAACTCCTATTTTGTAGTTATGTTCCGAATGTTTACGGACGCTATTTTTATATGTACTAGGAGTGTTCTTGTGTTTTTATGTACCATTATTTTATCTAATAAGATTAATCCTGTTGGAAGAGAGGTTAATTAGATAGCCGAATTAGGCAAAAAAGGCGCGGCCTTGTTTTTAAGTAATGCGTAATTGTCATTAATTGGCTTAGAAAAGCAAAATGAACCTGGTCAGGCAGCCCACTAGCTGCGGGTTTGAAACCGTATATAAGCCGGCCAGGATTCAGTGCAAATTTGTGTTCGCTCAGCCCCACAAGTGGGAGCTCCTAGTAATAAGAGGAAAGTAGGGAAATTGTGATAGGGAAAGTATTAATCAGTAGTTTGTGTCTCTCTCTCTTTTTAATTATACCATTCATTCAAGTTCAAAACAAGTATTATTTCATCTTCACCCCTTCCTTCAACAGTGCAGCTTAGTCTGCGGGATTAGTGCTCCCCTAGAGCACCTGCGCTATCGAAGCGTGTTCGGCCGTCTAGAAGCGCGCTGGTGCGGTTCACCCGCCGCGCCTTCTAGGTGCCCATTGTCAGGGGACTGTAGGGTCGCGAAGGTCGAGCTCTGACCTATCGCGCGTTGACCCCGTCGGCGCTACGCGTCGTGCACACTTTCGTATGAACGGATGTCCCGCTGTCCAGCTGTTCTCCTCCTAAGGTCACACTTCTCAAACGGACCTCGTTAAATTGTATGAGCAGGTTTGGTAATTATATTAAGTTATTGTTATTGATATTATGTCGATTCAGTTTTTGATAAATTTACATTTTTGTTTTTATTTAATAGACTTGCGAGTATACAGCTCACAACCACTAAGTTGTTAATTCATTGTTTAATTAAACTTGGATAAGTATTTACTGACGACGAAGATGAGGTATGGTTCGAGTGATGACGGAAACGTGGTCGCTTACTATGGGCCTCATAAGAAGGCTCAAAGTCACCCAAAGGGCAATGGAGAGGGCTATCCTGTGAGTATTTCTGTGTGATCGCATCAGAAATGAGGCTATTCGCAGCAGAACCAAGGTAGCCGGTATAGCCCTCCGAATCGCTAAACTTAAGTGGCAGTGGGCGGTTCCAGTTAGGCGGAAAGGTTCTCGAGTGGCGACCACGTACCGGAAGGCGCAGCGTGGATAGGTGGACTGATGACCTGGTAAAGGTCGCTGGAGTCCGCTGGATGCGGGCGGCGCAGGACCGGTCATTGTGGCACTCTTTGGGGGAGGCCTATGTCCAGCAATGGACGGCTTACGGCTGATATGATGATGATGATGTTGATGAAGTATTTCCTGAGAAAAGGGAGGTGAAAAATTGCTATGGTAAGCGAAAAGCGGGAGAGAGATTTGTAAGCCAGATCTTGCACTCTATCGTCATGTGAAACAGTGCGGGGGGTGTGTACTATGTGTCCGCGTGGGCTCGCCTTTCGGGCCAAAACATAATTGCACCGTAAATAACAATGCACACAACCGCATCTTTTTTGATGGAAACAACACGCAGGAAATATAAAGGTAGGGTGTTCAAAGGTAGGGTTTTAATGCAGTCAATCAAAAAAACCAGAAAATCAATATCATTTATTTCATGTAACAAGGACACAGTCATATTTACATAGAATAAAAATTAAAAGTTAAAGTTTTATTTAAAAATAGTAATTAATAGAATCTACCATCGTCAGTGGTGGGAGAATGCAGCCCCGCACAGTGTAGCAGGATAGCACAGTCAGGCTTATCCGCTATCATTCTAAGAATGCTATTGGGACTGTCCCGCACGCGGCGCACCAGGGATGCCGCGCGCCCGCGCATGGTCGCATAGAAACAGCTACAATACATTACAGCACTGCGTGTAACAACAGACCTTGGGTAATTTTATAAGTCTATACAGGCAACACCGTCAAAAGGCCAGTCGTTATTGGTTATGCTCGTCAGTGTAACTAGTTAAGATTTGTAAAATAGTTAGTTGTGAAATAGCCACTTGAATATATATTATTTTACATCTCTGTGTCTGTCATGATCAGGGAGCGAAACTATGGTGCCGATGGCAGACGTATGACGTCAAGCTACATTCAGAGTGTTTTTATCTAAATTATGGATATGGATATCTAGATTATGGAGGCGCGGCGTGGGTAGGCCCCCCACAAGGTGGACTGATGACCTGGTAAATTCGCGGGAGTCCGCTGGATGTGGGTGGCGCAGGACCGGTCAATTTGGAACTCTCTGGGGGAGGCCTATGTCCAGTAGTGGACGTCTTTCGGCTGATATGATGATGATGATGATGGATATTTGAATGTTACATGGAATACTAATTTAAATTTTTTGGATTTATTTTACTTAGACTAAAATTTTATTATTTTATACATTTTTAAATTTTGAACAATTATTTCTACAAATTATTTTTACAAATTATTTTTACAAATTATTTTTACAAATTATTTTTACAAATTATTTTTTACAAATTATTTTAATGGATATTTTAGAAAATGATTATTATTTTATTTTTTATACTTAAGCTTTTTAGGTTTTTAACTAGTCAAATTTATTTAAACATATTTTATATTTTAAATATTGGTTTATTGTAAAAAATCATTGTAACGTTTGCTATGCCCTAACGGGGTCCTGTACATTGCCTAGCTTTAAGTTGCATGTGTCAAGTGTACAAGGTTGCAAATAAATAAATTGAATTGAATTGAATTGGATACCTAATCAAATAACAACTTTTATATATGGGTCAATCAACTTTTCCTTGTTGTTATTCTGTCCCGGCAAGCCAAGTGACAACAGTGACACAGTTTCTTCTAAAAAAAAACTATAAATTGGGCTCTTATCATGGTAAGGAGTTGCCTCACCATGGAATGGGTTTATCAATATAACAAAAAAACGTGTTTAGTGGATTTAAGCCCCATAAAATCATAGTTTTAAAGAGTGACACAGGGGACGTAATCATGGCAACGAGCAACAAAAAATAGTTGATTTTATTATACAATTTTTATAAGTGGAAGATTTCCACGTCACCACGCTCTCAATGGCATCGTAAGGAGGGCTTTGATATCCGCCAACATCCCATGTGTTCTGGAGCCCCCGGGCCTCTGCCGCACCGATGGCAAAAGGCCAGACGGCTTAACTTTGGTGCCGTGGCAGAGGGGGAAATGTCTGCTGTGGGACGCCACGTGCGTCAATACTTTCGCCGCCTCGCACCTCGGCCGGACTGTGCAGTCAGCCGGTGCCGCTGCAGATTTTGCCGCGGCCAAAAAGCGGGAAAAATATTCGGCCCTGGGCGGTAATTATTATTTTGTACCTCTTGCTTTTGAGACGACTGGGTGCTGGGGGTCGGAGGCTATTACCTTCGTGAGGGAAGTGGGGCGTCGAATTGGGGAGAAGGTTCGTGACACCCGCGTAGGGTCGTACCTGGTGCAAAGGTTGTCCGTCGCCATTCAACGTGGAAACGCGGCGAGTGTGATGGGTTACCTTTGCGCCAGGGACGACTCGAGGGGGCCTGTATTTCTAGTTTAAGTTTGTTAATTTTTATGTTAAATTGTTATTTTATGACTTGTAAATGTACTATGATTTTACCAATAAAATAAATTTATACTGTAAAAAAAAAAAAATTATAACTAGCGAGAGGTTTGAGAATTATATTGCCCTGAAGAAAAACATCCTATATGCGACTTTGCGTCATAATGACGTCACCGGCAACATAGTTTCGCTCCGGTCATGATTCTAAATGACTTCGTTAGTGTGATGAACCCTGACGGTTGCCCCGTCTCTTTGATATTTGATTTAATATTTATTCATTTGATTGATATTAGATTTTGATTCAATGATAGTAGAGCACGGTTTCAGAGAAGTTTCCTCCCTCGAGCGCTACGGTTGTGGAATGCATTTTCCCGAGGGATTACGGTATAAGGTTCTTCCAAAAAGGAGTGCATACATTTTTAAAGGGTCGACAAGCCCATGTGATACCTCAGGAGCCAATCGTCCATAGGCTACGCTACGCCTACGCTGTTTAACTTAAAGTGCACTGTACACTTTTTTGCCACCCGCATGGTATTAAAACAACATACAGAAGATCTAAAATCAACGTCAGTCAGTCAAATAGAAGTCTGTTTTTCTTTAGCCGTCATCATATTCCTCTTAGAGTTATTCCCGGTTGTGACCTAAAGTAGGCCGGGGTCCGCTTTGACACCTAATTCCAAGATTTGGCATAGGCACTAGTTTTACGAAAGCGATCTGACCTTCCAACCCAGGGGGAAAACTAGACCTTATTGCGATTAGACCGGTTTCTTCACGATGTTTTCCTTCACCGAAAAGCTAACGGTAAACACTCCGTACATAAGTTCCGAAAAACTCATTGGTATGAGCCGGGATTCGAATCCACGACCGCCGCTTGACAGCCGCTTGTCTGAACCACTAGGCTACCTGTAGCTTTGTAGCCGTCACCATTTTCGTTTATTCGAACCATTATTATTATGGCTTGTATTTGTTTTATTCTACTACTAAAGAAGCGTACGATCTGCCTCATGGAAATCAGACATCGTAACATATGTATTCCGAATGAATCACAAGCCAGTTGCCGATCCTTTTTACCCGACTGCCAAAGGAGGGTATGTAAGTATGTATGTATGTATGTCTGTTTCTTTGTGGCCTCTTGTAGCCTAAACGGCTTGATGGATTTTGATGTATGAGGTGTCGTTGGATTCCTCTTAATCGTGGGAGTGACATAGGCCATAATATTTGTCAAAAAGCAGTCGGGTTTTTTGAAATTCTTTTGATTTCACTGTTTGATTTGAGGATTCGTTGTGTTGATAGGTACCTAGTCTAGAGACGAACGGTTTCACTCTCAACATCTCTTTGCGAGCTCTTGCGGCCTTACGTACTTGCCATCACCAACACAACATCACATACCTATAGAGCAAGTAGTGGTGTTATGCCTTGCATCACACGAGCCGAGTATAGTGGCCGAGACAGTGCTCTCGGCCGAGCAAAGTGGCGAGCGAGTCACTCGGACCTTTTTTTATTTACTCTCTCGCCACTTTGCTCGGCCGAGACAGTGCGAGGCCGAGCAAAGTGGCGAGCGAGTCACTCGGACCTTGTTTTATTTACTCTCTAGCCACTTTGCTCGGCGGAGACAGTGCGAGGCCGCGTAAAGTGGCGAGCGAGTCACTCGGACCTTGTTTTATTTACCCTCTCGCCACTTTGCTCGGCCGAGACAGTGCGAGGCCGAGCAAAGTGGCGAGCGAGTCACTCGGACCTTGTTTTATTTACCCTCTCGCCACTTTGCTCGGCCGAGACAGTGCTCTCGGCCGAGCAAAGTGGCGAGCGAGTCACTCGGACCTTGTTTTATTTACCCTCTCGCCACTTTGCTCGGCCGAGACAGTGCTCTCGGCCGAGCAAAGTGGCGAGCGAGTCACTCGGACCTTGTTTTATTTACTCGCTCGCCACTTTGCTCGGCCGAGAGCACTGTCTCGGCCGCTATACTCGGCACGTGTGGCCAAACCATTATTATGGTGGTGTAGTTAGTGGTTGCATAGCCATAGGAGACGTTGTCTCTCCTATAGTTTGACTAGTTATTGTAATTTAATTTTTTGACTTATATCACAATTTTTTTGTTTTTTGATCTAGAAATTTTAATCAATATTGTATTAATATACAAGTCAATACAAAAACAAATCATGTCAGCAATATAATAACAATAAACTCTAACTTAAGACTAGTCATAAAGTCCCCCTCGAGTCGTCCCTGGCGCAAAGGTACCCATCACACTCGCCGCGTTACCACGTTGAATAGCGACGGACAACCTTTTATTTTTATTTATTTATTTATTTATTATTAGGCTCACACAACAAATTACAGTCATACATACAGTAGCATAAGAAGCTTAGTGTCTAGATCTGGACTATAATTCTAAACAGTGTGTGCACAAAAAGATTCTTAACTTAAAGACAAACTATTCACTAGATGGAATTACATACCTATTGTGCATAAAATAATACATTCAATAATTAACATGACATTTACCTGTATATAGCGTTAAATATGTATCTAATAATATTCATCTAACTCTAACTTAAAACTTAAATAACTAATTACCCAATTTGAATGCATCTTTAACTTTATTTTTGAACGTGGGTAGGGTGTGTTTAAAGATGTCCAAAGAAGGATGTTCAGCCATTACATCATTATACAAACGGCACATTCGGACAACGGGATTATAAAATGATGTGTTGTTTTTGTAAATTTCAAGTTGGAATAATCTGTGTGATGGATTACGAGATCTGTACCTGTCAATAAAGTTTAAGAGGGAAAGAAGGGAAGGACAGTCAATGTGTGAGTGTACAATTTTATGTAATGTAATCAATTCACTACATTTTCTGCGAGATGAAAGAGATGGTATGTTGAATTGTTGCACCTTTGCACCAGGTACGACCCCACGCGGGCGTCAGAAACCCTCTCCCCAATTCGACGTCCCCCTTCCCTCACGAAGGTAATAGCCTCCGACCCCCAGCACCCAGTCGTCTCAAATTATGTCACTAATTATGTTTTACTAATTATTATGTTACATTAAAACACAGTGAAAATTTTTAATGAATTAATTAAACTGAAACTATTAATACTGTTTTTATAGACTGTACTAGACAGAAAGAAATCAAAGGCCTGATGATGAATGGGTACAGTAGGAAAATGGCTGAATAAAAAAAATACTGGAGCAAACCGGCACTTACGGTCAGCTCTGGATTAATGTGCTGAAAAGAATAAAAAAACCGGACAAGTGCGAGTTCAACTTGCGTGGTGAGGGGTTCCGTAAAATACACAAAAATATTTAAAATTTTCCCGTTACTTTGAATACTCAAACTTCTTATAGGTTTTCATGTAATCTTTAGGCAAGGAACTATTTTCCATATTTTTTTCAGAATTTTAAGCCTATTTGTTTCGGAGACAAGTGGGGTGGTCAATTTTCGTCTCTTTTTCTAAATTACTTCAAATCTGTTTTTGCTAAAAGTATAAAAAATATATATATCTGAGATGCTTACCACAACCCCTTTAGTTTGATATGTCACACAATACAGTTTACGGAACTTTTTTTTTTAATTTTCCAGTTTATCCCCCAAAAGTGGCCCTTGTTCAGAATTAATTAATTTACTTTACGCGTCCATCTTTGGGTCACCAGTTTACATATGTTTACCAAATTTCAACTCAATCGGTCCCGTAGTTTCGGAGCAAATCGGCTGTGACAGACGGACAGACAGACGCACGAGTGATCCTATGAGGGTTCCGTTTTTTTCCTTGCGAGGTACGGAACCCTAAAAAGTACCTACGTAAGCATACAAGCCGTGGCTTTTAGATCCGCTTACACGCGGATTACACTTACCTAATCTGTAATCCTCCGGTTAGCAAAGGTGTATACCCATTCAAGGGAAAAGTGAGAAAACAAAGAAAACTCGTGACTGTCAAATTACATTATAAACAAGTTTGCAAAAAATTTATTTCACAAATCAATTAGGCAACGGAATATTATAAGAACAAGTAAAACATTCTGCCAAATTACAATTTGACCGATTAAAAAAATGAAAAATATAAATGAGCTAAAAAAAAAATCCTAGCTAAAAGTTCTAAAATTGGGAAGTCATCATCGATAGGGATGTTTGGCAGCGATAAATTCCTGCACTAGAAATCTATCGCAAAATAAATAGGCTTTCTACTGTAGCAATGCAATTTTAAAATTTAATAATACTCTGCTACTGAAATGATATATTGTATACTGTTTTGAAAAAATGACACCTCGCCGAGTTTTTTACGCCGGTTCTTCTCCAGGCAGAGGATTTCTTTCCGAGCCGGTGCGGTGGTAGTTTATCGACATTCATGGGTGCATGTAATTAGGCATATTACATGCACCTATGAATGTCGATTGAAGAATAAATCACTTTGACTTAGAGTCAAATTAGACGAAACATATTTCGCCGAATCGACAGTACACTCTCTCAATTTTATTCCAATGTTAGGTTTATTGTCACAAGGGAGAATAGATAACAAACCGACAGACAGTGTTACTTCAACATTTGTAATATTAGTATGGATTAGTCTACAGTCCGGGACAAATTCATAGAGTAGATGGTCTGGCTTTGTGCAGCTCGGTACGTGACGAAAATTCAGACCGAGTGTTGTACTCCGTTCCGATATCGAGTGACAACACTCTTCGTCCACCCGCGCGACTCGATTACAAACGAAACAATCGACTCAGAGTGCCTGAAAGTACGTCTCTATCTATTATGTTCATTTTGAGTACTGTATTATTTAATTAAAATGAAATACGTTAATGTACTGGAAATAACAGAATTCAACAGTAACAATACAGATTGAGCTTATTAAAGCAATTATATCCATTATCATTTTCATATTTACGGTTCGAAAATTAGAAGGGGACACTAAGTAATTTTGTAATTTTAAGAGGCGATTATCCCAAAAACGTCAATTTTAAATACCTATCGATTTATTTATGTGCCGCTATATTAGCTACGCTGAAACGCGTATATTTAAAGAAAATTTTTAGGACATTGACAGAGTACAGAACTTTGTAGGGGTAACACAAAATATAACGCCAATTATCATTCTTATACTCCATAAAGTTTTTGACTAAAATGCAACGTTATGTAAAACATTAACGGATTAAAAGACAGACAAACGGACATATGTACACTTACACGGGTACTCAGCTAGTCCTATCCTACTATCCTATCCTACTAATCCTACTATCCTACTTTCTTCTAATTCCTATTCCTACTAATTCCTATTCCTACTACGAAAGTTTGGATATTTGGATGTTTGGATGTTCGGATGTTTAGATGTTGTGATGTTTGTTACTCAATCACACTTAAACGGCTCAACCGATTTAGATGAAATTTTGCACCAAGATAGTTTATAGCCTGGATTAAAATATAGGATACCTAGTTTTTGTCCCGAGTCCACGCAGACGAAGTCGCAGGCGGAAGCTAATTGAAATTAATTTGTGTACAAATTGCGAGTTTAATCTGACATGTCGTACATGTCCAGAAGTGAACATCAGGAGCCGTAGCATGGTTGGCCTTATCACGCGACAAGTGACAAGATAGGAGCGTCGTCTCGTTCTATCGAACGGTGTCAGCCAGTGACGCACGCTCTATCCTATCACCTATCGCGTGACAAGGCCAACCATGTGAAAAAAATAAGAATAAATTCAAGAGACTATTAAAAAGCATTACCTAGATCTACTCATATAATACCATGTAAGCTTAGTATATAACTGATTTATGTATAGTATATTACACTTTTATTTATGTTTATGTCTTACCTTGAGACTGCCGATCCCACAGTCAAACTGTTACTACAGTTTTGTGGGACAATGTTTAATTTTAAGTATTAAGTAAATTGTTCTTAATAAATAAATAAATAAAAAAAAATAAAAAAAATGCTACGGGGCCAGGTTTGGAAAACACTTGGCGATGACAGAGATGAATGACCAACGCGTGGGGTTGTTTAAACGAAACGCTTTTCGATTTGGCTGGCGGTACGTTACTAACTGACTGAGCCTGTATTTGGTAGTCACCCCAGCTGGTCGATCACGTAACGTATTGTACGCGCGTTAGGTAGATCTAAACGTCAATTTTATATGGAAAAACCGGCCAAGTGCGTGTCGGACCACGCAAAACGAAGGGTTCCGTGCCTATTAAAAAGGTCGTATCGTCATAGAAATCTTACGGCACTTAGATCCTTTTCTTTGAGGAAGGTAGTTTTTCAGCAATATCTCGGAAACCTTTCATCCGATCTTGTTCAAAACAATTTTCGGTGAATGAACTTAATAAGCGCTGTGTCCATGATTTTTTTCATATTTTTAAAATACACCGTTCAAAAATTAGAGGGGGGGGGACAGAATTTTAGTGACTTTCGGGGCGATTATCTCTGACTGTATTCACTTAATCAAAAAAATTCCCGAGAAACCTTATATTTATTTTGAAAGGCCTATCGATTCATGTGCCACACGTGGGCTCACGATGAAAATTTTTTTTTTGAGTTTTAGTTTTATGTATGGAGTACACCCCTAAAAAAATTTTTTTAGTAATTTTAATTACAAAACTTTGTAGCGGCTAACAAAATACATCTATTCTCAAAATTTTATTCAAATACACCTTATAGTTTTCGAGTAAAATGCCTGTGACATACGGACAGACGGACAGACGGACAGACGGACAGACGGACAGACGGACATGACGAAACTATAAGAGTTCCGTTTTTGCCATTTTGGCTACGGAACCCTAAAAATGACAGTTGGATCTACCTAACGCGCTTTCAAAACGTTACGTGATTGCCCCTCAGGGCTGCATAGGGCCTTCATACATAAGGTATAATTGAATAAATATATAGGATGTCCCAAAAAGAACGCAAGATTTTCCATACATAATGTATGGAAAATCTTGCGTTTAGTTTGCACCGATTCTTCGGAAATTATATTTCGTCAATCATACCAATAATTAAATAGGTAATTATTCAAATCAGTTATTCACTGCGTCAGTGCTCTACTCCTACTAAAATATAAAATATTATATTTACTGAAAACCATTATAGCGACTAACAAAATATTTATTAAAAAAAAACTGGCCAAGTGCGTGTTAGATTCCGTGCCTATTAAAAAGGTCGTATCGTCACAGAAATCTTACGTCACTTACATCCTTTTCCATAGGAAAGGCAGTTTTTCAGCAATATCTCGATAACCTTTGATATGTGGTATGAATCTTGTTCAAAATAATTTTTTATGAAAGAATTTAATAAGCCCTATGTCCATGATTTTTTTCATATATTTTAAATACACCGTTCAAAAATTAGAGGGGGGGACTAAATTTTAATGACTTTCGGGACGTGTATCTCTGACTATATTCACTTAATCAAAAACTATGCTGACAAACCTTATTGTTATTTTGAAAGGCAATTTATGCCACACGAGGTCTTGGAATGATTTTTTTTGACATGTATGGAGTTACACCCATAAAATATGTTTTAGTCATTTCATTACATAACTATGTAGCGGCTAACAAAATACAACCATCCTCAAAATTTTATTCAAATACTCCTTACAGTTTTCAAGTAAAATGCCTGTGATATACGGATACAGGAGCCGTAGCATGGTTGGCCTTATCACGCGACAAGTGACAAGATCAGAGCGTCGTCTCGTTCTATCGAACGGTGTCAGCCAGTGACGCACGCTCTATCCTGTCACCTATCGCGTGACAAGGCCAAACATGCTACGGCTCCAGGCCCCGTAGCATGTTTGGCCTTGTCACGCGATAGGTGACAGGATAGAGCGTGCGTCACTGGCTGACACCGTTCGATAGAACAAGACGATGCTCTTATCTTGTCACTTGTCGCGTGATAAGGCCAACCGTGCTACGGCTCCAGGGTTCCGTTCCGTCTAGCACCCATTAAGTAACTTTATTTTACAAATAAATAAATTATTATCGATCGCTTCTGATGAAGTGATATTTTTTTCCCAGTTGTATCGCATCTAACATGTTGATAATTTTGAAAAAGATTTTAATTAAAACAATGTACCTAAGTTAATTTTGACAAGCGGATATAATATAATTGGGTTGTGTCCTCATGTTAAAATTGATAGCGCAGTGTTGCTAAATTGATAGTAAACCTTCAAATAAATGCAATTAAGTATAAATTACGAAATATAATTAAAATCATAAAAAGATATGGCAATTGAAAGTTTACAAAAAAATATGCATTTTTTTTATTGTCCAAAAGTAAATTTAAAGCTACCAATAGAATCCTTACGCTTTTATAGAAACAATATTGTACAACAACTATGGTCCTAAACGCAGTATTTCGCAACCGAAACAGCAATTTTCTTGATTTTCCATATAACGACTAGTACAAATATTACCCTGTGACGTCATGATTCAATGTTAATCAGTATGGAACGTTTTCGGCTACCGCCAGCGAGGTCCGTCTTTAACTCATTTTTTTTGGGTATTTATGTTCTTTAATTGTACTTACTCCCATACAAACATTTGTTCCACACCAAAAACTGGTACGAATGGCATCGTAAAAAAAAATTTGGACACAAGCCTATTTAGCACACCGCGCAAAAAAGTCACCAAAAAACATTTTCATCCTAAAAAGAGCAGCTCGCAACTCACAAAGACGCAGTCCCTAATTAAAACAAACAAGCAAGTGTTATTTGATGCACGGTCGAAGTCAATTACATGTGTTCATATTTCGCCTTATTACAATGGACTAAGGTGCAACAGTGTATACATATTTTTGAAGTGGAGTCGAGTGCACTAAAGCGGGTTCACACGTAACTCGCAGTCTCGCGCAGAATGCACGGCTGACTCAAGGGCCCTCCACACTCGAATACCAGCCACAATCCACCTGAACTTAGTTAGAGACAAAGCTTTTTTAATTCTCTCTTTGTTATGACTATGAAAATAAGCTCGCTTCTGTTCAAAATTCTTGCCTCACATGTTTTTCTAATTCACCTCTTATTATACAGCTCCGAATTGTTGTTTTTTTCGAATGTATTTTTTGGGCCGACAACTTTTTAGGATTGTAATAAAATTTAACCTAATGGAATCTAAATACGATAGTTCATATTTTCTAAGTATTAGACTAGATTTAATTTAGTTTTAATTCATCTTAGTTAATCTTAATCATAATCTTGTATTTACTTTCAATAAATATATAACATGGCTAATAATATTGACATCTCTATGTCAATAAAAAAATCAACAGTATTAGACTTACATTAATTACTAAAAAAAAACATTTGCAGAAATGAGACATTGACAAGTTATAAATGATATCACGCAATAGCTTTTATCCGGTTTATTGGAATTTCTTTATAGTGATACTTTGTAGTTTAGTATTTTAGACTATCGCTGTTGTAACAACTAATTCATTTTAGTGTCGGACTGGTACCAATCCTCTCAGTGTGTGTGTGTGTGTGTGTGTGTGTGTGTGTGTGTGTGTGTGTGTGTGCGGTAATCCCGCCCAGACAGTCTACCATTATGGTTCTGAAATACCCGGTTACCAAATTTTCAGGGTGGAAAGAGGACCTCAATAATTTGCTATCGAGTACCTGCAAAGGACGAATCTCAACCCTTACAGCCTTTTATTTTATATTCAAACTAGCTTCTGCCCGCGACTTCGTCCGCGTGGAACTAGTTTATATCGTAGCTCCATTCAAACTTTTGCCCCCCATTTCACCCCCTTAGGGGATGATTCCCGGGATAAAATGTATTCTTTACTTTAATCTAGGCACTATACGTTTACCAAAATTCATCTTAATCCGTTCAGCCGTTTTTGCGTTACGTCCAAACTTTCGCATTTATAATATTAGTAGAATGTGCCATGAATAGAAAAATACAATTTGTTTGATCTGAATTTTGGACAACAGCCGATGAAATAGTGTGACTTACCTAAAGAACCCTTTGCATAATAGCCAACGTTGGCGTTTACAAGCAAACTCCTTTATACGGCAAAGTTGACCAAATTTCACGCTAGATGTCGCTGTTACGTCCGTGCGAATCCTGAATCACGCAAAAGGTATGTCGACGTAGAATGTATAGGAGGTCGAGGCAAATTAACTTTGAATATAGACTATTATGTTTGACTGGTTGTTTAATTTACAATTTTACCGTATAGTCAACAACAACTTGTATGGAAAAAATGTCAAATTTGGAAATAATTTATAATAGCTCATTTTTTTAATGTAGCGGATATATTATCAATTAAATAGTTACCTAGAGGCAAAATCCAACAAAAAATCAGACATCAAAACAAACCATTATTTAATTAGCTCCTAAAAAGTCCGGATAAATATTAATATTTGTTTTTATCTTTATTTAGGTTCATTTACATTTGCTTTAAAATATTCAATATAAATAAAATAAAAAAGACAATAAATGTTTAATTTAAATCTATATAATTACTTCCGGGTGGAAAGTTTGTTGGATTCCTGAACAAGGCATCTTAGAATAACGTTTTGGAATGAAATAAACGAAAAAAACGCTATTATAAATTAATGTTTTTCGAAACCGTATTTTGCCTGGAGTAGTATAGAGGGCGCCTTTTTAACAAAGTGAGGAGTACAAACAGTCAATATACAACATACTCGTACATTTAAGAGTTGCTTTGGCCACCTGAAACCTAGTCCAACCTAATGGTTAATAGCCTGAGCTGAGGGCACTTGGCAAGCGAACCAAACACCGAAATTGCTCGTTGACGTTTGTCTAATGGTTGTTAGTAATCGAAGAGCCTTTATCGCCGAAGTCTCAATAGCATGTCGTTACGTGTGGTCGGTACAGCCGGTGAACGGTGTCGGGTGCCGTAATGCATAATGCTGTCCAAGCAAATCTGCCATGTACACATGTATTGAGATTATTTGTTATGGCCGAATTGCATCAAAATACTAGTCCAAAAAACTCCAACTCTACATATTATCCAAGGTATAAGATTGCAATGAACATTGAATAACAACAAATATTTTATCCCAAAATGGTTTACAATTGAAGGGATGTTAACAAAAACAACATAACTACATTGGTGTCGATTTTACAGGAAGTGAATTATTTTTTTAAATTTATTGATTAACACAAAAAGAAAATACATATTACAATTCATTACAATGCCCATCTTGGCAAAACCTTTAGTAGGTTTGTTTGCCGATGGGGAGTTCTTGACTACTGATCTGTAATATTAGCTAATTTAAAGGTAGTTACAACTTATTTTACAGTTTACAGAATATAGTTTAAATTTTTACATTTTAAAAAGTGCCTCTTTAGAGTTTTTCTTATGTTACAGCCAGTTTTGTACATGTTCAGGTAATTCATTTAATATTTTATATATAATATACTTATATAATATGCTTATTTTCTCCTAAAATATTATTTATATTTAAACAATACCTTCCATTTACTATTCAGGCGCATGAAATGAAATGAAATGAAATGAAATGAAATGAAATGTATAATATACTTTCCTAAAATATTATTTATATTTAAACAATACTTTCCATTTACTATTCAAGCGCATGGCCATAGAGTAACACCTGCACATTGCATTAATAATCGGTTATATCTTCAAAAAATATGAATTATAACTTCGTCACTTATGCTACTTTAGTAAAATTATCGGCAGTTATGTTATTTTTGTGCAAAAACGATTAACATTCCTATAGTATAAATAATTATGAATAAAAAAAACTGTTTTGTAACCAAATATATTCCATCTAAATTACACATTTATAAGAGAATGTAATTATTATTGTACTATAAGTTTTTTGGAGCTGAATAATTCTATTTTACAGATGTAAAGCGGTAATTTTGGGCAAACGAGTTCCTAATTAAACAATGTCTACTGCACAATTGTAGCATCTTCACACACGGACATAATCATACTAATAACTCGATTTCGTAAAATATGTCAGTTATAGTTTTTGTAATTAACCCTTCAATTGTTATTAACCCTTTGACAGCTAAAGACGGCCACAGCCGCGCGTGCGCATTTTCGTTAATTTTATGTAATAAAAAGCATTACAAGTAACTGGACCCATTTTTTTAAATAGTTCATTATACGTACATTAATTTTGACATGACAATATTTATAAATATATATCAGAAGTTTCATTTTATTCGTTGTTTTGACAAACTACTGATCCCACCCTCGCTGTCAAAAGGTTAACAATGATAGAATCCGCAACAGGCTTTGTCGTTTAGGTAGATTCCAAATCCCATGACATTTTTATAAAAAGTCGGCAAAAAGTGAAGTGTAAAAATATGTATCGATTTAATCATCTCATAAATATGTACCGAAACCTCCGCTGACATGTACCTATGCAGATGTTAGGTAGTTTTAATTTTCCTTTTTTTAGAAATGCTTGAATAAGTCCAGTTTATTACTGAATTACAAATACGAAGTACCTATTTAGAAAAAATTGCCGCACGAATCATTAAAATATAGATTTAAATATGAAATTCTTTTATGTTGCTATGGGAGTGCAAAAAGTATACTACTCATAGAATAGAACTTCTCATATAACAGTCATAATATAATACGCTCACTTTGTGTAAGCTTGTTTAGTATAACGTTCACTGCATATAATGAACGAAAGGTATAATTTTAAAATATCTATTTTCATAAAGTATAACGTTATTTAGATATAATATCAATTTATATATCGTTACAGCTATAATACTCATAACACCGTAGATTAAAAACATTATATTATTAAATTAATCTAACATATTTTTTTTTTATTGAACGTAAGTATTTTTAATGTAATGAATGACAATGTATGCTTAATACGAAATAAATATGTAAATTGGTGACAACATCAAAAAGGCTCATATATTTTAATCGCCTACAATTATTTTAATAGCAATGCCTATTTTTTTAACCTATTTTTTTAACCTATTTAATTTAACCTATCCTAACCGCCAGCATGTCAACGTCACCCCGCTTCGCGTGGTGCCTATATTTCCGCTCTAAGGGACACGAGCTAACCATAACCTAACCTACAATAACATTGTTACGATTATCTGTTGTTATTTTTACTGCTTGGGTTTATTTGGCTTCGTCTCTATGATGTCGGCAGCGTTTCCTCGCTGAATATATATAATTATCTGAACTAATAAATAGGTAAATATTAGTTGTACATTTAGTAGTCATATAATTTTGTATATCTTAGCGACCCGTTAATGTTTCAACGGACTCTTTTCCTTCGACAAAATACAGTGATCTTCACGTGCACTTAGGAATAGAGAACGACTATTGCATTTCGCTCTTTGAAGTATGAAGTAATAAGTCGTCGAGAGTTCTAGAGCGGTCAAGTTGCCGCTTAAGAAAATTGCGATTTTAAACGTCAAAGTTGTCTTTCATTTCCTAGCGTAGGTACCTAGTTTTTTCTAAAACTTATATTCCGGTTTATATTTCTTTGATGTACTGAGCTTTTCTGGTCCTGTAATATGAAACTGAGCTGAACGAACGAGCGAAGCGAACGAAGTTCTCCGTTTCAGCTTGGAGCTTGGGAACAAAAGTATTTCGTATGTCCGGTATCTGTCCGGCTGTTTTTCTCTATAGGTCGGATTTCTCAACCGATTCTTGTGAAATTTTGTAAGCAGGTCAATTTTCGCCTTTTTTCCTAAATTACTTCAAATCTGTTTTTGCTAAAATTATAAAAAAAAAATCTGACATGCTTACAACAACCCCTTTCATTTGATATATCACACAATACAGTTTGCGAAACTTTTTTTTTTTAATTTTCCAGATGACCCCCCAAAAGTGGCCACTTTGTTCAAAATTCATTAATTTACTTTACGCGTCCATCTTTGGATCAAAAATTTACATATGTGTACCAAATTTCAACTCAATCGGTCCAGTAGTTTCGGAGCAAATCGGCTGTGACAGACGGACAGACAGACAACCGAGTGATCCTATAAGGGTTCCGTTTTTTTCCTTTTGAGGTATCGGAACCCTAAAAAATACCCTCTGTGTTGCCATCAAAACGAGGAGGGTTGACACCGGCGAATTTGCATTTTTCTATAAATGATGGGCTAGTTTCCATCATTTAGAAAAGTGTAAATTTGCCGGTACCTAAGGGTTATTGATACCCTCCTCATTTTAATGGGAACTCAAAGTATAGTTTTTCTCGAATAAAATTATGGTTTCAAGTTTATAAGTCAATGAAAAGGAGAGGATTATATTCTTAATGAGTTCGCAACATGCCACCAACAGTGACAATAATTACGTACGGTTCAACGGTTATTAGGTATCAGACATCGTAAATTTTATAGCATTTTCGATGCAGCGTAGTATTGTGAACGGAGTTGGTTTAAACAATTTCAATCGTAAAACGTAATGCTTAATGAGCGTTAAAAACGTTAATATTAACCCTAATTAACAATGTTGATTAATATTGGCTAGATATCAACCTAAAATACAACACAACTATGCTGCACCGAACAAACACAAAATGTGTGTTGTTATTTATTATTTTATTAAAGTAGCTTAAAAGTAGCTCGGGTATTAAAGTACCTACATGCAAAACACTACCTACATAATAATAAAATTATACCTCAAAATTGTAATATACCTGCTTACAACGAGTGCCATTTATTTAAGAAAGAAAGAAAGAAGACATTTATTCACTACACAAAAGACACAGAGACAAAGGGAGTAAACATACAATACAATTGACATAATTTTTAAATGCCCGATACGTATTAGGCATAACAAGTTTCGCATAATTTCTTTACGACGAATCTTAAAGCCGAAATTTTATTAGGCATAATTCTTACTCAATTATCCGAATGGTTGTTTACCCGAATATGGTACTAACATAATATTGTCATTATTAACATGGCCAAATTTTATTACGCATAATGTTGTCCAGCAAATCTGCAATTTAGCATAATTTTGATAGCCCGAAATACTGTCCGTATCTATTCGCTTCGTCGACTGGCAGGTCCTAGTTGAGTGCGACCTGTGTAGGCTCGTTTGTTACCTTTTGTCCCTCCGAGCGGAAATGCGGGGCTTCGTTGACTCGCAGGCAAGTCCTAGTTGAGTGCGTTCGTTACCTTGTGTTCCTCAAAGCGGAAATAGAAGCCCCGCTACGCGGGGCTTCGTCGACTCGCTGGCAGGTCCTGGTTGAGTACGACCTGTGTAGGTTCGTTCGTTACCTTCCCACAAACTCGATTACATAATACTAGTTACTCAGCAAAGTTGAGGAAAATCGTCGTTGTTGTAATGCCACACGCTACTCGTTTTATAACGTCGCGGAAATTAAATTAAGTTTGCGAAATTAATTTATGCGTAAGACATTTTCTGGATTCACTAATTATGCGTAAAAAATATTCGGCTTCGATTGGATATGCGTGATAGAATTGTGCAAAATATAATTATGCAAGTTTCTGCACATATACTATTATGCCTTTACAGATTATGCAATATAGAATTATTACAAAAATAATTATGCACAAACAAGGGGAACAGCTAACAACTTTTGTTAATGTTCTACTATTAAAGTATCAATTAATGTAATTATCAACCTGACTATTTGTTAAACTATATGATTGTTTAAAAAAAACCACACGTGTTGATCTGTGATCTATAAGTGGCTAAGCATCTTACTTAGATTTTTGTATTTAAGAGTTTACCATTGTTTTACCGACAAACGTGTCATCAAATTAATGTTTCGCCGAATTTTCATTTCATCGAAACAATTTTTTCAGGAACATTCATCTTTTCAGGATTGTTATAAAACAATCTTAAAATAACCTAATGAGTTCTACACCTACCTTTTAACTAAATGTAAAAAGTAAACGGTTTCTGACAAAAAAAAATCGATGAAATGATAATTCCGTGAAACAATGCATTCAGTGAAACGTTTGACGGTAAAATAAGGGACTCCCAAATTTTCAATGACATTTAAAGGTATTTACGCATAAATTAAAGAAGTCGCATCAAATCAGGTTCAATTACCAGAAAATTTGACTTTATTGAATGAAGACAACAGACTATTAAGAAGAAAAAGGGCTTCACGAAGTCTCAAAATGAATTAAAGAAGACGTGTATGTTTTTATCAAAGGTGTCGAGGGCGCTATCTCGCCTCGTCCCCAGCCCCGCTGTTATGTAACTTGACTTATACGCACCTCACCGTTCACCTACAAGTATATCTTGACGCCGCGTTTCGTAGTGACTAAGCGTAGGTAGAGGTCTGAGGCGTGACGGGTGGGGTTCCTCATGAACGCGTAAAGAATTACAGCCCAGAATTAACGGCCCGAGCCTCGCTCGCCAGCGATAAATTACCCCCGACTTGATCCCGTTCCACGGATAAATCATGTGTGAGGAGAATGAGAATTCGATGAAGCTCTGTTTATTTGGATTTAGACCGCGGTCGCTTTTGACGTACGTTATTTAAGAGGGTGCAAATAAATTGACCATAAAATGTACAGTGTGAAGATAAAGACAGGATTATTTATTTGGAGGCAAAAGGATGATTTAAATCATTTAATCCACGGAGAAGCGCTTTTAGAATGGGACTGAGTGCGGCCCTTTCTCGTTCATTAAAAGAGCTTTTATATTATAACAGTTTATTTTGCAGGAGGCCATTTTGTTCAACACATCTCATCGAGTTTCAGCTGCTCGTACTGACACGTTAACTTGACGCATCAATACGGCGTGCGAATGAAGAGACGACCAACGTAGTCCTCCAATTTGTCTTGTCAGTTCACCTTGAGGCATTTAAGGTCATACGAAGTCAAAAAAAAATATGTTACAAAAATACCCCTAAAGCCGAAAGGGGGTTCAAATGTCCTTTTGTTAAAAGTCTGTTGCCAATATTTGAAAACCGTAGTCCACAAAATAAGTGATCCACAAAAAAAAAACATTAAAAAGTAACCCCGAAAATGTAAATCTAAAGAGTAGACTACCCAGAAAGTTATCGACGGTGGAAATTTCAAATGTCGTAAGGGACAAAAGCCTGCTTGTCCCTTACGACTTTTGAAATTTCCACCGTCGATATTATGTTCTTAGCTTATTTCCTCTGATAGGTAAATGACAATAACCATAACCGAGTTAGAGTACTTACACACACACACACACACATACATCACGTACATGCTCATTTTTCACAATTTATGACGAATTGGAATTAGTTGTGAAATGTAATATGTTGACGAAGATTGATTGAGATATTTGAGATGACTTCTAATTGACACCATATTTTTTCTTCTGTCTGTTTAAGTACTTAAAGCGGTTTGATTTCCTTTTATTGAGATTGCAAACCTTTTAGGAGTACAATGGTTTAATTATTATTATACTAGGTACAAATTATAAACAGTTACTCTTCTGTTAATATGATCTACGATGTACATATAACACTTTGATTGATGAGACAGGTTATTAGGTGATACTTATTGTCGGTTAAATCCTCATCAACCGTTAAATCCACGCGACGCCTACGTGCCCAGCTTCGGAGCAACTGCCACCTGGCCACAAAGAGCCATGGCCCATTTGGAGGGCGCTAAATAGGCTCAGATCGCAAGTTGGCCGCTGCAAGGAAGACATGGCCAGATGGGGACTGCATCGTGGCCAATCTACCCAGTGTGTTTGCGATACAGCACCGCAAACCATGGCGCACCTGATGGCGTGCCCCACATGCCCACACTCCTGCTCGGAACACGACCTGAGAGACGCGACTGCTAGAGCTGCCCACAGCTCTGTCCATTGGGCATCACTTATCTGAGGAACCTCGACAAGAAGAAGAAGTCGGTTAAATAAATATGTTCTGTTTCATGGGGAATTATGTAACACGTTGTACAACAAAATGTTTCTATCGCAAAAAGATAAATACGCGGCTTTAGACGCCGTTGATGAGGATTAAGAATTCAAGTTTGGTTATGTCCACAGAACAGATGCGAGCCTAGATTTCTGTGTGACTTACAAATCCGTGAGCAGGCATTTATCCCTATTATCTAAATTCGAAAAGTCAGCAAGCTGCTCAGAATCTTGCAAACCACATTATTTACATTTTCCGCGGACCGATGGGATTTAAGTAAATATAACTAGTATAGCCCCAAAGATAAAAGACACAGTACACGGACACATTCCGGGGACGGGGTATTCCTAAAAGTTTTCACATAAATCAGTGGGCTAACTTTATTCAAACGACTCTCTGGCGACATCCGTTCGGATTCTACGTCAAGCCAAACTTTACGGAGTAGCTTCTTTGTAAAAGTGTGGCTAGTTACTTTGCTCCGACATTGAGTTGGTGTCGGGTCGGGAGCATATGTGACTGCCGTGTGGTTCGCGACATTTTTAAGTTACAAATAGAATTAGTTTTACTTTTTTGCTACGCTCTCTTGGAAAAGTTTTGTTCATCATTCCTACATAATCGTGTACCTAGCACGTATTTTAATCTCCCTGGCGGATAAAAGTTAAATTGACTCACTACTAGTTGGTTTCCTATTTAATATACCGAACCTATTAGTGATCGCATCAGAAATGAGGCTATCCGCAGCAGAACCAAGGTAACCGATATAGCCCTCCGAATCGCTAAATTTAAGTTAGAAGAAGTAAGGCAGTGGGCGGGGCACATTGCACGTAGAACCGATGGCCGTTGGGGCGGAAAGGTTCTCGAGTGGCGACCACGTACCGGAAGGCGCGGCGTGGGTAGGCCCCCCACAAGGTGGACTGATGACCTGGTAAAGGTCGCGGGAGTCCGCTGGATGCGGGTGGCGCAGGACCGGTCAATTTGGCACTCTTTATGGGAGACGTGTGTGCAGCAGTGGACGTCTTTCGGCTGATATGATGATGATGATGATGATACTGAACTTATTACTCTTATTACAGAACAGGATGTTTTTTAAATATTTATTTAGGATTTCGCAGAGTAGATACTTATAGATTCATTAAAATTGTCTGTCCTTGTGTTGTCTGTTGTAATATGATAATGAAAAATGTATCTACAAAGAGTACAAAGTGATTAGGCCGTGTAAATAGGCAATTTGAACTAGGTATGCGGTTGAACGGTGCGGAGCACAGTCTTTTAAAACCCCTGTTTTTGTTTCACTTCGTTTTTTTTCCAAAATATATATTACTATTACAAATGTTAGACTAAAACTCCCATTTTGATAGGACTTGTAGTTTTTTTTTTTAAATCATCAAAGTTTGCTAATATCCGGGTCATGATATTTACATTTTTTTTTATTTCTTAAGAACAAGTCTACATACAAAAAAATTGATTGCACCACGTAAATCTCGGTATAATTCCCTAATGAAATCATTTTTTTTCTTTTAAATACCTGAATTACTTTCCGAGATAATATTGTTTTTAAGCTTTTCAGTTTTAATTTTTTTTTTCCAGTATTCCGCCGTATTAGATGAAGATATTTTAGTACACGATACCTAACGTGTAGCTTTATCTACAGTATTTAAATCACCATCTAATTCCGTGGAAAATCCTCAGTGTGGAGGAATTCGATTTTTACGTAGTCCGGCGGTCAGAAAGAAGCACAAACAGTTATTTAGTTGCAATATATTAATAGCAGCGAGAAATGTTTTTTTCTTCTGACGTATGTATTGGGCGGTGTAAGCAGTCTCAGCAGTTTTTTAAGAAAGGAGGCCAAAAAGGAATTTGTACTGACGGCGTAACCACAAATAGTATGAACATTTTTAAACCTTTTTTCGCTAAACGACAAATTGGGCACAGATTATTATAACAGATAATTATTAAATATCCAGAAAAAATATTTAAAACCTTAAAATTCTTGGAATTGTAAAATTCGGAAAAAGATCTTTCGGTCAAATGGCTTTTCGGAATAACGCAGTATACCCTAAATTTATATGAGTACCACTAGGTACTACAAACTTTTTAATATATTATAGCTACCGGTCCGGCTATGTATCTGTTTTCTTAGCAACGTCGTCCATCATTTTTGAGAAATACCTACCTAGGAAATTCCAATGCATCTCATGCCTGTTATTTAATTTACCAATTTACTTGCAAGTATATTTTTCCGAACCCAAGCAAAACTCTTCTCCCATTTTGTAACCAACAAAATATGTCGTGCGTTCTAAAAATCTCAAAGAGAAAATTACGCCAAGCCCGCTGTAAAAATACGACTATTTTCGTAGCAACATCTCTGTTTTAACAGTTTTAGATTTTTTGTAGTACACAGTAGACTGTATTTCAATGTTGATAGAAGTTTCAAGAGAACAAAAAAAAATGTAGCGACTCAATACTCGGAGAACATAAATCTGGCGCTGTAAGCGAACGAAAGAACGCAGACAGACAACACCCCACAATTTGCCGAACTTTTCAATGCACCTTCGAATAGTTCATTAAATTCCACAAGGTGGGAATTGAAAACGGTCGCATTCGCGCCATCATGGCGTCTAATCTGAGTTGCCGTCGACTCCGAGCCGATGGGAACCTAAACACATGTTTGATTGGACGCCGTGGGTCAATTTAACTCAGACATTTCGTATTTCAAATTGATTTTTAATTTGTTTCGTATTATCGCTGTGACACGTTAGGCGACTTCCTGATTTGTCGGTGTGTAGGCGTTAGTCTGTCGAGTCAGTCCCGATCATAGAGGAAGAAAAGAATAGAGAAACTCACACTCACACACACACACACACACACACACACACACACACACACACACACACACACACACACACACACACACACACGCACACACACATGAGTGACAAGGATGTATGCATAGACAGAGAGACAATACCACAACTGGGAGCGAGATATAATGTCAAATCTCCTGTCCTCCTCTCTCGCTGCGCTGAGGCAGCGCCTCAGTTTGTCACAACCTGTCAAAATATTGTACGTCACCCTGACATCACCAATATGACACGACTGAATTATAAGTGTCATTAGACGTCAGGAATGTATCAGTTTTCTGATACCTACTTCTTAATTTAGTAAGATTTATTTACTATCGTCCCTTTCGGGCTACGCTAGACGACATCTATTATATCCTCTATCTAACTACGGTCCCGATTAACATTACTGCGCGCTTTTAGTACGCGCCGGTATTATAATATTTATTATAGTTGTAGTACATGATATGTATGTAATATTCATTATAATATGGTAATATATTATACTACGTTAATTGGAATTATTCATATAACATACCAGTAATTTGTCCACTTACTTTATTTCTGTGTTGTTCTCATATCCCGCACTAGCTATGATTATTTTCTGTTTGGCCTAAAGGTTGACGGGTAAAGAATGCCTTAAGTATGGCATTAAGATCAACTTTCGTTTTTGTAACTTGTTATAAACTGTGCAATAAAGTTGTAATAAATAAATATAATATAATAAATGAGTGCTTCGTGACTGGCACGGAACGCGCGGAAGCGAGGCGATAGAAATGCATTACTTACTTGCAACCGCACAGCACAAGCTCGTTTCGATGATGTTACTACGCTGATATACTATACTACCCCGCAAATATAATACTGACAGCATACCGACAGGTAAGAAAATCTGTGCGACGAAGTACAAAATACATGCCATAGATACCGATCCCGCCCCGCCAAGTCAGGAAATCTCATTTATTTATCGAACGAGCGAGCGAAGCGAACGAAGTTCTATGCTTCAGCTTGGGCCAAAAATCGTTCGTATGTCCGATGTCTCTCACGATGTCACGCTGTCACGCTGTCCAACTGTTTTCTTCTACAGGTCGCATTTCTCAACCGATTCTCGTGAAATTTTGTGACCAGGTTCGTTAATTATCAAGAATTTTTTCTCGAGCCACTTTTTCGAAATTCACAAAAAGTTTATTTTTGACAAAAAAACAGGCTTTCGAATTGTACAGCTCACAGAGCTACTTGTTTTACATGCTAACATTTTGCAAGTAACGTAATAATCGTTCAGCTATTCACACATCAACGTATATCTCTAGTGGATAGTCATTCCAACGAGTATTTATTCAAATACGTACATTTCTTTTACAAAGAAACTCAATATAGTACATTGTGTTACAAGTCTTACTTGTAACACATCTATTAGAAGCCCGACGCCGAAGGTGGAGGGCTTTGATGACTCGAGTTTGTAACAAATCTTACCGTACGTGTACAATATTTTTCATCACTTTTGCAGGGAAACCAATACATTTTTAACTAAATTGTTACTAATTGTAATAAAAACTACAAAATGTCAGTCGTCCATTTTGTTGAATTTGACGTGATGCGCTTAGAGCAACGACCCTTCTGCATACATAGCCGAGGCAAAATACGGTTTCGAAAAACATTAATTTATAATAGCGTTTTTTTTGTTTATTTCAATCTAAAACATTATTCTAAGATGCTTTATTCAAGAATCCAACAAACTTTCCACCCGCAAGTAATTATATAGATTTAAATTAAACATTCATTGTCTTTTTTATTTTATTTATATTGAATATTTTAAAGCAATTGTAAATGAACCTAAATAAAGATAAAAAAATATATTAATATTTATCCGGACTTTTTAGGAGCTAATTAAATATTGATTTTTTTGATGTCTGATTTTTTGTTGGATTTTGCCTCTAGGTAACAATTTAATTGATAATATATCCGTTACATTAAAAAAATTTGCTATTATAAATTATTTCCAAATATGTCATTTTTTCCATACAAGTTGTCAGTTCATTGCCTGGACTAACACCCACGATTTAAAATCAGTTAAAAATATTTTACACGGACTCTAAATTGCTACATTTAAGTTTTTAAATCTTTAAATCATTTTGTCAAATCATATTTTATTCGTGTTTTTACGTATGAATTTATTTATAAATCTGTTTTCAAATACCGTGTTTGAGTTTAAATCTCCTTGCTTTATAACTGACGTAAGAGTGACAGATACAATTTAAGAAAAAAAACCATCACGCCCATGGGCGTAATAAAGGCAGCTCTGTATGCCTGCGCGTTATGAAGCCCTTTACGATCCAATGTGATAAAAAAAACATTTAATATAGAACGCGACAAGCTAATTTAGTCGTTGTTACACTCATAAATCATCACTGTTTGTATTTGTATTGACATAATCACCGACGGCTGCAGTTTGCACATAATATCATCAATGTTCGATGATTATATTATCTTGCCGCGTTCAGAATGGCAATGAATGTTGACAGCTGTTCACAAACTATTCCGGTCGAATTATCTATGTTCTTTATTTCTCCTTCAATGTTCTTTCAAATAGGTAGGGCAAACCTTAGCTATTCGGTGATATTAAGGTTTTTTGACAATATAATATTACCTATCAATTCAATTATTTTTGGAGTATTACTTAGTAAAAGTTCATGAATTTGTCTACCATTTCTGAACTTATGATTATATTAATGATGTACCAAATTAATTTAATAAACATTTTTATTGACACATGAAAACGTGGATAATTCAGTGATATTCAGGTTAATATGTGACGTGCTTGGTGCAGGATTACAAAATGGAAAATTGTTACTTTTACAATTCTAAAAATAATTGATGACGGTGTTTTTTTTAGTTTTTGCTATATTTTTATTTGTTTTTCTTCAATAAAAGTTTTTTTACACCTTGCACCGATAATTACACTAGACACAAACAACAAACGTAAACATTAGACTTTATTACACCTGTTGATTTGTTTGACATAAGTTTTTTTTGTTAATTTTGACGGATGCGTTCGGATACTTACTGCACGTTAGCATGTTGAATGACAGTGCTGCTACATACTAGAAATTATTACAAGCCGTGAAGATATCAAGTAATTCCACTATAAGGCCATAATTAAATATCACCGATTAGCCAAGGTTTGTCCCATGTGTATTTATTATGCCCAGTTGTATAATGTACTTTTTAGGGTTCCGTACCTCAAAAGGAAAAAAACGGAACCCTTATAGGATCACTCGTGCGTCTGTCTGTCCGTCTGTCACAGCAAATTTGCTCCGAAACTACTACCGAATGAGTTGAAATCTGGTAAACATACGTAAATTGGTGACCCAAAGATGGACACGTAAAGTACATTAATGAATTCTGAACAAGGGGCCACTTTTAGGGGGTAAACTGGAGATTAAAAAAAAAACACAAGCTGTATTGTTTGACATATCAAATGAAAGGGGTTGTTGTAAAACATTTTCGATTATTTTTTTTATTATTTTAACAAAACAGTTTTGAAGTACTTAATTTAGAAAAAAATACGAAAATTGACCATTCTCCCCCTTATCTCCGAAACTACTAAGCTTAAAATTCTGAGAAAAATATGGAAAATAGTTGCTTGCCGTCACAAGAAGTTTGAGTATTCAAAGTAACGCGAAAATTCTCAATATTTTTGTGTATTTTACGGAAACCTCACCGAGTTGAACTCGCACTTGTCCGGCTTTTTAACGTTGGGGTTGCTCTTAAAAGTTGTGTTTCCAGCATCCTCGTACTCAGAATACGATTATGCAAGTCGAAATGAACTATGGAAGTGTGAATAGCGAAGGGCGCCTCGTGATTGTCATGAGCAGCTCGTTGGCAGCGCAACGAGGTCGCACTTCCTTGCGTAGCGCTGGGACCATGTTGTTATCGATGTGTTTCATAACTTTCATACTTTAACCGTTGAAGGTTTAGGGTCTTGTCGGAAGAAGCGGGTTGTTTCGGAGATACAACCGTTAATTAAGTTTAAGTGGATACTTCTTTGTTGGCTATGGAACCCTTGTACCCGTAAAATATATAATTATCTGAATTAATTCACTAAAATCTGTATAAGTACAGATAAATCGGTATATATGGCAACATTGACTGACGTAGCTCATTTGACTCGCGATACATTGAAAATGGCGGTCATTTCAGCATTATTTTCATGTCCGCCACATAAACTAAATAACATTTTGTGATTAACAACTAATGGCAAATAAAGAAGGATTAAAACATGTAACAAACAATTATTTGAAATCAGATTAGGGTTCTCTACAAAAAGTTATTCCGGAAGTCGCGTGATACATTTTGAACTGTACCCCTATACAAGAACGCGAGCAAAGAAGTATCCACTTCAAAAAGGGGTCAATTTGAACTAGTCCGTTGGAGATAGGACGTTGCTAGTGTGTAGCGTCCAATACCGGCATCTGTCCCTGACAGAAACTGACTGACTGACTGACTGACATATCAACGCACAACCTAAACCGCTGGTTCTAGAGATTCCAAATTTGGCACGTAGGTTTCTTATAAGGTCTAGGGATGCACTAAAAAAGGATTCTTGTAAATTCACTCCCTAAAGAGGTGAAATGGGGGTCCAAAGTTTGTACGGGGAAACAAGATTAGTTAGACTATTTCATTCAAAACTTCACAGGAGTATTTCTAACAATAAATGAGTCAAGAAATGTTTCAGATTTTTTGAGAATTCAACCCCTAAAAGGGAGAAATGTGGTGACAAAGTCTGAAAATCAACATGGGTACATATTGTTTCTATGATTTATCGGGTCGCTGATTACGAAAACAACAGCGATTTTAAAATCCAACATGGCGGACGTGAAATAGCATCTCCCTTGGGGGGTCGATCTATGAACTCAAAAGAAAACGGCCGTTTTAACTTTGGACGCATAGATTGGCGGATTCAGCAACGTAAAAACTAGTTTGATGTATTCACAAGGTACTTAAATACAAAATACAGTGTGTAGTGGCCTCCTTTTTTTATTGTCTATCGTTAAATATAAATAATCACAATTACTTACCAGTGGCGCTAGTGTGCACTAACGCCCTCTTAAGAGTTTTTTCAATACATTTGCTCGTATTTTGCCTGCGGCTCGCGTGAACAATTCCTCCTCGGATGTAATAATCAACATAGCTCACTTGTATCACAATGTACTATTGTATTGTATTGTGTGTTTCCCAGTCCCAGTGTTCTTCCCCAGTCGGTCTGCAACAAATTGAAGTGAGATGACATTCCGCTGTGCCCTACCTCTCCAACAATAATTAGAATGCGAGATAATATTCACTATTGAGTTATATCTATATCTCATAATGCCTCCATAATCTGTGTCATTATTAGTTGAATGGTGGCATTATACCATTAATGAATTTAGTGTTTAGTCCAGTTAAAATAATTATTCCCCGGCAAACATCGATAAATTTCAGGATAATCACTAAAATTATGTATTACGCGTTGCACGGCGTGTTTAGGGCAATTTTGACTCCGCGGCCCCGGGGGAGAGTGGGGCATAATGGTGATGATACTCGTCAAAACTTGTAAACAATACACACTTCACCGTTTTCGTACTCGGCTTGCACTCGAGCTTAGGTTAAGAAGACTTATCTCAATTACTCTCTGGAGTTTCGCACCTTATAAGGAAAAAAAGTCTTGCAAAATTATAGAAATGGAAATCGTGCATAGACCCACGATTTTTTCATCATGATATAATAAAATACCTAAAACAAAATATTTATTTGTTACCATTTTCTATACATTATAACACAAAACAAGTACAAAAATACAATTTACAACCAATACTACCAAACTAAACTTAAAACTAAGTACAAACAACCCGCCCCGCGTCCCTCCAGGTGCAAAGGTGCCCATCACGCTAGCCGGATTGCCGCGCTGAACAGCTATGGCTAACCTTTGCACCAGAAAGGACCCAGAGCGGGGATCCAGCCCTCTTTCCTGCAGACGACGACCCACTTCACTGAAAAAGGTTATACCTAAAATAGAATACAAATTTTTTTTATTTTTCTTCGTCGTTTTCACTCTTGACAGGTCGTGGTCGTCATTGTTGGTAGCAAGCTTCTCAACACGCCGCCATTTCTCTTCGACAGTCGCTGTTCTTGTAGTGATGCATCTACAGCAGCTTTAATCTGGTCTGTCCATCTCATAGTCCTGGCTCGCGGTCTCGTGTCCTCGACCGTTTCCTGGACCACAAGTTGCTCGATAGCTACGTCTCCTCGATGACATACGTGCCCGAAAAACGACTCCTCTTCATTCATCATATCAGCCGAAAGACGTCCACTGCTGGACGTAGGCCTCCCCCAGAAAGTTCCAAATTGACCAGTCCTGCACCACCCGCATCCAGCGGACTCCCGCGACCTTTACCAGGTCATCAGTCCACCTCCTCTTCATTGCACACCTCAATTATATTAAATTAATACAGAACATTCACATTTTCAACCTAAAACAATGCAAATCAAAAGAGTTTTCGAAAGACATAACTGCTTTTTTACAAATATTATAGCCATCCAACGACACCTCATATGTCGAAATCCCTCAAATCGCTTAGGCTGCACGGCGTGCCAAAGAATCAGACGTACACACATACATACATACGCACGAAAAAACAAAACCCTCCTTCGGCAGTCGGGTAAAAAAAACAAAATTTACAAATTCCTAATAACCAGTTCTGATTATATCCGCCGCTGTTATTTGGCCGGCAACTGCAAATAATAAGAGATGATTCGAACCGAATTTGGGACGATTGCCGGGTCTCAAACAGAATTTTAATAAGAGTTAATTTATTCAATAAGACTTGGAAACTCTGGGCCGCCTCCACATGGATTTAGGGAGTTTAGAATGCTGTCAATGGCAGGCTAATACGATAATTTCTGCTGTAATATTGAGAAGAAAATTAAAGCACCCATGTGATTTTGCTTATTTCCTTGTTTCCTTTTAAATATTATGTAAATTCCAACTGGAGAAGTGCCAGAAGACCGCAGCCACAATAATACTACTATTACAAGCTTTTATTTAACTTGCAATGTATGTATTTAACTATGTTTGTCAAATTTATTGGTCAGCTAAGTATATTATCACTTGCAATTCAGCGAGGAAATGCCGCCAGCATCCTCGGTACAATGCCTCGAGGGCCTTTTTATTAGATTTAACTTAGTTTTAATTTAATTTAGTGTTAATCATCATCTTGTATTTACTTTAGTATATTATATTACATTGAAAATCTGCAACATGCTTCGTTAATCGTCTACGAATCATAAATGGTCAACTATTATTAACACTACTATCAGTTCACACCCCACTCCGGTACTCACCCGGACCAAACGTGCCGAAAATACCGGCAGCATTACCACTTTGAAAAGCCAGTGATATTCGTTGGACCAGGGCGGAACTGAGGGCCAGGGGAGAGCATCCTAATCAAAGGGAGGTGGAAGGGCTTCGGGACGCAGCAATTGTTTTTGTCACGAATAAATGTCTCTTAAAAATATACATATATTGGGAGACATTCTTACACGAATCGAACTAGGCATATAGTAAGCTCAATAAGGCTTGTGTTATAGGAACTAGATTACGATATACATTATAGGCCTTTGGTCTTACTGTAAGCCTAAAATGTAAATGATTGAATAAATAAATAAATAAATAAATAAATAGATATAAATACTGAATACATAGAAAACATCCAAGACTCGGAAACAAGTATTCATGCTCATCACACAAATATTTGCAAGGGCAAATAGGGCCGGTAAGGACCGGGATTTGAACCCAGGACCTTTAGCTGCGTAGGCAGCGTCACTACCTACTAGGCTAACCGGTCGTCGCTCTTTCTTTCTTTCTTTCTAATTCTCCTACATTGTTCTACTAGCTGTCCGCGTGGCTGAAACCCTAGGTATAAATTATACCCTATGATGATACCCTATGATATGATTATCTTGAAGGTCCATTTTATACATCAGCAAAAGAGTTTTTGAAACCGGATAAGTTGTTCCAGAGATTACTCCTTACAAACAAACTTAAAAATCTACATCTGCTCTTTATAATATTAGTTTATCTATCATTAAATAAATGAGGTTGAATTAAGTAAGACAAGCCATAGAAAATTGTGTTTATTATTAAATTAAACGATTTCAACTGATTTTATTGCGTATTTAATATAATGTATTAAATACATCCCGATATTTCGATTTCTTTCCACCGCTCGTGGTCAAACGGGTAGGCTAGCCGCAGGCGCAGGAAATAGCCTAATTTCAAACTAGTGGCTAGGTAATTTGACCAAGTTTTCTTTAATAATCCACCTACCTACATTTAATATCACGACGGTAGAAAATAGTTAAATGTATATTATACATTTCGTAAAGATCAGGCGAAAATAGTATACTTAAACTTTATTCATTTTTAGGGTTCCGATACCTCAAAAGGAAAAAACGTAACCCTTATAGGATCACTCGGTGGTCTGTCTGGCCGTCTGTCACAGCCGATTTGCTCCCAAACTACTGGAGCGATTGAGTTGAAATTTGGTACACATATGTAAATTGGTGACCCAAAGATGGACACGTAAAGTAAATTAATGAATTCTGAACAAAGGGGCCACTTTTGGGGGGTAAACTAGAAAATTAAAAAAAAAAGTTTCGCAAACTGTATTGTGTGACATATCAAATGAAAGAGGTTGTTTCAAGCATGTCAGATATTTTTTTTTTTATAATTTTAGCAAAAATATATTTGAAGTAATTTAATTCCCCCCCCTGTTCTCCGAAACTACTAGGATTAAAATTCTGAAAAAAATATGGAAAATAGTTCCTTGCCTAAATATTACAGGAAAATCTATAAGAAGTTTAAGTATTCAAAAACACTTATGAAATTTAGATTATATACGGAACCCTCACCACGCGAGTTGAACTCGCACTTGTCCGGTTTTTATAATTTGCTATTTCTATTTATGTTCTCGTGGTCCAACTGGTAGACTGACCACGGGCGAAAGGGCAAGATCCTATAGCTTATAATTTATTCTTGGTTGATAAAATTGATATTATTATTTCGAAACTTTTAAGTGTCATATTTTTTTATTATATTTTTTCATTTATATTTTACCGTATTCATTTGATGGATTCGACTAATTTGATATAGCACCTTTAGTTTATAAATTATTACATGAGGAAACTACCAAGGAACCCCTCCAGAAACCTACATTAATATTGTAGCAAGGTGAGCATTTATAGAAAATTCAAATTCAATAAATTATTTGTTCCGCTTGATAACTCCGACTAAGCTCCTAAAACAGTGATATAAATTTTTGAATAATCGCTGAAAGTTGAATTGGTAGGCGAGTACTTTGCTGATAACAAAGCTTGTACGTAAGCGCTGCGTCTAGAAAGCTGCAATGCCACTGATTTATTTGAAAAGTTATCTCTTAAAAGTCTCTCAAGGAAAGGAGGGAAGCATACGGGTGGTCACAAAACGCGGGTTTATATTTGGGAAACTTGTGTCAACTGCGAGCTTTTACTGTAAAGAGTTGCTTTTCATGCGTTATTAATTCTGGGTGCTTTTATACATTTTACTTCCGTTTTGGGGCTTTTGCTGTTGCTGTGTGCTCAGTTTAGGTATTATGCAACAAATGCTTACTATGCCTATGCGCATTCTTGACTGTCTTATGGTATTATTATATGGGGTAGTAGCCTAACGTAGAATCATTGTTCAGGCTACAAAAAAAGTAAATTAGTAATACAAAAAGAGTTGCCGCCCTTATTAAAAAAATTAAAATATTAACTTCGCTACACATTTTTGAAATATGTAAATTTGTTAAGAAACAAAAACACTTATTTGAACGAACAAGAGATAACTGTCCCAGAAATAAAAACTTGAGAAAAAGAAACAAATTGGTTAGCACCTTTACACATTTGAAAATAGTTAATTCCGTTACATACCATATGGCAGTGACAGTTTATAACAACATACCTTAAGAGCTTAAAAATATAGAGCAAGAATCATTATTGTACAAGAAACTAAAGAATTTCCTGGTTGAAAACTCGTTTTAAGGAAGAAGTATCTAAGTTACAAGGTTAAATATTGTTAAGTGTTTAGTTTTTAAGTCCTAGAGTAAGTACTTTATAATATTGCTGCGCTCTAACGGGGTCTATGCTGGAATGTAATTACTTATAAAATCTTGTAAAACCCATAAATGCAATAAATGAATATGAATATGATATGTTGTCTGTGTTGTATTTAGATATATTAACGGTGTGAGTACATCATACGTTCTTACGCTACGCAATACGCAGTCATCATCATCATAATTTTCAGCCGGCAATCCACTGCTGAGCATCTCCTCAAATACGCCACCCGTCGCGATCCTGAGCTAGTCTTATCCAGGAGTGACCCGCAATCTTCCTAATATGGATGGCCGACGCTCCTTTTACCTAGAAGGGGCCACCTTTCTGACACCATTTTGGTCTACCTTCCATCAATCTGCCAGGCAAGGTAGTACTCAACTCCATTTGAGTTTGGTAATGGCATCTCCAACTTACTAAACTTTTAGTCAAATGAGCTTTGCTTACGATTTCAACAAGTTTAAGTGATTCAATATACAGCGTGTGTTTTTGATACGGGCGAATATTTTAATGACGATTACTATCGGACCTAGGGAACCTATTTACATTATTAATTTCTTTAGAAAATTAAGTTTTTTTTCTTCATACATAATAATTAAGCACGCAATGTATTGCATCCACATTAATTAACGTAGCTATATAACGTCATACGAGTATCATCTCAGTATTCTCAGTGTCATGTGTTTGCTTTATACATTGCTGCTCGGTCGCACTTTAGAAAAATCATTACACCTAATTAATAACACAATTCAACGAAATTATTATCCCATATACGATTCGTATGATCAGATACTATAGCTGGATTCATTATTCGCCCGTAACAAATACACACGTTGTATTTCTTATTTTATGAAAGATATATTCGAAGTTAAATAAACAACATTTAAAATACTACGTTGCGTAAGGCGATGTACGGCAGAAATGTGTTTAACGAAATAAAGTTACCACGGGGTTTTAAACACAAGCTGTCCACTTGGCTTCTGGACAAGAGCTTATATAGCGTAAAAAGTTATTTACATCAAAGATGCCATAAAATTTGTGTTGTGTGTTTTTTGTTGTGTTGTTGTGTGTTTTGTTTGTTTGTTGTTTGTGTGCTTGTTGTTGTTTGTGTTGAATTTGTTGGTTGACTCCGTAAAAATTCTCGATCTCTATAAGTAGAGCAATATCCAGGAGGAGCTGAATTTTAGGAGCCGTAGCATGGTTGGCCTTATCACGCGACAACAAGATAAGAGCGTCGTCTCGTTCTATCGAACGGTGTCAGCCAGTGACGCACGCTCTATCCTATCACCTATCGCGTGACAAGGCCAACCATGCTACGGCTCCAGAGCAACAAAGATTTACTTACTCATTATTTCAACAAGATCTTGTACAGAATTTGTATAAGAAGGCAATTACAGTCAGTATCGATTCGTTTAATTTAGTTCTACCTCAAGTGTGCCTTCGCGGGTAAACACTGTCACAGCGTTACATGCACTAATGAGTGTTACTTCGCGAGTGCAGCTATGCAATTCATAACCAATGTCGACTCATCTCACCATTTATCACTACTAAAACTTGATCTTAAGATTCTTAAGCCAAATAATTTATTTAAAACACAAAAAAAGAGGAACCAAATCGACAAATTCGTGAACAAAACTATTTATTGGAAACATACAAAAGAAGACGAACCAATTCGTAAATTAGTGAATCAACTATGATCTGTAGCTCCTGAGGATATGTTATGTTGAGAGTCCGAAATCCAGGCGAGACCTGCATATATGGTAACTGTTGCATATAATAAATAATAATAGATAAATAAATATTTATTTTCCAAAAATACATTTGTTACAATTGGAGCCATGGAGACTGCATTAGTTTTTACTGTGTTGCAGCCCCCAGTGGTTGCCCGTAGACATGAACAGTGAGTTGTTAAGAACAACAGATTTGAGAAATTTTCTTAATAAAAAGTAAAAAATACTATATATGGCAACTGTTGCATATATGTTAACTGTTGCATTAACGATAACTGTTGCATATATGGTAACTATTGCATATATGGTAACTGTTGCATATATAGTAACTGTTGCATATATGGTAACTGTTGCATATATGGTAACTATTGCATATATGGTAACTGTTGCATATATGGTAACTGTTGCATATATGGTAACTGTTGCATATATGGTAACTGTTGCATATATGGTAACTGTTGCATATACGGTAACTGCCAACACAACTAATCCTCAAGTCAATAAAGGGTCCGCAACGCGCAGGTGAATTTTGTGGTGTCTCAAGCGTTCATATGCGATGGCATCTGAATTTATTCACACTAGTATAGGTTCACCTCAGGTGATTTTGGATCAACTCTCTACAAACTTCTGACCACTGTGTGCAACACTTTGAGATGAAACAGTGACTGCCCGGACTTGGTGTCGAGGTTCGTGAAATTCGCAGAACCTTTGTTCCTAAAAATCTCCCAAGGCCGCGAATTCCTAATCTCTTAGCTGTCCCACATGTGTACCGTCTCCCATAGAAACTCTTCCACTCTTCGAGCACACTATGCTTCACGCGCTTCTGTCGCTAGCACCCAATCGTGACGTATTTGCAAGTAGATGGATGGACGTTTGGTATGCCTGAAGTATTGTGAGATCATTTTCTCTTTTTCTTTTTTTATACAATTGGTAATTGTAATGCTGTGTTAATAAATAAATTTGTTGCGCGTTGTGAACGCCAGCCTACGTGACGAGGCACTTCCAATTGCAAGCGACCGGAGTGACATCTAACCAACAACCTCGGTCTAGGGATCGAGTAAACTACTTACAATTGCTTTGCAATACTATACTCTCATACCTGGTGATACAAGTTACAGTTGTGTGGTAAGCAACACCGTCAGCAAACTTATGTGTGTCTTGTTTGCCAAATATTTGTGCTTTTGTCACTTATGTTATACCTACAATAATATAAAATTATTATAGTGTCCCATCCCTATGTATCATAAGTTTTTTCAGAGAGTACCGTAGGTTGGGGACAGAAGACTCGATTTTCAGTTTTGTGGTTTTTTCCATTATTAGTGGAGGCTGGAAACATTGACTGCATGCAAAATTACGCAAGTATGTACATTATTATTATCACCAAAAAAACTGCAAGGTTTGGTCTAGAAACTAAGAATGTAATCCCGCAATTTTAAGAATTATGCTAGTTTTTGTAGCAGTTCAGATATTCTAGAATAGCCACATGAAAACAATCAATTTCACCCCACCCCACCATTTGTAGTGACTGTCATAGGAATCGACTTTTGCCTTCGATGGTAGAGTTGTTTCTTGGACAACTTTGATGCAATTCGGTCAACTTAAATTATCTCAACTATACTTAAAATGTTCCTAATTTATAATAATAATAAATAATAATAAATTCATTTATTTCCAGACAACATCGGATTCCAATTTGTCGCCATTTTTTAAATAATAAAAAAAACTTTATATTTCTTAATAATAAAGTACTTACATACTATTTGTAATTTCACCAGGACTTATTTACAATTCTTGATAATTAAAGCTCTGTTCTTATATTTTGATGATACTAAAGAATCATAACATTGTATTTGATATTACTAAACACGTATTTGGTAACACATTAGGAACATTATTTAAGCATGACTTCACTGACGAACTACCAATATTCTTAACATGTCTTTAAAACTTGCAAACACCAAATTGAAAAATGGCAAATAATTAAATTCAAAAACCGGACAAGTGCGACTTCAACTCGCGTGGTGAGGGTTCCGTATATAATCTAAATTTCGTGTTTTTGAACACTCAAACTTCTTATAGGTTTTCCTGTAATCTTTAGGCAAGGAACTATTTTCCATATTTTTTTCAGAATTTTAATCCTAGTAGTTTCGGAGATAAGGGGGGAATGGTCACTTTTCGTCTTTTTTTCTACATTACTTCAAATCTGTTTTAGCTAAAATTATAAAAAAATATATCTGAGATGCTTACAACAACTCCTTTTGTTTGATATGTCACACAATACAGTTTGCGCAACTTTTTTTTTTAATTTTCCAGTTTACCCCCCAAAAGTGGCCCCCTTGTTCAGAATTCATTAATTTACTTTACACGTCCATCTTTGAGTCACCAATTTACATATGTGTACCAAATTTCAACTCAATCGGTGCAGTTGTTTCGGAGCAAATCGGCTGTGACAGACGGACAGACAGACAACGGAGTGATCCTATAAGGGTTCCGTATTTCCTTTTGAGGAAACCCTAAAAATAACAACAATCAAACTTTATTGAAAGTAAATACAAGATTATGATTAACATTAACTATTTTCACATATGAATATGAACATTTTCCATGTTTGCAACAATACCACGCATATGGGTCTCAAGAGCTCACAACTCACGTCTACTCCAATTACAATTCTGTATCATTGATCTGAACAACAGTTGAAATGATTCGAGCATCTCCCTCGTCGTATCTAAACGCAAACAATCTAGTGGCGTCTGAGTTATCTAAAATTGTATCACATTCAGGATAGGGCTGTGGCGTTAAGCAAATACGACGCTATTTATTTAAACTACTCGCTACTTTTGTTTGCAGTTATATGAGAAACTGATTAAATACGAGAGTGTAAATTGTAAAGGATGACACAGTACACGAATCCGACCCAGTCGGAGTCGGTCTCGTGGCGGATGCGGCATTCGGTTCGTGCCACGTTCGTCCGTCGGCCGGCAAAGGGACGCCCTTCAAAATGGCGCAGGAAATCGAATGTTAATTAAATAGAGGTAATTAACAGATGAAACATGTAATTATAGCAAACACTATTAAGGCGTGTGTAGCAACTTTTTGTCTCACTAGATTGGTAATGCTAGCTTGATTTGCTGTGCTCTTCGCTTGCCATGACATGATAACGTCTTATAAATCGATGAACGCCGGCTGCACGCACGAAAAAGTGTGACACATTGTCCCGTTCCGTTGACTGACACATCAACGCACAGCCCAAACCGCCGGTTCTAGAGATTCCAAATTTGGCACGTAGGTTCCTTATAAGGTCTAAGGATGCACTAAGAAAGGATTTTTCAAAATTCACCCTCTAAGGGGGTGAAATGGGGATCCAAAGGGGGAAAGAAGATTAGATCGACTATTAAATGAGTAAATACGTGTTATGCAATTTTTCATCAATGTTTGCTTATGACGTGTCACGTAAAATTATCATCCGTAAACCGACTTTAAAGACAACTATTTTATTTTTTTGTCTATTAAGTGTCCCACTGCTGGCCAAAGGCCTCCCCTCTTGATTTCCACTCGTCCCGATTCTGAGAAATCTCTGGCCAATCGTTGCGAAATATGTCCAGGTCATCCCGCCATCTCCGTCTCGGCCTGCCACGCCGTCGCCTTCCATAGTGCAGCACCCACTCCGTGGCTAGTCTAGCCCACCTCTGGGGATGCATGCGGCAGACGTGGCCAGCACATTCCCATTTCTTTTTTTTTACGCCGGTTCTTCTCGAGGCAGAGGTTTTCTTTCCAAAGCGGTGATAGTTATTACTATGCCTAAATTGAAGAGTAAATAACTTTCACTTTGATACACGATCATCTGACGTAGTTACTCCATTTAAGTCGGATGATAAATATGTTACGGCACGGCATTGGCCCGGGCACGGCTCGGGTACGGCTCAGGCACGGCTCGGTCACGTCCCGGACTCGACGCGGTACTATAAGTTATCCTCCAACCGTAGGCGTGTCAATATAATTTATTTCAGTTTAATAAGAATTGACTGACAATATTGCTTTTATACTTTACGGTTTGCTTACGTGGGCTAGGTAAATAATGAAAATACATATATTTAGATAAAAGCTAGGTTACATACCTATTTCTCAGCTACTGACACGGGCGTAGCCAGGTTTTAATTTCGGGGGGTACAAGAAATTTCAGGGGGGTTTCAAGAAAATAAAACAACAAAAATATGCATAAAATGACACTAATATTCAGGTTAATGTATTTCCTTAAACATAAAGCCGCTTTTTGGTTGAAAAAGTGTTGATGTTTGCTACGTTTATTTTGCAGTATCAATTAGCAATTTACACTTAACAATAAAAGTCTATCGCTTTGTTAACCACTTACAATGAAAGACAATCGCATTCATTACTAGGCACAAAATAAATAGAAGTGAATTCGATCTAGAAAAAGAATCCGCATTATACTTCCCACGTCGGGCTGCTTTAAAAATATGAGAGAGATGATGATATGACATTCTCTATCGCTCTTTTCGTTTGGCAAGTAATCATTGATTAACATGCCATCTATAGAAAATTCATGCTAAGGACAAATTCATCCCAATTCATATTCATATAATTAATTTTAATTGAAAATGGCCCCTCTGCCTCAACTCATGCTGGGTTGGATCCTTTTTTGAAACAACTAACTAAATTGTATATTTTTAGATCTAAGAATTCTGTAAATTATTTCTGTTGTTGTTTCAAAATAAAGCTTATTCATTCATTCATTCAAAACTATCACGGCTATAGGCATAACTAGTTAGGTACCGAGTAATAGTCGACCAACGTAATGTGTACTTGGAAATGCCAACCTTTGTAAAAAATTGGCTGACACAACGGCACCGTTTAGTTGGCGCGTGAGTGTCGATGTAACAAAGACAAACAGACAGGCAACTACGGAACTCTACCCTGCGCATGGCCCAACAGCTCAACACGCACTGGGCCGGTTTAAAAATAATCGAAAGTCATGTCTTTCGAAATGTTTCTTAGCTTTCAAAATGACAGTCGATTTGTCCTAATACTCGTTGAAAAAGTAAATTACCTAATACTCCTCTAATACAAGACTAAAGTCTCATTTCATTTCTCAGCTTGAATCGGTATTTCTGGTTCAAATCTCTTTCTCCTCAAATTAGCATATCATCGTGTGTAATTAACTCTATTTTGAGGCTTTAAACTGCAATGTTACGTTAGATTCAAACGCAATTCAATGTTTTAATGATTTAAATAAACAGAAACTGAATGAAACTTAACCTTTAGGTTTCTCAGAAAGGCCTTGTATGTTCTCACAATTTGCAGAGTATGGACGCCCCTAATTCCAGGCAGAGCAGGCAGTCCGTGAAACAAGATAACGCTTTTCGGGGAGTCAGTGACTTGCGGAGATATTTGGAAACGGATTACTGCTGGCTATTTCATGTCGAGAATGTACGCTGGCCGTTGTACGGAATTTACGCATCAAACATTGAGCTTGTAGCATTAGTCTATATCGAGCCTGGATGAAATTGGAGTGAGTAAACCCGTGTCCATTTCAAAACTCGCTTCTGGTCCGGTATTTTCAACCATTATTTGAAAGAAAGGGGCGGTTATTTTGATTCACCATTACATGTATGTATGTCTGAAAATTGAGTGATGTGGCACATAAAAAAATCATACTTTTTTGTCACATCACTGTTTAGCAAATATTGTTGCGCCGCTTTCGTCCTGGTATGTACGTAATTAATAAGTCAAACTCTCCTCTTGTGGCAGCACGGCCACAGCCGTAACGTCCACAGACGTATTGTGTCACAGCACGCGTCATTCCCCTCATGTAAAATTGAGTGGCCCTTTAAGCTTTTGCTGCGGCACTAGGAAAAATTGTAATGTACCTAAAGCGGCACAACATGTCCGCCATAATCCTATGAATATCGCCTGTGGACGGAGTGGCAGATTTGTCGCGGTGAAGATCACCGGCCACAGCCGTAGTGCCGTATCACGAGGGTCTCCATTTACGCCTGTGGCCGTACTGTCCGTGAACGTGTTAAGACAGAGACATAAAAATGGGACATGTCCGTTACTAGTAAATATCGAAGATGGAATACGGGCCGAAATATGAAGTACGAGTAATCCGTATAACGCCTGAAACAATGAGGCCTCTCACACACTGAAACGGACTGCGGTAAATAGTAAATTTGACAGTTAACGTCACATTTACAACTGACCGCCACCGCAGGCCGCGCCAGTGTGTTTCAGGCTTGATGCGGCCTGCGGTGATGGTCAATAGTAAACTTAAAAGTTAATGTCAAGTTTACTATTCACCGCCGATTCAGGCTTAATTCTACAAATAATCTGTGCGGAAGGAGGACCGACATGGGATTTGCGGGCGTTCCAGTAGTGGTCCGTAATAGGTTTTTGTTATGTTGACGACACTGTCACGTCATTAAGACACACAAGTTTTGCAAGGCAATGGTTGTGTATTTTCTCGCAGACAAAACAACCATTCATACTTTCCTCTTTTCGATATAATATACGGTTGACTATCGTTTTCCCCCTGACCTGTTTTTTTAGGGTTCCGTAGCCAAAATGGCAAAAACGGAACCCTTATAGTTTCGTCATGTCCCTCTGTCCGTATGTCACAGGCATTTTACTCGAAAACTATAAGGTGTATTTGAATAAAATTTTGAGGATAGGTGTATTTTGTTAGCCACTATATAGTTTTGTAATTAAAATGACAAAAAAAAATTTTTTAGGGGTGCACTCCATACATAAAATTAAAAGTAAAAAAAAAATCAATGTGACCCCCCGTGTGGCACATCAATCGATAGGCCTTTCAAAATAAATATAAGGTTTTTTAGCATTTTTTTTTTGATTAAGTGAGTAGAGTCAGAGATAATCGTCCCGAAAGTCACTAAAATTCTGTCCCCCCCCCCCTCTAATTATTGAACGGCTTATTAATTTCATACATCGAAAATTGTTTTGTACAAGATCGGTTCAGAAGTTTTCGAGATATTGCTGAAAAACTGCCTTCCTCAAAGAAAAAGACGTAAGTGCCGTAAAATTTCTGTGACGACACGCTTTTTTTAATAGGCACGGAACCCTTCGTTTTGCGTGGTCCGACACGCACTTGGCCGGTTTTTTCCTTTTCAATACAAAAACTGCAAGAAAACTAGACGAATAACAATGAAGGCACGAAAAGAATTTAGTTAGTTATGACGTACCTGGGCATTTTCAAATAATTGATGTTCAAACAAAAATTAACTCAGTGTCAGTTTTGTGACAACAATCCAGTTTGTATGAAAATTAACTTTTTATTTTCAATTTGTAAATGATATGCATATACACGTTACTTAAAGGTGAAACTAGTTATTTTACTGGTGACCGAAGAGCTGGCGGCTTTCTCGCGCAACGCATCAGCATTGCAATTCAGCGAGGCAATGCCGCCAGCATCCTCGGTACAGTTTTAAGTAGTAGTAGCAGTAGTTTTAATTTATCTTAGTTAATGTTAATTATAATCTTGTATTCACTTTTAATAAATATAGTTTTTAATGATGTTATTTATTATGAGTTAATTGTTATTTTCGCAAAATGTATAAGCCCGACAAGCCGCTATTTAACTCTGAGATAGTGTCGCTGTGTGTGGCTAGGGTCAAATAGAAACTTGTTGGGCTTTATATTTTATGCTTAATTTTTGTCACAAAACTGACACTGAGGTAAAATTTTTTTGATGACTCACGCTAATTGGGTACGTCATTATTTAAAAATGCCCTACGAGGGGGACTAGGTTAGGATGCCGTGCCATCATAATCCTAGTTCCCTTTCAGCAGGAGCCGTAGCATGGTTGGCCTTATCAAGCGACAAGTGACAAGATAAGAGCATCGTCTTGTTCTATCGAACGGTGTCAGCCAGTGACGCACACCTATCGCGTGACAAGGCCAACCATGCTACGGAGCCAGGGCAAACGCAACTGACGCAGCAACGCGACTCGAGACATGAGTTCGTTGAGTCGTGATTAAATCAAAACTTGTTGCCAAATTTTGCCAACAAGTTGTGCAAGACGTACAGCCACTACATTTTTCTTTCCGTAGAATCTAGCAGCAAAAGTAAAGTAGATGTATAAGTGTAGAGTGTAAGTATTAAGAGTCAAGGTAAAATATATAAACTGATTAAGTATAGCTAGTTGTATTAGCCAATTCGTCCCCTTAAGAAACCGACATAGAGTCGTTTCCAAATACGTTTATCCGAAATGGTACACAGCAGAAATAATTCGTAATATCAAATTAAAATATTTTCATTTGAAAAGGTTTAGACAAGAGGGAAAAGAATACAATAGACACATGTTTAAGTACTACAGAACACATGTAAAGACCCTAATTAGTAAAGCTTATAAAATGCACATACAGACTGTGCAAAATTATATTATTAGTTGCCCGGTGAAATTTTGGGAATATATAAAAGATAAAAAAAGTGAAAGACAGCACCGAGATGAATCTTTTACTTTCGAGGGCCGTAACGTGAGCGGACAGGATGCGGCGAACGCATTCGCTAAATACTTCAGCTCGGTGTTCCAGCAGGACAGGCCGCGATTGGATGCTGAAGCTGCGGCGCGCGTAGCCCACTCCTCGGGTGACTCTCGATCGGTTTCGATCCCCTCCATTACTGAGGTTGATTTTAGAGCGGCAATGCAAAAGCTTAAACCGCGGTCTTCTGGAGGGCCTGGTGGTATCCCGGTGTTTTTGGCCAAGGATTGTGCTTCCGCCTTGGTGACTCCCTTATTGTACATTTTTAACCTCTCGCTCAAACAATCCATCTATCCTAGTTGTTGGAAAAAATCTAGAGTAACGCCTGTTCCCAAAAAAGGATCCGATATGGAAGTCACTTCTTTTAGACCCATAGCAGTTCTATCAGTATTCGGTAAAGTATTTGAGATGACCCTTAACAAACACATAAGTCAACAGGTTTCTAATCGTTTGCACCCCAGTCAACACGGTTTTCGTAAAGCCCGATCTACCACCACAAATCTAGTTGCCCTTGCTGACTACGTCTGCAAGGAGATGGACGCTGGATGCCAGGTCGATGCTGCATATTTCGACTTTAAGAAAGCATTCGACTTGGTGGACAACGACATCTTGCTGGGAAAGCTTGCATTACTGGGCTTCACGCCAAAGCTTTTAAGTTTCCTCTCCAGTTACTTGTCTGAACGGCGGCAGTACGTCAGGGTAGGCGGCTTCGAGTCAAACGATTACTGCACGCTGTCTGGGGTGAGCCAGGGCAGTACTCTGGGGCCTACATTATTTCTTTTAATGATAAACGATTTGCCTGGTAAAATTCGTTCAGCTGAATGTCTGCTTTTTGCGGACGACCTAAAATTGTTGCTCGGCGTCAGTAGTGTGGCGGACAGCGCTGCGTTGCAGAGCGACATCAATGCGGCAGCTGAGTGGAGTGCTGAAAACCGTTTGCCTTTTAATGCAGCAAAATGCAAGGTCATAACGTTTTCACGTAAGCGCATGCCATTTTTCACCGATTACGGCCTGGGGGACGATTGTTTGGAAAGAGTCGACGAAATCTGTGATCTAGGTTTAGTTTTAGATACAAAACTAGATTTCCGTAAACATGTATCTAATATTTGCAAACGGACCAGCAAAACCCTAGGTTTCGTCATGAGGGCGTCGAAGCAATTTCATGTCGGAGTCGCTATGGCTTTGTACAATGCCTATGTCCGTAGCAGGTTGGAGTATGGGGCTGTTATTTGGGATCCCTACGAGGATAAATACTCCCTGTTGGTGGAAAGAGTACAGCGTAAATTCGCCCGCTGGTTGTACTGCAAATCCTACGGGTATTACCCATACCTATACCCTTCATTGTTTGTCTCCGGTATGGTTGGGCTAGACACGCTTCGGATGAGGAGGAAGTTATTGTTGCTAGTCCACTATCTGTCTGTTGTCCATCATAGAGTGGACAGCCCGGCTGTGCTGGAGAGGATCGGGTTGGTGGTTCCGAAGAGAATCCCCCAGGATTCGGATGGCGTGGCGATGGCGCCTCGCCGCCGGCCGGGCCTGCTGCAGCGTGTGTCGGCTCGCACGTGCCACGCTCAGAACGCTCCTACCGCGCGCGCAATATCCTGGTTATACCAAATGCTCACTCAGTACGAGGAGGCTGACCTATTTGCTGATCGCTTTAGTCAATTATGTCGTACTGCTAAGCAGTTCCTTGACAATTTTAATTAATTGATATTTATTATTTTAATATATTGTATAATTTTAATGTATAATTTCGAATGCTTTTAAATTGATGACATTTTTATTTTTGACATGTATTGTTTTTCTACTATGTAATAATTTATCGTGTAAGTGCTTTGGTTTTAATTCTGTAAACTTACATTGATTTTTAAATAAATAAATAAATAAATAAATAAGTCAAAGGATCAAACTTTTTATTAGGTTTCCGTACCTCAATAGGAAAAGAAACGGAACCCTTATAGGATCACTTGTACGTCTGTCTGTCCGTATGTCACAGCCGATTTGCTCCGAAACTACTGGACGAACGAGTTTTGAACAAGGGGGCCACTTTTGGGGGGTAAACTGGAAAATTAAAAAAAAAGTTTCGCAAACTGTATTGTGTGACATATCAAATGAAAGGGGTTGTTGTGTTGTAAGCATCTCAGATATATATTTTTTATAATATTAGCAAAAACTGATTTGAAGTAATTTAGGAAAAAAGACGAATTTTGACCATCCACCCTTATCTCCGAAACTACTAGGCTTAAAATTCCCTTAATTTGGCACTGTGCATCACCGTGTACGTTAGTTAGTAAAAAATCCAGTCATCAGTATATCTATTTTCTCAAACATTTAGTATCAAAAACTACTAAATAATTTTGTTATGAATGGTAGAAAAAATATGTGAAATGGCAACAATTTCAAATTAACGTCAGTGTCAAAAATGAGTTCGACGCGGCGACGCTTGCCAACACTTCGGGTAAGTTTTATTAATGTTTAAAAAGTTTTCTGTATGCAAGTTATGGTTTTTATGTTTTGTGTTTTACAAGACAATGGTAAAGTATGTGAATAAGTGGTAATTTTGTGTGCATGAGGCATGATAAAAACGATAATCACTGGTAAATTTGAATGTACACCACGGTTACCGTTGCCAAGTTTGTAGAAGTACTTACATTCGACAACGGTAACCACCGTGTACGTTGCCAACTACATGGTAAATTAATTGGAAAAAACTTCGGTAACCACTGTGTACATTACCAACTTCCATGTACTGTTCTTTTGTTTTGAATTTAACGGTTTTACGTGGCCTTGTTTATTTAAAATCTTTTCAAACACTATGCTTTTCTTTCTTTGCCCGCAGTGCTTAAAACAAAGTCGATCGCATAAGATTTTGGCTTTAGTTCCCGTTGAAAATGCGTGGTCTGATGATGGTTCTGATTCGGATGAGGAAATTAACCCAGACGCACCACCACGATTCGATTCTGACGATAGCTCTGATCCACCTTCCTTAAATTCTTCATTGGAACGTTTAAATTTGCTAGACTGCTTATCGGACGAAGATGAGGTCGACAGATATCATCAAGGACGATCTAACCCTGAAAGCATGCACGTGTCTTCTCTTTCTCCCATATTAGAAGAAGTTCTACCCTCTCCATCCACAGTCAATTATGATGCTATACCATCATTGAACTCTGTGCAATCTGTAGCCACCCCATCTACACGTGAACACTCATCGCCTATTGCTACTAGGGCAACAAGAGCCTCATATAAACGCAAGAATGCCTCACCTGCTGCTCTCATTACACCAAGTTTCACACGTGATGCTTTGCCCACGTTGAACTCTGTCGAAAGTGTAACATCACCAGCTGCTCCTGAGTATTCGCCACATCCAAGCATAAGCACACCAACAACAAGGGCTTCGATCAAACGCAAAAGAAGCTTACCTAAACCAGTTGCTAAAAAAGCTAAATTAACAAGAATGGTTCTAAACTACGATTGGTCGAAGACTACATTTCAACACAAAAGTTGTATCGATGATGAAATGTACCAGCCACAAAAAAACAAATTAGATACAGCTTTAGATTACTTTTACCTCTTTTTTACACCGGACGTTTTGTCAGACATTGTCAACCACACAAATTTATATTCCGTTCAACAACACGGAAAGTCAATACAGTTGTCAGTTGCTGAATTAAAAAGCTTTCTTGGGATACAAATAATAATGGGTATAGTTCAAAATCCAGCATACACTGACTACTGGTCAAGAAAAACCCGCTATCCTTTGATAGCTGATCAAATGCCATTAAAAAGATATCAGCAAATACGTTGATACCTTCACTTTGTGGATAATAGTTTTCCAAATAGTGACCGTTACTTTAAAATTCGACCGGTTATGGAGAAGATTCGCCAAAACTTCTTAAAGTTAGATGAAGAGAGCCACTATTCTATTGATGAGATGATGATACCTTATAAAGGTCGTAAAGCTGGAAGCCGACGACAGTACGTCAAAAATAAACCTAAAAAGTGGGGGTTTAAGAATTTTGTACGGGCTGGGGTTTCGGGGCTTATTTTTGAATTTGTGATGTATGCTGGAGATGATACTTTTCGTGAATATAGTTTTAGCGAATCAGAAAACTCAACTGGCTTAGGAGGCAAAATAGTAATTGCTTTGTGTAAAAGTATACAAAAAAAACCTGCTTATGTATACGCTGACAACTTTTTCACATCTCCTGAGCTTATTTACATTTTGAGGCACGAATACGGTTTATTCGGCTTAGGTACAATTAGAAGCAATAGGCTGAGAGGATGTCAAGATTTGTTGCCCTCTGACAAAGAAATGAAGAAGAACAAGAGAGGATATAGTGCTCAAGCTGTCTGCAACATAAATAAAATAGCTGTCGTGAAATGGCATGATAATAAAGCGGTGACCCTGATCAGTTCTTTTGTGGATTCCCATCCTATGGAAACCATCAAAAGATATTCAAAGGAGACTAAAGCCAGAGTTGATGTCCCATGCCCTCAGATAGTGAAATTGTACAATAAACATATGGGTGGCGTGGACTTAGCTGATATGCTTATCTCACTTTATCGAACACCATTAAAGACCCGGAAATGGTATTTGGGCATATTCGCTCAACTGCTTGACATGTCCATAAACAACGCTTGGATACTTCACAGAAGAGATAGCCTCAAAGCAACATCATTGAAGAACTTCCGGTTTGAGCTTTTCGAAGGACTTTGTAAAGCGAAGAAGATTGTAACCGATGAAAGTGGAGAAAGTGTGCCAGAAGAAAAGAAGATACAAAAAGCTGTGAAAGAGCATCCTACAGACAGTGTTAGGTTTGACAACGTTGGGCATTTTCCTGAGAGTGGACCGAAAAATGCACGCTGCAGATACTGCAAGGAGGGAAGGACGAAAGTTTATTGCATCAAATGCAATATGCACCTTTGTCTCGTCATTGGGGAAACGAAAAAACGAAATTGCTTTCGACAGTTCCACACTAAATGATGTTTTTTCATAATAATTTACGTTATTTTTTTATATAATATTTTACTGCCTTCTTGGCAGCGGTAACCAGCGTGTACATACAAGAATGTCATTTTTTTGTAATATAATTGGCAACGTGCATGGTGATGTACATAGATTAAAAAAAAAACTAATAATGCTGGATTTTTTTAAACATTTTTTTGTAGACCCTCAGACGGTATTAAATAAAGGTCTGATACTGAATTGCTCGTTTTTATATATTTTACCTCTTGCCAATAAAACTAGTTATTTTACTGGTGACCGAAAAGCTGGCGGCTTTCTCGCGCAACGCATCAGCATTGCAATTCAGCGAGGAAATGCCGCCAGCATCCTCGGTACAATGCCTCGAGGGCCTTTTTTAGATTTAACTTAGTTTTAATTTATCTTAGTTAATGTTAATTATAATCTTGTATTCACTTTTAATAAATATAGTTTTTAATGATGTTATTTATTATGAGTTAATTGTTATTTTCGCAAAATGTATAAGCCCGACAAGCCGCTATTTAACTCTGAGATAGTGTCGCTGTGTGTGGCTAGGGTCAAATAGAAACTTGTTGGGCTTTATATTTTATGCTTAATTTTTGTCACAAAACTGACACTGAGGTAATATTTTTTTGATGACTCACGCTAATTGGGTACGTCATTATTTAAAAATGCCCTACGAGGGGGACTAGGTTAGGATGCCGTGCCATCATAATCCTAGTTCCCTTTCAGCAGGAGCCGTAGCATGGTTGGCCTTATCAAGCGACAAGTGACAAGATAAGAGCATCGTCTTGTTCTATCGAACGGTGTCAGCCAGTGACGCACGCTCTATCCTATCACCTATCGCGTGACAAGGCCAACCATGCTACGGAGCCAGGGCAAACGCAACTGACGCAGCAACGCGACTCGAGACATGAGTTCGTTGAGTCGTGATTAAATCAAAACTTGTTGCCAAATTTTGCCAACAAGTTGTGCAAGACGTACAGCCACTACATTTTTCTTTCCGTAGAATCTAGCAGCAAAAGTAAAGTAGATGTATAAGTGTAGAGTGTAAGTATTAAGAGTCAAGGTAAAATATATAAACTGATTAAGTCAAAGGATCAAACTTTTTATTAGGTTTCCGTACCTCAATAGGAAAAGAAACGGAACCCTTATAGGATCACTTGTACGTCTGTCTGTCCGTCTGTCACAGCCGATTTGCTCCAAAACTACTGGACGAACGAGTTTTGAACAAGGGGGCCACTTTTGGGGGGTAAACTGGAAAATTTAAAAAAAAGTTTCGCAAACTGTATTGTGTGACATATCAAATGAAAGGGGTTGTTGTGTTGTAAGCATCTCAGATATATATTTTTTATAATATTAGCAAAAACTGATTTGAAGTAATTTAGGAAAAAAGACGAATTTTGACCATCCACCCTTATCTCCGAAACTACTAGGCTTAAAATTCTGAAAAAAATATGGAAAATAGTTCCTTGCTTAATGATTACAGGAAAACCTATAAGAAGTTTGAGTATTCAAAGTAACGGGAAAATTCTCAATATTTTATGGAACCCTCACCACGCGAGTTGAACTCGCACTTGTCCGTCCGGTTTTTAAGTGCATTTCAGAGCTAAGACACGGTTGATCGGTAAACGTGCTTGGAGGGAGATGCGGCGCTCTCACAGTAGATAATCCTACTAAGGGGACCCTGCTGTCCAGATGTACACAGCTCCTCTGTCGTTTGTAGTGGCTATACGGTATATCATGGAAAGTGTAGATGGGTATTACGCTGCCAATATTGAATGCTGTATTTCACAACGATCAAAATCAATTAGTTTCTGAAACAAAATTGAACAAAATACTCGGTAAATATCTATAACTTATTATTGCTGAATGATTTTTAAATATATATATATACTCATACTCGTACTTTATTGATAATAAAAATTACAAGTCAACCAAAAACCAAAAAGAGGACGCCGTTTGTCCATAGAAAATTGTGACGTCGCTAGTCTATGGTTCCATACTCATCATCATCATCATACAAACTTTTTACTCATCATCATCGTCATCATGAAGAGCTGGGTTTTTGTCAGTGCAGCTGGATGCAATTGCTTCCGTCTTAGCCGGTCCAAGGCCCGCTTCTTGATGTCCTGGAGCCGTAGCATGGTTGGCCTTATCACGCGACAAGTGACAAGAGAAGAGCGTTGCCTCGTTCTATCGAACGGTGTCAGCCAGTGACGCACGCTCTATCCTATCACCTATCGCGTGATAAGGCCAACCATGCTACGGCTCCAGGTATGATAGGACCTCTACGTGCTCCTTTACTTGGTTTATGTAACCTTTTCCCCATTCCTTCTCTCTCTTTCTCTCTTTTTGTTTACATACTAACAGAGAGAGGTGTCGATCGATAGTCGATGCTTCATGCCATACATCGGGGTTTTCGGAGCGGGAATGATTTGAGAAAGAGTAGAGATAAACAGATATGTTAGTCTAAGAAAATATCTTATTATGCCTAATGAATAACTACCTCTCTGTGATTTGTATACAATCTGTGACAAAGTTTTATTTTAATTTCCGTAAAAGTCTTATAACTTATAAGGTAACAATTAAAATAACTTTAATTAATTACCTGCTGTAAATTGAATAGTTGACACGATTTTCAGAATAAACTATTAATATTTTTTCTATATTTGGGACAGTTAATCTACGGCGTCTTGCTGTAAATATCCATTTCAAGGAGCTAAATGATCTTTCCACGTCGACAGTTGTAATAGGTGCATATTTAATTTTTTTTAAAATACAATTGCATATAAGTTTATCTACTAGACAAGCAAGGGTAACGGTTGACAATAGGTGTCTAATACAATGTCAATCTTGACGCTCGATATCTATGAAGCATTTTCTTATAAATGAATAGACTTAACTGAAGAGGTTGATAATGAATGACCAATATAAAATATGTACCTATATGTATGATTAATCTTTATTTATTTTTCAATCAATTATTCATTCGGTAGAAACCTACTAGGGTACGATCTGTTTTTAAGTAAATACCTACTCTTTGGCTAATGTCAAACGTTCCCGCTCCGAAAACCCCGATGTATGCATGACTGAGTATATTCTTTAGATATCGATCGATAGTCGATGCTTCATGACTGAGTATAGTATATAGGTATCGATCGATAGTCGATCCTTAATGACTGAGTATAATATATCCCACCAAAACATAAATGTAAAAAAGGAGAGCCAAGTTCAATACAAAAATTATGCTTGGCCGTGGGGTTCGCCGCAAAAAGAATGGAGATCTAAATGAGTGCCAAGTTATGCCAAATCCAAATATGTATTTATAGGAACAAAATCACATTATGAACAATGATTACACTCTATTTCTTTGCTTTATTGGATACCTATAACAATTTCTGTTATTTAAAAATGTGAGATCTTAAAGTAGGTTAGATTTGACTTGACCAGTTTTCATTACATCAGTCATTTTATAAAATTATTCAACATATATTTATTCGCGCTTATCCGCCTCACCTCACCCGTCACCCCTAACAAAATTATACCTATTTGCATTCCAATGAAGGCTAAAACGCTACCGGAAGGCGCGGCGTGGGTAGGCCCCCCACAAGGTGGACTGATGACCTGGTAAAGGTCGCGGGAGTCCGCTGGATGCGGGTGGCGCAGGACCGGTCAATTTGGAACTCTCTGGGGGAGGCCTATGTCCAGCAGTGGACGTCTTTCGGCTGATATGATGATGATGATGATGATGAAGGCTAAAAAGTTGCGTTTTTAATACCGCACAGAGCAAGTGAAACGCCGAGCAAATGATCAGCGAAACTGTTCGCCAGTGATGACGCCACAGAAGGAATGAATGAGTGAGCAATCGCTCGCCATGCTAAACCGATCATCACTGAACAAACACGTTCGCTGGTTCAAGTGTTTTCATTTGCCGCAAGACTGAACGAATGCTCCCTCAGAATGTCGAGAACTGTACTTGTTCAGAACTGTTCATATCGCCATTACTTGCCCTGCAGAGGATGTGTCCTGTAAAGAGCGAGAGGACCCGCGTGAGTGTCCCTTCTATGGTGTCTGCTTACCATCAGACGGACCGTATGCTTGTTTGCCAATGTCGTGATATAAAAAATCCGGCCAAGTGCGTGTCGGACCACGCAAAACGAAGTCAAAGTCAAAGTGATTTATTCTTCAATTTAGGCATATTACATGCACCTATGAATGTCGATAAAGTACCACCGGTTCGGAAAGTAAACCTCTGCCTCGAGAAGAACCGGCGTAAAAAACTCGGCGAGGTGTCATTTTTAGGGTTCCGTAGCCAAAATGGCAAAAACGGAACCCTTATAGTTTCGTTATGTCCGTCTGTCCGTCTGTCCGTCTGTCCGTCTGTCCGTCTGTCCGTCTGTCCGTATGTCACAGGCATTTTACTCGAAAACTATAAGGTGTATTTGAATAAAATTTTGAGGATAGGTGTATTTTGTTAGCCGCTACAAAGTTTTGTAATTAAAATGACAAAAAAAAAATTTTTTAGGGGTGCACTCCATACATAAAACTAAAAGTCAAATTTTTTTTTTTCATTGTGACCCCCCGTGTGGCACATCAATCGATAGGCCTTTCAAAATAAATAGAAGGTTATTTAGCATTTTTTTTGATTAAGTGAATAGGGTCGGAGATAATCGCCCCGAAAGTCACTAAAATTCTGTCCCCCCCCTCTAATTTTTGAACGGTGTATTTTAAAAATATGGAAAAATTCATGGACATAGGGCTTATTAATTTCATTCACCGAAAATTGTTTTGAACAAGATCGGTTCAGAGGTTTTCGAGATATTGCTGAAAAACTGCCTTCCTCAAAGAAAAGGACGTAAGTGCCGTAAAATTTCTGTGACGATACGACCTTTTTAATAGGCACGGAACCCTTCGTTTTGCGTGGTCCAACACGCACTTGGCCGGTTTTTTTTTCAAAACAGGGCTCCTTTTCTATAGGGAAGGCAGTTTTTCAGCAATATCTCGAAAATCTTTGAACCGATCTTGTCCAAAATAATTTTCGGTGTAAGAATTGAATAACCCCATTTTTCATATTTTCTAAAATACACCGTTCAAAAATTAGAGGGGGGGACACACAATTTTAGTGACTTTCGGGGCGATTATCTCCGATTCTATTCACTTAATCAAAAATATTGCTCAGAAACCTTATGTTTATTTTGAAAGGCCTATCGATTGATGTGTAGACTTACAGTGATTTTTTTTTGACTTGCAATTTTATGAATGGAGTGCATCCCTAAAAAAATGTTTTTAGTCATATAATTACAAAACTATGTAACGGCTAACAAAATACACCTATCTACAAAAAAATATTCAAATACACCTTATAGTTTTCGAGTAAAATGCCTGTGACATACGGTCAGACGGACATGACGAAACTATAAGGGTTCTGTTTTTGCCATATTGGCTACGGACGGAACCCTAACACTCAGTGAAAACGCCGCTTTAACCTATAGGTCTCCGTCAAACGTCGGGAGAGGACCCTGAGGGACATTATCCGTCGCCGCCTCACAACAGTAAGAATGTTTAAAATACCTCAACCAATTACCTACTGTTTCTTATGGGGGTCGTTCTTCTTTTTTACCGACAATGAACCGAGGTTTTTCTGTTTTTTTGGTTTTTGAACTATCGAAAATTGTGGTTTTGAAGTGCGATTTTTAAAAAAATGCATAGGTTTCTTCATTAGAACTAATTAAAGTTTCCTTTCTGGCCAATATAAATATTTATTTACGGTTGGTTTCTAAAAAAAACATGTGACAAAGTGGACTCTTTCAGTGGGGACAACATTTTATTTTACCACTCTGTCACGGCATTCTACGAAAAAAAAAACATTTAAAAAAATGCTAGTTAGAGAAAGTGAAATATTAAACATCACTAATTAATAAAATAATATGGACGTTCATTTGAACATTATAAAACCGTAAACATCATCACTCAAATGAGATGCCGTAATAAGACGAGGGACAGGCTATTGTCGGTAGAAAAGAAGAACGACCCACCTGTATGCTGCGTTTGTATTTTGATAATCAAGAACTCGCTTTTGACGGTAGATAGGGGATTTGTCGGTAAGTAAAATTACGTTTTTGGTACAAGCTTTTATTGCCGACTGCACTTTTTTGCACAGTCAGTCACGTTGCGAGGGTACCGATGGCAAATTTAGTTTAGTTCAAACATTTTAAAACAGATGGCCACTGCCGTTAGAATGAACAATAGACGTAGCATTAGCAATGCGTTGCTGAATGAAAACAACGCATTGCGAATGCTACTAAATAAATGCATTTGAAACACAACAAAATTTCCTCATTACGTAGTTTAGTTATATTATAGTATTTCCTCCTAATTCATAAATGTATTAATATTTGTTTACAAAATAGTATGTTTTTATCACAACTGACGCCGCGAGCGCGACGTAGACGAGGACAATCTACCCTCATCTTTCTAATTTGCACAGTGGGAGTGAGACAGGACTCGCTGAGTCGCGCGCGACGCAACAGGGCAGCAATTTGTGCTAGACGTACTGAAACGAATTTAAACGACATTTCAGCTAAAATAGACTTGATGAAAATATATGAATGCGGCCAGTTATACATTAATAGACAAGGTCGAACGTTATCAGAGAAAAAAAACTATAGGCGAATAGATAAAAAATAATAATGTCCTTACTTGTTACTGTATAATTATGACGACCGAATAGCCTAGTGGTTAGTGAACCTGACTATGAAGCTTGAGGTCCCGGGTTCGATCCCCGGTCGGGGCAGATATTTGTATGATGAATACGAATGTTTGTTCTCGAGTCTTGGATGTTTAATATCTGTTTAAGTATGTATTTATCTATATAAGTATGTTTATCCGTTGTCTAGTACCCATAGTACAGGCTTTGCCTAGTTTGGGACTAGATCAATTGGTATGAATTGTCTCACAATATTTAAAAATTAATCACACGCACTCTTATAAAATGTACCTAGATTTTCCTATGAAGATGCCAAAATCGATAAAATACAAAAATTTTATCTTAACGAACCTTAGGATCTTAGATGGCTGAATCCGCGGTATGAATCGGGCAAAGTGGCCGCCATTTTAAACTATTTTGTTTATTGTTAGATAAAAAATTGTAACCCAAGAGGTTGAGATATCTTCGATTCTATATTAGGGATTTCTGCGCTAATGCCGATGTTATTTCCTATCGTGCTTGTCTAATGTGAGTTGTATAGAATGGTGAATTTAAATGTCTTTCAGAGTGGTAGTAAACAGATTTTATATTCTCTTGTTTACAGTATTCTTACGACCAGACGGATCGTAAATGTACGTTCTAGAGTATCCTAGAAGAATACTAAACTTGGCAATGTTAGTGCACTCGGAACCCAGTTATTACCTATTTAATTGTAAGCGGACGCTAATGTGGTCACATGTGTACGATACAAACCTAGTGTGGACGACACCCGCCTCAGACGAGCTTTCCTGAGGGCAACGGGCAGACGGCCCCACCGGTAATACCTCGCCCCATGTTAATGGATGACTCGTGCAAATGTAAATGCACCAATTTGTAAATTTAGGGTAGGTTTATAAGTGTAATAAATGCCCCAGTACATAGCTCATTATAAATATAAAGTATCATTGAAGTAGCCTCAGCATGTACTCATAATAATCTAAAGTTATCCATAGAGAAGAGAATTGTTAAAGTCACTGTGTATGAGTATATCTCACGCCAGCCCATTAACGGGTGGTATAAGTAGCGCGAATAGCGAAATTAAATGTATAAAGTTATAAAAGTCCATTGCATGAGACTATATCCCCAGACAGTCCAGTAAAGGGGCACATCGCTATCACGCTAACATATGAGAAAAGACAAGTCGAGACTCGTAGATGTGTAATCGAGTATATCGGCCTGCCTTGACCGTAAAGTAAGCCAGGGGCGTTACCAAGGCTATCCGTGATTGGTCCAAATTTAATTCGAATTATTTTTTGTGTATATCTCGGCACCTCGACCATGCGGAAGCCATGGGCGTGACCCGCAATCGCCTGTGATTGGCTTAAAATAGTGTAAGAAAATTGCAATATGTAAATTAGGGAAAAGTCAATCACAGTATCATAATTGTATCACCTTCAGTGGAAAACTATCCTGTAATGCTGTTATATAGTATGATATGTTAAAAGTTGCGCACAGACGTCCTTATTGTTTGTAAACTAGAGTTAAGTCGGTAAAGACCGCACAATTCCAATAGGAATCTCATAAGAGGAAAATATTGTCGCACCCTCATTAATAAGTTGAATTCGATGTCGATTAAAAGTCATTAGATGACCACATCAGAACGCAGTATGTTGGTAAGACGTTCGTAACCACTCAAGGTACATATGTAAAGGCTGAAAAAGCTTATTTTCTCGAAGTTATTCCCATGAGAGGAAAAGCCGTCACTTTCCTTAAGAAAAGTGGGCGGCAACCTGAAGTCTAGACAGGTTCAGACTTGACTCCGGGCCACCTAGAAAACGAGTATAAAAGGGAGCCCGGGTCATCTAGCAATTTGTGTTCGCTCGACTCCCAAGCAAGAAGCTTCTCAACAAGTAAAAGTCTCCAAAGTGAAAATTAGTGCTCAAGTATACAGTTTAATTGCAAATTCGCCAAAGTTTACGGCAGTTTTTATAAAAGTTATTAAATTCAGTTTTTCAAGTCATCGCTGCAGAGTCCGCCCACACAACCCGCCACAACGTCGGATAGTTGTCGCACTGGTCCTTCTCTCCGGATTGTCTCTCTACTTGCGTCAAGTTACGAAGTATAGTTACAAGTCAAATTGCCAAATTGCCACGTGTTTGTCGGGGTGACAAAGTACGGCATTCATCATCTACTGCAACGGCCTGTAGTTTGTTACCGGGGTTGTAACCTCAGGCTAAAGTGCAAGCGACATGCGTCAGTCGCATCATGAACGTACGCGGGCCACCGACGGGAAATTCCGGTGTAGCCGCCGCGACGTTCCGTCCCACACGCGGACCACTTCCTCGGAGGACCAGCAAGGGCACTTACAGCCCCATGGGTGCGGTGCCCCACCACAAGGACCTGATGCTCAGGTCCAAGGCGTTCTGCGCGGAAACTACAGCATGGCAGACTTACCCCCCGGGTCGCTCAACATGTACGGCTCCCACTGCCGGGACCCGTACCTTCAAGAGCGAACACCGTGCGACCCGAGGGGCCACTCGGCGGAGGAGCTAGCGGAAAACAGAAACCAGATCAAAAAGCTGGAGACTGAAATTAAGAAAATGGAAGAGGATAGAATACAGAAAGAAGAAGCAGTTGAAGAAATGAAGAAACACTGGCGGGAAAGCCTAGACAACATAAGAAGAAAATTGAGCGAGGGGTTCGCTCACGTCCTCAGTATGAGAGGCAACATTTATCCGAGGTCGCCCTCGGCAGGGAGAGTTCCCTTTGAAGGCCCCCTTCCAGCCTTCGCGCTAGCAGCGCCCACACCCGCTTCGCCCCCACCGACACGGGGCGCGACAGCAGCTCCTCCGACCGCAACTGCGAAGCAAGAAGATGCCGCGGCGAAATCAACATGGCGCAGAGGTCGCCCCACAGACTCGCAGACCCTCGTAGCCGTGAAGGAGCTACTACGAGTGACGTCAGCACGCAGGACAGCGGAGATACTGTCCTCCACCAAAGCAGCCGCGCAACCCGTGCCAGCGAGCACGGACCCATTGCCGCCTGACCAGGGAATAACCCTCAAAACTTCAGCAAGCCCGGCGCCGCCGGAGCTCCTGAACAAACAGCGAACAGGCAGCCGAAAGAGGCGCCTGAAAATAAATCAGCCATCGGCTGAAGCTATTCAAGCAGCAGTCAAGAAGGCGAAGAAAGCCAGCCTGCGACTCTCCATACCCATCCGCATAACGGAGGAAGACAAGGAGAACGTGTACATCACTCCAGTGCCGGTAGAAGAGAGGGAGCAACCTCGCCGGTCCCCGGAGCACCATGGAGACTGGTGGCTCTGAGGGAATAGAAGAGTGAAATTCAAGTGCAAGTGCACCCCACAGTAACAAACAGTAAGTTTTTGAACCAATAAGTGAAAAGTGTTAAAAGAACCAAAAGTTAAGTAAGCCGCCGAGCTAAATCAATTCAAGTGACTTTAAAGACAGTGCAACCCGGTCGCCACCCGGCAGTGATCCGGTAGTAAGCCGTGACAGTGCGACGTCACGCCACGTGTGCGAACCCAACGACACCGTTGCAACCTGGTAGCAAGAGTACCTCTTGCTAAAGGGGGGGTATTGTGGACGACACCCGCCTCAGACGAGCTTTCCTGAGGGCAACGGGCAGACGGCCCCACCGGTAATACCTCGCCCCATGTTAATGGATGACTCGTGCAAATGTAAATGCACCAATTTGTAAATTTAGGGTAGGTTTATAAGTGTAATAAATGCCCCAGTACATAGCTCATTATAAATATAAAGTATCATTGAAGTAGCCTCAGCATGTACTCATAATAATCTAAAGTTATCCATAGAGAAGATAATTGTTAAAGTCACTGTGTATGAGTATATCTCACGCCAGCCCATTAACGGGTGGTATAAGTAGCGCGAATAGCGAAATTAAATGTATAAAGTTATAAAAGTCCATTGCATGAGACTATATCCCCAGACAGTCCAGTAAAGGGGCACATCGCTATCACGCTAACATATGAGAAAAGACAAGTCGAGACTCGTAGATGTGTAATCGAGTATATCGGCCTGCCTTGACCGTAAAGTAAGCCAGGGGCGTTACCAAGGCTATCCGTGATTGGTCCAAATTTAATTCGAATTATTTTTTGTGTATATCTCGGCACCTCGACCATGCGGAAGCCATGGGCGTGACCCGCAATCGCCTGTGATTGGCTTAAAATAGTGTAAGAAAATTGCAATATGTAAATTAGGGAAAAGTCAATCACAGTATCATAATTGTATCACCTTCAGTGGAAAACTATCCTGTAATGCTGTTATATAGTATGATATGTTAAAAGTTGCGCACAGACGTCCTTATTGTTTGTAAACTAGAGTTAAGTCGGTAAAGACCGCACAATTCCAATAGGAATCTCATAAGAGGAAAATATTGTCGCACCCTCATTAATAAGTTGAATTCGATGTCGATTAAAAGTCATTAGATGACCACATCAGAACGCAGTATGTTGGTAAGACGTTCGTAACCACTCAAGGTACATATGTAAAGGCTGAAAAAGCTTATTTTCTCGAAGTTATTCCCATGAGAGGAAAAGCCGTCACTTTCCTTAAGAAAAGTGGGCGGCAACCTGAAGTCTAGACAGGTTCAGACTTGACTCCGGGCCACCTAGAAAACGAGTATAAAAGGGAGCCCGGGTCATCTAGCAATTTGTGTTCGCTCGACTCCCAACCAGAAGAGTCATAACTAACTAGTAAATTCAGTAGTATAAAAGTGATAGGGCAATAGTGATAGGACAGTCTGTAAATAATTCGTGTACAAATATATTATAATTTATTTTCTGAACAAGTGTTTCTTAAAAACCCCTCCTTCATCAGCGTGTCGAGCGACTACGCGGGATTAGCACTCCCCAGCAGTTCATACTGCTCCAGATTTGCTGCTGCCCCTCTGGCGTGTCAGGTTGGCTGCCGTCGGCGCCGCCTCAGTACCTAAAAAGGGCAGCGTTGTTAGGTGACTTGTGGAGTCGTGGAGAGCCCGATCGGGATAAATCTCTACCGCGACCCCGGTGACGTCATACGCCCGTTCCGCGCGGCACCATGCGGCGCGTTGAGCGCGTGAGTGCATCCGCGCTCCCAGGTCGGGACGGGGCGTCGCTCACACCTAGCTTGTTATATAGCAAAATAATCATTACATATAGGTCAAAAACTTAACACGTTCACGGACAGTACGGCCACAGGCGTAAATTGAGACCCTCGTGATACGACACTACGGCTGTGGCCGGTGATCTTCTCCGCGACAAATCTGCCACTCCGTCCACGAGCGACCAATTTTCATAGGATTATAATGAAGGCAGACATGTTGTGCCGCTTTAGATACATTACAATTTTTCCTAGTGCTTCAGTAAAAGCTTAAAGGGTCACCTCAATTTTACATGAGGGGAATGGCGCGTGCTGTGACACAATACGTCTGTAGACGTTACGGCTGTGGTCGTGCTGCCACAAGAGGAGAGTTCGAGTTTTTAACAATAATTTAAGTCGCAAATGATTCTTGCAAATAAGCCTAATTGAGGCTTCAGTAAGAACAAAGCATAAATGTAGTAGCATAAGTTTATATGTTGAATAAAAAAAAGTAAAAAAAAACATATATACATACCTAGACGAAACAGCGGCTGCACAATATTTGCCTAAACAGTGATGTGTGACAGTACGTCCATGACAGTACAAAAAAGCATATTTTTTTTATGTGCCACATCACACAATTTTCAGAATGGTGCTGTGTCCGTGAACGTGTTAATTGACAAACAAAAAAATACGTGTCCAATATTTTTTGATAATCTAACTGACAGACTGAATATCTTTTTTTAGGAAAGTAGCCAATTGAGCGTATTATGTATGATTCTCCCCTTTTTTTTTTTTTAGGAGAGGAAAAATGCGTTACGCATTACACCCAGGTGTGGGGACGGACCCGGGTGGATATGTGGGACTCCTCGCAATGGGCTAATGGGGCCCCGAGTCTACCCACTAAAAAAACCTCTCCGTCTTCCGTCTTTGTGCCTTAGTGGTGGGCTGAAGGAACGCTTGCGCTTTACTTCTTCAGCACCACCAGCACCTCTCCGATTTTCAGAGCACCGCCTCCGGAGGTCCTTGTTGACCTCATTCGTTTTGTGCCAGTACGGGCATCCACCCAGTGACCTGGTGAATGTGAGGGATGACAGGCGTCCCCATGCCTGTCACCCCGCGGTCACTCTACGGAGGCAGGCGGCGATATGTATGATTCTCCCTTAATACTTCTTTATAACGCGTACCGATATCTAACATTTAAACATTTCCACATTGACTACAAAACCAAAACCAATTTATTAGATGAGTGTCATAGAGCTTTCATCTTAAAATAATCAGCATCACCAAAATCCATTGCCGGCTATAATAAATAGCCTTGCTTTAATCACTTTGATCTCAGCTATCTTACATCTCGATCTACGTTATTATTCTCAGCCTTCATTTTCATTTAATAACTCAATTTCCCTTCAATGTTTGTTATCAGAGAAGCGGGAATCTAATTCAAAAGTAACACAATTGCGTGGGCCAGAACAAACCCTTTAGTTTCTTGAAGGCTCAATCAACATTTGAGAGGTATACTCTGGAGCAGACTGAGCATGGCCAAAAGGTAAATTGAATTGTACGATGTAATTAGAAGCGAGCTTCAATACGTCATTTGTGAGGTCCAAAGTTATTTACTTCGGTTGATTCGGGCCTGTCACTATTTTAAAATGGAACTCCAAATTAAATCTTTGATTAAATATTCTCAAAGGTTAAATTCAATGTAAAAAACCCGGATAAGTGCGAGTTCAACTCGCGTGGTGAAATTTTGGTGGTTCCGTAAAATTTTGAGAATTTTCCCGTTACTTTGAATACTCAAACTTCTTATAGGTTTTCCTGTAATCTTTAGGCAAGGAACTATTTTCCATATTTATTTCAAAATTTTAAGCCCAGTAGTATCGGAGATTAAGATTGATCAATTTTTGTCTTTTTTCCTAAATTACTTCAAATCTGTTTTTGCTAAAATTATAAAAAAATATATATCTGAGATGCTTACAACAACCCCTTTCATTTGATATGTTTGCGAAACTTTTTAATTTTCCAGTTTACCCCCCAAAATTGCCCCCCTTGTTCAGAATTCATTGTAAAGATATCCCAAGTGTGTCCCAAAGATGGACGCGTAAAGTAAATTTACATTACGCGTCCATCTTTGGGTCACCAATTTACATATGTGTACCAAATTTCAATTCAATCGGTCCAGTAGTTTCGGAGCAAATCGGCTGTGACAGACGGACAGACAGACGCACGAGTGATCCTATAAGGGTTCCTATTTTTCCTTTTGAGGAACGGAACCCTAAAAACATTGAATTTAACCTATAGCGAGGGTCGTGAATGATCATGATTCACGATAGTATACTTACATTTATGATGATGTTAATAATTATGTCTCAAAATTTGGATACTCATAAAAAAACATCCTGTATAAAATTAAAATTATGTCGACTGACCGTTATTCCTTATAAAAGTATTGGTTTTGTTGCTATAGCATCTTGTGAACGTTATTAATATGAAATTATATACGGGGTGTTTCCTGTAACAGGAGCAATAAATTAAACGGAGGCTTCCTTACTGCATTTGTAGTAACCCCTTTTGTCCATTTCTTTTCAAATGTTTTTAACTCGGAGAAAAATTGATCTGAAGTTATGACCTCCGAGTAATGTATCTTGGCACCACGAGATCATAGCACAGTAGTCAATGCAGATTTTGAGGTAGCATCATGTAGTGAGTCATATTAGTTTTTGCATTTTTGTTTTCAAAAGATATTTTTGTGATTTTTTCAATTTTTTTCAATTTTTTTTTGTGTTTTTAAAATAATAAAATACTTATATCACTCCAGAAGAGTAAAAAAGTACACCAAAACTTTAGTTAAAGAAAAAAAAATCCGAAAAAAATATATTTTTTTTCAATTAAAACCACTTAGAAACAATTGATCACAAGCTTAATAATCTACCATTTAATTTATTGCTCCTGTTACAGGAAACACCCCGTATATTGTCGTTATATCACGCACCCGATGGCGAGACTGTTGTTATATTATTTGTCTCGAATATTAAATCTAAAAATGTTTGATTTGCCTAACTTACGAACTAAATTAATTTATTAATGTTTATTTTCTATGACAAAGACAAGGTTATTTACATTAACTTAATTAAATTAAAGCTAAGTTAAATCTAAATGAAATAAGTAAAAGAGCATTTTAAGTTAAACGGTTTTATTGTGAAGGACGGAGACATCGATTTAAAATATAGAAGGATGGAGATAATGTACCCACTTAAAGCTTTCAGATAATTGGTACGCCACTCTCCTCATCAATCTAGGACATTTGTTCATTTCTAGAGTATGATTGCTCATTTCTAGAGCATGATTGTTCATTTCTAGAGCATGATTGTTCTAATTAGAAAGAGACGGATAGTCAATCTCGCCGCGACGCCAGCTCGCACGACGTCTTGTGATAACCGTGCACAAAGTCGCCAACTGTTCAGTCACCATCACCAACTCTTTCGTCACCGTCACCACTAAATAATAGGTTCTAAAAACTCAACTCAACTGACGTAACGCTGCATTCGTAACTTATATCATAATTCATTTCCACCACGAGGTGAGTTTAAATTGCTTCCCCGTTATTGTTTTCTAATCCTGCCTCTGTAAGGATATAATTGTATTGGTACATAAATCTTGACCGTAATCATTCTGCTAAATTGAATATCCTTTTAGTTTGCATGAAGCCCTTAGTTTTGTAATATAATGCCGAAAATTTATGAGTGGATTTGACCGCGGAGGTAACAATATAGTTTAACGTGCTTTAACGATCAAATTTTATAATAATGGAAAACAGCCTATAAAATTAAATTAGATAAAGACCCCTGTTTTACCGACGTACTTACGTTCCATCGAATGAATGTTTCGCTGAATTTTAATTTCATCAAAACATATTTTTTCAGAAACAATAAACTTTTTAGCATTGTCATAAAACAAACCTGACCTAACCTGATGGATTAATTACCTTTTAGCTATAGGTAACTACCTAAAAAAACAATGTTACTGAGAAAAAAAGTTCAATGAGTTTAAAATTCGGTGAAACAATGCGTTCAGTGAAGTTTTTGTCGATAAAATAAGTGCAATGTAAAAAAAGGTTTTTTTTGCCACGATTTTTTAGCCAACCCATTAACAAACTATTTTATGTACCAAATCCGATTGAAATCAAATCAAATCAAACATTTATTCGTAACACAACACAACATTACATTATTACAAAACAAAGACACAAGAAAAAAAAGAGAATCTGTGCCGTGTCACGAAATGGGCCCAACTCAGCATGAGGCTGGCTCTGCAGCCAGCGCTGATCTTCCGTTGGGTCCATCCAGTGAGGTCACGGTACGTTACACATTTAATACATAACAATAACAAACAAAAAACGGAAATGGGACATAAAAAGAAATTAATTTAAATAAAAACCAAAATGACAATTTACGTAGGTACACAAAAAGTAGTAATTAAAACTAGAAACAAGCAAACAACGAAATCAAACGAAAATAAAATAACAATAATTGCTATCTACAAACGATACACCGTCAGTGCAAGACTTTATTTTTATTTTTTTTCACGATCCGTTGCCGCCCGCATATAAAATACATTTCATCCATTAAATTGATGGGTACAGATCTCCTACTATTATCAAATGGCCAGTCGTATTGAACGAGTGCCCCAGTATTGTAAGTAAGTAAGTAAAGTAAGTAAGTAAATCTTTATTCGCAGGATTTTAGGTGATGACAGATCACAAACAAGTACAATAGAGGTTTCACTAAAATCTACCTTAAAAGGCATGCAAATTATTACATCATCTTATATCTACGAGTATCTACCTACTTATATTCTAGGAATTCTTGAATACTGTAGAAACATTTATCTATCAGCCATTTTTTAAAGCCTTCTTAAATTGTATAAAAGGCAGGTCTTTTATTAAATCTGGAACTTTATTATAAATTTTTATACACATTAAATATGCGTTTTTTGCAACCAATGAAAGTTTTGTTGATGGAACATATAGCTTATTGCGGTATTGAGAGCGTATGGGATTACGATATATTTCTTTAACATTCTGGAATAGATAGATGGCTATGTTTATATACAGTCAGTTTTGTCAGTTTAGACTTCTAAAATTGAAACATGTAGTTTCGTGTTTAGCCCTTTAAGGTGAATTTCCCTAGTGCACGTGTATGCAAATTTCCATGTACCAGTAAACATCAGGTGCCCGTTTCAACCCACTTATCCCTCGAGTGATTCGTCCCTCTGAAATATCAACATTTGTTCAACAGCGCCGGTTACACCTAAACCAACCGTAAACCGTAATACATAATTTATCAGAGCAAGAGACGTGCTCAAATAAATCTAATTTCACAAAGAGTAATGTTGTGATTATCACTTTGCTGCGTGCTGTTCGTAGTTTTCGATACAGAGCGAAAATAGAGGCATAAAGGATTACAAAAAAGAATGAGTATATTGTAGTTGTGTTGTTGATGTTGTTGTGTTGTTAGTATATTGTATAATTTTTAATGTATAATTTCGAATGCTCTTAAATTGATGACTTTTTTTTGACATTGTATTGTTTTTCTATTATGTAATAATTTATCGTGTAAGTGTTTTGGTGTTTATGCTAACTTACATTGATTTTAAATGAATATATAAATGAGAAAATCAAATACAAAATAAAAATACTTTATTCGTAACACCAAGTTACATGTCAGGTTTTTTTACATTCTATTCCTTCAACATTATCTATTCTGAATTACATTTTACACAAGGTATATACGTTTACAATTCATTGAGTAGGTAGCTCATAAAATTCGTCTATGGAATAAAATGTATGGTCAAGAAGCCACTTTCGCAATCTCAACCTAAACGCCACCGTGGAAGGTGCGTCTTTTTAGGGTTCCGTACCCAACGGGTAAAAACGGGACCCTATTACTAAGACTTCGCTGTCCGTCTGTCTGTCACCAGGCTGTATCTCAAGAACCGTGATAGCTAGAGAGTTGAAATTTTCACGGATTATGTATTTCTGTTACCGCTATAACAACAAATACTAAAAAACCGGCCAAGTGCGAGTCGAACTGGGGCTCCCATACAACAGACATGATTATTTTTACGATCATCATCATCATCATCATATCAGCCGAAAGACGTCCACTGCTGGACATAGGCCTCCCCCAGAGAGTTCCAAATTGACCGGTCCTGCGCCACCCGCATCCAGCGGACTCCCGCGACCTTTACCAGGTCATCAGTCCACCTTGTGGGGGGCCTACCCACGCCGCGCCTTCCGGTATGTGGTCGCCACTCGAGTACCTTTCCGCTCCAACGGCCATCGGTTCTACGTGCAATGTGCCCCGCCCACTGCCACTTAAGTTTAGCAATTCGGAGGGCTATATCGGTTACCTTGGTTCTGCTGCGAATAGCCTCATTTCTGATGCGATCACGCAGAGAAACTCCTAACATTGCCCTCTCCATTGCCCTTTGGCCAATAATAGTAAGGAACCCTTCGTGCACGAGTCAGACTCGCACTTGGCCGGTTTTTTTAATACTGTCTGGCAGTCTGTTATACACCGACGGGCATATAAGCATATGAAGTTATTATCTAGGTACTTATCAACAGTACATTCAGGGTGTCCCAAAAGTTTTACGTCACAGTGACACCCACGGTAGGTCAGTTAAAAAGGAACCGAACCTAAAATAAGCGACGGGTTAACCTAAACTTTTTAGCCAAGATAGAATTTGTAGAGCGTGGCTGGTAGAGTTAAGCCGTGTGGAGTAGGAAGCTTAAGCGCTACTTGCAATCTGATATCTTTTTAACGCTGAAAACTTTATGAGCTAGGGAGTCTTGGCAATCACTTTACATAGAATAGAATAGAATAGAAATATGTTTATTCAAATAACGCACACATTACACAGTACAAAAAAATTAAGACTTAAATACAAACATGAAAAGCAAACAAAGATAATATAGTATTTTATACAATCGTTACACAATGAGTGCTCTTAAAGTCGAGTACCGTACGAGAATTTAAGAGCTATATGTGTAACTATTATATACAATACTTTTTACACAAGTCAACAGTCACCATCATCATCATATCAGCCGAAAGACGTCCACTGCTGGACATAGGCCTCCCCCAGAGAGTGCCAAATTGACCGGTCCTGCGCCACCCGCATCCAGCGGACTCCCGCGACCTTTACCAGAAGCCGTAGCATGGTTGGCCTATCACGCGACAAGTGACAAGATAAGAGCGTCGTCTCTTTCTACCGAATGGTGTCAGCCAGTGACGCACGCTCTATCCTATCACCTATCACGTGACAAGGCCAACCATTGTAACGATCACTGCCTAAAAACAGCTCATCCTACCTAAAGGTAATAGCTATAAGGAAAGGAAATCAAACAAGTAATGAAAATTAAAAGAAAATTATTTATTGATTATTTGAATTCTGATTTTGCGTGATTTATTCGGAAGCTAAAGAAACTTTGACTATTTAACCCTTTGAAATCAAGGCTAGGTTTCAAAGAGTAACCGCTTTGGTACCTAGACATGCGAACTCGATTACGAAGCGATCAAAACAACCGAGTTAGCTCCCGCTGAACCTACTAGTAAGTTTTAGTGATTTTATTCTAGTCTAAAGAAAACTGTTCGGAAACTAGAGAAACTTTGATTATTTATCCCAATGAACTCAAGCTAGAATCCATTAGGAATCCACCTTGTCTCCTAGGATACACCAGCCCAAAAGCAAGGCAGATTCAACGAAAAAGGCTGGCACCGATCCTACTAATAAAAAAACCGTAAACTAATCCTATAAATAGTAAATCCTGGAACCTAACCTACAATAGCCTAACTGAATCTATCGAGAGACGAAATCGTAGCTTGCTCTGGTGATGTGGCCAAGATGTGATCGTGATTCTAGTGTGGACCCACGTTGTGTGTCGGTAGAACCCAGTTCTTTTCGAAAGGTGAAAGTTGACTTACTATAACGAGAAATGTCACATGTTAGTAAAATCGTACAATAAAATCATTCATATTCCTACAATACCTAAAATAAAGCAGTCACACTTGTTTATTAAAATCAATAAAATCCGAGACATAAAATTCAATAAAACACACATTTCTATAAATATAAAAATTCATGAAACCTGTAATCGATTAATCAGTACGAAATACGCATTTTACGACGTCTTTTGCTGGTATGATAATAATGATGATGAAGACGGCATTTACGGATATAAATAATAGTATTGTCTAGTATCTAAAACAAAGCGTTCGGTCTAATTACAATTATGTTTCTAGAATTTGAATACGATTAATAATGACGTTGGATTAAAACGAATGAATGAAATGAAATAAAATCGCAAAAGGATTTCTACTAAAAAATGTTTCAAAGGTTACAACATGATAGGGTTAGCGCCCAATCCCAGCCCTGCAGAACTCAAAAGACACTTATAGTCGAAAACAGGGATAGAAATACGACAATGTACAATTGAGCCTGAAGACCAACAATTAGTCACCAAACCCATCACATTATTTTTATTGAAAATCCCATAGCAAAGATACCTCTGTCCTAATAGCTCAATAAGCTATATGAATAAATATGCTTGATTCCCTTACAAAATAACAAAACAAAACTTCTCGATGAGAAGTAATAATTAAAGCAAGACACAAGCTTGACCGGCGAGAAATCTCAATTTGCAAGATTGATATCCCTCGTCCTCTCACTTGAGTAAACACATTCCGTGAAGGTGCTATAAAGTGCGGTCACATCTCTCACGACAAGGAACCTCTCTCGAGCGAAACCTCATTGGTCATGGTACGCAATGTGCCCTGGGGGTATGGTTGCCTCAACACCAAGCACTCAGTCACAAGTGTTCATTAATTAGCCTGCATTGTTTAGCTATATTTATTAAGGAATCTCGCAAACTATAGAACTAAAATTCCAATGTAAATGAGTAATACAGTACTTTGGCCGAGTAATGACTAAGTCAAAAAAAAAGTCAAAAAGTCAAAGTGATTTATTCTTCAATTTAGGCATATTACATGCACCTATGAATGTCAATAAACTACCACCGGTTCGGAAAGTAAACCTCTGCCTCGAGAAGAACCGGCGTAATAAACTCGGCGAGGTGTCATTTTTTCAAAACAGTATACAATATATCATATCAGTATCAGAGTATTATAAAATTTTAAAATTACATTGCTACAGTAGAAAGCCTATTTATTTTACGACAGGTTTCTAGTGCAGGATTTTATCGCTGCCAAATATTCCTATCCATGATGTAGTCGTTTATCTTATAATATGCTTTTGAAATGAGTGACTGACGACTAAAACAAGACAATAGGTTAACTGGGTTTGCTACGGGAGGTCGAAATCAGGGAAACACTGGTAGCTGCTTGACTATGGGTGGGCGGAGCAGGCTGGAGAAGTGTGGAGGCGCGGTCTGAAGTTAACTGAATGCTGAGCGGGGGTCGGCCGCCATTTTTATACCGTTGGGCCGTACCCCCACTCCTGCCCTATCCCTATCCCTACCTTTGACCCCATCCCCACCTTGTCCAGTCTGCCCCACCCTAAACTTTATTGAATATATAATTTTATTACTTATTTTAGTACTATTCTTACTTTACCTTTTATTTACCTTTTATTTACATATGTGATCCCGCGCGTGCGATGTGTTCCCTTCTTGGGTGCGGGGTTTTTAGGTAAGCGAGCGCATGTGTATCTGGCCCCCCCCCTGTCGGGACACATACACACGCTTTCCCCCCCGCAGTCGCCCATGAGTCCATCAATGGGTGACATCGCACGCGCGGGTCTAATAGGATTCCTTTGCCCAATTGGAATCCTATTAGTATTGATAAAATAAACAACACCAAGCTTTATTTACTAATCAGAGAAACTTACTTACTAAATGATAATTACGGACTTATTTACTAAATAACTTATAAATTATTAAATGAAACTTATTCTAAGATTGAGCCACGTCGTCCTGCACATCTCTCCCGCCGTCCATCGTTCGGGTGAACGTTGGAGAAGATCCTCGCGTGTGTAGGTCGTCGGGCTCAGTCGGCAGGATCACCAGCTTCTTGGTAGGCCGCCTGAAGACTCCACCCTTGGTTGACACGTCAACTGCTCGTGTCACGCCGTCCGGACCCGGGTACAGCGCCGTCACCCGGCCTCGTGGCCATGTGTTGCGAGGCAGAGTCCCGTCGGCCACCAGTACCACGTCGCCGACCTTGATTGGCTGCCCCCGACCGTAGGGCTCCCGCCGATATTGGAGTGAAGGCAGGTACTCCCGGAGCCAGCGGGACCAGAAGTGTTCGGCGAGGCGTTGGCTTGTCCTCCATGTCGCGCGGCCTACGAGTGCGGTGTCGTCGAAGGTACCGGGGTTGGGGGCCCGGGCTGAGCCGCCGAGCACGAAGTGGTTCGGTGTGATGGCTTCCGGTTCGTCAGGGTCGACCGGCACGTGGGTGAGGGGGCGGCTATTTACTGTGTATTCCGCCTCGGCGAGTAGCGTGGCTAGGGTTTCTTCACTAGGGCGGCGTTCGTCCAGTACGGCGTGTAGGGCCCTCTTCACGGCTCGGACCATCCTTTCCCAAGCCCCTCCCATGAATGGGGCTCCCGCCGGTATGAACTTCCACTTGATGGCTCGCTCCGCGGCGCCGGTCTGGATGGCCTCCCCGTAGGCTTCCCGGAGCTCTCTGTCGGCGGCGTGGAAATTGGTGCCATTGTCACTCCATATCTCGGTCGGGCATCCGCGGCGCGCGATCATGCGTCGGAGTGCCATAACCGCCGAGTCCCCGCTGAGACTTGGTATCACTTCCAGATGCACTGCGCGAACTGTTAGGCACGTGAATAGTGCCACGTACCTTTTCTGAGTGCCTCTTCCGACGGTCACAGTGAGGGGCCCGAATAGATCGAGCCCCGTATATGTAAAGGGGCGTTGATGATGGGCGAGGCGACTTCGCGGGTGGTCTCCGGTGGGTGGCACTGACGGCATTGATTTCTTTATGCGGCAGGGCAGGCAGCGATGTATTATCATTTTCGTCACAGGCCGAAGTCGTAAAATACTGTAGTGTTGTTTACACTCGTTGATTGTCGCCTCGGCGCCATTGTGTTGCATCTGGCGGTGTATATAATCTATGTACAACTTCACTGCCTGGTGGTCCCCGTCGAGTACGGGCGGCCGTCGTTGTAGCTCGGTGATGTCCATTGCTGCGTCGATACGAGTCTTGATAACTATGACGTCATTCACTAACTCGACCGCCAGGTGACGCAGTCGGCTGTGAGGGCTCGGTGGCTTGCCGATTCTCAGGTCCTTGACGTCACTGTTGAAGGCTTCCAGCTGACTCGCACGTACCACCAGACGCTCCGCTTCGTGTAGATACGAGGCATCGAGAATTTTGTATCTTTTTGCATGTTGTATCTTCTTATGTTGTGTCGGCGGCGGGGCGAGTTTTTTTCTTTTATTCCAGTCCGGGTCGGCTTGTTTGTTTCGCGTCGTGCGCTTGTAGTGAGTGCGCGCACTGTGAGGCCGACAGAGATCGATAAACTGGAGCACTCGCCCTATGACGCGTAGTAGGCGTTCCCACTTTGAGAATCGGGCCGGGGCCGGCAACCAGGCGAGTGGGCCCGGCTCTATTTTTTGCACTAACACTGTATGCACTTTTTCTTTGTGAGTAGGGCTCTCGTGCGGCTGTGACGGCTCGGTGGGCCACGTCGCCGGGTCGTTGTGCAGGAACTCTGGACCTCTGAACCACCGGTGTTGGCTGTCGAAGTCGAGTGGCACCTCCCGTGTGGCTTCGTCGGCGACGTTCAATTTGGTAGGTACCCAGCGCCACTCGTTTACAGTACTGTATTCTTCGATCGCGGCGACGCGGTGCGCGACAAAGGGCTTAAATGTCCGCGCACCGGTTCTCAGCCACGCTAGCACTGTGCGGCTGTCGGTCCAAAATGTCTTCGTTTCTGGCTTGAAGTCGTGTTCTTCTATCACCTTGGCCGCCATCCGACACCCCATGGCCGCAGCTTGTATTTCCAGCCGCGGTATAGACATCAATTTTAAGGGAGCGACTTTTGCTTTAGCCGCTATTAGGGACACGTGTACTTGTCCGTCGGCCGTCGTCACCCGCCAGTATAGTGCACTTGTGTACGCCGATTCGCTTGCATCGACGAAAACGTGCATCTCACGCTTGACCGCGGTGCCATAGTATGGGTAGGCACGCGGTATCGTGAGATCCCGTAGTGCCCGCAGATGACGTGTCCACCCCGCCCACTGTTGGGCGAGGTCCACATCCAACTTTTCATCCCAGCCTGCTCCGCGCCTCCACACTTCTTGTAATATTTTCTTTGCGATGATTGTAACCGGTGCCGCCAGTCCTAGTGGGTCGAAAATAGACATTGTAATTTTCAATATCTGCCTCTTCGTAGGTTCGGTGACGTCTAGGGCGCCGGGCGGCAAGCGGGTGAGGTCCAAGTTAAATGCGAGTTCGTCGGTCATTGGTTTCCACACTTGTCCCAAAACTCGTTCGTTTTGCATCTCGCTTTTATTTAATTCGACGTGCGTAGACGCTGCGCCCTCCGATGTGAGGGCTCGGAGGACGTTTGTAGAGTTCGACGTCCATTGACGTAACTCATAGTGGGCCTCTTTGTGAATGTCGCGTACGTCGCTTGAGACACGAATCGCTTCCTCTTCCGTCTTGAAGCTGTGAAGATAATCGTCGACGTAGTGGTGTCGGATTATTGCTTTCACGGCCTCGGGGTGCGTGTCTTCGTGTTTCTGGGCGTTGATATTCTTCACGTGTATGGCGATTGACGGCGAACAGGTCGCCCCGAATATTAGTGAAGTCATGCGGTATTCTTGAGGCGCGTCGTCGCCGCGCTGGTCGCCCCGCCATAGGTAGCGCAGTGCGTCTCTGTCTTCGGGTTTCACTTTCACTTGCATGAACATTTCTTTAATGTCCGCGCCCACGGCGATTGAGTGTTGCCGGAAGCGCATGAGGACCCCCGGGAGTGACTGTAGCAGGTCGGGGCCGGTGAGTAGGCGGTCGTTGAGTGAGACCCCTCTCGTGGCCGCCGCTGCGTCGTGGACAATTCGAACTTTCTCGGGCTTGGCGGGATTCAGCACAGGGAAATGAGGTAGGTACCACACTCGCGTTGACTGGACGGGCGGTGCGGGCTCGGCGTAGCCCTTAATGATAAGGGCGTTCATTTCTTCATTGTATCTTTTCTTGAGTGCTTCATTTTTGTCGAGCTTCTTTTCTATGTTATGAAGTCTTCTCAGCGTGTTGTCGTAGTTGTCAGGCAAGCGGACATCGGGTTGCTTCCATAGTAGCGGGGCTTCATAATGACCGTCGGCTGTAGTCGTCATTGACTGGGCTAAGATGAGGCGCGCGCGCTCTTCCGGGCTTGACTGGGGTAATTTCGGCTCGATTAGTAATGATTCGAGCGCGAAATATCTGCTGAGCTGCGAGTTCATGTCTTCTTTGCTTTCACTTTCTTCATAGGCGGTTAAGCGATGCGTTGCGTGTACTCGCCGGCCGGTAATACGTGTGTGTGCGCCATGCAGCACCCAACCGAGTGGCGTGAGAGATGCCACTGGCTGGTGCCGTTGCCCTCGCCGAGTCTGGTCGCTGACAAGTAAATGCCAGTTATCTTGTCCGATCAGTATGGAGGGCTTCGCCGCGTCGTACCTCAGATGCTCTTCTATGTCGTGAAGATGTGTGCACTCCCGGAGGTCTTCTATGTTCACAGATTGCGGCGTCAGGCGGAGATCTTCTATGGTGTGGGCGCCGACCCTATGGTGTTGGTCGGCGCCGCGGATGCTCAGCATGACCCGCCGTGAATCTGACGCGTCGATTTTTTCTTTCGTTATTGCCTCGATGCGTAGCGGCTCTGTTGGCCCGTCTAGGCCCAGCTTCTTGGCGACCTCCTCTTGCACCAGTGTGATGGTGGAGCCGTCGTCCAAGAGGGCGTAGGTATCGACGGCTCCCGCCGGTCCGGAGAGTGTGACCGGGATTATTTTCAAATAGGCTCGTGCGTTGCGCGAGGCCCGGGTTGACGTGACGGCTTCACTTCTTTCTTCTCTCTTCTTGTGGTGCAATAGTTTGTGATGGTAGTACTCACAGTCGTCTTCGCCGCACTTGTTGCGCTTGCATGCGTGTGTCTTTGTTCGATATCGTAGACACCGGAAGCATAGCCGTTGGTCTTTGGCTAGCTTCCAGCGATCTTCTATCGCCTTCTCGGCGAATTTGTTGCACTTGTCGATGTGATGACCGGTGTTGCCGCAGCAGGCGCACTTGGGTGTCGGTTTTTCGGAAGTGGCGAAGGTTCTGTGTGTCCTTCTCGCCGTGTGGTTGCTCGGGCCTTCTACGTTTTCTGGTTGTGCGTAGAGCGCGCAGTAGTCCGCCTCGCGTTGCAGGAAGGCGGCTATTTTGAGTAGCTCGGGCTCTTCGCTCTGTTGTGTAGTCGCGTAGTCGAACCATCTGTAGCGTAGCGCCGGCGTGAATTTTTCCATCATGGCGCGCGTCGTTTCCGGACTATGTAGGTAGTGGACGCGGTCGAGTGCTTTCAGTGTAGCTATTACGTTTGCCACACGGCTGGCGAACACGCATATATCGAGCGGTCCGTCGTTCAGGCGTGGTAGGGCTCGAAGTCGTTCGAGCTCGGCGAGGGCGATGGCGTCGGGGCGGCCGAAACGGGCTTCTAGGCTTCTCATTACTTCGTCGGCGCGTGCGTTGTAGATGAGAAGATTGTCGACTGCCTCCTTCGCACGTCCTTTGAGACACCGTCTCAATCTTGCTATGTTGTCCGCCTCGTTGTAGTTTGAGGCGGTTTCGGCGAAGGCGGCTTTAAATGACAGCCACTCTTGATGCGACCCGCTGAACGGCGGTAGTTCGGCGTGAAATCTTGACATAGATGTGTTGCCGGCGCGGGCGGCGACGGCGATGGCGGAGGCGAGATCACTTAGGTTGATCTGTTGATTTTTTACTGCTACGGCGTTATCTTCTTGCGTATACGGCAGTGGCGGCGGATAGGCATTCACTTCGTAGGTGCGCGGCGGCGCTGCGAATGTTGGGGCGTGGTTTCCCCCGGCGGGGGGAGAGGCGGGGACGGCGGGACGCACGGCACTGGCGTCCTGTCCTCTGCTCGCTGAAACTTCCCTTTCCCGAGTCTGCGTGACGAACTGTGGGGTTGCAGGCTTGGGCTCTTCGATGTGTGGCACGTTGGAAATGGCTAGGACTTGCCTGTGACTGGATTCCAACCATTCTGTTACACGGTTTTCTTGTCTGACTGTAGACATTACTGACTCGACGTCTTCCTCGTCGCTGTCTTCGGCTTCTATGGCGGCGATGCGTGCGTGCGCGAGTTCGAGCTGTATCTTGAGAGCTTCCTCTCGCGCTTGTGCGAGACGGTGGACGCGGCGGCTTGACGTCGATTTGACCGACTTGGTCGGTGGCTGCGCGGCAAGATGTGGGCTTGACTGTGGGGTTTCTTGCCGCGGCGTCGCTGCAGGGTGTGGACTTGACTGTGGGGCTTCCTGCGGCGACGGCACTATGGGTGACGAGCTTGACGGCGGGACTTCTTGAGTCGGCGGCATCGCGGGGTGTAGGCTTGACTGTGGGGTTTCCCGCGATGACGTGGTGTCTTGACTCGTCGTGGCTGTTTCTTCAGTTGTCGAGACGTTTGCCAGATTTTCCATGAGGAGCTGGCCGAGGGTTCGCTTCCCTGATTTCGACCTTGTGACTGCCATTTCTTGAAATCCGGTTCGAAGGACCAGCATGTACGGGACGTACACCTATGACTGGGTTTGCTACGGGAGGTCGAAATCAGGGAAACACTGGTAGCTGCTTGACTATGGGTGGGCGGAGCAGGCTGGAGAAGTGTGGAGGCGCGGTCTGAAGTTAACTGAATGCTGAGCGGGGGTCGGCCGCCATTTTTATACCGTTGGGCCGTACCCCCACTCCTGCCCTATCCCTATCCCTACCTTTGACCCCATCCCCACCTTGTCCAGTCTGCCCCACCCTAAACTTTATTGAATATATAATTTTATTACTTATTTTAGTACTATTCTTACTTTACCTTTTATTTACCTTTTATTTACATATGTGATCCCGCGCGTGCGATGTGTTCCCTTCTTGGGTGCGGGGTTTTTAGGTAAGCGAGCGCATGTGTATCTGGCCCCCCCCCTGTCGGGACACATACACACGCTTTCCCCCCCGCAGTCGCCCATGAGTCCATCAATGGGTGACATCGCACGCGCGGGTCTAATAGGATTCCTTTGCCCAATTGGAATCCTATTAGTATTGATAAAATAAACAACACCAAGCTTTATTTACTAATCAGAGAAACTTACTTACTAAATGATAATTACGGACTTATTTACTAAATAACTTATAAATTATTAAATGAAACTTATTCTAAGATTGAGCCACGTCGTCCTGCACAGTAAGGTTGATATCCCTCGCCCTCTCGCCTTTGTCAACACACTCCGTGAAGGTGCTATAAAGTGCGGTCACATCTCTCACGACAAGGAACCTCTCTCGAGCGAAACCTCATTGGTCATGGTACGCAATGTGCCCTGGGGGTATGGTTGCCTCAACACCAAGCACTCGACTAGGAAGGTTAATTAATTAATATTGTTGGATAATTTACATAGGAATCTTGAAAAGACAGCCTCACGCCTGATTCGAATACCAAACCAACCGTAACAATTTGATTATATATATATATATATACAAAACCCTCACTGTAACGATAATAAGTGAGCTAGGTAATGATGATATAAATGCCGTAGAAGACCAATACACATACCTTTATACGTCAACTTATACGATATAAAAGCCCAAAACAATTTTAAAATATACTCGTAGTTACCGTGTAAATATTTAAGAACCAATCAATATTAACACTCAAAATAAAATATGATAACGTTGAAATTAAGCACACACATATGGTGATAAGTCCGCAAAACTTTCAAATAAAACCAAGATATAGATAAACTCGCACAAAATAAAATAAATAAACAAGCTCACCAGGAATTCACCTCCCAGCTCGACGATGTAGCTCGCAAGAACCCAACTCTGCTCAGCCTCGAAGCAGGTCACCGCCGACGGTTGTCCGCTGCCTGAAGAATCGTCGCTGCCTCGAAGGATGGTCGCTGCCCGATGTTCACGCGTATCTTCCGTGTCTTGTGGAAATAATCTTCCTCGCCGATTCGCCGCCCATGGGAAAAGTGTCGCTCGCCGTCCCGAAGAAAAGTCTTGATCGCCATCCCGTGGAAAAGTCGTCTTCCTCGCCGCCCAGAGAAAAGTCTTGATCGCCATCCCGTGGAAAAGTGACGCTCCCGCCCTGCTCATGCCCTTATATACCCTTTTCAGTGTCTAAAACGTCGTAAATCTCCTTCTTCATCCGATAAGAACCCTTAAGATATTAATTATAAAGTATACAATTCCATGCACCCTTCTCACCGTGGACAACTGCAGCTCCTCCAATTCGAAACAAAATGTGGGTACTTTTCTACCGACGCAGGCGCCAGTCTGGCGGGGTGCGTGAGCAGGTTTCAACCTGTTGAAAACTGATAGCCCCGTATCGCTAATTTTTGATGTCCGATGCCCATATATGGGAACCGACGCCATCCTGATGCACGAAAACAAGCATGCCCATATATGGAAAACCGACGCCGACTTGGTTGTACGCGAACAAGCATGCCCATATATGGAAACTAACCTCAATTTTGTTGAAATTATGAAAGTACAAAACCCAAAATTAGAATGAAATATATTATACAATATGTAGAAAACACTTAATTACTATGTAAATGTCGGCCAAAGGTAAATATTTTTCATCAATCACTTGAAAACTAGAATTCCTAAGAATATCTATGACCCAAACCTAGTCAACTGTACATAACCATAGCCACAGTGTTTCATTGCTTATAAGTATAACAAACACATAATACAGGTAATTCTTGACTTCCTTATTAACAAAATACACTTGGACATTAAATAACCCCATGTTTTATAACAATTTATTACCATAACCTCTTTTGAGGTTAGTTTTGCTATTATCTGTGATTTGCGAAATTGCAACCTTAAACAAATGAAAACCTTTAGTCTTACCATTCAAAAAAGAATAAATCTTATTCTCTCAGCCCTAATATAAGAATTACTAGGATTTATTTGATACCAAAGAACCCAACTATTTAATGTAAAATATTAAGTCTCCGATGATGTTTCCTTTTATAAAACTTTACTTTGATTAGTTAAATTGTAACTCTACGTATATCCTCTTGATGAAACTATAATATTTTAAAAGCTTTAAAGCATAAATAAATCAATATTTAAATATTCCAACATAAACGCCTATCGGAAAAGCAAAGCAATTCCTCACTTTATATTATTACTATTGGACGAAACAAAAAGGCACCTTTGTTTCGTCTCATTGCTACGGCTCCTGGTCATCAGTCCACCTTGTGCGGGCCTAACCAACAGTAATAATTAAATTAATTTGATATCTATTGAAAATGTAAGCCCTTCTGAAACGAAGTGCAATTCAGAGAGGTGCCGGCTCAACGTCGTCGACGCCGGCCGTCGTCTTTTGTACTGTAGCCAACGTGACGTGCCATTGGTCAAATTTATTTTAGTTTAGTTCAGGCGCCACGTGATTGGTCAAATTTATTTTACAGTACACATGGTGTTACTTTCCCGCACTAGTGCGCAAATGAGCACTTTCCGTGCATATGTTGAAACTTTAAAGAGCCATATGTACTGTAAAACGTTGTACGATACACGTGCGAATAGGTAATTCGCAACTCGTGTCGATTTAAAACACTCCCTTCGGTCGTGTTTTCATGTATCGCCACTCGTTGCGAATTTCCTATTTTCTGCACTTATATCGTAAATAACAATTAGTTGTCTAAAGCGTTGTATAATAATTCACGTGCAAGTCACGCAAGGTCGTCTAAAATGGAAAACTATTCTGCAAGCCGTATGTCCCTAATGAGAGATAACAGGAATACATAATAATCATCATCATTAGGGTAGTCAGATACCAATTCCAATTAACACTTTTTTCGGGAAAACCTCAATTCACATTCAAATAAAAATGCGCACAAACCGACACTTTAAAAGCCGATGAACGAATAACGAATACTGTGTTCGAAGAGGAGACAGCTTAACCATATTTTAATAAAGGATAATTTATTCAATAAATCTCTTTGTTAGTATGCCGTCATAACGAACAGGAAATGGAATATTGATAGCTTAAAAATTGATTTTAACCCTTATAATTTTGCAGTTAATTTTTTATTGTCATTTTAACGAGTGTACTTTTTTTATGGTGAAACCTGTATTAATTTAACTGTTTGATTATGTATAACATGTTTAGTGGTTATAGGTATGCAATGCCTACTCGGTTTACTAGTGAAAATTGGGTACGCAAACTTTTTTTTTTGGTCGTATTACTATACAGTATAGACTAGTTTTCCAAACGAATTTAGAATACGTGTTCGTTGAATGAACAAGCTTTCTGTAACCAGCAAAATAAACAGCAATAACTAATTTTCTTATCATCATCATCATCATCATATCAGCCGAAACACGTCCACTGCTGGACATAGGCCTCCCCCACTGGTCCCACATTGACCGGTCCTGCGCTACCCGCATCCAGCGGACTCTGGACCTTTTACCAGCTCATCAGTGTACAACTGGTCGCATTTCTCGTGAAGTTTTGTGAGCAGATTCAATAATTATAAAATAATAATTTTAACGATTTACCTAGTTTTTTGAAATTAAAAAAAAATATATGGGGTGGGTCCTGTAACAAATATTTAAAAGGAGATTTTTAGGGTTCCGTAGCCAAAATGGCAAAAACGGAACCCTTATAGTTTCGTCATGTCCGTCTGTCCGTCTGTCCGTCTGTCCGTCTGTCCGTCTGTCCGTCTGTCCGTCTGTCCGTCTGTCCGTCTGTCCGTATGTCACAGGCATTTTACTCGAAAACTATAAGGTGTATTTGAATAACATTTTGAGGATAGGTGTATTTTGTTAGCCGCTACAGAGTTTTGTAATTAAAATTACTAAAAAAAATGTTTTTAGGGGTGTACTCCATACATAAAACTAAAAGTCAAAAAATTTTTTTTCATCGTGAGCCCACGTGTGGCACATGAATCGATAGGCCTTTCAAAATAAATATAAGGTTTCTCAAGAATTTTTTTGATTAAGTGAATACAGTCAGAGATAATCGCCCCGAAAGTCACTAAAATTCTGTCCCCCCCCCTCTAATTTTTGAACGGTGTATTTTAAAAATATGAAAAAATTCATGGACACAGCGCTTAATAAGTTCATTCACCGAAAATTGTTTTGAACAAGATCGGATGAAAGGTTTCCGAGATATTGCTGAAAAACTGCCTTCCTCAAAGAAAAGGACGTAAGTGCCGTAAAATTTCTGTGACGATACGACCTTTTTAATAGGCACGGAACCCTTCGTTTTGCGTGGTCCGACACGCACTTGGCCGGTTTTTTATTTTTTTTTCAACCCGGAGAAATTTCTATCTAAAGTTATGACCTCCAAGTAATGTATCTTGGCACTACGAGATCATAGCAGTCAATGCATATTTTGAGGTAACATTATGTAATGAGTCATATTAGTTTATGCATTTTTGTTTTAAAAGATGCTTTTGAGATTTTTTTTAAAGAATTTAAAATAAAAAAAGTGACTTATTTCACTCCAGAAGAGTAAAAAATACACGTTAACTTATATTGTAATGATTTTTTTTAAATGTATAATTTAACAAATACAAATGTAAATTTCTTTCTGCAATTAACAGCAAGTAAATAATGCAATTTTATTTTATCTTTAAGGAATCACTAAGCTATTTTAATTGTTTAATTGAATTTAGTTTTTGTTAAGTTCATGCGTGTTTATGCATGTTAGATAGTTTATAAAAACACTCCAGTTCTAAATATGTCCTCTTTAAACCAATATCGTGTACAATAGTAGATTTCACTTTATATATATATATATATATATATATATATATAATACTTTTTATATATTATAATATATGAGAGTCTTGTCTGAGCAATCATAATGATATTAATGTATAAGTGGAAACTGTTTTGGCTTTTGTATTGTCTAAATTTAAGTATTCATGTGTGCTATTTTTTGCTGTTTGTTTCCCATGTTGTTAGTAACATAAGAAACAAAATATAAAAACATTAAAACTAAGTTAGTAAGTATAAGTACATTAAAACCACTTGGAAATAATTGCTAACAAGCTTAATAATCTACCGTTTCATTTTTTGCTACCGTTACAGGGCCCACCCTGTGTATGAAAAAACAGACAGGCTCCCGAATTCTTCAGCTCACAGAGCCACTAATTAATATAATATTATAGCTGCGCTCAAAGATGATTTAAGCTTCTGAACACAGTGAAGATACTCTATAGAATTATTAGATGTATTCTGATGATAACATCTGGATAACATCCATAATGTACATCATTGAGAATTTGAGAGCCATAGAACAACGCTTCAATTGGGTACTCCATGAAATCGTTATTAGTCTCAATGATAAGATTAGAAGCTTCCCACAAAAGCAGAATTAGAGGGGTTGGTTCAGTCACGGACTTAAATCGTTGAGCCATTTAGAGCTCTCTTTTCACTAGATATTCATAGCTTAACTATTAAAAACCAAAATTAGTTGACACCTAAATGGCTCAATGATTAAAGTCCGGGACTGTACAGCAAATACTTGAATATTTCACTAATAATCAATGTTTATAAATATGTATACATTTACGAAAGTATTTCGGTGGAATAAAGTTGAAATCTTCTTCTTCGTGTGATGGGGTTAAATAATAGTACTGTCGACGCAAGACAGTGCTAACAGCATATCATGGATTTGTGTCATCAACCCTGCGGTACGGTGTAATTTTTTGGGGAAACTCCTCTTATCGGGTCACACTATTCCGAGCCCAAAAGAGATGCATAAGAGCCATTTGTGGACTAAATCCTCAGCAAAGTTGCAAACCTCATTTTCAGTTGCTAAAGTTATTAACTTTTTTTACCTGTGATGAGCGAATAAATGATTCTGATTCTGATTCTGACGTCAAAAATACGTTTACACTATGCAAAAGTGTAAACGTATTTTTGGAGTCGACTGTACATTGTGCCACAAGTACGGTATAAGATATGATTTACGAACTGGAGTCTATTAGAAGCCCGATGCCGAAAGCGGAGGGCTTTGATGACTCGAGTTTGTAACATACGTGTCGCATAACCACAAAAGACAGAAAAATCTATGTTTCATACAACCCAATCAAAAATTGACGAAATTGGCAACTTCACTTCCAGATCAGTGCGAGTGTCGCGCAGCTTCAATATTTAATTCAACCAATCATAGAGCAGTATAGTAGTATTATGACGGCGCGTGGCCAAATGGATTTTTTTCAACCAATCACAGAGAAGAATTCTTGTAACGCGCGGCCAACTAGATTTGCTTAAACCAATCAGATTACACCCATTATGCCCTTAGGCGTAATAAATCTTATCATATCTTACTTGCGGAATAATGTACTATTTCACTTCTCCATGCTCAAAAAGTGTGTCATATTAGGCAGAAGCAAAAGTAGCTAAACGGGCAAAATGCTCAAAATGACTTACACGACATCAATGCCTCAGGATTAAGAAATGTCTTGATAATTTTGAGCGTGTTATTTTACGTACCTAAAGCGGGAATTACATTACGAAATTAGTGTCATGCATGTTGACATCAGTTTCACGAAAGTAGTTTCGATATATGCGAAAGTAATTTCGTAACATAATTAGTGTCGTGAAAACAACAGTATCGCAGTGGCCATGGCGCCATCAGCATCAGCTATTTCAACATGCATGACACTAATTTCGAAATGTAATTACTCTGCTACTTACTCACTGTACAAAACACGTAAAAATCAAGTTTCTTCAGTTGTTTATATTTTCTGCCAACTTTTTATTTGTTAACAGTTCAACTAGGTCACACCCGCAGTTTTGTTGGCGAGGAACTTTGTTTAGGTTAGTGCTAAACTTTTGTTAATTATGGAAATGCGTACGTATATTTTATATAATAATCCTTATGGGCCGCGATTCCATCCATGATAATTGGCAGTATAACATGTTATTCTGATTTCGAGTGACAGAGAAGTATTATGAAAGTATATCGCCTTTAGGCTATCCTATATATATGAGGTATGAGGCTATCCGCAGCAGAACCAAGGTAACCGATATAGCCCTCCGAATCGCTAAACTTAAGTGACAGTGGGCGGGGCACATTGCACGTAGAACCGATGGCCGTTGGGGCGGAAAGGTTCTCGAGTGGCGACCACGTACCGGAAGGCGCATCGTGGGTAGGCAACACACCACACACAAGGTCGCTGGAGTCCGCTGGATGCGGGTGGCGCAGGACCGGTCATTGTGGCACTCTTTGGGGGAGGCCTATGTCCAGCAGTGGACGTCTTTCGGCTGATATGATGATGATGATGATGATGATATCGCCTTTTATCTTTCTCATTGGATATGCTTTGAATACGTGTACCTATGACAGAAATTACGGAACGAGAAATTTATATACATCTAAATCTTTACCGAACCGAATTAATTTACTGTCAAACGGGAGTAAAATATTACTCTAGCTTAGGTTTTTTAAATAATGTGTAGGTATATATTTTAAAAAAGAAAAAAAAAGAAAAGAAGACATTTATTCACTACACAAAAGACACACAGAGACAAAGGAGTAGACATACATGACAATTGACACATATTGTGTGTCTTCGCGGCAGTGAAACGGTCGCTGTCTCAGCATTGTGCCGAGGTGTCAGGATTTTGTATTTTTAATTTATTTTTATATAATTATTCTAACCGAACCGAACCGATGGCCGTTAAGGCGGAAAGGTTCTCGAGTGGCGACCACGTACCGGAAGGCGCAGCGTGGGTAGGCCCCCACAAGGTGGACTGATGAGCTGGTAAAGGTTCCTGGAGTCCGCTGGATGCGGGTGGCGCAGGACCGGTCATTGTGGCACTCTTTGGGGCCTATGTCCAGCAGTGGACGTCTTTCGGCTGATATGATGATGATGATGATGATGCCTTATTCTAATCCCAAATAAGGTAATAAGTAAATAAGTAATAGGTAATAATAGGTAAGGTAATATAATAAGATCTAGTTTTCCCTCTCGGTTGGAAGGTCAGATGGCAGCTGCTTTCGTAAAATTAGTGCCTACACCAAATCTTGGGATTAGCGGTCCCCGGGCACCTATAGGACAACACAGGGAATAATCCCCCTAGGGGTGATGATGATACATACATAATGTAAAGATTCTAACTCAAGATTTCAGGTGAATAAAGAGTCATAATATTATCATTTCTGATAACATAAACAAAATAATGGACTATCTGTTAATAAAAATCATTTCTTATTTTCAGGTGGTCAAGAACCCTTTTTAGGGTTCCGTAGTCGACTAGGAACCCTTATAGTTTCGCTTTGTCTGTCCGTCCGTCCGCGGATAATCTCAGTAACCGTTAGCATTAGAAAGCTAAAATTTGGTACTAATATGTATATCAATCACGCCGACAAAGTGGTAAAATAAAAAGTGATTTATTTTATTTTATTAGGGTATCTCCCCTATACGTAACGTGGGGAGTGTTTTTTTTTTATTTTAACCATAACGTGTGATATATTGTTGGAGATAGAGGTAGTTGGAGGTATTTAAAAACGAATAGGGGTTTGTTACAATCATTTTTTGTTAATGTTAATAGTTTCGGAGAATTTTGCTCCAGAAGTAAAAAAAAATGTGTGTCCCCCCTCTAACTTTTGAACCATACGTTTTAAAAATATGAAAAAAATCTCAATAGTAGAACTTTATAAGAACTTTCTAGGAAAATTATTTTGAACTTGATAGGTTAAATAGTTTTAGAAAAAAATTACAAAATAATTTCTGAACTAAGTTTGTAATTTAACCGTATAAGCAGGTATTTATTGTACCTGTAATTTCTACAAAATCACAATGAATGTAAGAAATAGCCCATTTTTTTAACGCTTAAGTAGGGACACTTTGACGGACGAAAAACTACGGAACCCTACACTGAGCGTGGCCCGTCACGCTCTTGGCCGGTTTTTGTAAAAACGAGTTACATAATCAAATCAAATGAGTACTTATCTCAATTTTCTTGATTGATGTTGATTATAAATCTGGCCAAATTACATAATGTCTTCCTGACTGACTGGTTCATAGAGATAAACATAGAATATCGAAACAGATATTATACTTAACTGAACAAAAACTAAAAATATTAATATAACCTCTAAATCCAATCTCCAATTGTGGAAGTTGTGGGTAACGAATTACTTATACGTACTAAATTCGATCGGCGGCCTTGTCAGCCATTTTCTATGGGTGAGGTAAGTCATGCAATTTTTTCTCAAACCGTCGAACGTCAAATGTATCGCCTTTTCAGCGTAAAGCGACGAAACATGTCCCGCGGCAAAGCGAACTATGTCGCCATTTTCCAACTAATAATTTAATTTCAATTCCATTCAATATCAGTGCGTCTTGCTCTAATACCTCTAGCTAACGCTTACTCAAGACGGAGCGCATGTCTCAATACAACTTACGTATCATTTCAATACCTCAAAAACACGTTTACGAATTAGAGCTCTGTTTTGGCATTGAGATCACGTATTAACTACTTGTGACATTCGACGCTGCGTGTCAAAAGATCTTTATTTTCTTATTCGAAAGGGTGAAAATTCTATGATTGAGGTTGTAGAACGGAGACTTCCACAGTATAGACTTCAATATCGGTAACTACATAGTGAAATATTTCTAGTTGAATTTTGGTTATTTTTGTTTTAGAAATGAATTGTGAAGAAAGAAATGAATGTGGATATACAAATTTTATCTTGTTAAATAATGGTTTTCTAAAGAATATATTTGAATGTGACATGGAATACTAATTTTAACTTTTTGGATTTATTTTACTTCATTTTTAAATTTTGAACAATTATTTCTACAAATTATTTTTACAAATTATTTTTACAAATTATTTTTTACAAATTATTTTAATGGGTATTTTAGAAAATGATTTTTTTTTTATAATTAAGCTTTTTAGCTAGTCAAATTTATTTAAACATATTTTATATTTTAAATATTGGTTTATTGTAAAAAATCATTGTAACGTTTGCTATGCCCTAACGGGGTCCTGTACATTGCCTAGCTTTAAGTTGCATGTGTCAAGTGTACAAGGTTGCAAATAAATAAATTGAAATTGAAATAAAATTTATTAAATAAATAAATAAATATTAGGGGACATTCTTACACAGATCGAATTAGCCGTATAGTAAGCTCAATAAGGCTTGTGTTATAGGTACTAGACGACGACCCAACTAGCAATTTTCTCTTATGGACATGCGGATTTAAGAACTAAGGTGTTACAGCAGACTTACATGTGTCTTGACTATGACTGTATATCTTAAAAAAGCATGGTTTAAGATATTTTGTACTATAAGAACACTATATATATAATAGATGTAAATAACTTAAATACATAGAAAAAATCCAAGACTCAGAAAAAAATATTCATGCTCATCACACAAACATTTGCCCTTACCGGGATTAAATCTATTAATTATATAGTCAACTTGGATAGTTTGTGTTTAGATTGTCTCCTAAAATGTATGTATTTGAACAAAGATTTGGCAATTTCAAATCGGACATCTTTTATGCTTCTGTTTACTCTACTGATAAACCCCTGTTTACGGCCATTCTCAAATTTTGTGTCTGCAGTTGTGTCTAATTACCAGGACCATTTACGAACATTTTATATGGAGTCGTGGCAATTAGACGCAGACACAAATCTGGAGAATGACCGTTTATAGGTCCCGTTTTCATACATACATACATACATATAATCACGCCTCTTTCCCAGGGGGGTAGGCAGAGATCACGGATCTCCATTTGCTACGATCCTGACAAACCAGTTTCGTTTCACTCACCTTCATAACATTTCTCATACGATACCTAATGGTTGATATATTTGCTTTGCTTTGTGGTTTTGTTTTATTGTTCTATTTCCAAATTATTGTGTACACATTTATTGACATCGTCATATTATTGTATATTTATTTTTAATTAATTTTGACGATCGTGATAGCAAATCTTTTTTTTTTTAAATGTATGCAAATTTGTAATGTATTTTTTGATCATGAAATAAGTAATCTAATCTAATCTAATCATGCTCGTCGGTTTAGGGTACTTTTGACCTGGCCTTTTTGTAAGATTTCTCCAATTTGAACGGAGAAAGTTCGCCTAGGTCTTCCCTTTCCAACTTGCCCTTCCACACTTTTTATATACTTTTTCAATTGAATGTTATATACCTAAGCTACTAAATACAGCTCAAATTAGGTTCAGTATTCAATTGTTTATAAAGAGCTTACTAATATTTTTTTGTTCAATTTTAAAACAGCGCGGCGTAAAGTAGATGGTAATTTTATTCATTCAACAGTAACTTTATTTACAGTGCAAGCGTTTGTAAATTAAAATGTAGGAATAAATTGTATTGCACACGTGTTACGTAATTAAAGAGGTGAGATGTTACTTTGTTACCAGGGGAGAAAATTTCATTATCTAGGGAAACAATTGGGAAATAATGTGATTTATTAAAGATTAGCTTACGCCCGCGACTTTGTTTGCGTGTACCCGGGATAAAAACTATCCTATATTTTAATCAAGGCTATAAACTAGATTCGTGCAAAATTCCATCCAAATCGGTTGAGCCGTTCAAGCGTGATTGAGTAACAAACATCCAAACTATCGCATTTATAATATTAGTACGTAGTCTACGATTTTAAATGTCACCTGTTAACTATAACAATTAATAACTTATTTGTTAGCGTTCGCTTTACGGTGAAGGAAAACATCGTGAGGAAAACTGCATACATCTGCGAAGATACTCAAAGGTGTATACATGTGAAGTCGCCGACCCGCTCTAGGCCAGCGTGGGACTACTGCTCATTCGCTCTCATCCATGAGAGGAGGCCTGTGCCCAGCAGTGGGACGTACATGGGCTGCTAATGATGTTGATTTATTTCGCCAACTCTTGTGCCAATTTCAGATCAATCACAAACAAATTCCTAGTAGTTCAAGAAACTTTGAGTTCACAACGAGTTGCAATGGACCAGTGAACCGTGGTTTGTTGGCTGAAGTTGAAGTACGTTTACTTATTACTTTCTTGTAGATATTTGTTCGGTCCATTTCGAAGATTATGTTTTCAATTTTGCCCGTTATCCCCTTGTAATAAGACGGAGAATGTATTAATATTTTTGACGCTGGCTGTACTACAGTCCTTTAACACAATTCTCTCAATATTTAAAACACTATCATTTTCTGTAACCGTTATATTTGTGATTCAGTTTTCGGGTGTGGGTCGTTCTTCTTTTCGACCGACAATAGCCTGTCCTTCGTCTTATTACGGCATCTCATTTGAGTAATGATGTTTACGGTTTTATAATGTTCGAATGAACGTCCATATTATTTTATTAATTAGTGATATTTAATATTTCACTTTGGGGGAGGCCTATGTTCAGCAGTGGACGTCTTTGGACTGATATGATGATGATGAATATTTCACTTTCTCTAACTAGCATTTTTTTAAATGTTTTTTTTTCGTAGAATGCCGTGACATAGTGGTAAACCAAAATGTGGTCCCCACTGAAACAGTCCACTTTGTCACATGTTTTTTTTAGAAACCAACCGTAAATAAATATTTATATTGGCCAGAAAGGAAACTTTAATTAGTTCTAGTGAAGAAACCTATGCATTTTTTTTAATCGCACTTCAAAACCACAATTTTCGATAGTTCAAAAACCAAAAAAACAGAAAAACCTCGATTCATTGTCGGTAAAAAAGAAGAACGACCCGTGTACTCAAGACTCAATAAGCAAAAAACACACCCAAAGCTATTTTTAAGTAAACGACACTAAGGGACGAGTTTTGGCTTTCGAGCGCTCGAAAATTAAGTAAACGTTTTACGATTATTGTGACTTAATTGCAAGCACTTACTTTCTACCGATATAATTGAATACGAGTGGTAAATACCGCTTGTTTTTAAATTTCCTATCGCTATTTCAAAATAGTAAGGGACCTAATCGCTAACTATGGGTCTCATAAGAGGGCTCAAGTCACCCAAAGGGCAATGGAGAGGGCTATGTTGGGAGTTTCTCTGCGTGATCGCATCAGAAATGAGGCTATCCGCAGCAGAATCAAGGTAACCGATTAAGCCCTCCGAATCGCTAAAGTTAAGTGGCAGTGGGCGCCACATTGCATGTAGAACCGATGGCCGTTGGGTCGGAAAGGTTCTCGAGTGGCGACCACGTACAGTAAGGGAAATGTATTCACGTACCACCGTAGAACCCTATCGCGATAAGGTGACACATCACTCGAGTTTGAGTGACGGCGGCCTGTCAATTGCGACAGGGTTCTACGGTGGTACGTGAATACATTTCCCTTACTGTACAAGATGCGGCGTGGTTAGACAAGGTGGACTGATGACCTGGTAAAGGTCACGGTCGCGGGAGTTCGCTGGATGGGGGTGGCACAGGACAAGTCACTTTGGCATATGGCTCTATGGGGGAGGCCTATGACCAGCTATTTCGGCTTATATGATTTTTAAATTAAATTAATTAAATTATATTAAATATCGTGCGTCAATTCACACCAATTGATCTAGTCCCAAACTAGGCAAATCCTGTACTATGGGTACTAGACAACGGATAAACATACTTATATAGATAAATACATACTTAAATAGATATTAAACATCCAAGACTCGAGAACAAACATTCGTATTCACCATACAAATATATTATTCTGTCGTCTAATGATAATGAATGATGATGATTTTAAAATAGTATTTTATCATTTTTTACAGTTTTCGAATAAAAGAGTGCCTCGAAAGTCAAAAATCAGTCCACTGATATTACTGCGTATTCCTCAAAATATTACTAAAATAACTCGTTATTTGAAGTTCGTTATTAGTTAAGAAGCTTTCGAGTGAAACTCAAACGAAGCTGAAATTCAACTGCCAATTATGTGAGCATTTTAACATGAATGAACGCCAACGCCCCTGTAGCCATTTTCATCAAACGCAAATGCAAAACCATTTATCTTGCACCTCGGATTCCTGACCACAAACTAGTATTAGGTATTCAACGGCACAAGACATCTCGACTATTGGCGTACGGCCTTAGAGATTAATTTACATTCATGACCAAAACGGATCGTGACGCCATTTCGCTGGTCGGTCCTATTTCCTGCTTATAGTCAACATGCCGACAGAAGGGTCGTGCCCGGATCAAGCGTGGGTCTAAGCTTGTCTGTAATCAGGCAATTGTCATGACCCGTTATGCTGTGACAATTTGTTAGACAACATTTTTTTATTCAGTGGGTACAACATTTTTCCGGGTGTCAATATAATCGTAGATGAAAAGAGTAGATCGGATTAGCAATGCACCGCGGAGAAGTTTCCAAAGTAGCGAAAATTCTAATAAGGAAAGTTCTCAGAACTTAATTTTTATAACACTGAAAAACATGTCAGAAACTATCTAGGTACATACATACCGGATATTTAATTTGCCTGCTTAAAGGATAATATATTAAACAATGATACATCCATTAAAAATTCAGAGCAGAAACTTTCTTAAGGAAACTTATTTTTAAATTCTCAAGTAAGTTTTCGGAAATTCCTGAGAACTTTTCTGATATTTTGAGAATGTTCTGCAACTTGTACATTGCTAGATCGGATGGGTAATTAATTATTTCTCGACTTTCTTAATGTGCTGATTATCTCAGTGATCCTTTTACATCATTATTTTACATTGTCGACTTAACAAAATAATACTATATTAATTGCCTAAATTGAATTGCCCATATCTGACATAAACGTCACCTCCTAACATAGTATTAACTAATAATTTTATCAAAATAGAGTGGAAGGGGTCACCCACGTCGAATAATAATTTAATAAATCCTTTGCTATTTCCGAAATAACCAGTCAAAGTCAAAGTCAAAAAAGTCAAAGTGATTTATTCTTCAATTTAGGCATATTACATGCACCTATGAATGTCGATAAACTACCACCGGTTCGGAAAGTAAACCTCTGCCTCGAGAAGAACCGGCGTAATAAACTCGGCGAGGTGTCATTTTTTCAAAACAGTATACAATATATCATATCAGTATCAGAGTATTATAAATTTTTTAAATTACATTGCTACAGTAGAAAGCCTATTTATTTTACGACAGGTTTCTAGTGCAGGTTGTTACCAGACCTCGTCGTTGGGCTTGCAAGAAGTTTAAAGAAGTTATTTGCACACCCGTGTTAAAATATGAATAAAAAACTGAATTATTCAGAAAATGTAAGGATTCAATTTTGGCTGAAACAGCACATTTTACTCCAGCGCCAACAATCACATGAGAAAGTACTCTAAATTTAAAATAGAATAAAATGGATCCTAAGATTCAACTACGCCAGAAAGCTTTGAGAGAACGTCTTTAGAAATAACCGACTGCACTGTCGCGAGCACGGCACTCACAATGATTGTGGACTTGTGGTGTACTACCTGTCAAAAACTAGTTTCCTACTGCTCGTAATTCGATTTTCCGGTGAAAAGTTTTATTAGTCGCGTGATGCCTGATAAGTTGGCAATGGCTCGAAGTTATGATTTAAAATGATAGTTGGCACGCAGTTTGTTTTTGTTACTGCAAAGAAACGATGAAAGTATATTAAAACAGACGAATAACATTAGCATCTAGAGTCCCCAAACGCTCGATACAAGTCAGACTCCCCATACAAACGTAGTTTAGTTCTCATTTTAAAACAGGTCATATCTAGGTCGGAAGCTGGTTTCAGCTGCTGCTAGAAATTATAATGAAAAAAAAATACATAGAAAAAGAGTTAACTAGATTAGATTAGATTAGATTAGATTATTTATTTCATGATAGAAAATACATTACAAATTTGTATACATGTCAAAAAAATAAGATTTTTTATCACGATCGTCAAAATTAATTAAAAATAAATATACAATAATATGACGATGTCAATAAATGTGTACACTACACAATAATTTGGAAATTGTAAAATAAAAAATAAAACAAAACCACAAAGCAAAGATATCAACCATTAGGTATCGTCAATAATATCAACTCAAGTTTAAATAAATGATTTCAAATAAATAATTATAATAATAGTTTAACATGTCAAATCGAGATTCATATACTCTTGAACTGAGTATAATGTATTTTCCAATAAAAGGCTTTTCAGGCGGCGTCTAAATGCTTCGTCAGATGGTTCCAGTCTAAGATCAGCGGGCAGTCGCTCGTAGTAGGTAGGCCCAATGACACGCGGGTTCTTTTCTGCAAGTGCCATGCGACGGGGAACTGTTCTCAAACGCCCAGTGCTGCGGAGTGTTTTGCCAATCGCATTTACGGTATCGAAAATAGAAAGATTGTTCCTTACAAACATTATAATTTCGAATATGTAGAGTGAGTAGTGCGTCATAATACCGTGCATTGGGAAGTAGCCTCTACATGAAGTCCTCGATTTTGCCCCAATCATCGCACGTACGGCACGTTTCTGCATAAGCAGCACTCTATTGGCATCCGGTGAGTTTCCCCAAATAAGCGTACCGTACGACATCAGCGAATGAAAATGAGCAAAATAAACCTGCTTCATTGCATCGTCGGATATCAGAGGTTTTAGCTTACGCAAAGCAAAGACTGCACTACTCAATCTATCGCATAGTTTGTCTACATGGCACTTCCAGTTAAGGTTAGAGTCCAGAGTGAAGCCAAGGAACCTACATTCATCTCTTATCGGCATCGGGCTATTCGCTACACACGGAGGAATCGTAATTCTGCGCCCTGAGAAGACCATGACGTTGGATTTAGTTAAATTCAAGAGTAAGCCATTGGTAGAAAACCACCTCTGCAGTTGATCACAGCCGTCATGAATTTTCTCTCCGAGCTGTTCATAAGTGCACGCGCTGACGACCACTGTGGTATCGTCCGCGAATAGGACAGAGAGACCAGCTGTGATGGCAGCGGGAAGGTCGTTCATGAACGTTAAGAAAAGGGTATTTCCCAATGCAGAACCTTGAGGGATTCCTATATTCACGCTACCATCACTGGACTTCTGTGGTTTACCGCCCACTGATAATTTAACTACCTGCTTCCGGTCGGACAAAAATGATGTAACTAATTTGTGACTCAAGTCTCTTATCCCGTAATGATGTAACTTGTCCAAAAGCAATCCATGATCAATCACATCAAAAGCCTTGGACAAGTCACAAAATATACCTGCCATCTTGCACTTGTCATCCAGACCGGAAACAATGCAATCAAATATCTTAAGCGCAGCTGTAGTAGTGGACATGTTTTGCCGATAAGCGAAATGGCGGTCAGTCAGTAGGTCATTGTTCTCTAGATGGGCCATTATATGAGATGACAGAATAGACTCCACAATTTTGGAAATTGTTGGGACTATTGTTATTGGTCGGTAATTGTTGACATCACACTTGTCACCCTTTCCCTTATACACTGGGCTCACTCTGGTACTCTTTAACACTTTTGGATACACACCTGTTTCAAAAATAATATTAATAAGTATAACTAAAATGTCAGAGATAATTGGCCATATACATAATAAAATATTGAGTGAGATGTCATAGGTATCAACAATAGAGCGTGTCTTTAACATATTTCGGATCACTTTATTCAGCATCTCGCTTGTGACGGTCGGCAAGGTCATCGCCGGTACGTCAAGGTCATTTAGGTAATTATAAATATAACGCCTGCTTAAAACGGGATCCGTATGTATAGCATATTTTGAACCTATATTTAAAAAATGTGAGTTGAACTTATTTGGAACTTTGCTAGGCGATATCATTGTTTGCGAGGAATCATTTAGGCAGATATCTTGAGACTTTTTCTTGGCACCTGTCTCCTCGTTGACCACTTTCCAAATCTCCTTAGACGGATTTCTGCTCTCGCCTAGCCTACGTTCAATATGATCTTGCCTAGCGCGCAGCGTTGTGGATTTAATTAAGTTTAAATAATTTTCGATACATTTAGAAATAATCGGGTTTCCGGGATATTGACGTTGGATTTCGTGAAGGTCTCTGTGTTTACTCATGTATTCCGTTATTTCGTCGGTTACCCATGGCAATTTTTTCTTTTTATTATTACATTTAATTTTTTTTATTGGAAAATGTATGTCGATATAGTATGTCAAAATGTTAAATAGTTTATTAAATTTAGTGTCGATGTCAATAGTATAATCAAAAATAAAATTAAATTCATAATTACGAATGTCACAATAAAATAAATAAATAGAATCATCAGTAAATAATCGACGTTCGATTTCGTGCGCGATGACATCAGAATGCCCATATTCGGTAGCGAACTCATACCGTTGAGCGTTATGATCGCTAATAGCTGTGTCCACTGGCAACACAGTTAGGCAGTCACGAGAGTGGTTCGCTATACCGCAATCAATGGACGACGCACAGTCGGCAGTAACGCGAGTAGGAAAAGAGACGGTGTTTATGCATCCATATGTACCTAGCACGTCGTCGACCCGCTGTCTCAGACTATTGTCAGATAAATAGTCCACATTATGATCACCAACCAGAATAAACCTTTTATTTTCGTCAGTGAGCTTACGTAACAATAATTCTAATCTATTCAAATATATGTCTAAATCACCATTTCCAGTTCTGTACATGGATATAACAACAAACTTATAAGTAGGGATTTCAATGGCTGTGCATTCAAAGTGATATTGAACAGAATGGGCCTGTAAATCATTACGCGGCTTAAACGCCAGTCCATCTCGCACGAGCAAGGCAGTACCACCGTGAGCCGCGGTGCGCGTTCTGCAGAAATAATTAGCGACGGTGTACCCACATAAACCCACTCGCTCAATTTCACTTTTTTTGCACCAAATTTCGGTCAATCCAAGTATATCGGGTTCTTCAGTGCTGCAAAGTAGTTCCAACAACGATGTTTTGCCACAAATGGATCGTACATTTTGGTGGATAACGACTAATTTAGTGCCTATCTTATTTTTGTTGTGCCGCGATTGGGTGTTAAGTTTTTTGGCTGCACGATATTGAATGGACGCACAGATACTCCCTCGGGCCAGTTGCTGACACGTTTCACTACGTTGACCTGGTGGACTGGCACGTCCAGACGAAACGACGCATAGCTACCTCGGGTGACAACGAGCCGCTCACACACTGGTGCCGGGATGCTCATTCGAGCCTGCACGTGACGGACGACGTCCTCAGCAGTGGTCTCAACGCTCAGGTTGAAGACGTGCAAACTCGTAACACGGGGGGCAGCTGCACGGAGTCCTGTGGGTTGCGAAGCTCGATGCGAGGAGGCTTTCAGCATAGGTTGCGGAGGTGCTGTGGTAGCAACCTGATGGGTATCCCGGGCCGTTTCTGTTAAGGGGGGTGCAGCTCGCCTTGACTGGGATCCCAGGGGCGCAGGCTGTGGCGCAGACAGTGGCGAGGGTTGTGCTGACTGAGGCGCCAGCTGCGGCACGGGTGCCGTCGAGGGTGTTGTTTGAGCTGGTGGTGTAGGCAGCGATGGTGGTGGCGGTGTGACAGTGTCAGTGAGGACAGATATATTATCAATATCATCCAAGAATACTAAGCCTTGAGGGCCAGATTCGTTGTGTGATGGGTGTTGATCTGAGTGTCCACCATTTGGTGGCTGGTGTCCGGATATTCGTGAGACTAGGTAAGTCAGCATCCTTTGTTGCATGTTGATAATGTCCCGACAGCCCTTGACATCACCTTTTAATTCCACAATCTCTGTCTCTAAATTTGAAATTACATCCACCAACCTGTTAACCGCCGCCGTGTTTGCCGTTGGTTTTGCTTTTGCCGGTGCCATTTTTCTTTATAAATATAATATTCTGGTGAATTTAGTGTGCCACACTTGGAATATATAATTCAATGTCACTTAAAACTATGTATTTATAATAAAAACAATAAATAATTACGGAGCTGTTTGAAATTAGCTGTTAACGACAGCAGCGCCCTCTACCGAAAAAAAAAAAAAAAAAAAAAAAAAAAACTACGAATAGTTATTTGTATCTCAATGGAGCAAACCGATGTATTTATGGCGAGGGCGGTACATTGAATCCAGAGTGAAGCGAAGGATACTACGATAAAATCCTGAGCGCAGCGAGGGATTCAAATTAGAATCCTGAGCGTAACGAAGGATTCAAGCGTTAAAGCCCATGACGAAAAAAGTTTTGCTCCTGAGTGACACATACAATTTTTCACACCGACTATGACGAAAATATAACAGTCATCGATAGTTTTGATTTCAGGAAAACGTATAATTTATTGTAACATTTTTTTTTTATATTACGAAAATTTACGTTGTTAAAGTTAAAACGTGAAATATGTTCGTTTTTAATCGGTTACGATGAAATTACAATCGATTATTAAGATCTGTGTTAAATTGGCACATTGCGTAAATGCTACATGTAATAAAATGCTAATAGTAAATTAAAAAGTAGCTTGAACAGAAAAGTAGCATTTTGATCCCTCTCGTCGCGGCGCAAAACTTACTTTTCCGAATGAAAAAGGTGTGAAAAAACTCATTCTGTCTCTATTTTTTGTACGGAGAGCGTCTTGGGAGCTTTTAAAGCGACTTCCGGACTTGGCGGCGAGGCATTTTGTACTTTGACGTCAGCTGATGTCACACAAAAGGTCGATGTTACTGTCTGAACCAATTTCAATACCAATTTATTTTCATTAATATAAGTAAGTAAATCTGTTTGTAAATAATTTGTTCATAATCAACCATCTAATATAATTTTGGTGTTTGCCATACCACTGCTGATTAATGGATAAAGTTTACACATATGCGGTATGTGTGGAATTGTTGGAGAGCCAATGGTGTGGCAGCTAACGGACGGGCTTAAACCGTGGTCGAATGCACTAATTTACAACGCGATTCAGTTTTCAGCACATAGCACGCGACTGGCAGCCGCATCGATGAGTGACGTGTACTTTCGGCAAAATAAATAGCAGTTCTGTATTCGTCAATCGAACACAAAGTTTGACAGCTATACGACTAAAATCATGCGCGCTTTAATGCATGGCATGTGCTCTTTCGTCTAGTTTCTTGGTTTAACGCTAGATTCTAAGCTTCAATGGGGTCCCCATATTGCTAATCTCTCGAATAGACTGAGTTCTGCAGCATTTGCAGTAAGCAAGATCCGTCAATTAACAGACGTGAAAACAGCTCGATTAGTATATTTCAGCTACTTCCATAGCATTATGTCATATGGTATTTTATTGTGGGGCAGTGCTTCAGAGATTCATTCGATTTTTGTTTTGCAGAAACGGGCTATTCGGGCGATGTATAAATTGAACCATAGAGACTCACTTAGAGATAAGTTTAAAAATATTAATATAATGACATTACATTGTCAATATATCTATGAAAACCTTTTGTATGTACATAAAAACATTGTCAATTTTAGGAAAAACTGTGACATACATAATATAAATACTAGAAATAAGCATAAGCTTGCGGTGCCCACCACTCGGCTCCAAAAAATTAAAAAATCATTCATGGGTAATTGTGTAAGGTTTTATAACAAACTTCCAGGAAACTTAACTGAGTTATCTATTAATAAATTCAAGAACTATGTGAAGCGTAAACTTATCTCGAAAGCTTATTATAGCACACAAGGCTACATGAATGATAAAACTCCATGGAACTAAGTTTGACTGAATTTTTAATCTATTATTTTCGTTATATTTTGTTATTTGACATTAGATTGTTTTTCTAGAAATATTCTACTAGTATTTTTTATACAATTTTTTTATCATATATATTTTATTCTTTATGTTTAAAAATTACTCTAAAAAATTAACTGACGATTTGAAAGTGCTTGTTACTAGGCCTACTTGAATAAAGATCATTTTGAGTTTGAGTTTGAGTTTAAGGTAGTGTTTAGACACTGACAGTAACAACGCCGGCCGCGCGATGGTGTGCAAACGATAGTGTCACTTACTACTCATCATCATATCAGCCGAAAGACGTCCACTGCTGGACATAGGAGTACTACCCTAAAGAGTACTATCCTTACTACTCATAAGAAGGCTCAAAGTCACCCAAAGGGCAATGGCTCTCCATAGACCTCTGGCTGTGCTATGAGTTTCTATGCATCATCGCAGTAGAGATGAGGCTATCCGCAGCAGAACCAAGGTTACCGATAGCCCTCCGAATCGCTAAACTTAAGTGGCAGCGGGCGGGGCACATTGCACGTAGAACGAGCGGAAAGGTTTTTGAGTGGCCACCACGACCAGAAGGTGGACTGATGACCTGGTGAAATTCAAATTCATATTCAATCGGGGAAGCCTGTTCATCAGTGGACGTCTTTCGGCTAATATGATGATGATGATGATAATGATGATAGTGTCACTGTCCGGCGGAATCAGTTGTATTCGAGTGAATTTGAGCTTTGGAGGTGTGTAAAAACCAGGTTTAAGTGACAAGAGGCAGACCCGCTTTTGTTTGTTTTTATGTCCCGTAAAAATCTCGTTTTTGCTGGCTTGATAAGATACTCTTAATCACTTAGCGATTCCACATTGTTTCGCCATTATTTGTATACATGGTATAAAAATGTGAAATACATTTCGCTTTTCCAAAGCAGGATGTTTTTATTTTTCCTTACACGAATGTACGATTCAATGTGGACAATTTTCATCGGTGCTTTTATTTAAATTAAAACGAATTACTTTACAAAATTGTCTCAATTTTACGGTGACAATGCAGCTTTTAACGTTGGCAGGCCAGACAAATGAACCCTGAGCGTGTTGGAGCTAAGTGGTCCCTTCAATGAAAAATCGTGCGACGGTTCGAGAAAATTCCTATAGCGACATTTTATAAAGTAACTTTTTAGATGCAACTTTATTTTCTAACGCTCTGGTTGTGGAATGAGTTATGCCGAGGTTTTTCCCGAGGGAGTATTGTATGTGTTCTTCAAAAAAGACGTGCATTTTATTACCCTCTCCTATACCCTTCTCTTTTTGTCCTAGGAATGGTAGGCTCGAGACTCTCGAGTTAAGACGGAAGCTGTTATTGTGGTGTCCTCAACAATCCAGTAAAGAATCTCTGTGTTTTGGAAAGCCGGGGGCTGCACGTCCCAGTTTTGCGTCCCTGCCCGCGCGGCGCCCGCGGCGCCTGTTTGCGGGGAGCCTGATGCGCACGCGCCGCTCGGAGAGCGCGCCCACTGCGCGGGCGCTCGCTCTCCTCAATGTCATTACTCCAGGCAGAATACGGTTTCGAAAAACATTAATTTATAGTAGCGTTTTTTTGTTTATTTCATTTTTGAAACGTTATTCTAAGATGCTTTATTCAAGAATCCAACAAACTTTCCACCCGGAAGTAATTATATAGATTTAAATTAAGCATTCATTATCTTTTTATGTTTGATTTATATTGAATATTTAAAATAAAAAAACCGACTTTTCAGGAGCCAATTAAGTTATTTTTGATGTCTGATTTTTTGTTGAATTTTGCCCCTAGGTAACTATTTGATTGATACTATATCCGTTACATTTTAACTTACTATTACCGTTTATTGAAAGTAAATACAAGATTATGATTAACATTAACTAAAATAAATTAAAACTAAGTTAAATTAAAAAAAAAACCCTCGAGGCATTGTACCGAGGATGCTGGCAGCATTTCCTCGCTGAATTGCAATGCTGATGCGTTCGGCTCTTCGGTCACCAGTTACATCGACCACACGTTTCGCGATTCCTGCAAATAACTCATGCGCACTGGGACTTCCATTACATTAAAATAATCTGCTATTATAAATTATTTCCAAAATTGTCATTTTTTCCATACAAATTGTCAGTTCATTGCCTAGAATGCCCCGCAGATTGACGTATTTGCGGACAGTGTAGGTGGTTTTAGCAGGAAATGCTTTGAATTACTTAAGGACTAGATTTGAAAACTATGACATTTTATTTTTATAAAATTTTATGTTCTCTATATTTTGTTAATATCTTTCAATAGGACAAAAAAATGGAAGCACAGTGTTTTTCAAGAATTGTCGTGAGTTTTGTTTATTGATAATGCAAGAATAATTTATTCCCGCCGTTGTCAACTATGTATTCTGTAGCCACGGCACACCCATTCGGATAGCCATCCGTCATTTGTAATTCGTGATAGGACCCACTCAATTCAAGTCAGTCTGACAAGCTGTTGTGCCCTAATCTGCTTTTCGCGTGACTAGCCCTGACGCTTCAATTAACAAAATGGATAATTCCGACTGCGAGGCGACAAACTTATATTTCGTGATTAGCGAATCGCGCCCCGAGCCGTCTGGGGGGCGATGATTGTCAATTAACTGGGGTTTTGATTACATACGTAATTTATTGCTGGTTAATAATTTTGAGCGACTTTTGTTTTTGCTTCGATTTGATATTAAGTAAGAAACATAGTATCTGCTTCTGATCAAATTTTACAGGAGAGCTAAATACGTATATTGTTGGCCTTATCACGCGACAAGTGACAAGATAAGAGCGTCGTCTCGTTCTATCGAACGGTGTCAGCCAGTGACGCACGCTCTATCCTATCACCTATCGCGTGACAAGGCCAACCATACTACGGGGCCAGATATATATATTTTTTATAATTTTAGCAAAAACAGATTTGAAGTAATTTAGGAAAAAATACGAAAATTGACCATCCCCCCCCCCCTCATCTCCGAAACTACTAAGCTTAAAATTCTGAAAAAATATGGAAAATAGTTCCTTGCCTAAAGATTACATACGAAGTTTGAGTATTCAACGTAACGGAAAAAGTCTCAATATTTTACGGAATCCTCACCACGCGAGTTGAACTCGCACTTATCCGGTTTTTAATGTTTTAGATTTGAATTTTTGTGAACATATTAAGGGTTTACTTATGGTATTTTGATTACATCAATGAGTTTACGGTTGACTGGTGGTTTCAGTCTACCGTCTAGACATTTCAATGTTAATAGGTTAGCCGTCTCGTTTTATTATTTATAGATATATTTTTTACGTTAACTACGTTCCATCACGAAAATCACGGTATAGGAATATCTAATAACTAGCTTGTGCCTGCGGCTTTGCCCGCGTACTAAAAGTATTTTTAACCTTTTACCTACAAAAAAGTTACATCTCAGTTTGACCCGTATGTTCCAATTGAATTGCAAGTTGGCACAAATACTTACAAGAATTTTCATGTTCACAATGTTACAAAATCGATGCCATTTTCGTAATTAACGTTCCAAAAAACCATAAAAATGACACCCATATTTAGACATTTCAACCCCATCGCACTTCAACAAGGATATGGTATTTCACGTTTGCCACGTTGGATTTAAAAATCGTAGTTGTTTTCGTAATCAGCGACCTGCGACCCGATAAACCATAGAAACAATACCTATGTTGATTTTCAGATATTGTCACCACATTTCCCCCTTTTAGGAGTTAATTCTCAAAAAACCTTAAACACGTGTTCACTCATTTATCGCTAGGAATACTCCTGTGAAGTTTCGAATGAAATAGTCTTACTTATTTTGTTTCCCCATACAAACTTTGGACCCCCATTTCACCCGCTTAGGGGGTGAATGTTTAAAAATAATTTCTTAGTGCACCCGAACTATAAGGAACCCATATGCCAAATTTGGAATCTCTAGATCCAACGGTTTGGGCTGTGCGTGATATGTCAGTCAGTCAGTTTCTTCTTTTATATAATTATCGACTCTACATATATACTCATATCAACTCGACACATCGACTCTACATATATACTCTACATATCAAATCTACATATCGACTCTACATATCAACTCTACATATCGACTGTACATACCGACTCTACATATCGACTCTACATAACGACTCTACGTACTGATAGCTAACTATGGCTGGGGGAAAATTAACAAAAAAAAGCAGGTATTTTTCGTTGGTAACAGAGTCTGTGTACCAATTTTTAGCTTCCTACCTTGAAAACTGTGAAAAGTCCCATATAAAATTTCACCCCCTCTTTTAAGGGGATGGGTGCAGATTTCCAAAAAAATGATGCACAATTTATTTGTTAGTTACAAATAGTCCGCATACAAATTTTTAGCTTTCTACCTTGAAAATTGCGGAATGCTCCATACAAACTCCCCCCCCCCCCCATTTTAGGGAAGTGGGGGGTTAGAAGGAGACAAAAAGTAGCCTATGTCACTCTCCATCCCTTCAACTATGTCCACTTAAAAAATCACGTCAATTCGTCGCCCCGTTTTGCCGTAAAAGACGGACAAACAAACAAACAAACACACACATACACTTTCCCATTTATAATATTAGTATGGAAGTATGGATAGGAATTTCTTCGTTTATCTAGGATATCAAGGAGAAATATTCTACTACTTTTACTGTGACTTTTACTTATTTCGATTATAAAGTGCTTTCAAAACAACGATATTCATTTTTTTAGCGTTTCAAAATGGTTTTGAAAAAAGAATAACGCATGATTTTTCTAATCTTATATGAAATAAGGTATAGGTATATCAAACATGACAGTACATGTCAAAGTCAAAGTGATTTATTCTTCAATTTAGGCATATTACATGCACCTATGAATGTCGATAAACTACCACCGGTTCGGAAAGAAAACCTCTGCCTCGAGAAGAACCGGCGTAAAAAACTCGCCGAGGTGTCATTTTTTCAAAACAGTATACAATATAACATATCATTTCAGTATCAGAGTATTATAAAAATTTTAAATTACATTGCTACAGTAGAAAGCCTATTTATTTTACGACAGGTTTCTAGTGCAGGATTTTATCGCTGCCAAATATCCCTATCCATGATGTAGTCGTTTATCTTATAATATGCTTTTGAAATAAGTGTCCGTTTTACGACAGATTTCAATTTAGAGTCAGTAAGTTCGGTAATGTGTTTTGGAATTTTATTGTAGAATTTTATACAATTTCCCAAGAACGACTTTTTCGCTTTTACTAGCCTGTAAAAAGTTGTTTTGAGCATGAAAAAAAAACCCAGCCAAGCGCGAGTCGGACTCGTGCACGAAGGGTTCCGTACTATAAAAACGAGCAAAAAATCACGTTTGTTGTATGGGAGCCCCCTTAAATATATATTTTATTCTATTTTTCAGTATTTGTTGTTATAGCGCCAATAGAAATACTTTATTTGTGAAAATTTCAACTGTCTAACTATCACGGTTCGTGAGATACAGCCTGGTGACAGACGGACGGACAGCGAAGTCTTAGTAATAGGGTCCCGTTTTTACCTCTTGGGTACGGAACCCTAAAAATTACATCAGCAGGTCAATTACGTAACGCATTGTACGTGCGTCAGGTAGATCTAAGTGTCGTTTTTAACCCCCACGCAAAAAAGGGGTCTGTGCGTCTGTATGTCTGTGTGTTTGTCTGTGTGTCTGTCTGTGGCATCGTAGCTCCTAAACGAATGGACCGATTTTGATGCGATTTTTTTTGTCCGAAAGCTGACGTGATCGAGATGGTTGTTAGCTACGTTTTAGCAAAATCTGTTTAGCCGTTTTTGAGACATTGAACTTTGAAATGAAAAAATCGGGGGCTTTTCAACTTTTACAAATTGTAGTTATTGTAGGTACCTACGTGAAAATGACAGTTAAGTTAGTCCTTAACCTTCGAAAAGTGACGTTATCAATCCATAAGTGCATTGACGCCCTATCGATCGGGCCCAGACCTTTCCATTAATCAATCTGGCTGAAACACTTACTCGTTAATAATAACAATAACGTGTTTCAGTTCTCACCATTACCCCTATAACAGTCATTACGGCACGCCCTGTCCTTGGTATTTCCATCACTTGAACATCTACAATGCGTTAGCGGCAAGTGGGCTTCTTAGGGTTCCGTACCTCAAAAGGAAAAAAAAACGGAACCCGTGCGTCTGTCTCGTCTGTCACAGCTGATTTGCTCCGAAACTACTGGACCGATTGAGTTGAAATTTGGTACACATATGTAAATTGGTGACCCAAAGATGGACGGGTAAAGTAAATTAATGAATTCTGAACAAGGGGGCCACTTTTGGGGGGTAAACTATAAAAATAAAAAAATAAATTCGCAAACTGTATTGTGTGACATATCAAATGAAAGGGGTTGTTGTAAGCATCTCAGATATATATTTTTTCATAATCTTAGCAAAAACAGATTTGAAGTAATTTAGAAAAAATACGAATTTTGACCATCCCCCCCCCCCCCCCTGTATCTCCGAAACTACTGGGCTTAAAATTCTGAAAAAAATATGGAAAATAGTTCATTGCCTAAAGATTACAGGAAAACCTATAAGAAGTTTGAGTATTCAAAGTAACGGGAAAATTCTCAATATTTTACGGAACCCTCACCACGCGAGTTGAACTCGCACTTGTTTTAAAGTAGATTTAATTAACTTAGTTCCGTAACTTAACCATAGCCTTAATTCCGACTTCATTTTTCTAACAAAATTTAAATTGCCAGCAACGTATGTACAGCAGAGTAAATTGACAAGTAAGTGTAAATGACAGCACTTCAAACTTTGTTTATTACGACGTCATACACGTAGTACATTGAAGGTTTGGATTTTGGAAAATTAATTGTGCGTTTAATTTACATAATTTGCTAATACTTGAAAACAATTGGGAATGGACGAAAATTTTAGAAATGCCTGATAATTTTTTTGGTGATAGGAATAACCTTCCTTAGCACCAGAAAAAAGTTTCAGATTTTTCCGTCAATTTTTTTTGAAAAATATAAACAGTTTCCTCACTTACGTTTTGGATCAGTTAATTAAATACTTATAAATTAATAAATTAATTATATAAATCAATTACGCCGACAAAATGGTAGAATAAAGTCTAGAAAATAATTTAGGGTAGGTACCAGGCTATCCAACGATAACCTACAAATATAATATAAAAACAAAGATAAAGAACCTCCCCTACACCTAAATTGGGGATGTAATTTTTTCTAAAAGCTATTTTTCAATTCTATCTGTTTGCGTGATATTGGGCTTTAAAGCTCTATTTATTGTTCGATTCAAGTGTATAGATAGATAGATAGATAAAAGTAAGCAACAGCTGCACAAATGAATACGTACTGCGCGTTTCATAAACTTGCCTAGTATATAGTACCTATGTCAGGGACATAAGGAAAGGATGTTTTTTTAAATAATAGCTTTTTACCATTATTTAATAGTTTTACTACAAGTAGGTACAATATTAATAAGTTTTATAATGTATATTGCGACGCTCGTGTGTTGAAGTGGTAAGAGATGAGAAAGAGGACGATGGCTGCGCGTGCGTGTCGTTTTATACGGGCCTCGGCGCTGCTGTACGCAGGCGCGCGACGCCGTCGTTCCATTGGGCGCGATCTTAATACGGTGTTGCAAGCCGCAACACATATCAAATAATATTACGGGACATCACTATAGTTTACAGTAAAGAAGTTGAAGCACTTAGGTCACTGGATCACACAAGACCTTAGCGATATAATCTGATATTGAAAGGGAACGAAAGTCGCTCACCGTCAGTTGCAATATGCTGACCCGCAGGTTTGCTCGCTGTACGAATGAGCCGTATCATGGTTGGCCTTATCACGCGACAAGTGACAAGATAGGAGCGTCGTCTCGTTCTATCGAACGGTGTCAGCCAGTGACGCACGCTCTATCCTATCACCTATCGCGTGACAAGGCCAACCTTGCTACGGCTCCAGTAAAGGTTACGCTTTTTAAAGCTCACTGCCAGTCCTTCTCTCGTACAGCCTGCGGAGTAGTTTTACGCAGTGTTACCTACGGGTACAATATAATAACGCTTTCAGGATGCTTATGGGGCTGCCTCGTCACTGCAGTGCCTCGGGGATGTTTGCGGAGGCACAGGTTGATGGATTTGCGGCCTCCATGCATAAACGGCGCGTCTCAACAAAACCGCTGGCGAGACAGCGCCAACGGCATCCAGTACGTCTAGCACAACTTGCTGCCAAGTCGCATCGCGCGTGACTTAGCGACTTGTGTCTCACTCGCACTGTAGAAACTAGAAAGAGGAGGGTAGATTATCTCGTCACGCGTCGCGTCGTGGCGTCAGTTGTGCTAGCCCCGCTGTACGCTTACCATGAGTGGCCATCAAAAGCATACTATACTTTACTTCCGACGCGATCGAACTAACGCGTTTCGAATAGACTTCGATTCTCGCAAGTTCAAGCTGTCAAATTCGTCGTACTCATGGTGCCGATATACTCCGAAAACAACTACAAAACGTTACGTGCTTAGCCTATAGTTTTCGATGCGTAATTTAAACTTTCGATTCGTACCACCAGTTCGTACCATGAGACACTGCCATTTCGAATCGCAAAATACCGTAGCGTGTCTAGTAAACTATTTCACTTGCAAAATGGCGCGTGATAACGTATTATTCCGTCAAGAGTTACCGTAGATCCGATCGATACCTATCTCAAATTGAAGAACTTATAAAAATAAGGGTTCTGAATTGACAACATATATCCGCAAAATTCGGATTGTTGCGTATTTTGTATTTAAAAATGCAAATAATTGGCACACGTTCCGCCATATTGGGTCGAGAGAGGCGCACACTGTTAAAGTTATACTTTATGTCATTAAGCTTGAGGTATAGATTCCTTTAAATAGTTTAAAGTCTTTGATCAATTTAGTTAGCAGATATATGAGACTCCCCCCTTCTACAGAGATGGACTATGCTTCATATCTGAATAATTAGGTACATACATACAATATTACTGTGATTTGTAAGTAACAACTAACACTAGAATAAGTCTGTAACTACACCTATGGATTCCGTCCGAAATAAAAGATTTATTATTATTTATCATATAATGACAATCGTCACGCGTTTGAATTAAAATAGGGATGTAGTCACAATATATAGAAAAGTACTCTTTTATTATAAACTGTTTATGCAACTTCGAAAACACTTTGTTATTATGAAGGTTGTATATTTTGGTTGGACTTTAGTGAAATGTGATATTTTTTTGATTATTTCTGTGAGTTTAGTTTATGGGTCAGTTACCATGTAGGTAAGAATAATTTGCTCTTACGGTTGTCAACAACTTACCATATTCTTAATAAAGTAGATTTTAGCACGAATTAATTAAGGATTTATGTCTTGTACTTTTAACAGTCTACACAGCAAAAAGAAAAACATGGCGGATACGTCTTTTACGATCTTATACGACTACAATAAACAAACCATAGTGTAGATCATCATCATCATCATCATATCAGCCGAAAGACGTCCACTGCTGGACATAGGCCTCCCCCAGAGAGTTCCAAATACTTATAGTGTAGATACCTAGGCATTATTCCATCAAACGGGCAGAATGAATTGGGATAAAAGGCCTAAAATAAGCTATTTTTTTTACAAGAAATCAACTTTAACGCTTTAACCTACAATATTTCTTGATATGCATTTTTTTCACCGGCTGCACTGCACATTTTATCAAAACCTCGCTATTTTTACGGGCAATAAAACTTAAGTGAAAACCAAATAAAAGAATAACTAAAATATCTCTTACAAAAGACTCATTGCCAGAGGGTAAAAGGTGACTGTCTGAATTAAAACTCAGAATGCGGAATAAAAGACGTCGGCAATATCGTTCGGGCAGTTTAATTCCACTTTGAAGACGCCTGACGTCTGGTAATGGTGCGGCCTCGTTAGCGCTCCCTCGCCACCGACTCTGTAGTAATCCGATTTCATTGCTAGTTCCGACAAATTTGCGGTCTGTTCAGTCGAATCGGCCACGTAACCTACGTCCGGCTATACCTCTCGTTCCAATCCACAATGTGGAAAAGGGACATTGAACGGCTAAAGAGGTCTGCATGCTCGCGTCAAACACCACTCTAATCTGCTTATGTGGCGGAACCGTGATATGGAATCAGGAAGGCTTTGATGCCCATCCAAACAGATTTAAGGCTAGAGTTATATTTATAACGATACGTATACTTTTTAGGGTTCCGTAGCCAAATGGCAAAAAACGGAACCCTTATGGATTCGTCATGTCTTTCTGTCCGTGCGTATGTCACAAGCATATTATTCGAAAACTATAAGATGTATTTGAATATAATTATGAGGATAGGTGTAGGTATTTTGTTAGCCGCTACATGGTTTTGTATTTAAATTCCTAAAACATTTTTTTTAAGTGTGCTCTCCATACATAAAACTGAAAGTCAATAAAAAAAAATCCAACCCACGTGTGGCACATCAATCGATAGGCCTTTCAAAATAAATATAAGGTTTGAAAGCAATTGTTTTGATTAAGTGAATAGAATCGGAGATAATCGCCCCGAAAGTCACTAAAATTGTGTCCCCCCCTCTAATTTCTGAACCGTGCAGTTTAAAAATATGAAAAAAATCATGAACATGGCATTAAATTCTGTCAGCGAACATTGTTTTGAACAAGATCGGTTCAAAGGTTTTCGAGATATTTCTAAAAAACTGCCTCCCTTAAAGAAAAAGACGTAAGTGCCATAAGATTTCAGTAACGATACGATCGTTTTGATAGGCACGGAACCCTTCGTTGTGCGTGGTCCGACACACACTTGGCCGGTTTTTATGTTGAATCGGGCGTCCAAACAACCAGTCCTAACATATGGACAGGTTTATTAATAGTGGGTTTTTAATGAACTTCGCCTATCGGATTTTGTCTATGCACATTGATAAAATCCGATTAATAATTTATTTTGATCCCGAGTGGAGTCGAAGTTCAGTTTTGACGATTGTGACATTCAATATATTGCCTAATTTAATTTAATCGGATTTCTCATGCAGTTATACTCTACCACGTTTTATTACAAAATTGAAAATAATAAAAGCGGTTAAGCGCGACTCGGCATTGGGTCGGCCACATCACACGAATGTCAGATGGAAGATGGACTCAAGAAACCACCATGTGGCAAGGGCCAGACGGTAAACGTACAGAAATGTTGGCAGACCTTACAAGCGATGGGTTGATGACATCATACAGACAGCTGGCAAATATTGGACAGAGAAGGCAGACAAAGAGAAGAATGGAAGACTTTGGAGGAGGCCTTCACCCAAAAAAAATGGATCCATATTCAGCAGAAATAAAACTACAGAAAAATATAATATCAATTTCAAATGTATTAAGGAATAAAAAGGCTTAATAAAAAATATATAATCGCGCACCGAGGTTTTTGCGGCCAAAGTACAAATCGACGTTAGGCAATGAATGCGGCAAAACCCATAAAAATAAATTATATACCTTACCTCGACGAACTTTCTTAAGTAGACCAAATCGGAGAAATTTGTAGGAAAGGGTCAAGTCAAGCAAGAGTACCCTAAAACGACGACATTCCCCATACATACATGAATGTATGGGGAATACAATACAATACAAATACTCCTTATTGAACACCTCACACAAACAAAGCAGTATATAATATGTGGAATATAAAACCGAATAAGTGCGAATTCAACTCGCGTGGTGAGGGTTCCGTAAAATATTGAGAATTTTCCCGTTACTTTGAATACTCAAACTTCTTATAGGTTTTCCTGTTATCTTTGAGCAAGAAACTATTTTCCATATTTTTTTCAGAATTTTAAGCCTAGTAGTTTCGGAGATAAGGTGGGGGGGAATGGTCAATTTTCGACTTTTTTCCTAAATTACTTCAAATCTGTTTTTGCTAAAATTATAAAAAAAAATATCTGAGATGCTTACAACAACCCTATTCATTTGATACGTCACACAATACAGTTTGTGAAACTTTTTTTTGAATGTTCCAGTTTACCCCCCAAAAGTGGCCCACTTGTTCAGAATTCATTAATTTACTTTAAGCGTCCATCTTTGGGTCTCCAATTTACATATGTTTACCAAATTTCAACTCAATAGGTCCTTTCGGAGCAAATCGGCTGTGACAGACGGACAGACAGACAACCGAGGTACGCAAGCCTAAAAAGCGAATGAAGCCAAAAAAGTTTGTCAAGGTCCTAGCAATGTTGCGTGATCTCTGCTTACCCCAGCAGCAGTAGGCTTTAATACTATTTTACAAATAAAAGTGCATCTTGAGTAAAACGACGCAGTGAATCAAATAGTGATAATGTCTAGGTAAGGATTTATTGTACCAGTCCTCATGAAGACCCAGTTTGCTTAGCGTGGCATTGCATCGTAGTAATTAATTTATACGCTGTCTTCATAAAACAGGGGGTCAATCAGTCACAAATTTCGCGTTAGAATCTGATTTTAATGTGTTTCGCTCACTCGCTTCCAAGAGCGTAAAGCCATCGTGTTAAAATGAAGGCGGGATGTGCACTGGTATGAAACTGGAATGCGAAATCTATCTGATTATACCATAGCTCCCTTGGTAAACACGTAATGCTTTTATTAGGGAACTAGCTGCGCGCGCCGCTTTGCCCGCGTATTTACAGGAAATCCAAGCAGAGCCGTCGCACAAAATATAGTCTTAATTCATCCTGGAGATCAATTGACAACATTTCAAAATTTTTTAATTGAAATAAAAATACAAGATTATAATTAACATTAACTAAGATAAATTGAAACTAAGATAAATCTAAAAAAGGCCCTCGAGGCATTGTACCGAGGATGCTGGCGGCATTTCCTCGCTGAATTGCAATGCTGATGCGTTGCGCGAGAAAGCCGCCAGCTCTTCGGTCACCAGTTACATCGACCAGATGATGCCTAAATCTAAATCCATTTCAGTAATCATGTTACCTACGTAATAAGGTAGTTTTCAGATTTCTTTTCGCACTCGTTTAAAAAAAAAAAACCGTGTGTGATGTCAGTACTACGTCATAATTTACTTACGGCCTTCTGGAATTAGCTACTTTTCAATTTGATATTTCTGAATGAAAATTGCAAGTTAGGGAGAAATAAAAAGACACGTGTCCCTTGAAAATAATTATCTACGAAAATCCAACTAATAATATAGGTAAATGCGAAAGTTTGGATGTTTGTTACTCAATCACGCAAAAACGGCTCAACGGATTAAGATTAATTTTGGTATACATATAGTGTATTAGCCTGGATTAACATATAGAATACTTTTTATCTCGGGAATCATCCTCTAAGGGGAGGCGAAAGTTTGTATGGAGCTACGAACAGCAGAAGCTAGTAAATCATAAAATGGCCAATTCTGAATATTGAAGAAATAATTGTTGAAAACAAATAAGTGTAGTTCTGGAGATTACCCCGATCAAACAAACTTACAACCTCACAGAATATTCCACTTTATAATGTTAGTAAAGAAGTGTGCGGTGTTAATCCAGAATTAGCCAGCATGGACAACGGTAGTAATGTAATTGCATAAGTTTCGTTCAAGTGGTACCTACACCAACTGTCATTTACATCTTTAACAAGCATTAAAAGGTTTAAAAAAACTGAATCCCGATTCCCGACTACGGAAAACTAACTGAGAAAACCCGGACAAGTGCGAGTCGGACGTGTCTACCGAGGGTTCCGTACAAAAAGACAAATTTATAGTTTTCAGATTTTTCCCTGTACTCAGTAGGTATAAGACGATATTACTTGCCAAAATTTCTTAGTTCTAGATCAACGGAAAGTATCCTACACATTTTTATTCCCTTGAGTGTCGAAATGTACGTTTACAAAATACCCTATTAACTATAACGTCATCACAACATGACAACAATAACAACAAGAGTCCGAAAAGTTACGCGTTTTTAAGAATTTTGTCTACCTCATTAGTCATTAGTTATTTGCAAACAGATACCGCGTTTACATTAAGTATTATTATGTTTACAGATTTAAGGGTCTTCTACTGCAATCGAGGGTCGGGAATATAAGAGAATTATACAGAAAACGACGTTCAACAACCTTGAAAAAATTCATACAGCTAGCCAATGAACGTTACTATACGTTGAAACATTCGAATTTAAGATAATGCTTATAGTTCAGTGTAAAAAAAAATCAGAAAATCACTAAAAACGTGTAAATCGCACTCCCGTATTGACTAAACTGAGTCGGAAGTATCAATAATTATTAAATGAATTTTATGAAATAATAAAGTTAAAACTATAAACAATGCCATGAAATCTTCATTTCTTAATAAATATATTCTTATTTTGTGTAAAAGAATCACAAAGTTGCCCAATTTTTACGCTCAAAATCTTCATACAATTTACTATGGAGCGGCGCACTACGAGTGCGACCGCTCGCGGCAATCAGTCTTGGTTCATTCGGCCACGCGCCTTCGAAGTGAGAGCACGCCGCTTTGCGCCGCATTCACCGATCGCGATCGAACCGTGTACATGCACAAAACCATTGCACAGTGGTAATAGTTAGGTAAGTAGAAAGTAGTTAGTAGGTATAGTTCTTAAAATTAAATAGTTATAAGATGAAATACTTGTTTACATCACTTGCCATTCCTATTTACCGCTAATATTAAGCATAAAAAAATAACAATAATCGCTTTAATGTGTAGATATACTAGATATAGATACAGACAGAGTGATGGAGTCAGGAGGTGGATAGTGGAACTCCTCAATGGCTACTTGTATACCCCTCGAGTTTGGTCTCATTTTTTTTGTTTTGACGAGTTCTATTCATTACACTCGGTGACGATGGTCTGATGATGGAGTCAGGAGGTGGATAGTGGAACTCCTCAATGGCTACTTGTATACCCCTCGAGTTTGGTCTCATTTTTTTTGTTTTGACGAGTTCTATTCATTACACTCGGTGACGATGGTCTGATGATGGAGTCAGGAGGTGGATAGTGGAACTCCTCAATGGCTACTTGTATACCCCTCGAGTTTGGTCTCATTTTTTTTTTATTTTGACGAGTTCTATACGTTACATTCGATGACGATGGTCTGATGATGGAGTCAGGAGGTGGATAGTGGAACTCCTCAATGGCTACTTGTATACCCCTCGAGTTTGGTCTCATTTTTTTTGTTTTGACGAGTTCTATTCATTACACTCGGTGACGATGGTCTGATGATGGAGTCAGGAGGTGGATAGTGGAACTCCTCAATGGCTACTTGTATACCCCTCGAGTTTGGTCTCATTTTTTTTGTTTTGACGAGTTCTATTCATTACACTCGGTGACGATGGCCTGATGATGGAGTCAGGAGGTGGATAGTGGAACTCCTCAATGGCTACTTGTATACCCCTCGAGTTTGGTCTCATTTTTTTTGTTTTGACGAGTTCTATACGTTACATTCGATGACGACTACGTTGGATTTTAAAATCGTTGTTGTTGTTTTCGTAATCAGCGACCAGCAACCAGGGATCGGAACCGGTTTTTTCAAAAGTCCCCGAAGTAGTCAAATATTTTGAATTATTTTAGGCTCTTAATGTAGAACTCTATCATGTTTTAGGTAACATTTTCGTATTATTAGACAGCCTGATCAAAAATGATATTATAAACCAAAGAACAAAATATAACGAAATAAAACCGGTATTTCTGTATGGTGAAAATACCGGTATCCGATCCCTGCCAGCAACCCGATAAACCATAGAAACAATACCCATGTTGATTTTCAGACATTGTCACATTTCCCCCTTTTAGGGGTTGAATTCCCAAAAAACCTGAAACACGTATTTACTCATTGATTGCTAGGAATACTTCTGTGAAGTTTCGAATGTAATAGTTTTACTTGTTTTGTTTCCGCATACCAATTTTTAGCTTTCTACCTTGAAAATTGCGGAATGCTCCATACAAACTTCCACCTCCCATTTGAGGGAAGTGGGGGGTTAGAAAGAGACAAAAAGTAGCCTATGAGACTCTCCATCTCTTCAACTATCTCCACTTAAAAAATCACGTCAATTCGTCGCCCCGTTTTGCCGTGAAAGACGGACAAACAAACAAACAAAAATACACATAAACTTTCCCATTTATAATATAAAGGTTTAAGGTTTAAGACTATTTAATCTCATAAAGAATTGTACAATTCACTTACATGAGATAAACACCATTATTTAAAAAAAAAATGTTATGAGCGCACAAAGACACTAAACAGTTAAGTAAAAAACCGGCCAAGTGCGAGTCGGACTCGCGCACGAAGGGTTCCGTACCATTATCTATAAAAATGGCAAAAAATCATGTCTGTTGTATAGTCCCCAGTCCGACTCGCACTTGGCCGGTTTTGTAGTATTTGTTGTTATAGCGGCAACAGAAATACATAATCTGTGAAAATTTCAACTCTCTAACTATCACGGTTCTTGAGATACAGCCTGGTGACAGACAGACGGACGGACGGACGGACGGACAGCGAAGTCTTAGTAATACCGTTTTCACCCTTTGGGTACGGAACCCTAAAAAGGGTAAAATATTAGTATGGATTATTTATTATTATTATTTATTTTGAAAGAGCTCCCTGTGGATATTGTGTTTGAGTTATATCAAATGTGCAACAAAATGTACCACATTTAACCGCGGGAAAATATTCCCACCTATTCTTACGGAAAAACGTGTCGACGTAAACAAAGTCGTGTACACAGCAGTTAGTAGGTATATTGTCATTAAGATGACATAACAATTACATTACACTCACAATGTTTATATTTGGTAACAAAATCCAAAGTTACAATTTTGTTGGCGAGTCAAAGTCCGTCCGACCCACTGTGCATACGTACATGTGTGCGTGTGCGGTGCGCGAGCCTCGATCGTTGTGAGAGTAGCGCTAAAAACCTAAACTTCGCGCGGCGCGACTCCGAAGAGGGGCCTTAAACAGTGTCAGTACCGCAAGAAGATTCTACTTTATGCATAAGACCCTAAACACCTACGTATATAGTCTGTTGATGATGATGATGATGGTGGTGATGATGATGGTGATGATGATGGTGATGATCATGATGTTTTCCTTGTTGTAATCCCATAATGTATTTCGTATTGTGACAAAGTCGACAGTCTAATCGGTCTTTACAAAACTGATTGTATGTACATGATGTACATCATATAAAACAAATTCAAAACTATGACACTTAAACTCTTGCGCTTTATACACATTTTTAAAATATTACTTTCTGGGACGTCCGTAACTCTGAGACCACAGCCGATGCAACCCACGTTAAAACGTCACAAATAAATGTAGCGTTAGACCCGTGGAAAGTATTGAAAAAATAAAAACTATGCTCACATCTTAATCAGTGCCAAGTGTACCAACCAATTTAATAAGCAATCTTGAAATATATTAACTTACCTATAACCCTGTAAAAGCGTTCATTACCTACCAATTCTAATTAAATCCTTACACTTCCACACCTTCGCAGTCCTTCGTTGATAACGTCACGTATAAGGTAACGACACATATTTTTATCCCAAGGGAGTAAAGCAAATTACACGGATTACGGTGTTCGTAGTAAAAACTCCAGCCTTAGAGGACCTCGGACAAAATACCCGCAAAGTTGTGGATGACTTGACTTTATGACAGCAGAGCTAACGGTGGGAACGGACGCAATTTGTGAGGTATTAAGAGATTGTCCGTTACACGTGTTACAAAAATGGTTGGTTAATCCATAATTTTGTGGTGTCATACAGATATTTATGTTCGCGTTTCTTTTGTGGACATTGACAAATTCAAGGGCTTTATTTTTGGTTGGAGCCTTATTTTTGGTTGGATTCTTATATGATTTCATGCAATCAAATAATTTTAAAAGTATGCACGCAAACCCTTAACTAGACCACAGGAAACGACTTTTTTACTTAACCTAGGCGCAATTCCAAAGCCCAACATTATTGGGAAAAAAAGCTCACCGTCTCCGCTGGCTTGGTCATGTTAAAAGGATGGTGGAAGATCGGGGTGAAGATCTTCAATGGCTCACCGACCCCAAGTGGGTCTTGGCTTGACACCAGTTGTGGCCACTTGATCCTGATCTTGCGCCATCTCCCTACAGTTCATGGCTTTAAGGTCGCGCAGGTCTAATTCGACGACGTCGTTCCAGCGATACCTGGGACGTCCGACAGTTCGGCGCCCTACTGGATGCCCCAAATATGCCAATAGGCAATATCGTTCGGGCAGTTTAATTCCACTTTGAAGACGCCTGACGTCTGGTAATGGTGCGGCCTCGTTAGCGCTCCCTCGCCACCGACTGTAGTAATCCGATTTCATTGCTAGTTCCGACAAATTTGCGGTCTGTTAAGTCGAATCGGCCACGTAACCTACGTCCGACTATACCTCTCGTTCCAATCCACAATGTGGAAAAGGGACATTGACCGGTTAAAGAGGTCTGCATGCTCGCGTCAAACACCACTCTAATCTGCTTATGTGGCGGAACCGTGATATGGAATCAGGAAGGCTTTGATGCCCATCCAAACAGATTTAAGGCTAGAGTTATATTTATAACGATACGTATACTTTTTAGGGTTCCGTAGCCAAATGGCAAAAAACGGAACCCTTATGGATTCGTCACTATAAGGTGTATTTGAATATAATTTTGAGAATAGGTGTATTTGGTTAGTAGCTACATAGTTTTGTAATTAAATTCTTAAAAAAAATGTTTAAGGGTGCTCTCCATACATAAAACTGAACATTTTTCATTGCAAGCCCACGTGTGGCATATCAATCGATAGGCCTTTCAAAATTAATATAAGGTTTCTCAGCAATTTTTTTGATTAAGTGAATAGAGTCGGAGATAATCGCCCCGAAAGTCACTAAAATTGTGTCCCACCCCCCTTAATTTCTGAACCGTGCAGTTTAAAATTATGAAAAAAATCATGAACATGACTTATTAAATTCTGTCAGCGAAAATTGTTTTGAACAAGATCGGTTCAAAGGTTTTCGAGATATTTCTAAAAAACTGCCTCCCTTAAAGAAATGGACGTAAGTGCCATAAGATTTCAGTAATGATACGACCTTTTTGATAGGCACGGAACCCTTCGTTGTGCGTGGTCCGACACGCACTTGGCCGGTTTTTATGTCGACTCGGGCTTCCAAACAACCAGTCCTAACATATGGACAGGTTTATTAATAGTGGTTTTTTAATGAACTTCGCCTATCGGATTTTGTCTATGCACATTGATAAAATCCGATTAATAATTTATTTTGATCCCGAGTGGAGTCGAAGTTCAGTTTTGACGATTGTGACATTTAATATATTGCCTAATTTAATTTAATCAGATTTCTCATGCAGTTATACACAACCACGTTTTATTACAATACACATCAAATTGAAAATAATAAAAGCGGTTAAGTGCGAGTCGGCAGTGAGCCGGCTACATCACACGAATGTCAGATGGAAGATGGACTCAAGAAACCACCATGTGGCAAGGGCCAGACGGTAAACGAAATGTTGGCAGACCTTACAAGCGATGGGTTGATGACATCATACAGACAGCTGGCAAATATTGGACAGAGAAGGCAGACCAAGAGAAGAATGGAAGAGTTTGGAGGAGGCCTTCACCCAAAAAAAATGGATCCATATTCAGCAGAAGTAAAACTACAGAAAAATATAATATCAATTTCAAATGTATTATGGAATAAAAAGGCTTAATAAAAAATATATAATCGCGCACCGAGGTTTTTGCGGCTAAAGTACAAATCGATTGGACAGAGAAGGCAGACAAAGAGAAGAATGGAAGAGTTTCGAGGAGGCCTTCACCCAAAAAAAATGGATCCATATTCAGCAGAAATAAAACTACAGAAAAATATAATATCAATTTCAAATGTATGAAGGAATAAAAAGGCTTAATAAAAAATATATAATCGCGCACCGAGGTTTTTGCGGCCAAAGTACAAATCGACGTTAGGCAATGAATGCGACAAAACCCATAAAAATAAATTATATACCTTACCTCGACGAACTTTCTTAAGTAGACCAAATCGGAGAAATTTGTAGGAAGGGTCAAGTCAAGCAAGAGTACCCTAAAACGACGACATTCCCCATACATACATGAATGTATGGGGAATACAATACAATACAAATACTCCTTATTGAACACCTCACACAAACAAAGCAGTATATAATATGTGGAATATAAAACTGAATAAGTGCGAATCCAACTCGCGTGGTGAGGGTTCCGTAAAATATTGAGAATTTTCCCGTTACTTTGAATACTCAAACTTCTTATAGGTTTTCCTGTTATCTTTGAGCAAGAAACTATTTTCCATATTTTTTTCAGAATTTTAAGCCTAGTAGTTTCAGAGATAAGGTGGGGGGAATGGTCAATTTTCGACTTTTTTCCTAAATTACTTCAAATCTGTTTTTGCTAAAATTATAAACAAAAATATCTGAGATGCTTACAACAACCCCTTTCATTTGATACGTCACACAATACAGTTTGCGAAACTTTTTTTTGGATTTTCCAGTTTACCTCCCAAAAGTGGCCCACTTGTTCTGAATTCATTAATCTACTTTACACGTCCATCTTTGGGTCACCAATTTACATATGTTTACCAAATTTTAACTCAATAGGTTCAGTAGTTTCGGAGCAAATCGGCTGTGACAGACGGACAGACAGACAACCGAGGTACGCAAGCCTAAAAAGCGAATGAAGCCAAAAAAGTTTGTCAAGGTCCTAGCAATGTTGCGTGATCTCTGCTTACCCCAGCAGCAGTAGGCTTTAATACTATTTTACAAATAAAAGTGCATCTTGAGTAAAACGACGCAGTGAATCAAATAGTGATAATGTCTAGGTAAGGATTTATTGTACAAGTCCTCATGAAGACCCAGTTTGCTTAGCGTGGCGTTGCATCGTAGTAATTAATTTATACGCTGTCTTCATAAAACAGGGGGTCAATCAGTCACAAATTTCGCGTTAGAATCTGATTTTAATGTGTTTCGCTCACTCGCTTCCACGAGCGGAAAGCCATCGTGTTAAAAGGAAGGCGGGATGTGCACTGGTATGAAACTGGAATGCGAAATCTATCTGATTATACCATAGCTCCCTTGGTAAACACGTAATGCTTTTATTAGGGAACTAGCTGCGCGCGCGGCTTCGCCCGCGTATCACAGAAAATCCAAGCAGAGCTGGCACAAAATATAGTCTTAATTCATCCTGAAGATCAATTGACAACATTTCAAAATTATGTAATGATGCCTAAATCTAAATCCATTTCGGTAATCATGTTACCTACGTAATAAGGTAGTTTTCAGATTTCTTTTCGCACTCGTTTAAAAAAAAAAAAAAACCGTGTGTGACGTCAGTACTACGTCATAATTTACTTACGGCCTTCTGGAATTAGCTACTTTTCAATTTGACATTTCTTAATGAAAATTACAAGTTAGGGAGAAATAAAAAGACACGTGTCCCTTAAAAATTATTTTCTACGGAAATCCTACTAATAATATAAATGCGAAAGTTTAGATGTTTGGATGTTTGTTACTCAATCACGCAAAAACGGCTCAACGGATTAAGATTAGTTTTGGTATACATATAGTGTATAGCCTGGATTAACATATAGAATACTTTTTATCTCGGGAATCATCCCCTAAGGGGAGGCGAAAGTTTGTATTGAGCTACGAACAGCAGAAGCTAGTAAATCATATAATGGCCCACTTGAAATAATTAAATGTTGCCAATTCTGAATATTGAAGAAATAATTGTTGAAAACGGGTGTAGTTCAGGAGATTACCCCGATCATACAAACTTACAACCCACAGAATATCCCACTTTATAATGTTAGTAAAGAAGTGTGCGGTGTTAATCCAGAATTAGCCAGCATGGACAACGGTAGTAATGTAATTGCATAAGTTTCGTTCAAGTGGCACCTACACCAACTGTCATTTACATCTTTAACAAGCATTAAAAGGTTTAAAAAAACTGAATCCCGATTCCCGACTACGGAAAACTAAATGAAAAAACCCGGACAAGTACGAGTCGGACGCGCCCACCGAGGGTTCCGTACAAAAAGACAAATGTATAGTTTTCAGATTTTTCCCTGTACTTTTAGTATAAGACGATATTACCTAACAAATGAACAGTCAGAAATCATACTTCAGGTAGTGTCATAACGCTCATTGTCCCGCACATACACACACACACACACACACACACACGCACGCACACAACACACACACACACACACACACACACACACACACACACACACACACACACACACGTAAAATAAAATTGTAACCTTCCACTAACTTCTACTGCGACTACTCGTCAATTGTTAATCATAATAGGTATTTAACTAATTTTAGGCGGTGAAACTGTTAATTAATCGGTACTGTTTGGTTTCCACGGGACAGGCCCAGCCTAGTGTGGGACCATAGCCTCTGTTCTGTATTGCTTTTTCCGGAAATAAAATATATTTCATATTTCATTTCAAATTTTCTTAGTTCTAGGCCGTGGCGCGCCGCTTTCCGCATGCATGTGCAAAAACGAGAATTTTGTCTACCTCATTAGTCATTAGTTATTTGCAAACAGATACCGCGTTTACATTAAGTATTATTATGTTTACAGATTTAAGCAGTGTCAGGACCGCAAGAAGATTCTACTTTATGCATAAGACCCTAAACACCTACGTATTATAGTCTGTTGACGATGATGATGATGATGGTGATGATGATGGTGATGATCATGATGTTTTCCTTGTTGTAATCCCATAATGAATTTCGTATTGTGACAAAGTTTGACAGTCTAATCGGTCTTTACAAAACTGATTGTATGTACATGATGTAGGTACATCATATAAAACAAATTCAAAACTATGACACTTAAACTCTTGCGCTTTATACACATTTTTTAAATATTAAATTCTGAGACGTCCGTAACTCTGAGACCACGGACGATGCAACCCACGTTAAAACGTCACAAATAAATGTAGCGTTAGACCCGTGGAAAGTATTGAAAAAATAAAAACTATGCTCACATCTTAATCAGTGCCAAGTGTACCAACCCATTTAATAAGCAATCTTGAAATATATTAACTTACCTATAACCCTGTAAAAGTGTTCATTACTTACCAATTCTAATTAAATCCTTACACTTCCACACCTTCGCAGTCCTTCGTTGATAACGTCACGTATAAGGTAACGACACATATTTTTATCCCAAGGGAGTAAAGTAAATTACACGGATTACGGTGTTCGTAGTAAAAACTCCAGCCTTAGAGGACCTCGGACAAAATACCCGCAAAGTTGTGGATGACTTGACTTTATGACAGCAGAGCTAACGGTGGGAACGGACGCAATTTGTGAGGTATTAAGAGATTGTCCGTTACACGTTGTTACAAAAATGGTTGGTTAATCCATAATTTTGTGGTGTCATACAGATATTTATGTTCGCGTTTCTTTTGTGGACATTGACAAATTCAAGGGCTTTATTTTTGGTTGGAGCCTTATTTTTGGTTGGATTCTTATATGATTTCATGCAATCAAATAATTTTAAAAGTATGCACGCAAGCCCTGAGCTAGACCACAGGAAACGACTTTTTTACTTAACCTAGGCGCAATTCCAAAGCCCAACATTATTGGGAAAAAAAGCTCACCGTCTCCGCTGGCTTGGTCATGTTAAAAGGATGGTGGAAGATCGGGGTGAAGATCTTCAATGGCTCACCGACCCCAAGTGGGTCTTGGCTTGACACCAGTTGTGGCCACTTGATCCTGATCTTGCGCCATCTCCCTCCAGTTCATGGCTTTAAGGTCGCGCAGGTCTAATTCGACGACGTCGTTCCAGCGATACCTGGGATGTCCGACAGTTCGGCGCCCTACTGGATGCCCCAAATATGCCCGTTTGGCACCCCGATCTTCCACCATCCTTTTAACATGACCAAACCAGCGGAGACGGTGAGCTTTTTTTCCCAATAATGTTGGGTGCGGTCACGAGATGCTCAATTTCGATGTTTTTCCGGACTCCAAAGCCAAAGCCATGGTACTGAAAAACAGTGAGCCTTCTTAAGACTATTAAAAGGAAAAATTGATATCATCATCATCACCATCATCATATCAGCCAAAAGACGTCCACTGCTGGACATAGACCTTCCCAAAGAGTGCCAAAGTGACCGGTACTGCGCCACCCGCATCCAGCGGACTCCCGCGACCTTCACCAGGTCATCAGTCCACCTTGTGGGGCTACCCACGACGCGCCTTCCGGTACGTGGTCGCACTCGAGAACCTTTCCGCCCCAACGGCCATCGGTTCTACGTGCAATGTGCCCCGCCCACTGCCACTTAAGTTTAGCGATTCGGAGGGCTAAATCGGTTACCTTGGTTCTGCTGCGGACAGCCTCATTTCTAATACGATCACGCAGAGAAACTCTCTAAATGACTATTTATTAATTTAATGGTACCTATAATTTGAAACATGACTCACAAAAAATCTAATTCAAATAGCGAACCATTTAAAACTATTTTCTGGGAATAGTTGAATACATTCCTGATTTATATTCCATGAAAACTGCAGTGAATCAAATCGAACCTAATCATATTAACCGTGGCGTTTTGCCAGAAAGGCGAACCAAAATAATCGACACTCAATTTACTTACACGTGCTTTCCGCATAGAGGATTTTGTAACTATTATACAATTGGTTTAAAAGTGTTTGGCGACTTCCTAACTTTTCGGTTCGAAGCCGGTAAGATCAGTGAGCTGCCAGTTTCAAACTTACGTACTTATTTCAAACGGGCAACATGTTTCAAACCCTTCGGGAGGAATTCTTCAGAATGGGCGATACGCCGGAATGTGTCTCCCGTAATGACGATCGACACAGTCGTTTAACCATTATTATAAGTATAAGATAGCAAAAAAGTGTGCATTTGAATACACACTGTGTTACAGTCTGAAATATTCCCAAATAAGCTACTAACTTACTTACTCCGTTGGCTCAGCGACCCAAAATGAATCTTGGCCTTCGACTCGAGAGTGTGCCATTTTTCTCGTTCCTGCGCCAACTCTTGCCAATTTCAAATGTGAAGCTCGCGCAGATCCGCTTGGAACATGCCGCTCCAGCGGTACCTTGGATGTCCGACAGGACGTCGACCTTCCGGATGGCCTCGGTATGCTCTCTTGACTTTGTGTTCTCCCTCAATTCTCTCCAGGTGACCAGTCCACGGAGTCTGTGAGCTTTGATTTCTCCTAAGATATATGGTTCAGCCAGATCTTCTATTTTCAGGTTCTTAGGACTCTCCAGAATCTTACGAAAAAAAATTATTTCGGTGACTAGTAACATTTATGTAAGATTTTTATTGTGTAAGAATGTCTCCTAATATTTATTTATTTATTTGTTATCTTTTTTTAGTGTCAGTGTCCATGCTTTGCATACGTACATAAGGATTGGTCGTATTACCGTACACTTTGTCAAGGGAGACACTGCGTCTCAAGGTGTTCTGTATCCGGAGGTTATTTCTTCGCTGCGGGTATTGGTATGTGTAACGGTACAGTCTAAGTATGCAATATTTCCAACATGTAGATCTTGCGGTTGAATATGAGTATTGTAGTAGTGTTTCATGCGGACATATTCGGTTTTTCGTAGGATATTCTGAGGCCGACCTTGAGAGCTTCTCCTGCAACGATAGCTACAGATTCCCGCATCTCCACCATTGACGCTCCCAGCAAAGCCAGATCGTCTGCGTACTCTATCATTAAGTTCTAGTCCTCTTGTAAGCGTAACACCTTCCTTAGGACATATTCTATTTAAGACTAAATTGAAAAGCATAGGCGACAAGGTATCGCCCTGTTTCATATTTGTAATCACTGTAAAGTCGTCAGTCAATTCCCCCTTGACCAAAACTACCATTTTACTTTTTTTAGAAGCAACCTGCACCATGTTGATCAGTTTTTTTAATGATACCAAAATTTCTTAAAATAGTGAAAAGTGTGTTTTGGTCAATACTATCGTACGCTTTTGCATAGTCTACGACCACCGTGCGAATCATCATCATCATTATCATCATATCAGCCCAAAGACGTCCACTGCTGAACATAGGCCTCCCCCAAAGAGTGCCACAATGACCGGTCCTGCGCCACCCGCATCCAGCGGACTCCAGCGACCTTTACCAGGTCATCAGTCCACCTTGTGGTGGGCCTACCCACGCTGCGCCTTCCGGTACGTGGTCGCCACTCAAGAACCTTTCCGCCCCAACGGCCATCGGTTCTACGTGCAATGTGCCCCGCCCACTGCCACTTAAGTTTAGCGATTCGGAGGGCTATATCGGTTACCTTGGTTCTGCTGCGGATAGCCTCATTTCTGATGCGATCACGCAGAGATACTCCCAGCATAGCCCTCTCCATTGCCCTTTGGGTGACTTTGAGGCTTCTTATGAGGCCCATAGTAAGCGACCACGTTTCCGTGCCATCCCCCACTTTTGTCTCCATTAACTGCTTCGAAATTCTTCTTCAAATAAGATATAACCCAAGCAAAACGTATCCCATTGTGCGATCTTCAATCCCGGACCCCTCATTCACAAGGGCTGTTTACACAGCTCTTCCAAGATCGGATGCAAATGCAGGGTGTTTTGAATTCATTTCCGGCCACTTAACGGAACCGGAAATAGAACGGCATATCGCCGGAAACTCTATTCATGGGCAGACATTGTGATCATCTGAAGCCTGAAGATATAATTAGATATCGTTACATGGACTGGAAACTAGCGCTTTGTCACTAAATTTACGGACTGTGAGTAACTCCTTTTGTGTAAGGTCGTCCATTAATTTGCAGGAGAAATTTAATTTGCACCGACATACACGGGTATTAACGGCATTTAATGTTTTTTGATGGGCGCATAAATTATGGAGGTTGAAGCGATGAGACAGTTACATATTCATGTGCGAAGGTACTTAATAAATGTGAAGTAGGTTATGGTTTTCGTTTTAACACTTACATTGCCAGCTTCTCTCGTAGGCGTTTGCACACAGATTATCCAGAAAATATGACTGAACTGATACTGACCGTTTAGTGATGAGAAAGTTAGAATTTGTAACCCCATTTTTAGGGTTCCATACCTCAAAAGGAAAAACGGATCCCTTATGCGTCTGTCTGTCCGTCTGTCACAGCCGTTTTTCTCCGAAACTACTGAACCGATTGAGTTAAAATTTGGTAAACATATTATGTAAATTGGTGACTCAAAGATGGACACGTAAAGTAAATTAATGAATTCTGAACAAAAGGGCCACTTTTCGGGGGTAAACTGGAAAATTAAAAAAAAAGTTTCGCAAACTATATTGTGTGACATATCAAAGGAAAGGAGTTGTTGTAAACATCTCAGATATATATTTTTTGTAATTTTATCTCAATCAAATTTGAAGTAATTTAGGAAAAAAGACGAAAATTGACCATTCCCCCCTTATCTCCGAAACTAGTAGGCTTAAAATTCTGAAAAAAAATATGGAAAATAGTTCCTTACCTAAAGATTACAGGAAAACCTTTAAGAAGTTTGAGTATTCAAAGTAACTGGAAAATTCTCAATATTTTTGTGTATGATATTCGGAACCCTCACCGCACGCGAGTTGAACTCGCACTTGTCCGGTTTTTTTGTATCTTGTGTTACTTTTGGGATGTTATCTTTACTAATACTACGTACTCAAGCTTCTTTCCATGAATGTTAAAGATGAGGTACAACTGGTACAAGTACTGGAGGAATGGTGACGGATTGCGAAACTGGGCACCATCCCGAATGTAATGACCATGACTATTTTGCTGGGAGTGTGACGACTAAGAAGAATCAATCAATCAGTCCCTTAATAGCAGCACATAGGTGTACTGTAAGTCGGACTGACAACCCGACCCGGGTCGGGCATTTTTTTTTTTTTTTTGACGATGTGAAAATGCTTTATGCATACCCCCGACCCGGGGAAGGCCCATTTGGGGGTTATGTGGGACTCTCTCCTCCCACCGCCATCCGAGGAGCATACCCACTAAAAACACACCGGCGTCACCCGCATTACCGTTAAGGGGGCGCCATGGGATCGCGAACATTCCACCACGACGCCCCCCGTCCCCCGGGTCGGGCCTAGCTGAGTTTCTTGCTGGATTCTTCTCAGCTAGGGTAGGTTTAGCGAACCAGCAATCCCAGTAGTTCATCACCACTCACACACCAGATTCGATTGAAACCGTTCAACCAATCTCACTGGAGCGCAAACTTTTAGAGTATTCCAGTGTTATACCCCCGCGTGGTCGTGCCGGAGAGTTCCCCCTGGATTTTCCCCAGGCTACTCTTCAACCATGCAGTTCGACAGCTATATTGGGTCCGTCCTATTATAGCAACAGTCAGGTTATAAAAAACAAAAAGTGTACTGTTTTAGCTTTAAATTTATAGTTTTTATAGCTTCCGCCCGCGATTTCGTCTGCGTGGACCCGGTATATAAACTATGCTATATTTAAATCCAGGCTATAAACTATCTTCGTGGAGAATTTCATCCAAATCGGTTGAGCCGTTTAAGCGTGATTGAGTAACAAACATCTAAACATCCAAACATCTTTCGCATTTATAATATTAGTAGTAATACAGGAGCCGTAGCATGGTTGGCCTTATCACGCGACAAGTGACGCACGCTCTATCCTATCACCTATCGCATGACAAGGCCAACAATGATACGGGGCCTGATCAGTAGGATTAAAGATATTGTGTGGATCTACTATGTCCTGTCAATGGGCGTACAAAAACAAGAATAAAATGTAACGTTACATGAATAAGAAAATATCAACTTTAAATAACCTAGGAAACAATCATGTCAAACGAGGCCTTCTCAGAAAGAAGTACAAGTCACCACCATCCCCTTCTATGTAAGTTTAGATATTAATATAACGGTTACATGGACCATTAAGAATTAAAAATCAACAACCGCTTCTTTAACAAGAAATTAAAACAAGAAATAATTACATTTACGTAGCAGTAGGTACTATAATCCTTTGTTTATGTATTCAGTAAAGAGTTTCGGCCGAAGCTGACTTTCTGAAAACTTGCGTCGTAAATTTCTGCAATAAACAGCTGTTGATATTATTCATGACGTTTGTTAAGTTTGTTTTAACTGCCGCACCTTTCATAATTACTTGATAAAGAATTCTTTTTAAACTTGGCATGGAACGTCGGGAAATGCTGCAGTTTAAAGCTATAAACCCACAATGGGGCATGAAAGTTTTATCTGCCTTTATCTGCTTTGATCAAATTAACCTGAATAATTGTCGGCGCAATAAAAATGATAACCCCTTTCAAAGTTTCTGCGAAGCAAAAAGTCAAAACGACCCTGCAGTTTTCATAAAAAATATTCTGTCATCAATTCTAATATTCTTTCATTTTAAATGCCCTCGAAAAATACGAATAAATTGTACGCAATTGTAGATTTCAACATCGAAAAACTGGTATATTGCAGCAATAGGTTAGTAGCCAGACAACATACTAACTTAAACCCCTGTTAGTCGACTCTTATGACACCCATTAGAAAAACCGGCCAAGTGCGTGTCGGACCACGCAAAACGAAGGGTTCCGTGCCTATTAAAAAGGTCGTATCGTTACAGAAATCTTACGGCACTTAAGTCCTATTCTTTAAGGAAGGCAGTTTTTCAGCAATATCTCAAAAACCGTTGAACCGATCTTGCTCAAAACAATTTTCAATGAATGAACTTAATAAGCCCTATGATCATGATTTCTTTCATATTTTTAAAATACACCGTTCAAAAATTAGAGCGGTGAAACAGAATTTTAGTGAATTTCGGGCCGATTATCTCCGATTCTATTTACTTAATCAAAAAAATTGCTGAAAAACTTCAAATTTATTTTGAAAGGCCTATCGATTGATATGCCACACGTGGGGTTACAATGAAAAAAAAAAATGGGTTTTAGTTTTATGTGCACCCCTAAAAAAATTTTTTTAGTCAATTTAATTATAAAACTATGTAGCGGCTAACAAAAAACACCTATCGTCAAAATTTTATTCAAATAACCCATATAGTTTTCGAGTAAAATGCCTGTGACATACGGACAGACGGAGAGACGGACAGACGGACATGACGAAACTATAAGGGTTCCGTTTTTGCCATTTTGGCTACGGACCCTAAAAAGGGTGTAACGCTATTCCAGTCTGACACCACACGACTAGGGGTAATCTCCAGAACTGTGGTCGAGACGTGGTTTGGTGGCGGAACCACAGACCTGACCCGCTTCCGGGTGCTGGATTTTCCGCACACATGGTCTCCTCGTAGCGGACACAAAAAGGTTAGCATTATACCCTGAAAATAAACAAAAAACCGGCCAAGTGCGTGTCGGACCACGCAAAACGAAGGGTTCCGTGCCTATTAAAAAGGTCGTATCGTCATAGAAATCTTACGGGACTTACGTCCTTTTCTTTGAGGAAGGCAGTTTTTCAGCAATATCTCGGAAACCTTTCATCCGATCTTGTTCAAAACAATTTTCAGTGAATGAACTTAATAAGCGCTGTGTTCATGAATTTTTTCATATTTTTAAAATACACCGTTCAAAAATTAGAGGGGGGGGGACAGAATTTTAGTGACTTTCGGGGCGATTATCTCCGACCCTATTCACTTAATCAAAAAAAATGTTAAGAAACCTTATATTTATTTTGAAAGGCCTATCGATTGATATGCCACACGTGGGGTTACAATGAAAAAAAAAATGGGTTTTAGTTTTATGTGCACCCCTAAAAAAATTTTTTTAGTCAATTTAATTATAAAACTATGTAGCGGCTAACAAAAAACACCTATCGTCAAAATTTTATTCAAATAACCCATATAGTTTTCGAGTAAAATGCCTGTGACATACGGACAGACGGAGAGACGGACAGACGGACATGACGAAACTATAAGGGTTCCGTTTTTGCCATTTTGGCTACGGACCCTAAAAAGGGTGTAACGCTATTCCAGTCAGACACCACACGACTAGGGGTAATCTCCAGAACTGTGGTCGAGACGTGGTTTGGTGGCGGAACCACAGACCTGACCCGCTTCCGGGTGCTGGATTTTCCGCACACATGGTCTCCTCGTAGCGGACACAAAAAGGTTAGCATAATATCCTGAAAATAAACAAAAAAATCGTTTTAATAAGTATAACCAAAATAATAGGTTTTCGGAATTATTCAAATTGGAAACAATATGATTTCGGACTAATGACTCTACGGAATTATGTAGTGTACCCATAGAATGGGCCTTCGGAATGGACTAAGACCCACGTTTCATCCCGCGCTTTCTCTTGTGTTCTTTGTAATACGCTGGCGGAGCCACGCAGGCAGCTAGTTAATAACAATAACATCAAACTATCGTAATTAATATTTACCTGTGCACGTCTTGTGTGACGAGAACAAAGCGCGTGCTCCCCGGAAAGCCTTCCTTGATGGTTTTGCGAGTCTACATCCGGCACAAAGATTTCCCAACGGTAACGCATATTTTATATACCCTGTAATTTAAGTAGCTGATCTTTTATGACTGCAATATTACTGGTTACAAGGGTCCGACTCGCTCTCCTTTAGTGACATTCGCCGTTTTCTATTTCAAAAGTCAGAATTGGGTACTTTCCTCGTGTTAAAATGTATAATCGTAGTGTTGCTATATTTGACAGTAAATCATCAAATTATCACAATAATATGTAAATTACAAAATATAATTACAATCATAACTATACCTAGATATTTTTCTAGCGGGAACAACATTTTTTTAGTGATTGCCATAATAAAAATATCGACAACCCTGTTATCGATAAGTACATACTACTTCAAATACAATACGTACACTAGACGCCGCGTGCACCTACACTGTAACCATATACAGAGACACAGATTTGTTTTGGGACCAAAAATGGGTTTGGGAAAAACTACATGTTGTGACATTCTGCGTCGATTTTAAAGACAATTTCGGTGTGTGTGTGTGTTATGGAGTAAAGTAGGGGATAATTAATTCAGTGACACGAAGAAAGAAAGTTACGAAAGTATTGCAAATTGTTTTCTGAAGTATGTAAAATATAAATAAATTGATAGTTTTGTTATTATTATTAATTTTTTAACCCTATCCATACTAATATTATAAATGGGAAAGTGTATGTGTTTGTTTGTTTGTTTGTTTGTTTGTCCGTCTTTCACGGCAAAACTGGGCGTCGAATTGACGTGATTTTTTAAGTGGAGATAGTTGAAGGGATGGAGAGTGACATAGGCTACTTTTTCTCTCTTTTTAACCCCCCACTTCCCCAAAATGGGGGGTGGAAGTTTGTATGGAGCATTCCGCAATTTTCAAGGTAGAAAGCTAAAAATTGGTATGCGGACTATTTGTGACTAACAAAAAAATCGTGCATCATTTTTTTTTTGGAAATCTGCACCCAACCCCTTAAAAGAGGGGGTGAAATTTTATATATGTAGAGTCGATATGTAGAGCCGATATGTAGAGTCAATATGTAGAGTCGATATGTAGAGTCGATATGTAGAGTCGATATGTAGAGTCGATATGTAGAGTCGATATGTAGAGTCGATATGTAGAGTCGATATGTAGAGTCAATATGTAGTTGATATGTAGAGTCGACACCTATCTAAGTACACAGTGGACATCTATCTAAATATGTAGAGTCGATATGTAGTCGATATGTAGAGTTGATATGTAGATTCGATATTTATAGTCGATATGTAGAGTCGATATGTAGAGTCAATATGTAGATTCGATATGTAGAGTCTATGTTCGATATGCAGAGTCTATGTAGAGTCGATCTAAATATATAAAAGACTGAAACTGAGATGCACCTTTTTTGTAATGGTTAACATTACTCTTAGTACGCGGGCGAAGCCGCGGGCAAAAGCTAGTACATATATTTGTATTTATTTACCTCTATGACGATGAAGTGGTACAGTCGAGTTCTCCAATATCTATACAGACAACCTTTCAAAAATATCTGTACACGGGTTTTATTATTACTGACATAAGACACATGTGTAGATATTTTTGAAAGGTTATCTGTATAGATATTGGTAACTCGACTGTACTTATCGATAACAGGACTGTCGATTTTTTTATTTTGTCAATCACTTACAATAAGTCGTTCGTGCTAGAAAAATATCTAGGTATAATCATAACAGATATGAGACTTAAAAGAGAGAGAGTCAGGGACATTCCCGGTCGACCTTCTTTAGGGCGATATTCGTTTGTCTTTGACCCGAAGCGGCAAGGATTAGCTTTTTGTTAAAAGCTCGACCGGGAATGTCCCTGACTGTACATCTGCCTAGAGCAAATTTTAAGATACCAATAGAATCCTTATAATTGGGAATGGATGAAAGTTTTAGAAATGGCTGTTTTTTTGGTGATAGGAATAACCTTCCTTAGCACCAGAAAAAAGTTTCAGATTTTTTAGTTGCGTCAATTCTTTTTGAAAAATATAAAGTTTCCTCACTTACGTTTTGGGTTTAGGACGGCGAAGAAGACGCTTTCCTTGATCTGTCTCATATTTCAAAAAAATATCTTAAATATCCGTGGTAAACTGACACTGGCAATTATATTGACAGCTGCAGCAACTATATGTGTCATTGCCAGGGTCAGATATTTAAAATATGTTTTGTAATATGAGACGGATCAAGGAAAATGTCTTATTCACCGTCTTAAACCCAAAACGTAAGTGAGGAAACAGTTTATATTTTTCAAAATAAATGACGCAACTGAAAAGTCTAAAAAAATTCCTGGTGCTAAGACAGGTTATTCCTATCACCAAAAAGAAGATCAGGCATTTCTATAATTTTCATCCTTTCCCAATTTCATTAAAATTAAGCAGCAGTATTTCACGACCAAAACAGTAATTTACGTGATTTGCGATACAACGGCTAGTACAGACATAATGATGTGACGTCATAATACTATGTCAATTTGTATGAGTCGTTTCGGCAGTCGCTAGCGAGGGTCCGTCTTCGACCTTCTTTTGTCTTTTTACGTGGTTTAATTGTAGTTAGTCCCATACAAACATTTGATCCACCGAGAAAATTGTTACGAATGACATCGTGAAAACAAATTGTCAAGTAGACAATTACTGAGAGTGTGAAGATTGAGTCGTTAGATGGGTACTGTAAAAAAGTGAAAGTAAAGAAACGTTTGAAAATGCTCTTTTTATTTCTCGTTCAGTGAATATCTGGGATTATAATATCAAGGTTCGATGTTTATGAATTTTGCTTACGAGTTGGACTCAGGTATTTTTTTCGCGCCTCCACTGTCTTTGACTGAGAATAATGGACAAACCGTTTGCCGAATGGAAATACGGCTTATGATAAATCACAAACTTTAAATTTTCCGCATGTTATTGTGATTTATTTGCTTAGCGTGAAAATTGTATAGGAGTATGCTTTGCTTGGCTCACAGCACACTAGGTTTTACCATCGTAAACATGATTTGATTATAATTAGATCGGTATACTAATTCATTTTCTGTGAAAGAATCCATCGTGAGGAAACCGGTCTAATCCCAATAAGGTTTAGTTTTCCCTCTGGGTTGGAAGGTCAGATAGCTCTTACTTTCGTAAAGTGCTTACACCAAAGCTTGGGATTAGTAACTCTGGGAGGATAATAATAATTAATAACAATAATTTATTCATAAAACATAGGTTATGTACATAGGTATTTACTAAAGACTAAATAGGAGCTTATTATTAGAGGCAAATAACACGTGCCTTAGCTAGGATACCCTGTTTCAGGCAAAAAAGGACTAACAATTGAATATGTTATTTACATGCAAAAGATAATACAATATGAAAGAAAGAAAGACAGAAAGAAAATACATTTATTCACAAACACACAGGACACACATATTATACAATAAAATAAACAAGAGAAACATATAAAACATGAAACAAAGTGTGTCTCTGCGGCAGTGAACCGGACACTGGCTCAGCATTATGCTGAGGTATCAGACGCCTACAGCGCTGATTTTCAGCCAGTACCGTTGGTGACTCACGGAAACGTCATACAATTTTAATATATAAACTACATACTAATATATTATTAGGATAGGCGGGAGAGAAATATCATTCTTATTGACTATAGTACAGATAATTAGGAGCTTATAACCTATGCGGTATAAACAAGGTAGCTAGGTTATACGCGCTTGTAAAAAGGCACACTAAAATTGAGTCAATTGGCACAACTTGCCTCAGTTTCGAGTCGTGAATGGAAAGTCGTTAGCTGTCAAATTTGGTGGCCATTTTTAAACACGGAATTTCGTATAGACAACATTATCTAACTTTTATATATTACATCATTGCATATAAAAGATAGAACAAACTTATTTTAGAACGATAAATAACTTCTATGTATCGTCATAGGAAATGTTTAGTAGGATGAATGAAATGTATTGAATAATTTCAATGACGTCCATAGACAACGATGATCGCTTATTTATTTATCTAAACTTTATTGCACAGACAAAACAAAAAGTACAAAAGGCGGCTTGATGTCTGGTATCTTCTAACAGTCAACCGCAAGCTAAACAGAGAAGCTTATAGGATGCTTATCACCAAGGTGGCTGAATTGTTTGCCACCAAAGTGGACAATGAAATCACATTGAATGCATAATGTCTCAAATTGACCGGCTCTGTATGATCCACGCTGTACATAATACTGTGGTCGACTGATCTGCTTGGTTTAACGAGACGCTGCTATTCGATTCGATACACTGATATTCGAGAGCGCTTCTCAACTGTACCTGGATGTATTGAATTCCAGTGCTTTGTGAGTACTCTGGATTGCTTTTGGCGATCAAGGCATTAGATTGATGGGGAAAGGTAAACGTGCTCGTCCTCGACGTTGCATTATAATGTATGACAAGGGCACTTTATGTCAAAGTGACATGGCTTAAATTCAAATGACGAAAATTCCTCTTACAAGGAAAGGTACCCAACTGTCCGGCTGCGATTTAATTTATTTTTATATATGTTATAGAGTAGTCTAAAATAACAGACTTTTATTTTTTTAGTTGCCCAAACACAACCTGTTGGGAGAAATTAAAAAAAAAGTCAAAGTAATTTATCCTTCAATTTAGGCATATTACATGTACCTATGAATGTCGATAAACTACCACCGGTTAGGAAAGAAAACCTCTGCCTCGAGAAGAACCGGCGTAAAAAACTCGGCGAGGTCTAATTTTTTCAAAACAGTATACAATATATCATTTCAGTATCAGAGTATTACATTTTTTTTTAAATTACCTACTTTGCTACAGTAGAAAGCCTATTTATTTTGCGATAGATTTCTAGTGCAGGATTTTATCGCTGCCAAGTATCCCTATCCATGATGTAATCGTTTGTCCTTCAAAGTACTGAAAAGTGACCAAACCCTCTAACTCCTGTAGAGAGATTTGCTCAAGCAAATTGATCATGGACCGTGAAGTTTTCATGCTACCAAAGGGAAGGGAGTGAAACGATGAAAAGTATCAAACTTTAACGTGTCTTGTTTTATATAAAATATGAGTTAAAGGTTAAATAAAAAAAACCCGTGCTCATTATTTTTTCATGTTCTTCAAAATAATAATGAAACCAGTAATTAATTATCAATTTGCTTGAACAAATTTCTCTCTACAGAAGTTAAAGGGTTTGGTCACTTTTCAGTACTTTGAAGGACAAATTTTCTCAACAGGTTGAGTTTGGGCAGCTAAATAAAATACATGTCTGTTAATTTAGACTACTCTATAATATAATAAATCAAATCGGACCCGGACTGTTGGGTACCTTTCCTTGTTAGTTCGAATTTAACTCATATTCCTTTGACATAAAGTGCCCATGTCATACACTAGAGCAACTTTGACGACTAGGACGTTTACCTTAATCTGTGAAATGTAAATTGAGAAATAAAAATAGTTAATTAGAATACGATATGGTAAGATAGATTCGTTTTTACGAGTAGATAGCGTAGCGTGTTTTCTTACTATCATAATAGAAGTAAACAAACATCTACTAACGAAAATGAACGCCTCGTTGAGTGCTATTTTTTATTTATTTGTAACACGCAACCATCAATTTATTTAGTTTATTGGCCCATTTATAAAGAATTCAGTAAATGAGAATGATTGATATCAATTTAGATTATAAAGAATTGCTAGTTGGCAAAAATATATTATTTGATAAAGTAAGTTAAAGTAATTAGTTTTAAAATAATTATTTCAAAGCCACAGGCAGCGAAAAAAAGTAGTTTTCTGCGTGTATTTGTATTTATAATGTATATATTTGTCATTTATGTATGTGTGTGTTTTTTTATCTGAAGTTGGCGCTCACAATTTGTTTGCTTTGCCCAAAGGTTGACTGGTAGAAAATGCTTACGGCATTAAGTCCACCTTTTGCGTATGTGTGTGTGTGTGTGTGTGTGTGTGTTGTGTGAGAGATGTACTTATGTTTATAGAACATATTTACAGTAGAATTGAGATAAGAAAATATTGACAGTGAGAAATATTGAGAAAGTATATGCATCAACTAGCTTTTGCCCGCGACTACGTCCGCTTGGAACTCGTTTATATCGCGCCTCCATAAAAAAATCGTATCCCATTTCATCGCCTTAGGGAATGATTTCCGGGATAAAAGTATCCTATGTCCTTCTCGGGATTAATACTATAGGTTCATACAAAATTTCACTTCAATCTGTTAAGCGGTTTTAGCCTGAAAAGGTACCTAACAGACAGACAGAACTACTTTCACATTAAGTAAGTATGGATTTGAATGAAACATGTCGGTTTAGTGCAAGAGCATTCAATTTAAGTTAAGTTTTACTCTACTATACTCTATTTCATATAAGATTAGAAAAATCATGCATCGTCATGCGATTTCAAGAAAGACCAATTCGAAACGCAAGAAAAATTGTATTGCTATGTTTGAAAAGCACTTAGTTATCGAAATAAAACTAGTACAATATTTCCCTTTGATATCCTAGATAAAAGAAGAAGCGTCGACGAATTTGTCCGTTCAAATTCTAATGTTATCTGGAACGAGGTATTCTACTTATATTATAAATGCGAAAGTTTGGATTTCTAGATGTTTGATACTCAATCACGCTTAAACGGCTCAACCCATTTTGGATGATTTTTTGCACGAAGATAGTTTGTAACCTGGATTGAAATATAGGATAGTTCTTATCCCTAATCCACGCAGACGAAGTCGCGGGCGGAAGCTAGTAAGTTATATAAGTGTTTGTTAATTGTGACGCATTAATTCTCGCTGGCGCACACCGCAAATATTCGCATATTTGTTTCATAAAACGTCGAAGCGGCTTCCATACGGTTGCGGTCGACCGCGCATAATGAAGTTCTGAGCCTCGATTTCGTTCATGCCTTTCACATTTGAATCTCATTTCAATATGTTTCACTCTGTCTGACAAGTTAGCTTGGCACACGTGCAAGCGAGTAGGTACTTATAAAATGTGAATGGGATCGGGAGGGACTTCCAAACATAGTTCTCGAGTCTATTACATTATTATTCTCCCGAACAGCTCAATTTCATGTGTTAGTAATTGCCTGTGAACGGCAACCCTTAAGATAAACACGACGCGCTCGGCTCTCCATACAAATGTAGTTCGGTTATCATTTTAAAACAACTAGAATAACATGAACCTTTGTATCATCATCATCATATCAGCCGAAAGACGTCCACTGCTAATTGACCGGTCCTGCGCCACCCGCATCCAGCGGACTCCCCCGACCTTTACCAGGTCATCAGTCCACCTTGTGGGGGGCCTACTCACGCCGCGCCTTCTTGTATGCACACTACGATCCGCCATATCTAGATATACCTAGGTCGGAAACTAGTTTCTATTGCAAGAAATTAAAATAAAAGCCAGAAAAAAGTCCATTTTTTTCTACTATTAAGTATATTTATCGATCGCTTAGTGTTTTTGTATACTTACCTACAGTTAGATTGATAAATATTTGCTAATAATTAATTATGATTATGTTTGTTTAACTATTACTTCCTCCTACCCTACATTTAATCAATATTTTAACGCCATATAGTTATGACTTCACAGTTTTCGGAATTATTCCTTTACATGTTATTCCAACGGTGATTTTTGCCACATTCCATGGTTCTAGGTTAACGGGAGGTGCTTTATAGTTTTTTAATAAACCTACAGTGAATAACAGAATTAGAAAGCACTCGTGAAATAAAAGCGATACACTGACTGAAACTGATTTTATGTGGTTTGCCTAGCTAAGTAGCTAGGATAGTCGAGTTTATGTCGTACATAAAGCATTGGTCCCTCTCGCACTTGGGAACTTGCTAGTAAGGGACGTTTAAGGTGCAACATAAACGCAATCATATTGCTAGGCTGAAGTTAAGATAGACACATGTGTACGGGGTAAGTGATAAAGTGCTGAAGACTGAAACGATAGTTCTAGAGCGAAGATTTCCATACAGAATTTCAGGAAAAAAGTTTTGAGGTACTTGGGTCGTTCTTCTTTTCGACCGACAATAGCCTGTCCCTCGTCTTATTACGGCATCTCATTTGAGTAATGATGTTTACGGTTTTATAATGTTCGAATGAACGTCCATATTACTTTATTAATTAGTGATGTTTAATATTTCACTTTCTCTAAGTAGCATTTTTTTTTAATGATTTTTTTTTCGTAGAATGCCGTGACAGAGTGGTAAACCAAAATGTTGTCCCCACTGAAAGAGTCCACTTTGTCACATGTTTTTTTTTAGAAACCAACCGTAAATAAATATTTATATTGGCCAGAAAGGAAACTTTAATTAGTTCTAATGAAGAAACCTATGCATTTTTTTTTAAATCGCACTTCAAAACCACAATTTTCGATAGTTCAAAAACCAAAAAAACAGAAAAACCTCGGATCATTGTCGGTAAAAAAGAAGAACGACCCACTTACATGATAATTTCATCCACGCAATTTAAATTTATTCAGTGTTCTGCACGTTGTTGCTTACACTCTGTATATACAGTGAGCTTGTGAAAAACATAAAACCGATTCACAATTGATGACGTTAAATTGAACCCGTGTGAATGTACTTAAATCCGAATCCATCCAATATCGTCACCAATGAAATGCCGTACGTAAATACAAAAATCGTGAGTAGTCACATATTAAAAGTCGTAATCAGGTGAGTCCACGGCTCCCCTGTGTGTATAAAACACTGCCAACTTTAATTAAAAACCGGGATTCGAGCATATAGGGGGAAAAACACAAGTTAGAAGTCCCAGTCCAAACAGCCGTAAATCTGATGTGCCGCTACGGTAATGGGTTTTCTTATGTCAACACAGTATGTATGTATGTGTTACATTAAGTACCTGAATACACGGTAATAGACGTTACGAGGAAAAACAGGATTTTTTCCGCCCGTTCGCTTTAGTTTTTTTCTGTGTTAATGCTCTTTCTCAAACATGCAATGAAATGTTGACATTTCGTGCGTTATAAGTTATAACTATAACAGGCTTCAAAGTATCACGTTTCGGGATCGTATCAGGAACAACTCGAGAGGACCGTAAAGGAATTTTATACAAAATTGAAGTAACTTTTTTTTTTAATTTAGTAAACATGGCGTCTGTGTTCATGACCAGGCTAAACAGCCGAATTATATTTTATGAGTGGCGTATTTTTTTAATTAATTGTATATGTTTGAGAAAAGCACTGATGCCTGGCCGTGAAAAGGGCTTGCCGGCTTCGTATCACTATCCGGCCGCCCGGCAAACCCTTCTTTCCCGGCGTCTGCAGTAATGTACCATTTGCCAAATTGTTTTATGGTTGAGAGAAAACATTACTATTAAAGTCTCTCTCTTTCTGCGTCTGTTATTCATGTCTAACGATCGTGGTCGGCATCAGTTTGCATCATCTGTCCAGCGCGTTCCTTACGACCATAGAGAATTTGGAGACAAGAAGTATTTTACTTTTGGTCGGTCCACCTTGTTGGTGAACGAATCTGGTATCTTTTTCCTTCGGTGTTTCCTTGCTACACAACTAGTTGCCAACTAACTATTCTCTTTCACAATTTATATTAATTGATAAGTTCATTTTGATTGGTGCAAATTTGAACCGCTGCTTCCGATGAATAGGGAGAAGTGGCATGAAAGAGCCAGTTTTCTTTACAGAGGAAAAAATACTACTTGTTATGAAAAAGATGTAGTTTTTTATTTTAAAAATTATTCTTTATTTATTTGAGTACGTAATTTCGTACAAAAAAATCTTAAATAATATATAAAAATCAACGAAATATGCATTTCAAAAAAATGTGTCATTCGGCTCTTTCATCACAGCTCGGTATTGAAAGAGCTGCCATAAGTTTTGAAAGAGCCGGTAAGTATAAAAACGCGTAATTATGAAAATTATCAAAAAAAAAAAAATAACTGCGACATGAAAAAAAAAACTTAAATATAATTCTAACAATATTTTTTAAATAATTGCTAACATTTCTTAACAAAAAAAAAACAATTCTATGAGTCATTTTAAGTACTCGTTTTTAACGCTTTCTTAATCTTAACATATTAATCAGTCAGAGGTAGGTACATATACGTTCTACAGAACTTAACATACAGGCGGTTTTATAATTAATAACAGCCTCTGAATAAAAATAAAATCTTCTATCAAAACCAATATCATTAAATCTCCAAGAACTTCAAAAATAATATTGCTATGTTTGAGCCTAAATATGTTTTTTAAGCTTAAAAACATTTCTTACAAAAAAAACAATTGCCCCTTAATGCCACAAGACTCATGAGCCCAACCAAAACAAATTTTGCATTGAAACCAATCTTGATCACTGTTTCCATATGACTTGCTGCAAACTGTGCAATCATCACTGTTTGTGTTTATTTTGGACTTTTTGGAGTTTTTTTTACTTGGAACCACCTTTTTTTTTACTTCAGCTTTCGCCATAATGAAATATCTGAAGCAAATATTTAATAATATTATGAAAAAATGTACGTATAGTATTATTTTATATTATTTACAAAAAATAATTTCAAGGTTATGAAGGAGCCAGTTATGAAAGAGCCGGCTTTTTCAATGCCCACTGACCCGGCTCTTTCACGACTTGTTCCAAAAAAATATATAACCTTCAAAATAACAACAATATCAGACCTTTTGCAGATAAGTTTTTATGCAGCTGCAAAGCCAAATATATGCACCAACTGAGTCTATAACCCATTTTCCTATAATTGTTAGCAAAAAAATACCAAAAAACAACTAAAATGAAACAAAAAACTTAGTTTTGAGTGCCTAAAACTTCGACTCGATGCACCGATGGCGGTTGGTTTCGGCGAACTGTCAAATGTTTGTGGGGGACGGGAAATCAGTGTTGCCACCTAAAAATACTATTGCCAACCAAATCTGTTCTAAAACTACCGAAATAATGCAAGTGGCTCTTTCAAAACCTGGCTCTTTCATGCCACTTCTCCCCTACCTAATGATCGTTGTATACAAAGTAATTATGGGTATAAGTAGCGCCGCAGTCATACTTGGGTCGTTCTTCTTTTCGACCGACAATTAAATAGCCTGTCCTTCTTCTTACTACGGCATCTCATTTGAGTAATGATTTTACGGTTTTATAATGTTCGAAAATGAACGTCCATATTATTTTATTAATTAGTATTAATTTAATATTTTAGTTTCTCTAACTAGCATTTTTTTTAAACGTATTTATATCGTAGAAGTCCGTGACAGAGTGGTAAACCAAAATGTTGTCCCCACTGAAAGAGTCCACTTTGTCACATATTTTTTTTTAAAAACTAACCGTAAACAAATATGTATATTAGCCGGAAAGGAAACTTTAATTAGTGTTAATGAAGAAACCAATGCATTTTTTTTTAAATCGCACTTCAAAATCACAATTTTGGATAGTTCAAAAACCAAAAAAAAAGGAAAACCTCGATTCATTGTCGGTAAAAAAGAAGAACGACCCACTTACAAGCGCTCGCCGTCGCACCCACATATCGGCAGTCATACGCACGCACACAGCCGCGCGTTAAGGATGAGGGGAACTGTATTCTGTTACCAGTTCCAGTATTACATTATTTGACTGTAAGGAACTTATACCCACTTTGATGACACATGAAATTGGGGACATGTCCACTTCTGCCGAACATCACGGACGGAATACCGGCGGAGGTATCCAGGCTATAGATATTTGGTAAGGACTTGGGAGCCCCAAAACAAGATTGAAATTCTGAAACCTACAAAAAAAGGTTGTCTGTAAAGTCGGTTTTCGGACGATAATTTTACGTGATAACGTCATAAGAAAACATTGATGAAAAATTGCATAACACGTATTTACTCATTTATCGTTAGGAATACTCCTGTGAAGTTTCGAATAAAATAGTTGATCTAATCTTGTTTCCCCATACAACTTTGGATCCCCATTTCACCCCCTTAGAGGGTTTATTTTGAAAAATCCTTTCTTAGTGCACCTCTAGACCATATAAGGAACCTACGTGTCAAATTTGGAGTCTCTAGAACCAGCGGTTTGGGCTGTGCGTTGATGTGTCAGTCAACGGAACGGGACAATGTGTCACACTTTTTCGTGCGTGCAGCCGGCGCTCATCGACGTTATCACGTCAAAATGATAATGACCGAGGCGTAAAACAGTGGACACAACATGTCCCATTTTGTCGGATACCCTGGCAACAAAATGATATCTGCCATTCTAAACGGGTTACCATAGTAACGATTAACTTGATAATTGACGTCTGCTCGTAATTACGAGTATGCTCCGCCTAAAGCTCGGACCAGTCCGATCAAATAACATGGCTAACTAGTTGCGATCGCTTGCAATGTAATTAGATTAATACAGGCTCACAGTGTACGGGTTCAGTTTCGTGGTACGGACACGAATGTACAGTCACAAACTTTAATTTGGGACCCACCTAAGGTGGAATATCGTATAGCACACTGAATACTGATACTGAAGAGCTAATATTTTAAAAGAGTGTCATAAAGTTTGCCATAGACAACTTACGTTTACACGTGTCTAGGGGCAGCCGCTCAATAACGTCAACTGCGGAACGAGTCAAACAATAATTTCCGATTTTCTCCGACTAATTGTCACTCGTGTTTGTGGCCTTGTCTTGTCTCCGGCCATATTTGTTGTTGGCAAATAATATTTCGTGAAAATGACAGTTTTCAATCAATTATCTTGTGTGACACTGACACACAATGACACATGTTCGTTATTTGAAAATCGTAATGATTGCGTTTGGCAAAGAGGTTATCAATTCAAGGGCCCATTCGATAAGAGATTTAATTGTCTTATCACTATTATCGAACTGAAGTTTTCGACCTTATTGCACTGTGAATGTTCTAACAACATTTGAAGGAAATGGGTCCCAAATTAAAGTTCGTGACTGCACTATGTCGCTTTAACACCATGTTTAACTGAAATATGAAGTTGTCAAACGAATGAAAGCGATAAGGTATCAAGGCATTCAACTACATACCTACTTATGAATTCGACTGTACCTACTAGCACGAAGAAAAATGTAAATCATCGGCTTTTGTGTTACTTTTCGAACGAGGACATATTAACCGTCTTTTCACTTTCAAAAATGATATTCGATATTTTATTGATAGTCAAATCAGTAAGTTTTTTATATCACAATAAATTGTAATTTTTTATGTAATTTGTATGAATGCAATGTTGTGAAATAAAGATATTTTATTTATTTTATAAAAATTACAGACAAACGAACTGACATATATTATTTATTATAGTCTTAACATGTATTATTATTTTACATTATTAGCAATCACAAATTCTGAAAACACTCGGCAGAAATCAAGGTCTAAGAGATAACACACAATATGTGTGTCTTTTGTGTAGTGAATAAATGTCTTCTTTTCTTTTCTTTTTTTCTTTTTTTTATAAGGCTTGGGACTTGTCGTAGCATACCGTGGTTTTAGAATCCAAGAACTAGGTACAATACTTACACATGTTAAATTATAATTTTCAATCGCAATGTCAATAGAGAATTTATTATTGACAAAAAGCAAGAATAAAATATATATATATATATACAATGAAAAATATATAAAGATTAACATGCTTTCGTGTATTGAACTTTTTGGGTTTTGAAATCTCTGGCTCGCGCAACAATAAATATGGAACAAATTTTTATTTGATATTAGTCTGCTCTATCAAAGTTTTTATCACGTTTTTACCACAGTTGTATTGATAAGATAAACTAGAAAACTGGTTCACAAAAAATATTTATTACTGCACAAATTTGGAATTTAAAACATATTTTTAACATGTAGCGACTTTTTAATATGTTTTATATGACATTAAATATTTGTAATACACAACGACCTAAAAAAGGCCGCCGTTCGACCAAATTGGTATCACTACAAACTTCAAACTAACTTTTTTAACGTTTCATGAAAATCAGATTTCACTATCAGTCAAAAATCGTATTCTATTAGCGTTGTGGTATAAAAAGAAACCATCGTTAAAATTTCTAGAACAATATTCTTCTGTTATTCCGACGAGTCCAAGTTCGAGAGAGTCGGGATTGTTATTATTGGCGGTAGTTTGTTGTATTTATTTATTTGCGTGTTTCTTAGGGGGGAAGGAGGAATGTTAAAGGCGATGAATAGGAAAATTAAAAGATTTTTCAATATACACAAAATGAATAAATTTTCGGAGATATACATCTTGACAGATATTTCGTGGTTTGTCAGAAACCAAAACACGATTGCTAGAAAAAGTTGGGTCTTCATTTCCACTTCAACAAACTCGGAGAAAACATTAGGGTCATTGTCGGTCGAAAAAAACAAAAATCGTCTTTACTGTGGTCAATAGCGCGCTTATATTTATATATATAATATGTTTTTAGCGCATATAATTATAGAAAAGGCGACGCCGTTTATGCGGATTCAGAGTTCAACCAAAAGTAAGGCCCTTAACTTTGGCAATATCCACAGAACAGACGCGAACCTAAATCTGACAATAACCCATTAACTGAACGACATAATCAAGTTCAAATAAAGGTATTTTCGTTATCTAATGATAGAGAAGCAAAAACTGTTGTGTTGGTTGTTTTACGAAATACTCTTTGCGACCAAAGTGTACAAAGAGAGACTGATACGCCATCCGAATGAGCTTGCTGTAAAGCTGACAACCAGAGACTATGGAAAGAGGCTCAAAAGAAAAGATATATTAACATACTAGTTCATCATATTTTATCCTGGATTATTTTACATTTTATTTATAGATGCTAAGTACATAGTACGAGTATTTAATATGAATGCAATTTTCCACGTACAAGCAACTCCCTTAATATCTCCTCATATGTACCTAGTTAATGTTTTTATTATTTTTTAACAAAATATGTGTAGTACCACGGCTGCCACTTTTTGCTGCTTGAAATCTATCCTGCAGCCCTGGGCTCCATGGAAGACCAGCGCTGTGGCATTACTAAATGTCAGAGCATTATGCTGAGTGGTGTCCACTTGCGGCCACTATAGCAGCACCCCACCAGTCTTCTTTTTTTTCTGTTATTCTAATTTAAGTGTAATAGTTAAGTTTCTTTTGTATGTTGTATTTTCTTATTATGTTGTGGTGTTATTTTGGCTGGCAATAAATAAATAAATAAATAAATAAAAAGTTAGATGATTTAATGGAGGAGTAGATGCCCTCACTGGAGGACACACTCAACTTGCTATGAGGCCTTAAACAAATTTGCTTAATAGTACTAACTGATTAAATATATATTTAAAAAAAATGTGTACCCCATGTAAATTTGTTTATGTGATTGTTTAAAATAACAACTTCACAAAACATAATTATCGATATTTGTACTAGAAACCTCCGGAGACGCGAACTGTGACACATAGTAAGTCGCCGCTTATTCGAGCTCTGCTCTGCCTCAATTTACTTCTCGCATCTGCATCTGACTGGGATGTTTTTGCTAGTAGCTGGGTAAAAGTCTGTCGTGAATGTTTGAAGTTCTGCGAGGCGATGGATAACCGTCGGTAGTAGTGATATTAAGTGTGCAGGTAATGTTAATTCTAAGATTCATATGTAATGTTGTGACGATGCCTACGTCACACACACCACGGCGGCGCGCCGTGGAAAAGTACTGCGGGCTGCGCGGGCGGCGCGCGGGGCAGAGCAGTGACGTCACACCGACCGGCCGCCGCGCGGGCATAAAAAGCGAGAGCGCGCATACGACGCCGGCAGTGTTCTTCGGAGCTCGCTCCGGATAGCACTGCCCCTCCCTTCCTCCTTCCCGACTCCCGAGTCTTTTAGGCAGGTGGTTTTGGCACGTCCTCACCAGCCTTGGACTAAACTCATAAACTCACCCTGGAATCATCCCCACGGCGGTGGTTGTGGCATGCCCTCATTCGCCAGGGGTTCCAGGTTCCCGTAGCTTTTAAGGCGGCGGTATTGGCACGCCCACGTACGCCTTGAGCTTCCAATTTAACCGATACCACTAATATTCCGTAGTCCCTCAGGATAGGTCCGCGACCGTATGACCATAGCCTACCTAGGTCTCATAAATAGCGCTAGAATAGCACATTCCTTGATTATTATAAATAAACGGGCGTAAGACCCACTTTGTTACCTTAATACTCGGCGTTTGCATTTAATGAACCCTTGATCCTCTCGTAGTGCCCCTGAGTTAGTCTGGAAACCTCCCTAAGGCCCTAAAGGCTGGAGGATATGGGTGTGGGTTCAGAACCCGCATCACATTTGGCGCCCAACTTAAAAACTCACGTTAGAGTATTTCTAGCTCAAGAGGGATCAAGGGAGTGTAATAGTGTCTAGCACACCTAGCGCGACGCGTCTCGTCCGCTATTGTAAATTCCGTACATTTCACCGACGATTTAAACACCGTATAATTTACCGCCGTGCTAAATTCCCGATAATCTGCCGCCGTACACGTTACTACCGTTTCACCAACCTAGAAGTTTATCGCCGCTCCAACGACCGTACAATACCGTCGAGCATACCCGGAAGACTACCGTGAACCGAATCACGACGAATAACATTCTCCAGAGATCCGGTAGCGCCGAACAGACGCAAACAAATGCCGACAGCCTGGATATATCTCCTTAAAAAGCCAGGACTGATCGAAGAGGCCGAGAAAAGGGACATACCGACAGAGGGCTTGACTGTGGAACAAATACGGAAGTTACTAGTAGAGTCCATCATCAGCTCAGAGGAACATAGGACATCGCCGGAAAACCAACCTCAAAACATGGCAAGTGACGAGGGGAAAAGTAAGGCAAATCTCAACAAGCTTATTAGGGAGTGGAACCTGTCCTACACGACATCCGATAGCGCCGTGGAGTTCATAGAGCGACTAGAAGAGCTGACCTCGGCCAGTGGTATAGAAAAGGAGGAGATCCTGCCCGCGCTACCACGCATTCTACAAGGAAAAGCATTACTATGGTATAGAAATAACATACACCCCGGAAACACGTGGGAGGAATTCCTAGAACAATTCAAGCTCCACTACTTTCCCAGTAATTACGCAGAAAACCTAATTGTGAGAATAATTGCGAGAAAGCAAAGGTTCCGAGAGAGTTTCACCGAGTACTTGACCGATTTGCAGACCTTAATGCGTAGGTACGGGAGGTTAACAGAGGAAGAAAAGCTACACCGCATACACGAGAACATGGTCAAGGAGTATAAATTATACATCAAAAAACAGGACTACAAGGATCTTGGTGGGTTAGTAAGGTTAGCACACGAATACGAAGGAATCACCGCGTCGTCCTATAGGGGACAACCACCGGGTGACGAGAGACCGTATGCACCAAGGCACGAGAACGCACAGGTACCATACAGACAATATTCAACGCAATTTACTGTGCCAGCCACTAACAGTCACACAACGCAACAGCCGGCGCGGGAACATCAACAACCGGGCAAGGAAAGAGTGGAATGGGGAAAGACAGGCAAGATACATCCCGCGTATGACTCAAGCAAGTGTTGTTGGTCGTGTGGCAAACCGGGACACAATGCGAGGGAATGCAGGTCTAGACGCCAAATTTTCTGTAGCGGCTGCGGGAAAATGGGCGTCCTGAGCAAGAACTGCTGCAGGGCGGAAACCCGGACCAAAAGAGAATACCTAGGGTCCGCAGGAGTACAGGATCGTGAAGAAAACCGGATCTACGTAGAAGCACAGATAATGGGGGACACGCACCTCTGCTTGGTGGACACAGGGTCCACGAATACCTATGTCAATGACCAAGTGTTTAAAGCCTGTAAAGCACAAGGCGCTTTACAAAAACAAACCCAAAGAGGGATAATACTGGCCGACGGAACGAGAACAGAGATCAACAACAGTATATTGGTGAATATAGAAATGAAGGGAGCCGCGATAAGACATTGGGTGCGGGTGTTACCATCAGCTACACACACGATTGTGGGGATGGACGTCCTCAGACGAGTAGGAATGGCAATAACGTGGGCGGGTGAACTGTCACACGCAGAGGAGCCAACTACACAAGAAAAGAACGACGAGCGACAGGGAGCCGAGACGTCTCAGGGACATCAAACAACCCATGTCAGACCCCAGGAGGGCGATCACCCGGTAAAGTCAAGTGCTACAACAGAACAGACGGGAAAAACCATAACGATGGCACAGAAGGAACAACTCGAGGCAATACTGAAGGAAGAATTCGAATTATGCGAAACAAGCCATAAAGGGAACACGTGGACCGAACATAAAATTAAATTAAAACACAAGGAACCAATCAAACAGAGGTACTACCCGAGAAACCCAAAACAACAACAAATAATAGACACACATGTGAAAGAAATGCTAGAGCAAGGAATCATCGAACGGTCAAACAGCCCATATAGCTCTCCGGTGGTGCTGGTGAAGAAAGATAATGGCCAACACCGTTTCTGTATCGACTTCAGAAAAATAAATGACGCGTCAGAGAAAGACGCCTACCCGCTACCACAGATAGATGACACCCTAGAGAAACTTAGAAAGGCACAGTTCTTTTCGAAACTAGACCTGAAGAACGGCTACTGGAACGTGCCTCTGGAGGAAGCCAGTAGACCGGTCACCGCATTCACTGTGCCAGGGAGAGGGTTGTTCCACTTCAAGGTCATGCCATTCGGCTTGCACTCGAGCGGAGCCACCTTTCAGAGACTACTCGATAGGGTAATCGGACCGGAACTTGAGCCACACGCGTACGTGTACCTAGACGACATAATAGTATGTAGTCCAAATTTCGAAGAACATACAAGGCACCTGAGAGAGATTTTCCGCAGGATACGACAGGCCGGACTACAGATAAACAAAGCGAAGTGCGAATTCGCGAAGCCCGAGGTCGAATATCTAGGCCACACAGTCACTAGAGACGGAATTAAAATGAACGAAGCAAAAATTAGAGCCATAACAAACTTAGAATCACCAAGAACGGTAAAAGGAATCAGAACATTCATCGGAATGACTTCATGGTACAGGAAGTTCATCCCAAGATACGCAGAAATAACGGCCCCCTTAGTAAAGCTGTTAAAAAAGGGCGAGAAATTTATCTGGTCACAAGAGCAAGAACAGGCAGTAACCGAAATAAAACAAATATTGACAACCGATCCGATATTAACAAGAGCGGACTTCACACGTCCGTTCACAATACAGACCGACGCGAGTGACGTCGGACTAGGAGCAGCGTTAACACAGCTAGTCGATGGAGTGCCCAAGGTTGTAATGTACGCCAGTAGGAAATTAACTCCACCAGAAACACGGTACTCAGTAACCGAGAAGGAATGTTTGGCCATAGTATGGGGGGTACGGAAGATGAGGGCATTCCTAGAGGGCTATGACTTCACCGTAATTACCGACCATCAAGCCCTAAAATGGTTAAATACGATGAAGAACCCATCAGGTAGATTAGCCAGGTGGGCGCTCGAATTACAACAATACCAGTTCAATATAATATACCGGAGCGGAAAACAAAATAAAATAGCGGACGAACTATCACGGAACCCAATTTGCGCGACGACCGAACGCGACTGGTACGAGGATAAACGAGCCCAAGTGGAAAGTGGGGCGGAACAATCGCAAGAATACCGCATCGTGCAGGGCAAGCTGTACTGGAGAGCAGCCACACCCACAAACGATAGGTACACCCATCCAGATTCCGAGTGGAAAATATGCGTTCCGAAAGACGAAAGACAACATATCATAAGTCAAAATCATGACTTACCGACCGCTGGACATTTGGGGACAGCAAAAACAATAAAAAGAATAGCTCAAAGATACTATTGGCCGAAAATGAAATCGGAAGTCATAAAACACGTTACGAAGTGCAGCGCATGTCAGAAACATAAGGTACCACAACAAAAGACAGGCGGTCTGATGCACATCAACAACGCTGGAAGCCCCTGGGAGGTGATAACAACAGATTTGATAGGGCCATTACCCAGATCCACGAAGGGATACAAGTGGATAATAGTGTTTCACGATAAGTTTACAAAATGGTCCGAAATAGCACCGCTAAGAAACGCCACAGCGAGCACCGTCGCAAAAGCATTCGAATGCTGCGTGGCATTACGACACGGGGCACCACGCGCACTCCTGTCGGACAATGGCCCGCAATACGTGTCGAAACTGTTTAATGACACGCTCAGAAAATACGGGACAGAACACAAGTTAACCCCGCCGTATAGTGCGCACTGCAACCCCACCGAACGACAGAACCGTACACTCGAAACCATGATATCAACATTTATAAACGACAACCATAAGCAATGGGACAAGTACTTGGCAGACTTTAACTTCGCACTTAACACTTCGGTCCAGGAATCGACAAAACACACGCCGGCTTTTCTACTATACGGGAGAGAGCTAAGGAACCCGAAGGACCCGAACGTATTCCCGACTCCGCACGTAAAAGATAGTGCAGATTTAAAACAATTATACGCAACAGTTAGGCAATATCAGGATAAAGCATCGGCGATACAAAAAACCTACTACGACAGACAAAGACGGCATTGGGAGCCGGCCGCGGGCGACCAGGTACTGAAAAGGAACCAGGTGTTATCAAATGCAGATAAAAACATTTGCGCAAAGTTAGCACCGAGGTACGTCGGACCGTTCGAAGTACAGAAAAGAACATCACCGGTAATATACATATTACGACAAACGGACGGAAACGGCAAAACGCAAACAGCACACATAAAAGATCTAAAACCGTTCAAACAATAAAACGAACTTAACGCAACGTCATAACGCACAAAATACAATAGCGTCACAAGTGCACAGCGACCCGAGATCAGTACAGAAAATACATAAGAAAAACAGAAACGGTGTCAAGGGAAAATCAACCATAACGTGAAGACAATAAGGCCCAGAATCAGCGCACGGCGATGCAGAAACCACGTGCAAGCAGTGAGGAAAGAAAATTCAACACAATAAGATTACCGGGAGGACATAGGACTATCGGGCAGATATGGACCCTAACACTTACGAGATACGGTTGGGAATCGAACGACAAAGAAAAAAGGGTAAAATATTTGCAATACAACATCAACGGGCATGACAACAATCGGCAATGGCCACGATGCGCGGGCGAATATAGACTCTAAAACGTAACAAATACAGTGGAAATAGTAAAAACAAACTTTCCGATCCCGCCAACCGTACCTAGGAAAAACAAACGAATACAACCGAGGCACATGCCGATATGAACCATAACGCAAGGGAATAAGGGCGAACATAGTATAAGTACATATATATAGAAAAAAAAAATATATTAAAAAAAAATGATACCGGAAAAAAAAAAAAAAAAAAGCTAAAAAAAAAAAAAAAAGAGCTAAAAAAAAAAAAAAAAAAAAAAAAAAAAGATGATTAAAAGAAAAGAATATATATAATAAAACAAAAGGGGGTTTATGGGTCGACATAATAGCCCATATTCTAACGGTGATTTTTCCCACAGGTAAAAATCTCCAGCCGCGGAGGGGGCATGTGACGATGCCTACGTCACACACACCACGGCGGCGCGCCGTGGAAAAGTACTGCGGGCTGCGCGGGCGGCGCGCGGGGCAGAGCAGTGACGTCACACCGACCGGCCGCCGCGCGGGCATAAAAAGCGAGAGCGCGCATACGACGCCGGCAGTGTTCTTCGGAGCTCGCTCCGGATAGCACTGCCCCTCCCTTCCTCCTTCCCGACTCCCGAGTCTTTTAGGCAGGTGGTTTTGGCACGTCCTCACCAGCCTTGGACTAAACTCATAAACTCACCCTGGAATCATCCCCACGGCGGTGGTTGTGGCATGCCCTCATTCGCCAGGGGTTCCAGGTTCCCGTAGCTTTTAAGGCGGCGGTATTGGCACGCCCACGTACGCCTTGAGCTTCCAATTTAACCGATACCACTAATATTCCGTAGTCCCTCAGGATAGGTCCGCGACCGTATGACCATAGCCTACCTAGGTCTCATAAATAGCGCTAGAATAGCACATTCCTTGATTATTATAAATAAACGGGCGTAAGACCCACTTTGTTACCTTAATACTCGGCGTTTGCATTTAATGAACCCTTGATCCTCTCGTAGTGCCCCTGAGTTAGTCTGGAAACCTCCCTAAGGCCCTAAAGGCTGGAGGATATGGGTGTGGGTTCAGAACCCGCATCACAATGTAATGCGACATATGTTACGAAATGTGACATTTTAAACACCGTATCAGAGTCTATAACCGGGCACGCCACAATATTCCTGTCGCAATATTATCTGGATTCCGAGGCAAGTAATGAAAGGCGCCCTAAGCAAAATGTATCGCCGACAGAGTCATATTTCACAGAAACACAGTCTCCCTAAGGAAGCTCTCCGTTTGCCCCGAAAGCAACCCACTGTGTGTACATCACTGTATTTAGTTATAATAAAACGGGTTGTAGTAGCAATATTGAATTTGCTAGTTGGAACTGGTAATTTAAAGTACCAGTGCGTTACCGGCATGGGGCCCTTTTTAAAGTAGGTTTAATTAACTTAGTTCCTCAACTTAACCATAGCCTTAATTCAGTTAATTAACTAAAATTCCGACTTCATACATTTTCTAACAAAATTTAAATTGCCAGCAACGTACAGCAGAGTAAATTGACAAGTAAGTGTAAATGACAGCACTTCAAACTTTGTTTATTACGACGTCATACACGTAGTACATTGAAGGTTTGGATTTTGGAAAATTAATTGTGCGGTTAATTTACATAATAATGATTTGCTAATAGTTGAAAACAATTGCTAATAGAACATATTATTATTATTATCAGTTTGAATAAATGCCCGCATGCCGGCAACACACTGTATATTTGTATTAAGCTAAATAGAATATTTAGCTTAATACAAATCATCATCATCTTCATATCAGCCGAAAGACGTCCACTGCTGGACATAGGCCTCCCCCAAAGAGTGCCAAAGTGACCGGTCCTGCGCCACCCGCATCCAGCGGACTCCCGCGACCTTTACCAGGTCACCAGTCCTGTACGTGGTCGCCACTGGAGAACCTTTCCGCCCCAGCGGCCATCGGTTCTACGTGTAATGTGCGTCGCCCGATTCTAATGGGAGTTGGCACCACATGGGCATTTGACATGATCTTCGTCTTATCCATGTTCATTCTTAGACCAACTCGCTCGGAAGCTTTACTGAGGTCATCATAATACAAATATACAGTGTGAAATAGAATATTGTCATTCGGTGAACTATAGTTCTGCTAATTATACGCCGAAATGAGACATAGAACGTGATTTCACATTGAACAGATGCCCGTTTCTTCACTTTCGAGTGCTCCAAAATCGAATAAAAGTAAATACGATTAGTGTCAAAATTGCAGGCAGCTCCTTTCTACCGATATAATTAAATACTCGTTTTCCAATTTTCTATCGCTATTTCAAAATAGCATTTCATAATTTTTGTCAGGTTTCGAGTGAGAGTCGTGCGCTCGAAATTCAAAAATCGGTCCCCTTTAAATTATGTTATTTTAATATAATGGCAAATAGGGCGCCTTTACCTAGTGAATGCGTGTAAGTTTTATATAATGAGGAACTTATAAATTAAATGTTGGCGTGTATTTTCTTCCGCGCGTCAAAGGTAGGTAGCCATTTTGTGTAAGCGGGCGAGCACTTAAGTACGTATTCATTAGCGAGAACTTACATATATCATTATGTTATAGTTAGCTTCTAAGGTTGTGAATGCTCGTAGGTTTTGAATTAGACATTGGGCTCAATTTTTTACAAAGCCATACACATAATATAATATTCATGTAAGCAAACTAGTGAATTTTATTTCTTCAGTACGTGAGATAACGATAAAAATCACGAGTAACAATAATTATCTAACATACATAATTATTACAATATAATAATCAGCTGGTAAAAATAGCAATAATATTTGTTTGCGATTTGCCAAAGAGATACCTTCTTTGAAATACGTGTATGTCAGAAAAAAAACATATTTGATTGCATTACAATACAGCCAGAACTAGCAAAAAAGGTTTTTTTAGGATTTGCGTAATATCATGCTAGCACTTTTGTTGTTTAATAAAAGCCGAAACACGAAAAAAAATGCTTAAAATGTACACAGTATTAACTTTAAACATGAGCCAATCAGTCTGCGCTGTTTATTTTTCAGTGTTTCTTGATTGATTTGCCCGAAGGCTCTCTTCAGTCATTAATCTTAAAAACTTTTAATACTTGAACTTGAAAAAAGGTTTCAGATTAATGGCCGTGGGAAGCCTGAAAAATACATTATTTTAATTCAGTACAACATTTTGGCTTACTGAAGCGAATATTTCGAATCACACATATCCGCTGCTAAGAATCGCTATGCGCTACGCTCGTAGCCGATCCGTGGTTTTCCTCGTATGTGGCGGAAAGCCACTATGGCGTAGGCGCCTGCTATAGGCGGGTTCCTGCCAGTGAAAGTATTAACTCATTCACTGCCAACGATTTCGTAGCGCTACGCTCGTAGCCGATAATCATCATCATCATCATCATCATCATATCAGCCGAAAGACGTCCACTGCTGGGCATAGGCTTCCCCTAGAGAGTGCCAAATTGACCGGTCCTGCGCCACCCGCATCAAGCGGACTCCTGCGAGTTTGTGGGGGGCCTACCCACGCTGCGCCTTCCGGTACGTGGTCGCCACTCAAGAACCTTTCCGCCCCAACGGTCATCGGTTCTACGTGCAATGTGCCCCGCCCACTGTTTGTTTGAATACTAGGTACTAATAGAGATACAATTAAATATAAAATATTAACCCGCAATAAAAGCCGCTTTGAGTTTCATCTGTGTGTACGGCCCTCATAATTACCGATTCGACAATAAATTCCTAATTTATATCGGGATCTTTTCCCCCGAGGGCTTAAACCAACTTATTATCAGTTATTCATCGAATTTTAGGGACCCGTATGGGATATTCCATCTGTGACGAGTGAAATATACAATGTTACTTTATGGTAAATTTTTCGGTCCCCCACAAGGTGGACTGATGACCTGGTAAAGGTCGCGGGAGTCCGCTGGATGCGGGTGGCGCAGGACCGGTCACTTTGGCACTCTTTTGGGGAGGCTTATGTCCAGCAGTGGACGTCTTTCGGCTGGTATGATGATGATGATGATACTCACTTTTTTTTGTGAGTCTTCATTGCGTATAATTGGCTATTTTTACAAGCTTTATATTAACCCATTCAAGGCCAGTGACTCAAAATATGAGTCATGCCTCTACGAGCGATTTCCGCCACAAAGCGGAAAAACGCTGCTATGCGCTACGGCGTAGCACACGTAGTGATGTGCGGCCTCGAATGGGTTAACTTGACCTGTTCGTATGTAAGTATATAAATATGCATTTTGAGTCCGGATAGCCTAGTGGGTAATGACGCTGCCTACGAAGCTGCAGGTCCTGGGTTCGAATCCCGGAAAGGGCAAATATTTGTGTGATGAGCATGAATATTTGTTTCTGAGTCTTGGATGTTTTCTATGTATTTAAGGATTTATATCTGTTAAATATATCGTCGTCTGGTACCCATAACACAAGCCTTATTGAGCTTACTATGGGACTAGTTCGAATTACATTTTTCGATGTAAATTACATGCATCAACGCAACTCGCGCTTGACCGAACTTGAAGGCAACGAAATACGCGTGGCCATAAATTTACGTGTGCCCCTACCCGTTATGCAAATTCGTCTTCACGGCGACACCTGGTGGGGTCGTAAATTATTAAGATATCGCCTGAGATTGTATGCTACTTCATTAATATACGACAAGGATTCCGCTTGGACAATAACATCGACTATTACAGGGTGAAGACGATACTTCCTTACCACTTGAACTGGTGCAGTTTAATCGTAATAAATGATAAAACCAGGGATCGGATACCGGTATTTTCTCCATACAAATTAAACCGGTATTATTTCGTTCTTTGGTTATAATATCATTTTGGTTCGGGCAGTCTAATAATACGAATATGTTACCTAAATACTCGATAGAGTCCTACATTAAGAGCCTAAAATAATTCAAAATATTAGACTACTTCGGGGATTTTTGAAAAAACCGGTTCCGATCCCTGGATAAAACTCATATATCATCACAACTTTTGCTATAACGTTAAACTATATTGTGAATAGAATCAATATCAGTATACAGCGTGTGACTTTCATAAGAACATTTATTTTAAGGAACGATAGGTTACAGTGCTGTGAACCGTTTTATCGAAAAAATATAACAATTACCTTTTCTAATGGAGAGTTATTAATTTTTTTAATTTTCTCGAGCAGCAATGTACTGCTAACATTCACTTGACGTTTCAGAGAGGCAGAGCTAGTTACTGTCAGTTGTTAGCTTTGTTACCAATACATTGCGGGCCGAATTAATTTGTATGAAAAATAAAACTGTTTTTTTTAAACTAGAGATACCAATTTACGTTCATTAGGGCTTATACTTTCAGCCCTTAAAATAAATGTTCTTATGAAAGTCACACGCTGTATATTTGTTTATCGCACACGTTTTCTTTTATGAGTCCCCAAAAGAAAACATCACAGGGAGTGAGATATTTAATGTATGGGAACGTTTAAACTTAATATTTTCGTTACTACTAGTTTTAATTTCAAAAAGTTATTGGTGTGATTTTACTCATTGGGTAACGTACTTACGATGTCAGTTTAAAGTTTTCTGATATCTGTTATATTTCCAGAATAATCGCCTAACTACACTTAACGGTTACACCCTGTATATAATTTTTTACACATTCGATTACGTCATTATTAATCTTGATAGTTTTTGTTGAGGCGTTTGTCATAATTTTAGTTTTTACTAAATTTATTTCCAGTCCTATTGGTTTACACTTGCTGTAGAGCGAGTTCAGCCTTGACTCCGATTTGGTTGTGCTGTTTATGAATATAACTATGTTATCCGCAAATCTCAAGTGACTTAGCCTAGTGTTATATATTCTTATGCCATTTTGTTCCCAACCAATGTCAAGTAATATAATTTTTAGGACAGCGATATAGTACATTGTTGAAGAGGCTAGAAAGTAAGCAATAGATGGACGAGTTAGTTCAGCTATTGCACTTTCGGCCGAGGCTTAACACAGTGCTTTTCACGCCTACTGCGAGGAAATTACAAATAATTATAATTTTAATTTAATATTAAGTATCTAATTAAAGATCATAATACTAAACAGGCTCACTTGCCTCGCGCCCGGCGCGGAGGAGGAGGAGGAGCGGGCGCACGCCGGCGCGACCGCGCGCGGGGCCCTGTGATTGGTCGATCACTGTTCAAACTGTCCAACAATGGTATTGTTGGACAGTTTGAAGTCATAGATAGCCTGTTCGTGCGACGTCCAACTAACCCCAGCTTTGAAGCCTCAATTCTGGCCATCTTTTGCCACATTTCCGAGCAGTGGCGTGAAAAAGATTTTAGTTGACATTGTCCTGGGCGCACACCTCTTTGTATATCAAAATACAGGCCTTTCCTATCTAATTTTACTCTACTTTTGCAATGATTATTAATATTAATTGTAATTTCTATGCATGCATCTTCAATATTATGGTGTTTTAGTGCTTTAACAATTAAATTATGAGTGGTAGAGTCGAACGCCTTTTGGTAATCGACAAATGCCAAATACAACGGTGTGTTGAACTTCTTATATTTCTCAATGACTTGGCATAATTCTTGAATATGGTCAATTGTCGAATACCCGGTTCTATATCCCGACTGTTCAACAGGCTAAAGCGCATCAATTTTTGGTCCTATCCTTGACAGTATGCATTGTGAAAAAAGTTTGTAGAGGCTGCGCAGGCAGGCTGATTGACCTATCATTTGATGCTTCCGATGAATCACTTTTTTGTATAATAGTGTATGTAATTTCCGACTCGGTCCATTGCTGCAGTGGAACAATTTTTTCCTTATACGATATTGAAAAACACCGATTGAATACAGAATTTGGCCACACATATTGCTGATTTTTGACTGGAAGTACCGCCTGGAAAATTTTGATATTTAGGCGAGTAGAAGGCCAATTTATGGTTTATTCTGAGAAAAAAATCTAGAGGTGTCACTACTTCACAACCACATAAAAAAATGTTAATTTTTTTGTTTGTTCTTTATTTTCTTCATTTTATATGATAACTAGTTTAAGTTTTTTGGGCGGTGACGCAATTCTATATAAAGAACATCATTTGAAAATTTGAAGCAAATCGCTTGAATACATCCCGAAAAACAACACTTTAAAAAAAAAACTTTAAAAAATCATAAGTCAAAAACTGTCACATGTAGGATGTTCATACTCAGCATAAATATCCTTCACTATAAGGGATACTCACACAAAAAAAAAACCCGAGCCCATTTGATATAAGGGCCGACTTACTATGGAAACCCGACTATAGCCTTTTATAATTTTTTGTTATTTATAGGGTTAGGATTCTGGTGGCAGTTAGGACAAGTAATGCAGTGGAGTCGTAACTTATTTCGTACAGTTTCAATTCCATGCGAGGCCAGTGTACTCCTTACAATGTCAGTATTAGGAATGATTCATGGATTGGAATATGTGTACACTCTAATTGTTTTATTGATTGTGGTATAATGTTATGGCAATCTTTTATACATTATGTTTATATTGAATTTTTATGAATCAATTTACTTGTATGAAACCAATAAATTAAATTATGCATTATTGGTTTATCAATCATTTATTCATTCATTCATTCAATCAAAAAATATATAACAACGACTCCATTGCTCTTTGTTCATCCCAATGCCACCAAACATCCCAACTCTAGTTATTTAGGATTACAAACAGATAATACATCTTACTATATCTAAGTTCTATTTCTATTCTAACTAGATGCTTATCTAATTACAGGTAATCACAGCATGCATCAATAGCTTTCAGTACGAATACACGTAAAGATTAAGGATTACAAATTAAGAAATCATGTTTATTTGATACATGCTTTAAATGCTTTAGACATGTTTAGCTGCATGCAATATTTTATACGTAAGAGAAAAAAAAGAAAAACGAAATGTACTAGGTACTTTAGGAAAAAATGGGGCTACTTTGATAATTTAGAATATGTATAAAAACAGAACTATTTGAAATTAAGAAGATTTAATCAAGTATACAGCAAGATTGAATACTAATATATTCAATGCCACACACATTTACAAGTAAAAACAATGAGTTCGAGAAAAACCTATATGATCACAGTCACCCCCCGAATCAAAGTAACCCCGTTCCACCGTAATAACTGTCTACTATCTCCCGACGTCCAGGGAGCCGAAATACGTGGAAATTTAATGCTATTGATTGGTGATCATTATCATACTATGAAATACAGGGAACTGGAAATTATGATCAAAATAATATATGCGAACTAAAAATTTAATACGTTTAACCGTGAATTTATTAGTTATATATTTTAAACACGTTTCACGAAAGTTTAAATTCGATTACTGTGTATGTAGCAAGATTGTCTGTATTGAAGAACTCAACTGTACATTGCTATTTGCTAGTTCCAGTTCAAACAACCTTTGTACCATTTACAGTACAAATACCTACAGGCTTTAAATAAAACGCCAAGCGAGCACAAATCGACATATGTAGCGATGGATAAAAGGACTATTAAAGTTAGTGGGCGCGTTACAGCCGTCTTGGTAGGGTTTATTGCATCTGTGTTTGCCCGGGAAGGCAATAGCGGGAACGCCATCCTGGCTTCCGATTGTTATTACCCTGTAACTACAAAGCTGCCGCGAATAGTATGATTAATGGAAGGATTTTGTCTTTTAAATAGGTAAATTGCATGCAGGTAAGCCAAAGTAACCTATATAGCCCTCAGAATCGCTAAACTTAAGTGGCAGTGGGCGCACATTGCACGTAGAACCGATGGCTGTTCGGGCGGAAAGGTTCTCGAGTGGCGACCACGTACCGGAAGGCGCGGCGTGGGTAGGCCCCACAAGGTGGACCGATGACCTGGTAAAGGTCGCGGGAGTCCGCTGGATGCGGATGGCGCAGGACCGGTCACTTTGGCACTCTTTGGGGAGGCCTATGTCCAGCAGTGGACGTCTTTCGGCTGATATGATGATGATGATAGCTTCGTTGGCGAGTTGTTGGTGCAGAGGCGGTACGATATAAGTAAGCTGTCTGTGATAACTGTCAGTCGAGTCAGTATAGATTCTCTACCAGCGCACCTAGATTTAAATGAGTGGTGCGGGACGCGCGGAATTGGAGTGGTGTAGAGGTACAGCCACGAACTTTAATTTGGGACCCATTTCCTTTAAATATTGTTAGAACATTCACAATGCAATAGGTAAGGTCGAAAACATCAGATCAATGATGAAGAATGATGAAGTGTCAAGATAATTAATTTGGGCCTATCGAATGGGCCCTTGGATTGATAAACTCTTAGTCAAAAGCTATTATAGTAAATTTTACATTCAACTACTTATATTTAATACTAAATTTACATGTGCTTGTGTATTACTCATACACTGATACTGCGTCGTGGAACGGTATAATTATTTTTCTTTTAAGTCTTATGTCTCATGATTAAGTTGTTTTGTTGACATAAGCATCATATATTACCTACTGAATTCCCAGTTCTTTATGGTTTATGTTTGCTGGTACTCTATTTGGGTGTACACCATATATATCTGTTTATGTGACTGTTTGTAAGTATTCTAAATAAACTAAAAAAAAAAGTAGTTAAACCAATCATCATCATCATCATCATCATATCAGCCGAAAGATGTCCACTGCTGGACATAGGCCTCCCCCAAAGAGTGCCACAATGATCGGTCCTGCGCCACCCGCATCCAGCGGACTCCAGCGACCTTTACCAGGTCATCAGTCCACCTTGTGGGGGGCCTACCCACGCTGCGCCTTCCGGTACGTGGTCGCCACTCGAGAACCTTTCCGCCCCAACGGCCATCGGTTCTACGTGCAATGTGCCCACTGCCACTTAAGTTTAGCGATTCGGAGGGCTATATCGGTTACAATACAATACAATACAAATACTCTTTATTGCACACCTCACACAAACAAATCAGTTACAGAGAGAAACAATACAATAAAATGTAGGTAGAGGTAGACAACAGGCGGTCTTATCGCTGAAGAGCGATCTCTTCCAGACAACCTTTGGGTATCGGAGAAAGAGATAAAACTAGATTATGCAGTAGGTGGTGCAGAGATTATTATTAATCAAAAATCAAAAAATTATAAAAATAAACGTACATAAATACCTCTATATATAAACATACATACACAATCACACATATATACAAATAACACAAACATAAATATAATGATACATAAACATTCAGCCAAAAAATACAATCAGGGTTAGGGGAGAGCCAAATAATGTTCTTTAAGAAGGGATTTGAGGTTGCCGATAGATTTTGCTTGTCTGATGTCAAGAGGGAGAGAGTTCCACAGTCGGATAGAATTAATAGCTTGGTTACACCAATAAGTGAGGAAATCTGTGCGTCATCAGTCAACTCACGGCAAAATACAAAATACCGTTTTCTCGAATGTGATGAACTAAATTGAGGCACAGGTTCCAATTCTAACATCCAAAAACCTACACTGAAATTACATAGGTACAAAGCTTAATATTTATTAGCTAACTTTATTTTATGAACGTTAATAACAAAGTTATAAGTGCTTATATTAATTATAATTGAATTATTTTCATAGAATTACTCTTAAGTCAATATAATTATAATAAAGCAATTAATTTGATATTAAATTCTGTACAAAAAGATTAATGTATATGCTTTACTGTACAAACGAGCTCTAGAGATTTCTCACAATATCAAACATTTAAAGTGAAGAATAACGACTCCAGTTATAAACCGGGTTCTGCGGTTAATAGTGCTATTCCTATCGATTTTGGAATGGAATGCATTTCTCATGCGAGCCGATACAGGTTTCGCTGCAGCATGAAGAGATTTGGCTCTCGTAGACTCAGACAGTTATACATTGCTCAGAAATCGTTTGCAATAAGCGAAAATTCCAAAGGCACATAGCAACGTTGGCATGTTACTTTTTACAACTGCGGCAACGCCAAAACGAAGTCTAATGATTCTTTACAACCCATATTGCTTGGAAATCGAAGTCTAATGGACATTCAGGTATTTAATTACGAACCACGTGTTTTAGCTTTGTACTCGCTATTTGGCATTCTATACTGACTCCACAGGATTCGTGACACAAAACAAAAGCCAAGTTGCTAACAAACATAAACGAGTTAGAAAATGTCTCGCAAATACTGTTCCGTATCTGAAGGATTTTTTTTAGTGTAACTAATGTTTGCTCGTACGAATGACTTGTATAGGTAAATTAATCATCAATAATTTTATTTCAATTTCATACTTGGTACAAACTTTTATTTCAAGAGAGGGAGCGGGACGGGAGTTTATAGGCCCAGAACCGGTTCTTCCTTTCTCAGCTCAGGTCACAAAGGGGGTCATAGAAAGGCTAGAAGAACAAGATGTGGAGAGAGAATGGAGAGAAGAATCTGGGTGCAGACAGACAAGGATGATGCTAGGAGGTATGGATCACAGAAGAATCAGGTATCTGCTGAAACTGGGTAAGAGCAATTTGAGGTTGCTGACTGGTATCGTAACTGGTCACAATACTTTAAATAGAAACTTGAAGGTGATAGGTATTAGTAGCGACGCTTCCTGCCCACACTGTGGGGAGGAAGAAACTAGTAAGCATGTATTAGCGGAATGTATTATGTACGCGGCACCGCGGTTTAATACATTCGGTAAAGATGTATTAGAGGAGAGGGAATTGAAGGATGTCGACCTTAAAGATGTCCTTCTGTTCTGCAGGAAAACGAGAAGAATGGAAGAATTTGATGTGGGAACGCTGCCGGGACAGTAACCTTAGCGCCTACCTGAGGGAAGGGTCTGAATGAACGTGACAAGCGATCGACAGCCCGCCTGTTTCCTGCCAGGCGTCCCTTCACAAATCAACATCAACATATGCATTGCTGTAAGGGTATCACTTCGTTCCCGCAGAACCCGCGCCAATCAGAAAGCACTCATTGAAATGTAGCCGTGCAGTAAATGATCAGTACTGTCTCATTGTCAGTACCAGCTTACTAAGACCGCACCGCCACAAATGGGGAAGTTGCTTAATATTTGAATTACATAAACTATAATAGTTTTAGTAGGTTTGGCGGTGCGGTCATAGTAAGCTGTTACTGAGACATATTGAGCCTGTCTTTTTTTAATTTCGAAATAATAATTCGATAAAAAAAAACTATATAATTAACGAACTTGCTTACAAAATTTCACGAGAATTGGTTGAGAAATATGTATATAACCTGTAGAGGAGAACAGACGGACTGACGGCCATTTGGACAGAAACCGGACATACGAGCGATTTTCGGCCCAAGATGCATAGAACTTGCCTCGCTTCGCTCCCTCGTTCGATAAGTATAACATACACTCGCAAAAATTGTAGTCATTTAACTATACATTCTACTTCCTACTAATGTTATAAATGCGAAAGTTTGGATGTTTGTTACTCAATCACGCTTAAACGGCTTAGCCGATTTGGATGAAATTTTGCACGAAGACAGTTTATAGCCTGGATTAAATTATAGAATTTTATCCCGTGTCCATGCAGACGAAGTCGCGGGCGGAAGCTAGTCTATCATATATAAAACAATTGAACTAAGCACGAAGGGTCGCACCGCAATCGTATTTTTGCCACCTAGTGACTTATCTTAAATACCTTAGAATCCTTCGCACTGTTATCGACAATGTCCGATTCAGACACGCGACGAAGGCCCAGCATGACGCTAGATAAGATAACAAAGAATTAAGAGGGCCATCGATGGCCCTCACAATTTAATGAATGAAAAAGGTATAGATATTTCTTATTGTCCACCGAAATGTGGTAGCAACACTTGAATTTAGAAGTGAGCTCCTATGAGTAGTTTTTTTTTTTTATTCCATCGAAAGATCTAACGATAGTAAATGTTACCATAGTGAATTGGCCTATCTATCAGCTTAGCACACAATAAAAATCAAGCATCTACCGCAATAATTCACGTCACCATAAATAAAAATCTCATCGAACTCGGCGAAAGGTGAAAAATTAAAAAAAAAGTCTTAGAGTCCAGAAATAATATATACCAATTAATTAATTAATTTTCAAGTATTTATTTTATTTTATTCTATTATGTAAATGAATGTGCATTATTATTATTTGACATGGCTATATTTATATTTATATTTATATTTAGTTAATTAATGTGAATTTATTTGGTTTTTTTTTTTTTTTTAATTTTTTTAGCAAAAAAGTACATAGCATTAAATATTTTTAATTACCCGCCAAACTGCTAAAACAGTTTGTTGGCGAGACTGCGCTCAATTTATGTTTATACAAACATTTATCTATGCTATGCCTATATAATGTTATTGGTTATTGATAATGTTGTATTGATGTTTTATGTTTTGTGTTGTGATATGGGCAAAGCCTGAAATAAATTAATAATAATAATAACTCCGAAAATACGAAAAATCGCGGAGCATACATGGGGGTGATTCAGATATCCCTCTAGGTCCTCTACCTCCCAGCTTCAGTATATCACTACTTCTTGGGACACCCTGTATAGAGCTATTTATGTAGGTACGTTTATTTTATTAATTATTCTGATTTTTTGTTAATAATAATCTGCACCACCTACTGCATAATCTAGTTTTATCTCTTCCTCCGATACCCAAAGGTTGTCTGGAAGAGATCGCTCTTCAGCGATAAGATCGCCTGTCGTCTATCTCCAACTACATGTTATTGTATTGTTTCTCACTGTAACTGCTTTATTTGTGTGAGGTGTGCAATAAAGAGTATTTGTATTGTATTGTTTTGTATCACATTGTTTGATCGAAACGATGTTATTTAAACTAGTTATGAGTGATATTGTTACAGATATCTATCTCGGTAAAATAATTAGAAGTAATAAATTAATCTTAAGCATCCATGTTCACTTTAAAAAAAAATGATTCGTTTTGTCAAAAACGTGGAAAAAGAGCACAGCATATTGAGCTAACATTAGCGAGTGAGTGAGACAACGTTTTGAGAGTTACATTCGTCATAACTACATTGGGCCTTGTCAGATATAAGGTAGAAGAAACATATCTTGTTTAAGTCTTATAATTTTCTAAATACTCATCATATCAGCCGAAAAACGTCCACTGCCGGACGTAGGCGTCCTCCAAAGTGTGCCAAAGTGACCGATCCTGCGCCACCCGCATCCAGCGGACTCCAGCGACCTTTACCAGGTCCTCATTCCACCTTGTGGGGGGCCTACTCACGCTGCGCCTTCCGGTACGTGGTCACCACTCGAGAACCTTTCCGCCCCAACGGCCATTAGTTCTTAGTGCAAATGTGCCCAGCCCACTGTCTATAAAGTTTAGCGATTTGGAGGGCTATATCGGTTACCTTGGTTTTGCTGCGGATAGCCTCACTTCTGATGTGATCACGCACAGAAACTCCCAACATAGCCCTCTCCATTGCCCTATGGGTGACTTCTTATGAGGCCCATAGTACGCGACCACGTTTCAGTGCCATATGTCACCACTGGAGACATACAATTGTCAGAGACTCTCGTCTTGAGACACTGCTGAATATTGGACGAAGAGTGCCGTAGTCGGGTGTGCCGTCTAAGAACTCGGTGGAACAGAATAATATGCAACAAGTTGCTTTGTTTCACCATTTAACAAAACTAAACAGTTTCATTTACTAAGAAAACGTTTACTCAGAATCGGAGTAAACAATACAATGTTATCGCAAATGAGCATCATAGCATAGTTGTTCCTCTCCCGTCTTGCTAATTAATTCCAAAGGATATCCGGGGTGTGCTCTCAGAAATTGTTGCTCTAATTAAAATGAAAAGTTCAATTTGAGGTGTTTTATGTAAACGAGCCGAGCAAGATTAAGCTTTTAGAGCGGCCTTATTATTACTTTTTCTTAATCTTGACTGATGTTGCCAAAATGCCCGTGACGCTTCACGCATTCTTGGAAAATTAGCGAGCAACCTTAGTGTATGAAATATTAAGCCTATTAATTAGGGGAGATTACAAAAGGCCCGCGGAATAAGCGTGGATGGCGACGCACTCTCCCGATCTTAATGATCATGTGATCCCCATTCGCAAGAGATTTGCCGAGTCGTCGGGATTACCTGTCTTAAGCGTCTGAAAGACGGTCGCCAACACGCCCCTCCGACCGAGCGACCTTAGTCGGCACCTCCGACAGTTATTTGCAGTTAAATTTCATACTACAATGATCGGTGCCGACCAAGGTCGCTCGGTCGGAGGGGCTTGTTAGCGACCGTCTAGCAGACTTTAGCGGCGAGTATCGCGCCTCAGTTCAGCTTTTGAGACGAATCATTATCCGCTAACTGTGAAAATATTTTTCAAGCAGTAATACCATTTTAATTGGCTGTTACACGGTCTGGGCCTTACACATGTTGCCAGTAATGGGTGATTCGTCGCTTTAGTGGGTGGAATCCGGCTTATTGACTGTTATACCCAAAATAAGTCTTTATTTACTTTGTACGTTTGTACATCATCATCATTCAAATTCAAATTCAATTTTTTATTGCATAAATCACATTACAATATAATTATTAGGTGGAACAATTAATAGCTAGGTATCCATATGACACCCTGTAAGGGCACAGCCATATACTTAAAACTAACATGTTTAGAATCCTTTAAAGTAAGGGAGAGTGCTATCAAAATATTACTCAGTGTGTTTATCGTTAAAATACTCATTTAAGTTGTAATAGCATTTCTTAATTAAGAATGTTTTTAGGTGTTTTTTGAAAAGAGATATTTTTTGTATATTTTTAATGGAATTCGGTAGATGATTATATACTTTAATAACCATATAAGGGGGACTCGATGTAACTATTTTTAATTTAAAAAACGGTAATTCAAGCATATTTAAGTTGCGATTGTTTCTTTTGATTTTTGCTGTAGTCGGTGTAAATAAGTTTGTATGGTTTCTTACAAATTTACTTGATTCGAAGATATACATCGATGGGAGGGTAAGCATTTGAAGTTCCCTGAAGTGAAGTTTGTATTTGTATCATCCTGGCCGATTTCGACCACGGCGACTGGAAAAAGAAAATAATCCTGGCTAACTGGAGCGTCTTTCGTGAGATCTCAGGTGACTGACGTAGTCTATCTTTGCAGAGAATATGCGACCACATTCCCTACAGGTCAGCACCCCTCCGACAAAATTGTAGTGGATGGCCGCAGGTGGTCGAGTCTTCAACTCCTCGCGCTTAGCACCGAGTTCGTGTATATGTAATCTCTCAAGCTCCGTGTCTGATTTCATTATATTTTTTTACACCATGCCTTCAGGAATGTTAGACCTGCAGGTAAAATTTGTCCGGGACTGATATTTTGTTGAGCTTGATAAAAAACCGAATTCAATTTACTTAGTACTTCACCGTGCCTATTACATGGACATTGCATATTTCGACATTTCTTTTCTAGATCACCACATGAACTGCTTTCCGTAAGTAAATGCGTTGGTTACTACAGAAATAAATCTAAATATTATCGGCCCACATACAGCATGTGGCCCGTAATAGGAGCAATAAATTAAACGGTAGATTATTAAGCTTGTGAGCAATTGTTTCTAAGTGGTTTTAATTGAAAAAAAAAACTGTTTTTTTAACTTAAGTTTAAGTGTACTTTTTTACTTTTCTGGAGTAATATAAGTAACTTTTTATTTTAAAAATACAAAAAAAAATCACAAAAATATCTTTAGAAAACAAAAATGCAAAAACTATTAATTATGACTCACTACATGATGTTACCTCAAAATCTGCATTGACTACTACTGTGCTATGATCTCGTGGTGCCAAGATACATTACTCGGGGGTCATAACTTTAGATCAATTTTTCTCCGAGTTAAATTTTTTTTAAAAGAAATGGACAAAAGGGGTTACTACAGATGCTGTAAGGAAGCCTCCTTTTAATTTATTGCTCCTGTTACGGGCCACACCCCGTATAACTCGCTATTTGTGGGCCGATGATATTTGAGAAGTGGTCGATTCTCAAAGGATCCCATTCTTATATAGTTACTACTTAATTTGCTACTACGTTAACGGAATCCCAAAGGAATCTGTTTAATACCGCACCTACACTGAGGAGTTCCGTAAGTCACCTGTGGTCCTTATGAGTTCCGCTTGATCAAATGTGTGGTTTCCGAGAGCAAATGCATGTGACCACGACTTATAAGCCCTGTGTTCTCTCTAATTGTTTCTCTAATAAAAAAAAACTTATTTTCAATTCCAAAGTAACAAATGATGCGTGCGTATCAGGGTTTGTATCTGTATTTGTATCGTCGTTCTATATTTATGTCTGTCGGTGGATTTGTAGCTCCTAAACAGGTAAACCGATTCGAAAATCTCGGTCGAGGTTGTTAGCTTTGCTTATTATGTCGGGGTTTTTTTTTAAATTAAAATATATTAAGTTATTTTAATGCACCGTTCAGCCTGAATAAACGAAATGGCCCAACAATTTTCAAGAACTTTGCGTGAAAAAAAACTGTCGTTCGTGTCTCCTAAGAGCAGTGATCGATGGGGAATCGTCACGCAGCGCGAGCACGCGAACTGTTCCCTGTTCCTACCCGTAGTTACCCCAGTCAACCGAGGCGCTCATAAAATGAATTATTCAATAAATAAATCAAATTATTAAAACAAAAATTAAACAACACCAAAAAAGTTGGTGTGTGGAATGAATTATTAAATAAATAAATATTTAAGACAGAGTATTACCACCGCATTTTAATTTCTTTTCAAAATGTAATTTGCAACTCGCCGTCGTTCCTCTGATAGCCGCCTTCCTTATGCTGTGTATAACGATCGATCTAATGCAACTTTAATCTGATTTTTATATCTCATTGTAATATATATAACGTGGCGTTTTAATTTTTCACCACAAGACGCACTTCTGATCATAACACAAATTATATTTCCTTCATGTGACAGAAACGGTTATATTACTAAATTTAAAATCATAGCCTTTGCTTTTTAATCACCAAACAGATCAGTAAAGATGATTACTAAAACGTGTTCTGAACGTGACGACAGGTTAGGCTAGTAACATGAATATTTGTTACTGAGTCTTGAATGTTTTCTATGTATTTAAGTATTTATATCTAACACCCATAATAAAGCCTTATTGAGCTTAGTATGGAACTAGTTCGATTGTGTAAGATTGATTAGATTAGATTAGATTCATTTATTGCTAATTGAAAATTGACATTTAATTTTACAAATTGTCTTTGTATATAAATAAAATGAATTCACAGAAAGCTCATCAGCTACATTCAATAGATATTTCTATTAGTAAGCAATTTTAAAACAATATTATCTTAGTACCTAATAATGTCAAAATATAATAAAATGTCAGAAACTAGAAAATTTAAAATATGGTCTCCTAGTATAATGTCAATATTCATGTCAACAATTTTATGTCAAATAAGAGTGAATACAAATAAATGTCAAACGTGCAAGGACTATAAATTGTCCCCTTATATTTATTTATTCTTCGTTGACTAGGGTATTCGTCTATGACATTCGCATTGGACAAAGCGAACATTAAAATACTGGCCAAGCCTCTACATTACAGACTAACGACGACATTTATTGCTTCTACATTTTTTACAGACTTCAGGATACTTTTGTGTTATAACAAAAAATCACCCTCAAAATCAAATTGCTGGAGTAGCCTTTGTTTTAAGCGGAATACTAATTTAGTTTCTACATTGAGGTGAATAAAGATTCTTGTTAGGGTTCCGTAGCCAAAATGACAAAAACGGAATCTTTATAGTTTCGTCATGTCCGTCCACATGAGATATTTTACTCGAAAACTATTAGGTGTATTTGAATAAAATTTGGAGGATAGGTGTATTTTGTTAGCTGCTACTGTAATGAAATGAAAAAAATGGCACTCCATACACGTAACTAAGTAAAAAAAAATTGTAAGTTGACGTGTGGAACATCAATCGATTGGACTTTCAGCAATTTTTTTGATTAAGTGAATATAGTCAGAGATAATCGCCCCGAAAGTCACAAAAATTGTGTGTGCCCCCTACCCTAATTTTCAAACAGGGTATTTAAAAGAGAAAAATTCATGCACCGAAAATTGTTTTGAACAAGGTTCAAAGGTTTTCGAGATATTGCTGAAAAACTGCCTTCCCTATAGAAAAGGTGGTAAGATTTATGTGACGATACGACCTTTTTAATAGGCATGGAACCCTTCGTTGTGTGTGGTCCGACACGCACTTGGCTGCTTTTGTGAAAAGTAGTGATAGTCCAGGCAATGAACTGACAACTTGTATGGAAAAAATGACATATTTGGAAATAATTTATAATAGCTAATTTTTTTAATGTAACGGATATATTATCAATTAAATTGTTACCTAGAGAGAAAATCCAACAAAAAATCAGACATCAAAAAAATCAATATTTAATTAGCTCCTAAAAAGTCCGGATAAATATTAATATTTTTTTTATATTTATTTAGGTTCATTTACATTTGCTTTACAATATTCCATATAAATAAAATAAAAAAGACAATGAATGTTTAATTTAAATCTATATAATTACTTCCGGGTGGAAAGTTTGGTGGATTCTTGAATAAAGCATCTTAGAATAATGTTTTAAAATGAAATAAACAAAAAAAACGCTATTATAAATTAATGTTTTTCGAAACCGTATTTTGCCTCGGCTATGATTTAACCGGCGATTTGACAAGATGCTGCTATTAGAATGAATTGAGGCATAGAAAAAGCTACGGTGCAGCGGTGGCCAGTGGTTCAGGCATGTATTGGGCACAGGCCTCCTCTCATGAATGAGAGGGAACGGGCAGTAGTCCCCACGCTGGCCCAGTGCGGATCGGGGACTTCACATACCTCTTTGAATTTCTTCTCAGATGTATGCAGGTTTCCTCACGATGTTTTCCTTCACCGAAAAGTTAACGGTAAATATCAAAGTCAAAGTCAAAGTCAAAGTGATTTATTCTTCAATTTAGGCATATAACATGCACCTATGAATGTCGATAAACTACCAGCGGTTCGGAAAGTAAACCTCTGCCTCGAGAAGAACCGGCGTAAAAAACTCGGCGAGGTGTCATTTTTTCAAAACAGTATACAATATATCATTTCAGTATCAGAGTATTATAAAATTTTTAAATTACATTGCTACAGTAGAAAGCCTATTTATTTTACGACAGATTTCTAGTGCAGGATTTTATCGCTGCCAAATATCCCTATCCATGATGTAGTCGTTTATCTTATAATATGCTTTTGAAATAAGTGTCCGTTTTACGACAGATTTGAATTTAGAGTCAGTAAGTTCGGTAATGTGTTTTGGAATTTTATTGTAGAATTTTATACAATTTCCCAAGAACGACTTTTTCGCTTTTATCAAATGATATTCCGTTCGTAAGTTCCGAAAAACTCATTGGTACGAGCTGGGATTCGAACCCACGAGTGCCGTTTGACAGCCGCATGCCTGAACCACTAGGCCACCGTAGCTTGTGATTCGATTATTACGCTCAAAAAAACCTTCAGGAGCCGTAGCATGGTTGGCCTTATCACGCGACAAGTGACAAGATAAAAGCGTCGTCTCGTTCTATCGAACGGTGTCAGCCAGTGACGCACGCTCTATCCTATCACCTATCGCGTGACAAGGCCAACCATGCTACGGGGCCAGCAGTATTTTTGTATATTTATTGTCGTATCTCGATTTCGGGCCAAATCAGCGCGTATTATGTTAGTGACGTTGTAAGAGAGGGGAAAAATCACACATTGTAATCTCGGGCTATCGAGCGAAACCGTACTCTCCAATAATATTCAGTTCTTTGTAGGACGACATCTGCAAGGAATTACATTCTTTTGTGGACCGGCCGGGGTTTTATATTGTGTCTCAAAATAGGGGAGCAAAACATCTCTTTAGTAAGCATTCGGATATCGGCTCAGGGTAGAAAACAGCAGGGAGGCGGGTTATCAAACTATTATTGGAATTTGTTCAATAGCGTCTAATCCTTTAAGATGGTCTACTAAATGTGATATCAGGAATCGAGAATAAGTTAGTATAGTGGATGATAAATTGATTGAATCAGAAGTACATGATAAGTTACGCGAACAAGTGTCCTTTGCAATTCCGTTAAAAAACGTGCAGTTTTGTATTGTATCTACTAACAAAGATATGGATTAGAATCTGAAATAAATAATTCATGCATTCAAAGCCATGCAACTACGATGCTACCGATTTTTCCTTGTCACTCTTATTTTGATTGGTTTATGTTTACAAAACGTATGGCCTTCTAATGCTGCTATATCGCATACGTCTGTGTTTTATCCACTAAGAATATAAATCATCATCATCATATCAGCGGAAAGACGTCTACTGCTGGACATAGGCCTCCCCCAAAGAGTGCCACAATGACATACATGGGGGTGATTCAGATAGCCCTCTAGGTCCTCTACCTCCCAGCTTCAGTATATCACTACTTCTTGGGACACCCTGTATATTTAGCACTATATGTTTGTATTTACGTGTGTTATCGTAGCGTTTAAAATACTTAACCTATTCGAAATTATCGCTAATGTACAAGAGCCTAATAGGTATGGCACCAAAAATATTTAATCACCTTCCCGAGACGTTTAAATTGGAAACAAATAATAGATTTAAATATTTACCACAGACATTGTTAATAAGGAAATGCTATTATATTTAGTGTAAATGAGTATTTTAACGACATTGACATATAATATTAAGTAACTTGATTATGACATTATGATTATATGACATATTCCATTCCTACCTTTCTTGATTAATAATATATATATTCTAACTGAACCATTTACTAATTTATTGACATTTTCACTGTATTTTCACTGTATTGACATTCTTTATTGTAATTAAAATCTAAAATCATTAATTTGCACGCCTGCATGCAGGCTGGATACACTGAACTTGAAAATATGTACAGTCAGCATCATAAACATGTATACACTTTTCGACCTTATGTCTAAGTAATAAGGTCATAGAATGTATACATGTTTATGATGCTGACTGTACACCAACTATATATTAACTGTTTTCAGCAAATAAACGATTTGTATTTGTATTTGTATTATGCTCCGGATGACATAGGCTAACTTTTGTATAAAAAAAAATTCCAAACTTGGGTTCCAGTTTGTTAAAAAAAAATCTCCTGCATGTTTTACTTGTATAATTCCATGAAAGAATACTCAGTGTGCCCATCAAGCATCCAAAGTTTGATTGAACTTATGTGCGCCCAATATTGCGTGACAAAACACAACTGACGCAGTAATCAGATAATCTGACAATTCGGACCTTCGCGACTTGTCCTATCTCACCCTATATATAACCAGCTTATATACTCCAAACTTGGGACTATCGGACCTTACACGCAGCCCTCGTCAATTTGAATAAAGTAAGAATAAAAAGTGAGACATAAGATTGCCCTAAATCGGTCCCTGATGTTATCAGTTAGTGGCAATAAAGTCTAAATTATATCAACGTTGCGAAAGTTGGTACTTGGGTCGATGTTTTGTTGAGGAATTCTTCAAAAGCAATGCTGTCTAAACAGATAGCTATCGAAATCGATTTTAGATTTAAATATGTAGTATATGTAGGTACTAGACTAGATGATAATTATCATTCAATAAATTAAATTAAAACTAAGTTAAATCTAAAAAAAAACCTGCCAAGTGCGAGTCAGACTCGCGCACGATGGAGCCCCCTAAAATATTTATTTTATTCTATTTTTAGGGTTCCGTACCCAACGTGTAAAAACGGGACCCTGTTACTAAGACTTCGCTGTCCGTCCGCCCGTCCGTCCGTCCGTCTGTCTGTCACCAGGCTGTATCTCAAGAACCGGTATAGCTAGAGAGTTGAAATGTTCACAGATTATGTATTTCTGTTGCCGCTATAACAACAAATACTAAAAAACCGGTCAAGTGCGAGTCGGACGGATACAACAGACATGATTTTCTTGCCGTTTTTTTAGTATTTGTTGTTATAGTGAACAGAAATACGTCATCTGTGAAAATTTCAACTGTATATCACGGTTCATGAGACAGACGGACGGACAGACAGACAGACGGACGGACAGCGGAGTCTTAGTAGTAGGAAGTTTTACCCTTTGGGTACGGTACCCTAAAAAGGCCCTCGAGGCATTGTACCGAAGATGCTGGCGGCATTTTCAAAAATTATTTTACAAGTGCGTATATAAAATGGACCTTCGGGATCAACGATGGACACAGGCTTTATCTATACACACACACACACACACACACATCCACTCAACTAACACACACACAATCACTCTGCTATTTGTTAATCTAAGTAATTGAACTTTATCTGAAGTAAGTATGTTTCTAATTTTAAACTGTTTTTGTATTCCAAAAACCTTTCACCGCTTAACTTTCTTGTGTTATGTTATAGTGATAACAAGCATTTGTTTTTAGTCAATACCTTTTCTTTTGTCACATGGAGGGTAGCTTATCCCTGTAGCACCTATTACAGCACGTCTAGCACAACTTGCTGCTCAGTCGCTTCGCGCGCGACTAAGCCTCCCCTATCTCACTCGCACCGTACAAATTAGAAAAAGGGGGTAGAGCTTTCTCGACTCGCGTCGCGGTGCGGCGTCAGTTGCGCTAGCCCCCCAGGTGTCAGCGTCACATTATGATTACTTGTCTAGTTTAACAGAATAGTAAATGTATAGTAATATAAATTTGTACAAGATTTTGTTGAATAAAATTATTATCTATTCAGCGGCACAGCCTGGGTTCGCGTGGGCCTATAAGTAAATGTTGTCTATCGACGCTACTCGTTAGGGGCGCAGGGCTAAAAGTGGTTATGATAAATGGCAACTTTAACGTCCTTGAGCTCCAAAATCCTAAGCGACGAAATAAATCATAAACGTAGTGAACAACTGTAATTATTTTGAAACGATGCTTTAGTGGTCCTTTGTTGCCGACTAATTATTTTGTTATTTCATCGTGAGTGGGTTTCACAGGGGCGTCAGCCAAAGCACTTTCGTTGAGTAACTTTTTGTGTAACGTCTACTTAAATCGAAAATAGTTTTATGAAATCTCGACAGGCTCTAGGCGTTATTGGGGTATATTAATACGGTTCTCAATAGGGCTTAAATGTGGGAATGTTTATTCATTCTACCCAACGACTTAATATGTCCCAGCTGAGTATGGATGAGAGATTATTTGGGTACGACAACGTTTTGAGTTGGTTGAGAAATGTCGTAAGAGCCTTTGTGGTACTAATGGAGATGCTCTCTTTTTCATTTCTACACCACAATAAGAACAATATTATGACAGATAATTTATTTGTTCAGCGTCCTCACGCTTAAGGCCATGAATAAGAAAATTACAACATTTTTTGAATTCATATTTAGACATTAGTTCAGGCAATGAAAAGGAGGGAAATGCTTGGAACACACTTTTTGACTTTGTAACTTTGTTAAGACAAGTTAGGAGGTGAACATCAACCTTGAGCCGGGGGAAGGTTATGTTGGAAAGTCCCATTTTTCGCTTTTTCACTTGTATCGCGTTTTACGACACAACTATTTATACAAAATGAAAGCTGAATAAATTTGCTACAAGTTTTATTCTGTCAATTTTTTCTATATCTTGTATAGTTTTCGAGATATCTGCTCTTAAGTCTGTAATTTTTTGCTCTTTTTGCCCGGAAAACACTTCAACGATACTTACTCGATTTTCTCATCCCACTCTCACTGAATAGGGCTAATGGGAACGGGGCAAAGGTAGTCCACGTACAGCTTTAAATCTTCCTTTGCTTATTTTTGCTGATGAATATAGTCGGAATAGCAAGAATGGGTCCACAGGAATCTTTTCGTCGCTGATTTTGATCGATGATCTCACTATCGAAAAAGGAAGAGCTCGATTTTTTAGAGCCAATTTGATTTTAGAAAATTCCAAATCCATTTTAGCCTTTGGTCGCTTACCAAACTGCAACAGCATTGTGACAGGTGATCGTTGTTTCTCCAACAATTCCGGTCGTGATAGATATGATGTCACCAGCTTTTTTTGAGCATTCAGCCTAGTAATTATATTATTAGTAATTAGTTTCTTTTGTATGGGTCGTTTTACTTTTCGACCGACAATAGCCTGTCCTTTGTGTTTTTACGGCATCTCATTTGAGTAATGATGTTTACGGTTTTATAATGTTCGAATGAACGTCCATATTATTTTATTAATTACTATTATTTAACATTTCACTTTCTCTAACTAGCATTTTTTTAAACGATTTGTTTTTCGTAGAATACCGTGACAGAGTGGTAAACCAAAATGTGGTCCCCACTGAAAGAGTCCACTTTGTCACATATTTTTTTTAAAAACCAACAGTAAAAAAATATTTATATTGGCCGGAAAGGAAACTTTAATTAGTTATAATGAAGAAACCAAAGCTTTTTTTTTAACGCACTTCAAAACCACAATTTTCGATAGTTCAAAAACCAAAAAAACAGACAAACCTCGGTTCAGTGTCGGTAAAAAAGAAGAACGACCCATTGTGTTTTCTTATTAAGAACGAAATTGTGATTTGGTGTTATTTTGGCTTGCAATAAATACATTTATATTATATTCTATTCTTGGCAATCTACCTTTGTTTTAAGTGGGATCTCTTTTTCTCGTGTCCTTGTTGACCCATCCCCCACAGTAAAAGCTTAAAGCAACCTTATCCACACAAATGTTGGGACTGTCACGGTTCTGCAGCGCATCTGGGATGTTCGCAGAGGCACGGGTCGATGGTTTCAGTGCCATTATCAGAAACAGAACCGCGTCCCTCATGCGTCGTGTGCGTGATAGTTCTAACAGCCTTCTTCAGCTGATATGGGACAGTCCTGCTTGCGCGGTATGGAGACACTGGAACGCCCTACATATGGGCTCAAGAGGTTTAGTGTATTATTTAATGTAACTAACATAGTTTATAAGTTTTTATTTTTTATTGCTACTAACATGATATGGACATGAGTCTGGAATAAATCATTTGAATTTGAATTGAATAAATGCCACGTAACCCCATAAAGGTGTAAAAATGTTTAGAGAGACTAATTGAGATACTGTTTTAGTTAAAACATTTACTGTGAATCTCCTTAACACGTAATAGGCCATTGCCTCTTCGTGTCCCCAGACACTATAGCGCGCGATGCGTGTACCACGACCAATGGCTGAAGACCTTTAATTTTTCACCGCCCTCAAATTAAAACATTCATTTTCTGACAACTAAAGAAGAGCAGGGTTCAATGAACGCTGGCGACGTTATAATTATTCCGTATACACAGTCAGAACACGTTTGCAAATTATTCTTTGCACGTGATATAATGGACGGTGTACCGGAATGGTTGATGTTTGTCACGTCAGGGTTTGATTTGGTACCATTGGGTGCTAATTGCATGTAGATTTACTGATATTGTAGTCTGTAATCTGCAATTGATTTTTTGAAACGGGTCAATTTACGTCTGTGTTTCCTGAAATAAACAAAGCGATTTTAGTACAAAATTGTAGACGATTTAATAATGTATGTTTTTCATTTTTGTTTGTTAATTAAATAATAATATACTTGTCATGAAACAGCAGTATTTGTTTATTTGACTTGATCGCACAAAACAAACACATACAAATGACGGTCTTAATAATACCACCATTAATCTAAACAGATACGTACTTGCAAAAAGGTAATATAGTATACTTCGAGCGAAAATCCGTGTGGTTATAGATTTGTAAGATTTAAATTGTCAAAACCGCATCTCATAAAAATCATTACAGGTAAAAACTAGATCAAGTCTCGAAACTCTTTCACCGCAAAAATTTGGTAGATATTTCGTAAAGCCAAGTCAGGCATTCTTATGAATCTTTCATTGTTTATTCAATAAAATTCTGCAACTTGAGAATCACACAACTTTACTGATTTGTTAATTTTTGCATACCTAAAACTACGTGGTACTGTGTGATTGCCAATGCCAAGAAACATTTTATTTAGCAAGCAAATAAAGATTAATAAGAATGTCTGACGCTACGAAATATCTCACAACATTTTAATGACTTGGCCTATTTTTTACATGGAATATTTTTATGGTATATCACTCCTTTTTGTAGGTTGTTTTATTAATACGTACGATTTTATGAATGCAGCTGGGAATAATAATTTTGCATAGACTTTGTATGGAAATGTTATTTTATCAACCGCAAATAACGTTTGTATAGTTTCCTAGTGCATTGTACACCCAACATCGTTTAGTGCACTGTACCTACCTTGTTATTACTATTTGCACGGGCTACCACTTGCAGGAACTACAAAAGTAACTTTGTAATTGCATGTATTTGTATAGGATTACAAACTTACTTATGCCGTTTCTACATCTCTGAAACGTGACTGAAATCAACATATTTTTAGGTATTTTATGAGTTAGTAGGCTCAAAACTAATAATGTTTAAACATAATTAGTTGTGAGCACACACACACACACACAAATTTTAAAATTTGGAGCTTGTGAGTCTGCTAGAAGTACCTTATTAAAATTATGTCAGTGACAAAATTACGGAACTTTGACAGTCAAATAGTTCTTAAACTAAAAGTTCAAATTAAATGGTATTGATTATATATTATCTAAGCCACATTATATCCTATACGTTACTGAACATTCAGGGTTCTAGCTTTAGCTGAAATGGCTTCGAGAAAAGGATGGGGTACGGCCGTGCCTCTTTGTTTGACTCGACTTGGTGGGGGCACTCCCGTGCCTCCAGATACAAAAACGAAGACATAAATTCGACACAAATTATGTGATAAAAACTACCCTATTGTTTGTTATTTTTATTTTGTTATAATCGTTAACTAAAAAAAATATTGTAAAACGAGCGACAATAGCAACAGATAAAACGTACGTGGTTTTCGCTCGCTGTTCGAAACATGTTAATACTCTCTAAATATATTGAATAAATAAAAAAACAGTAAGTCAGAATATGACGCTCTTATCAATAATGATCATATAAATCTAAAGGACATCTCCACTCGTAGGGGACAAGCTGTTTATAAAAAAAAACATGACTATCTATCTAAAAGCCCGCTCAAGTGCACACTTTACGGTCGAACTATCGCGTAACATGGAGAGAGCTGACAAAAGATTCTAAGAAAGCTTTGACGATTTGTACGAAATGGTCAGGATAAATTGTACTTTATACCTTCGAAAGGATGTATTCCAATAGTCTGCTGTTTATTCAACCGAGCAGCAGTAATACAGCTACCTATAGTTTGCAACGAAATAGATTCAAATACCACTAGATTCGATTAGGGTCCGGTTTTTTAAATTTCCTCTTTAGCGGTGACGAGTCAGCGAGGTATAGCATGATTCACACTGGAGCGGCCTGCGGTGGCGGTCAATAGTTAAATTTTATAATAACTGACAAGTTTACTAACCACTGCCACCGCATGGCCCCGCCTGTCTGTGAGAGACATATACGTATTGCGGCGAATCTTGATCCCTGTGATAGGGGTAAGTAATACGAGATATAAGAACTTATCATATAACAGTCATAATATATACGCTCACTTTGTATAAGCTTGTTCAGTATAACGTTCACTGCATATAATGAACGAAAGGTATAATTTCAAAATAAAAAATTTCATAAAGCATAAAGTTATTTAGATATAATATCAATTGATATATCGATTAAAGCGATATTCATAACACCTAAGGTTTAAAACATATATTATTTGAAAAACTTTTCGCTAAAAATATTTTTCCGCTCTTTTATAAAAACAATAACCATGAAGACGTCGTGGGTGGGTTAGGTTAGGTTAGGTTAGTTAGAAGACCCCCCTCGAGGGTGCCCGCCTTGTCGGGGCGGGGGGGCTTAGTGACCGTGGACTGGTCACCCACGGCGAAGCTAAGAGGCACCAGGGCCGGCCTGTGTGGGCCGCTGGCTGGCCCGAGGAGGGCGCTCCTAGCGGGCTTGCCTAAGCCCGCTTTGGATGCGTTGGGGAGGGACCGCAGAAGAAGAGGAGTACCTCCTTATCTTCTGCGGCCGAGGCGGGATCGCAGGGGGAGAGGCGTGTTGATATTACGGTGCGCCACTCTCCCTACCCCCTGCGAACTTGGCGGGGCCGTTCCGCTGAAACGGCATTGGTGGGACCGCAGGGGAAGAGGAATGCCGGTATTACGGAGCGCCGCTTTCCCTATCCTCTGCGGCCGAGACGTGGTCGGTGGCGGAACCACAGACCTGATCCGCCACCGGGTGCTGGAATTCCCCGCACCCATGATCTCCTCGTAGCGGACTCAGGGGGGTCCGCTACTAAACTGGTGGAGATCGAGGAGGCAGGCACGCCGAAACATCTGGCGTGCCTCTCGTGGAGGGCCCTCGGGCATCCGTGAAGGAGCCGCTTGTGGGCGGCTGCCGCCGGCGGGGTCGCGGATGTGTGCGCAAGCGTTCCCGTGACCTCGCCAAATGGCGGCGAGGCGGCAAGTGGGGGGGTTTTAGAAAAAAAAAAGGTTAGTTAGAAGACCACGTGGGTGGGCCAAGGTGGGACAAGGTAGACTGATGACCTGGTAAAGGTCGCGGGAGTCCGCTGGATGCGGGTGGCGCAGGACCGGTCAATTTGGCACTATTTGGGGGAGGCCTATGTCCAGCAGTGGACGTCTTTCGGCTGATATGAAGATCAGGTGCTCTTAGTATGTCTCCTTCAAGGTAATTGCGTATAAGCTCGTTCAAAATAGAGGTCTAGGAAATATCAACTGTTTGTAGAGGACAATAACACAAAACAGATTTGTTTTGTGACAATAAAAATACAGTTGATAATGACCACAGCTCGGACAAGTCATCGCAAAACAATCGCAACACGGTAATGGAACAAGATTAACAGAGTCGTATTATGTACAGTATTATTTAATTCTATTTTTTAATTACATTTATAACGGTAAACCCAAATTCACTATATGTTTGTGAAGGTATTTCCATTAACATTTTTATTAATGCTGATGATTGCATTGAACATATGCAAACGGGTCGTTCTTCTTTTTTACCTACAATATATCGTCATTTTTCTGTTTTTTGCGTTTTTCAACTATTGATAACATGGTTTTAATGTTTGATTTTAATAAACGTTGCATGTATCTTTTATTTGGACTAATTAATGATTCTTTCGATGGCGATAATGTTTTTTTCTTTATGGTTTTATTTTCATTTTATTTCATTATAAAGTAAAGTGATCAAATGTATGTTTGGACATATTTAAGCCCGTCTTTGTCAAGGCGGCTTTATTTATTCTCCAATATTTTATTAATAATTGTCACCATAAAACTTTTTCACTTTGACAAAACCATGACAGATATGCAACTAAAAAGGTCAAATGATAAATTACGATAATATCCGCTTTAGATAATCATAATCTTAAGTATCGACTCTATAGAGTCTTGTTCTATTTCCATATCTGTTTTTGCGATGCCTTGTCCGAGCTGTGATAATGACCTAACCCCTCTGTTTTAACCGAATAGAATCATAATAATTATTTAGTCAAGTAACCCGCTCCGTGTCATTCCAAATGCAAAGGTGCCCATCACGCGCACCGCATTACCGCGTTGAATCGCGATAACCTTTGGAACAGGAATTACGGAACGGGAAATCTGCTATTTGGTTAGTGAGTTGCCAATTTTAGTTATTACATGCTCTTATTTAACTTGCAATGCATTATATGTTTGTTCGGGTCAAAACTTGCGACGGAATTTAAAGAACTTATTCTCAGCCGTTTTACCTATTAATGGTACATTGTAGTATTGTATTTACACACATATGGTCATTACACTGCTACATATATTATTTGTTGCCATAAAGTTGGTCTGATAATGGAGTCCGCCATAGGAACTACTGAATAGGGGTGTAGACTCATGTTTATAGTAAACCAACAAGTTATTGTAATAAAGTATAAATTAAAAATTATAATTAAAATCATAAAAAGATCCGTGCATCCTTGAAAATTTAGAAAAATATGCATTTTTTTATGTTCCAAAAGTAAAGTTAGACCTTTAGTCCCATCTCGTAGCCAGATTTGGTAGCTGGCTTCCAAATGGGATAAATAAGCGCAATTCGAAGCTGGCTATGAAACGGGAAAATGAGCAAGTCGCAAAATGAGCACTAGTGCATGTCGCAGTCTCCACTTCTGTTGTAAAAGATAGGTAGGTTAGGTTCGTTAGGTGTCTTCAGATGCCCGAAGGGCACAAACAGACCAGATGACGACACTGCCGGATGACGAAACAAAAGCATGGCCTCATGGTGTTTTGATGGAGCCCCGCACTGCGGGGCTCCTATTTCTGGTCTGTTTGCCCTTCGGGCATCTGAATATGCCTAACGAACCTAACGTACCTTCGTTCCCATTTCGTAACTGGCTTCGAGATGGGATAGCTACTAAATGTGGCTACCTGATTTTCCAGACACGATTAGTATAGAAATAGCAGATGTGACGTCATACCTTTATATCAATTAGTATGAAGCGTTTTGGGCTGTCACCAGGGAGCCAATTTTTTATCTAGTTGTTGTTTTAGTTTCATAAGTAAGAATGAATTTGAATGTATTATTGTATTGATTGATGCTGCGTGAAGGTAGTGCCGTACATTACGAGTACATAATCACTTCGTATTTATATTTATTTTATATCTACCATCCTATCTAGTTTATATCTACCATGACCAGTGCGCAGTCTATTGAGATACCCTTCTAACTTTGAACTGGGATAATACTCGAGCCAAACTTTCCATCCGTCATAGTATAGACCACGACTGCTTCCACTGCCGGTTGAGGTAAAAGCTAGTTTGAGAAAATGTTTGGGTAATGCTGTAAGATGGATGTCTAGACTTTAATCGGCATCTTTCATAAATACACACTTCTTTTACTAACTTACGCACACGTTATGTGTGCTTGCTCCAACCGATAACAGGGTTATCTTGCTTGATATTTTTTGTCCGTATTTGAATCTTGGCATTGGCACCAAAGTAACCTGCTGGTCAATTTTCGTGAGTAATCGGGGGCACGCTGGACAGGGCTATCTGAGCATGCCTACTAGATATTAACTAAATATTTTTTTATTCATCATCATCATATGAGCCGAAAGACATGGTTATTGTGGCATTCTAATGCCCTCGCTTCTGGGGGAGGCACCAAAGTAACCTGCTGGTCAATTTTCGTGAGTAATTGGGGGCAAGCTGGACAGGGCTACCTGAGCATGCCCACTAGATATTAACTAAATATTTTTTTTATTCATCATCATCATATGAGCTGAAAGACATGGTCATTGTGGCACTCTACCGCCCTTGCTTCTGGGGGAGGCCTATGTCCAACAGTGGACGTCTTTTGGCTGTCTTTTTTTGACGTGATAACGTCTTATAAATCGATAAACGTCGGCTGCACGCACGGAAAAGTGTGACTCATTGACATATCAACGCACAGCCCAAACCGCTGGTTCTAGAGATTCCAATTTTGGCACGTAGGTGAAATGAGGGTCCAAAGTTTTATGGGGAAACTTCACAGAAGTATTCCACAATACATGAGTAAATACGTGTTATGCAATTTTTCATCAATATTTCCTATGACGTTATCACGTAAAATCATCGTCCGTAAATCGACTTTCCAGACAACCATTTTTTTATTTATTAAAACACCGAAATTCAACAGATGTTGTTTATTAACATAAAACTTGCCGGCGTACTCATTACCTTAGATTAACAACGAAAGCGAAAAGTGACTCGGAACAGATTATTTACATTGAGAATATGAAAATGAGCAACGTATTCTTAAAATGATACAGAAAACAATTAATTACCCTTTAATTCTTATATTGTAGACAATTTTATCACGGCGAATTAAAATATTCAATACAATAGTTCATACCGCCTTAACTACACAAAATATAACCGTTTATGACACTTCTAGTGAAATAAATAACAAAAGTAAAGTCTTAAGTATATATAAAAGAAAACATTTTTGTTTTTAGTTTATTTTACCCAATTTTCTAGTTTTCGTATAGCTTCAGAATGTTTAAGGTTCACCTACATAGGTACTCAATTTCGTTTTCTAAAATCATACTAATAATTACACGGTTATACTCGCGTCACTACGGGCAACATATGCTTCGAACTATGTCACGGTGGACTGATGACCTGGTAAAGGTCGCTGGAGTCCGCTGGATGTGGGTGGCGCGGGACCGGTCATTGTGGCACTCTTTGGGGGAGGCCTATGTCCAGCAGTGGACGTTCTTCGGCTGATATGATGATGATGGTCACGGTGTCTGGAACCGTGTCTCATTTCAAGGGTCGGCGGTCGGAGCGAGCGAGGGTAGTGATTCTAGCGACGCTGCTGCAAAAACACTCCATCCAAGAGTTCAAAACACGTCGCTTCTAGTGACATTAACTATATGAGTTTAACCGTGTAATTATATGTCCCAACTGTTTAAACGTTCTGAAGATTTTGTGTAACATAACTATGGAAACCGGCATTTATGTAATCAATGTTTCCACCCGAAGAAAGGGAAATAAACATTTACCAACCGCGCGTTTAAAGCGCGTTAGTTTTGTACAAACTATTAATCGACTTATTTTCATTCTCGAGAGTGTCGCTATACTATTCTTTTCATTACTATTATACTCATTCAATTCATAAATTGGTTCTACGAGCAATATTACTTACACATTCAATTATCATGTAAGCAGTCAGTCAAGTACGATTAGTTTTTACAAAATACAGCTTTATAATTTTTATAAAATTAACACAGTAATGTCCAATCTTAATGTCTGCCTAAAGTGTCGGCCACAACTTATAGCGGCGGCGGTCATACGAGAGGTCGCTTTCCGATCTCTCGCTTCCACGTAAGGCGCACCGCTTCCGCTCCCGCCGCCGCTTGAAGTTGTGGCCAAACCCCAATATTTACACATTTAGTATTGACAGCCAGCATCAGAAATATAATAATAAATAATTAAATAAATATTAGGGGACAATTTTACATAAATCGAACTAGCCCTATAGTAAGCTCAATAAGGCTTGTGTTATATGTACGAGAAGACGGTACATATAATAGATATAAATACTTAAATACATAGAAAACATTCAAGACTCAGAAACAAATATTCATGCACATAACACAAATATTTGCCCTTACCGGGATTCGAACCCAGGACCTTCAGCTTCGTAGGCAGCGTCACTACCCACTAGGCTAACCGGTCGTCAAATACAGATTGTAGGCATCCTGGCCTTAGAGCATACATAACTAGAGCAGCGTTTCAGTAACTTGCCCCTCCGTAAAAACCCTTGCACAATGTGCAAAAAATCATACAAAGACAAATTCACAATCGACAACAAAATCGCCTCGCAAGAGAACACTGATCATAAAAATACCCGCATGTTGCTGTAAGCACTTGATATTATAAACGTTCAACAACTTCAAGCTTTTAATATATAATTGAGTTTCAGTATCCTATTAAGATGCTCCCCCCCGCCCCCGCGAAATTCGGCAGACTTTTTTGTGCGCAAATACGACATAAGGCTACTCCAGTTATGTATGCTCTGAGATCCTGGCATATGCAACCGGTACAACGCTTAGCACATTCATTGACTACCAGGAGCCCGCGTAGCGGGTGTCTACGCCGTAGCCGCTTTCCGCTACTTGTGATCGGCTACGAGCCTAGAGCGTAGCGATTCTTGGCGGTGAAGAGGCCTGAGTACCTGCGCCGCTGTGAGCGGGGCGTGCGGCGTTCATATAAAACAAATGAAATTTATACGGACGCTCCACGCCTCGCTCGTAGCGAAGCGTGCCCTTATGCCGTACACTTAGACGATACAGAATACTGATTAAATTCAAGTGTATAGATATTTATGATGCTGGCTGTACAAGTGTTAGTATATAATACCACGTATCTAAGAAGGCATTGCTAAACATTATTTACAGTCCATAATGAACATTATTTACACATATTTACGTCAAGATATGTAGGGTGCATTGTGAGAGTGCAATTACTAAAAAAAACTATCATTTTAATGTAGACACTCTCTTCACTATTTCTGTCATTCAACATTTAATAACAAACAGACAGTATCCTGAATTTAGTAAGAACTGTTATAACAAAATTAAAGAATTTAGATTTTCCTTATCACGTGAAAATTTAAACAGAAATTAAATCATCGTGTGTATAAAATGCCGTTGCAAAAAAGTTGCATTTAGGTATATAAATTGTAAAAACAATATCTTTACGTATGCCATAACGTTTAATATCAAGATAAATTTATTCTATCTAACACAATTAACAGAAAACGACCTAAAGTTAGTTCTTTATAAATAAAACATTTTTATTCATTAAATTTTGCACGAGCGTAGGCAGGTTTTAATTGCGGGGGGGGGGGGGGGGGGGTGTGAAGGAAACTTCAAGGGGGGTTCAAGAAAATAAAACAACAATAATATGCATGACATGACTCTAATATTCAGGTTAATGTAATATTTTGAACATTTCGGAGGGGATTGAACCTCCGAACCCCCCCCCCATCCCACAGGTTACCGCCCGTGTCATTCTGACATTATTCAGATAAAAGGAAAAAATACCTCCTAATTTAATTATTATATGTTAGATATGTTTCGCTGACATCATTGTAAAATAAAAACAATTTCATTTTCTTAGTTAAGTCTTCTTTACATTCGTAATAAGATTTTATCTATGATATGCGTACTATTTAATAATTTAATGTAGTTTACAATTCAGAAGAACTTGTTTATACTTGTATGAATGTATGTAAGCACTTTATTGTACACAATAACAAATTAAGTAAAATATAAATATGATGTATTTATAAAATTAAAGTAGGTGCTTGTTCCATATTACTCTGCCGTAATTAATCCCGAATAAAAAACGGAATAAGAAGGGCCAGCTTTTATTTAAATTTCAGTTTTATTTAAATTTTAGTTGTGATAAAAAAAATGTTAGTAGATTGAATTAATTGTTCTGTACAATATTTGCACAATTTTCTAAATATTTTATAAATCCATCGAGTGACAAAACGTGAACTACGGAAGTTTATTGATTTTAACTCAGCCAGTACAAGGTATTAAATAAATATACGGGGTGGACCCTGTAACAGGAGCAAATATTTAAAAGAACGCTTCCTTAGAGCATCTGCAGTAACCCCTTGTGTCCAATGTTTTTACTTTTTTTTTTTATTCGGAGAGATTTTGATCTAAAGTATGTTCTATGATGTTCTAAAGTTGTGGCACCAAGAGATCATAACACAGCAGTCAATGCAGATTTTGAGGTAACATCATTAATAGTTTTTGCATTTTTGTTTTCAAAATGTATTTTTATGATTTTTTAAATTTTATTTCTCTTTTTTTAGTACTGATCAGTCTAAAGAGTAAAAAAATACACGTAAACTTAATTTGAAGAAAAAAACATTTATTTTCCTCTATAACTACTTGGATAATATATTATGGTTGCTCACAATCACTTCATAATCTACCGTTCAATTTTTGCTTCTGTTACAGGGCCCACCTTGTATACTTATATTGCACAAGAAAATTCTTCCAACCGATTCCACTTTTATCTGATCCCGAAGAAAAATAAAAATCAACAAGAAAATAAAAATCGGCCCTGAAACAACTACTCGTAATTCTACAGCTGTACCTAATAAGTTAGAAGTTTTCTTGGCTTCCTTGAGTACATAGAAACGAGACCTTTACTCATTTTCATTTACCATTTATGGAAAACTAGGGCAAGTTCTTGTAAATTGCAAGTACTTATAGCTGTTCCTGCTAGTAGACTGTGAAATCTTAACCTTAAGGAGAATTAACGTCATCGTGTAGGTATACCAACACTAGGATGTCTCATGAAATAAGCTTTTTTTTTTATTTGAAATGCATACCCTCTATGGAGTCTCATAAACTATAATTATTCCAAAATTTCATTTTACGCCTAGCGAAAATATGGACGCGCATGATTGAATGCAATACATAAATAGGTTAAGTTACGATTATATACAGAAAAATCACAAAATCCTTCAGATGTTCAAGACCAAATGAATATAATGTCATTAACTTCGTAAATTTTGTAGCGTGGCTGTGTTAACGAAGTTGGTATAGACAATTTATCAATCAAAATTGTTAATTAATAATTTATCAGACATCGTCAAATTTATAGCATTTTAGGTGCAGCACCGCGTTTTTAACGGTATTGGTATTGAAAACAATTTCAATTGTTATGGTTAATTTGCGTTAATAACGTTAACATTAACCTGAATTAATAATTTTGATTGGTAATGTCTATGCCAACTCCGTCACAACCATGCTGCACCCAAAACGCTACAAAATGTACGATGTCTGATCATTATTTATTCATAGTTAAGTATTTGAGTATTATATTGAGTTCGTAGTAAGTAACTATATAAATAACTAGCTGCCCGCGCGGCTTCGTCAACATATTGCAAATAACGCAGGCAAACCCGCGCGTTAAAATATAGCCTATAACCATCCAGGTTTGATAATTTTTTTACAAATTTTTGCTAGTTTATAGCCTGGATAAAAATATAGGATAGTTTTCATCCCGGATCCACGCAGACGAAGTCGCGGTTGGAAGCTAGTATTATAAATGCGAAGGTTTGGATGTTTAGATGTTTGTTACACAATCACGCTTAAACGGCTCTACAGATTTGGATGAAATTTTGCACGAAGATAGTTTATAGCCTGGATTAAAATATAGGATAGTTTTTATCCCGAAGTCGCGGGCGGAAGCTAGTATTTTAATATATCAGATTCTCACGGGAGTTTTCTATATAAATTTTTTTACAGTATTCAGTAGAGTAGATTTTTTAACCATACGTTTTCATAGCGTCGTTTTTTCAAATGTTTTGTACACAACCACGTCAGCTCCCGTCCATTTCGCAGTCTACTCGCGAAGGAAGTAATCTCAGGGTGTTACGCCTAAATCACGTTTGTTAATATAAGTCAGGAGATAATTCATCACGTTCCGGATTGCGTGGGGATGAGTAGCCCCACTGATAGTGCTAACAGGATTCCACTCAATGACGACGCGTGGCTGGAACTCTTCACTGTAAAAACAATAGCTTTGTTTAATTACGTGGGCAGAAAGTTCCCACAATGGTTGTACACATTTACAACGCAACCCTTTATATTTTTTCGTGTTTCAATTTATTAATTGCAGAAATTCAAATGGATAAATTAATAGAAGCAAAAATGGAAAAAATGGAACCCTTATAGTTTCATCATGCCTTGTCCGTATGTAACTCAAAAACTATAAAATGTAGTTAAATGAAATTTGGAGTGCACCTAGGCATTTTTTATTATGTAACCAAATGACAAAAAAAAATCGAGGGTACTTCATATATTTAACTTAAATTCAAAAAAATATTACTGTTGCTCATTATGTGGAATATCAATCGATAGGTCTTTGAAAATAAATAAAGCGTTTCTTAGCAACTTGATTACGTGAATATATTCGAAGATAATCGGTCCGAAAGTCACAAAAATTGGTCAGTCTCACATCTTTGAATTCGTAGGTACCGTGAAAAATAGTTTTCCAATATTAATCCATCCGGTTTTTGCAATTGCAATTTTTGCAACCCGTTAATTGAAACACTTCAAAGGTCAATAATGACAATCAAAATTACACAGACGCGCGCAAATATGAGTTGAACGTTCTTAATTAGACGCAAAAACACGCGTTCGGTAATTTCCCATTATTGATACCGTCAAATGCTGCAACAATAAACCCAAGTTTGCCTACCTTATAAAACAGAGATTTAATCATTCATTTAAAATGTAAGGCTTCCAGTCAACCGCGGGACGTGATTTACTATCATGATCTATCAAATGGTTGTACTCGGCAGCTGCTCGCTTGTTTCTCCCTTTAATGAACAAAAAAAAGTGTTTTAAGGTACGCAACGTTGGGCTTCATAGGCAATGTTGCAGAATTTGACGGTATTGTATTATTTTTCATATAAAAATGAACGTGCATTTTCGACACCAGTTACACCACTTTTAGGTCAGTTTAATAAGATCACTCATTTTCCCGCTAAGACAGTAAGCAGCACCATAATCGCGTCGATACAATTTTGCAAAGTTGTCGCGCAGCTGGTCTCCATTTCCGTCAACCCGCGTTATTCGTCCGGGGCGAAATTACTTTCTCACAAAGTGCCGAACAAAACCCGCTTAGTGTCTTTAGCGTAATCTATGTCGAAACTTACTTAGGTTTAATTTATTTCGTTAAATTGCCGGCGACGTGATTCGAGTGCTTGATTTTTTCGATTGAACGGATTTTTGAAACTTAAGAAGTTCAATGTGTTTTCTACGTTTTTATTATTTTGTTTTTACCAACAATGATAATAATATATCATGGATGGAAGTCAATAAATTTTCGACCGAGCAAGATAATTGGTAAGAAACTCTATTTGGTGGTGATGTACCTATTTGAATTGGTATAAAGTTAAAAAAAATCAATCATTGTGAAGTAATCCAACTCAATACTACTTTGGCTTCTCTTTCTAATTAATTACCAAAGTACAATATTACAGCTTAGTGATTTGATAAGTCCCATCGCCAGTTAGGACGACAGGTTGTTCCAAGGGGTAATCACGTTTAACTGTCATTATTTCATATAAAATTTGACATTTAGATCTAGCTAACGTACGTAAAATGCGTTACATGATCGACCTGCAGTAATATCAAGCGCTTTGTATACATCTTAAATTAAGGTAAATAAATATCGCGTTAGACCCATGCCGTGTTAAGTAAAGTATTTTCAATATAAATTTGGTTTTGATGGGTTAAACTCTAATCCTATTGTTTGATAATGTCAATGTGGTTAAGATACTTTCGTAACCATGTTCTTTAAGTACTGAACAGAGCATTGGCCACTAAATCTAGGTCCCGCAATACTTCATATAACTCATCTGATTATAGTCTGGAGATTGCAGATATCAAGAGAAAGTTGGTCTAGACCCCAGACAGGTCTGATCCTGTTGTCATTTCGGCTAGACTAGGGCCTTACCTCCGAGGTGTTAATTTTCAAGAATGCGGCTGACGCCACCGGACAGTGAGACTTATAGTTAACACGTTACTAAGTGACGGCGTTGACTCAAAAATGAGCCTATCTTAACTAGCTGACGGAGCTGAGGAGTGAGACGGGTTTAAGGCACTCAAAGCTCTTCATAGAAGGAGCGGACTCGGGCTGGACCAAAAAACTCTGGAAATCCAGCAGGAAGCAACTCAGGATTATATCTGGGGTGTTCACAGGTCACTTCGGTGTCAAGGATCTCTTGGCTATCAAACAGTACAGACTGTAGAATGTGTGGCGAGGAGGATGAGACTATGGAACACTTACTGTGTGAATGTCATGCCCTTGCCAGACAAAGAATGAATCTCTTTGGTAACGGTTACCCGCAACCACAGGAATTCAGGGTGCTCCCACTGAGCTGCATCATCCGCTTCGTGGAAATGATGCAGCGAGCTTGGGAGTAGCTATAAAGAGGAGTTCAAATGCCCAAAAGATCCCACTGGGTCGAAGTGTATCCGAAAGGGCCCTCAACTAGATAAGATAAGCTGACGGAGCTGGTGATTTGCATTGGTTTCATTAGATAGAGGATCTTCACGCAAGTATTATTCATTATTTTGTGCCCCAAGACATATCTTACCCAGCAACATAGCTTCCTTGCTATCTGCGAGCTGGCTGTTCCCGACAACGGCCTCGCTGCCCTCCCGCCAGGCGGGCGCGACCCGCGCGGTGCATCGCACCTGCATCGTCCGCCCGATTGGCACTCGCAGGCCCAGCGCTGAGGACATCAGGCCGTGGGCGTGGAGCGTCGGAGGGTAGTCCACCAGAAGCTCTGGATCTGTTACCTAGGAGAGTTTATACTATGAATTTTGGTACAGGCTGACTTGAGGAACCCGCTAGATCGAGCTCCTAAGTTATTTCACCGTTATAATTACATCTATCATATGGCGGCTGATAGTTAGGAGCTCTTGATAAGTTACATATGATGATAACTTCTTGGTGTTCGATCACATCGACGTCAAAGACCTGCATTTTTCGCATTTGTCCAATGGAATAAGACGCTAAAAAGTACAAATATAACTGACGTCGAACATACGTTATACCTTTCGGTAACTTTGTCATTTACCTTCTCCCCGTCGATGTCCCAACTGAGGACAGCGGCTGGGTATGATCGTCCCGAAGTGCAGTTTAGAAATAGGGAGTCCCCTCTTCTGTTCTCCTGTTCATTTCCAGTTATTTTGGGACCCTCTCGTGGTAAATCTAGGGCAAAAAAACAGATGTATCATTAAGGCTTCATCATCATCATCATATCAGCCCAAAGACGTCCACTGCTGGACATAGGCCTCCCCAAAGAGTGCCACAATGACCGGTCCTGCGCCACCCGCATCCAGCGCCTATTAAAGCTTGTCCTACGTAAATTTTATAGTAAATATTAGCTGTTTTGTAACCATTTTATCCATTAACTATTGTAATGTTAAGACGAGAAAAAAAACGTAATCTGCAAGACATAAAAAGTAACTCAGTTTTCCTCATCCTCCATATTGATAGTTTCTGTCAACATTTTAGTACAAGCTTTTATTGCCGACTGTACTTTTCTGTATACCATCATCAACTACTCATTGAGACGATTCTAACGAGCCCAAACACAACGGGGTTACGTCGGTTAAATACTGAATTCCCATGGCCACCTTCTGTCTTCATCATCATCAGCTCGATGGTACCATAATATTAAATTGTCATTCAAGCTATTATACTACCCAACATTTCAGCTCAATTGGATAACGGCAAGTGACTGAAAAATGGTTGGCAAATTTTGACAGACAACTTACATACCACTTATATTTATATGATTAGTTACAAACGAACAGGTCAAGTTTATATAAAGCTTATAATAAAGCTTGTAAAAAGAAAGACATACGAGAAATTAATTTCAAAGTCACCTTCATTAATCCACTTATGTTACCATTTTAATACTGAAAATGTTATACGGGACATATGACCTTTTCTAATTTTCATTTCATAATGATGGTACAATATCTTTTCATCACACTTGCTCGTAAAGGGCTTCATAACGCGTAGGCATGCAGAGCTACGCCAATGGGCGTACAGGTTTTTTCCTTAAATTGTATCTGTCACTCATGCGTCAGTTGTAAAGCAAGGAGGTTTTGACTCATTTAAATACGTAAAAGTAAATCCAAACGTAAAAAAAAAATTCAAACATGTTTACACCAATATTTTGAGATTTAAAAATTAAGATAAAGTAATGCAGTGTCTGTGTAAAAAAACACATTACCTAATCTTAAATCGTGGCTGTATGCCGAAGCGTCTTTGCCTTGCGCGCCTCACTTTCAACAAAATGGATTTTGTATTTTTATCGTTATTATATTTGATTTCAAATGTATTTGTTTCCTCGCAAATGTGATGAAAAACATTGTGTGTGATACAGATAGTAAGATTTTTTACACATTCGAGCCTTTGGCGTCTGGCTTCTAATAGATTTTTTAAGAAAAAAATCGCTTACCAACCTCATGGAACAATGCACTATTATTTAATATGTTTTCACAAAAACCTTGTTTTTTGCCGATTTACGTAAGCGTACGGGCAATGAGCAGAGCACAATAACATTGGATTACCACTAACGAGCGAGCGTGACAAAATATTTTGGTCTGCAGTTGTTGTCTTAAGTAAACATGCAAGTGAACAGTTAAAGTGTAATTTCGTGAGCATTCTACAATTTATCTGCTAACCACGTCCTCTTATTAGCAATTCTTGTGTTCAGCAACTGCAGTCCAAATAATTAACGTTGCACATTTTAGCGTACATTCAAAACGTTGCACGCATAATTAGCGCCCACGAAGCCATTAGTCCGGTCCTTCAATGAATTCAATAACAAAGACTAAATTAAATTGGAAATTAGGCATGTTGATTAATTACGTTTCAACCCATTTTCAAATCGATTTTGGTCGATTGCGTAACGTTACTTATGTACGTTAGGTAGATCTAAATGTCTATCGAGTCAAGCTGCCTCATGGGAAGATATGCGAAGCTGGTCTTAACTTAATTAACAGACATTCAGATGTACTCTATGAGAAATGGCGCGAACATGATGCATACAAGTCAAGTATATAAATGACATTTTGTGTAGGTACGAGAAACTGACAGTCGAGTTGTCTTGTCGAGTGTTCGTTCGATAAGTTACGCAATTGCTCATTTTCTTGCTATCAGTCAGATCATCGAACGCACGTCCGCAGCGGTGCATTTTACTTTTCATCACAATGACTCGTAAAGGGCTATATAACGCGGTAGCATACAGAGATGTAATAGTCTATTTATTACGACCATGAGCGTAGTGGTTTTTTTTCCTTCAATTGTATCTGTCACTCATGTCATAGCATACGTTAGTTTTAAAGCAAGGAGGTTTTAAGTCAAAACTACAATGTTTGAAAAGCTATAATTAATTACTATTACTTACAACAAGTTTAACTGAATTATTGGAGGATTTAAAAATCATAATATAAATTAGTGCCTGTGTAAACTATTAGTTTATGCAATCGATAATATAATGACGTATTTTATGCAATCTTCTAATTTGATCGGCACTTGAATTGTGTCCCAAGCATTTACAATGCATTTAACTATCAAAATGTAAATTGCTCTAAATTGAACATCAATTATGCTTGCACAGTTGAACTCATAAATCGCCCATCCCCGTACCTTGTCACTTTCACCCGTTTGACAACTTCGTATGGCAGGTAAGCATGACGTTAAAGCGACACGGTGCTAAGCTGAGGTGTTCAGCCCCTTGTGAGGCCGATACTTCCCAGATGAATATTATTTTGACAAACAACTTATTAACAAATATAAATAAATAATAAATATTTGCGGACAATCTTACACAAATCGACCTAGTCCCAAACTAAGCAAAGCTTGTACTATGGGTACTAGACGACGATAAACATACTTATATAGATAAATACATACTTAAAAAACATCCATGACTCAGGAACAAATATTCGTGCTCGTCACACAAATAAATGCCCTTACCTGGATTCGAACCCAGGACCTCTTGCTTCGTAGGCAGCGTCACTACCAACTAGGCTAAAGCGGTCGTCAACTATACTTACAAATAACTTCTAGCTTTCCTTCACCAGCGGCTGAGGAGAAGCTTGGCGCCTCAGCAGACACCTCGCAACGGTACAGCCCCGAAGTCTTCAGCATCACTTGGTGAAGGATCACTTTGCGGTCATCTGACTTTGCTACCTAAAGAAATTAAGAGAGTAAGGGTTACACTGTCAAAAACTGTTAGGTAAAGTTAAGTTAAGATTTGTCAGTGCGGAAGCGATACGATATCTGTGAACAGTGTTAGCTGTCAGTGTCAACATATTTTATTGCGCGCCCATATTTAGGCCTGAATCACACTGGCTCAGCCTGCGGTGGCGGTCGATAGTAAATTTGACTTAACTATTGACCGCCGCGGCCAGGAGGGTAATCACGTAACGTTCCGAACGCACGTCTGACAGTTAAATCTCAATCTAACTGTCATTTTTCCATATAAAATTGGCGTTTAAATCTTACAGACGTTCGTAAGAAAAGTTACGTGATCGACCCACAGGCCGCGCTAGTCTGCTAGAGGCTTTATTGAGTGCTTCCTATTCTAACTCACGCATGATATTACTGCTACGCACAATAATGTCCTTAATATAAAAAGAGGTAGATTGTGTTGTCTATACGAAATTCCCTGTTTAAAAATGGCCAGGCACATCTGACAGCTGAGACACGTTTACGTTGCCATTGACGACGCGAAACTGAGGCAAGTTGCTGCAATTGACTCAATTTTAGTGTGCCATTTCTGGAGCGCTTGTAACCTATCTACCTCTTTTTAGGGTTCCGTACCCAACGGGTAAAAACGGGACCCTATTACTAAGACTTCGCTGTCCGTCCGTCCGTCTGTCTGTCACCAGGCTGTATCTCAAGAACCGTGATAGCTAGAGAGTTGAAATTTTCACAGATTATGTATTACTGTTGCCGCTATAACAACAAATACTAAAAAAGTGCGAGTCGGACTGGGGCTCCCATACAACAGACATGATTTTTTTGCCGTTTTTATAGATAATGGTACGGAACCCTACTTGCGAGAGTCCGACTCGCACTTGGCCGGTTTTATTTATATTACAGCATGGACAATTAAACACGTACTTAACATTCACCATTTAATCCAAGACAGAAACGAGCTACCGTCATACAATATTCTATAGTTATTGTTTGCTTACCCTACATATACAACACCTCCACCCTTATTACCTAAATACATCTTTCTAACTAATAACTAGTACCTACCCAGTAAAATTTGACCCCTACATTCCTAACCGCTAGGCGTAATAAGAGGTCAGACTGTTACTGGTCAGAGTAAACATCTTTAAGATTCTAAATTGATAACTTATTTATCTCATATAATAATAAGTTAGGTATAACAACAGGTAATACATTATTATACAGTATATAATCCATTTTTCCCATTTTCTTAACAGTTAAGTAAGTAATTGATTGTTATACCGTTAATAATCCTAAACCTTACGTAAGCCTAAGGTATATATTTAGGTACACAGTACATATTAGAAATATTCATCGAAACCGAACCTCACTGGCGGCTTAACTACTCTCCTAGGTGGATCGACTTGTGATATCCTAGGTGTCGGTACGTTTACGTCACCCATTTCCCTTACCGCCCCACTAACATGATCACTCCCGTCCGGCACCCCGGGCCGGATCGGCTCCGCCGCCCCCGGCGCCACCGGCTCCGGCGCCATCAGGCCTCCACCACCATCCGGTCGAGGTCCCTCCTCCGGCAACACAAACGAGCTACTAGATCGATGTCGTGTGATCACTGGCTGTGTACGTATATCTATAGTCGTGTCGGACACCCTACGTCTCAACTGGTCTATGTGCCTGTGTATTCCGGTTCCAATATTAGAGTCTATTGTATAATCAGTACTACCTAGCTTCCTAGTGACCTGGCCCGCGAGCCATTTGTCCCTGGCGCGATAATCGCGGTACCACACCGCGTCCCCCGGGCGCAGCTCGCGCTGTGTGCCGCGCGCCCGCGCCGCCGTCTGCGTCTGGTGCTCGCTCACTCGCGCGCTGCGCTCCGGTTTCAATTGATCTAGACGCATACGCAAATTGCGACCTTGCAAAATTTTCGCTGGGCTTTCACCGGTCGTGTAATGTTCCGTATTCCTGTAAGTTAGCAGAAACCTGTTCAAAGCTACATCGATGTCTAATTTTTGTTTTTGCGCCTTCTTCATGGCCCGTTTACAAATTTTTACGGAATTTTCCGCGGCTCCGTTGGACGCCGGGTGGTAAGGAGATGAAAAAATGTGCTCTATTCCATTATGTTTAAGAAACAATTCAAATTGAGAACTTGTAAAAGGAGGACCATTGTCGCTAACCAGCTGTTTAGGGAGTCCAAATCGTGCCCACATTTCGCGCAGTACCGCTATTACCGCCCCCGCGGTCGTAGTCCTCATTTTTACAGCCTCTATCCACTTTGAACATGCATCTACGGTTATTAAATACGTGAGACCCGAAATTGACAAAAAGTCAATATGAAGTCTAGCCCAAGGGCGGTCTGGCCACGGCCACGCGCATGGCACGTGCGCCACCGGCGCGTCGGCCACACTAGCGCATACCCCGCAAGCGCGGCATCTCGCTTCTACTGCCTCGTCGACTCCCGGCCACCATACATAACTTCTAGCTAATGCTTTTGTTTTTACTATTCCCATATGCGCTTCATGTAATTCGCTTATCACTCGTTCCCTGCACGAAGCCGGAATAACCACGCGATGTCCCCAAAGAATACAACCAAGCTCACAGTATAGTTCGTTACGTCTATTGAAATACGGTTTAAGTTCCTTAATTTCAATATCCGATGGCCAGCCATCGGCCAAGTACCCTATGACCCGACTCAATATGGGGTCGTTACCGGTCTCGCGTTTGAGTACCTTATAATCTAACAGTAAAGCCTCTGTCGCAAAATGTAAGTAGGTTTGCTCGGGCAGCTCCTCCTCTCCGGCGGCCACGTCCTCCCTATGTGTTTTAATTAAGCGAGAAAGAACATCAGCCGTATTCTTATCAGTACGGATGTACTCGATTGCGAAGTCGTACGCTGACAATTTAATCGCCCACCTTTGCAGCCTGCTAGCCGCTGTCACGGGTATTCCAATATTAGGTCCGAAAATGCTCACCAGAGGCTTATGATCAGTACGCAAAATAAATTCCCTTCCATATAAGTACTGATGAAATTTATCTATAGCGAAAATTATCGCGAGTGCCTCTTTGTGAATTTGACTATAGTGTTTTTCATGTTCGGTAAGTGCGCGCGAGGCGTACGCAACGACGCGTTCGCCCCCGTCGGGCAAACGCTGAGCCAAAAGGGCGCCCAGCCCTCGCGCAGACGCGTCACACGTCACCACCGTGGGACGCGCCATGTCGTAGTGCGTTAGCACTTCTGTACTAACCAGTAACTTCTTAACGTGCATAAAGGCGTCGTTATGTCTCCTCCTACCCCATATAAATTGTCTTCCCTTTTTTAGTAAGTCATAAAATGGGTTAAGATGATCCGACAAATTTTTAACGAATTTCCCATAAAAGTTAACCATACCTAAAAATGATTTCAGTTCCGTGGTATTCGTTGGGTGTGGCATGTCGACTATCGGCTTAATTTTGTCAGGGTTAACTCTCACACCCGTCTCGTCCACAATGAAACCCAAATACTGCACCTGGTTTGATAAGAAATCACATTTATTCTTTTTGAGCTTCAACCCACTGCTTTGCAAGACCGAAAATACTTGTTCAATAGCTTTGACATGACTATCTATATCTTTACTTTTTATTAAAATATCGTCTAAAAAAAACACAACATCTGGTATATCCCTTAATAAATTAACCATAAACCGTTGAAAGACTCCAGGGCTAGAGCTGAGCCCAAAGACTAACCGATTATATTTGAAAAGCCCCCGATGAGTATTAATGACCGTATAAGCCCGAGAATCTTCATCCAGCACTAACTGGTTATACGCTAGAGATAAATCTAGCTTAGTGAAATATTTATTATTACTCATACCACTAAATAAGTCATCTAATTTTGGAACCGGATATCTGTCAACTTGTAAGACTCTGTTCAGTGTTACCTTGTAGTCCGCGCATATACGTATACCGCCATCCGCTTTGCTCGCTATTACCAGAGGAGTGGCCCAGTCGGAGCGGTCGACGGGCTCGATGACGCCGGCGCGCAGCATGGCGTCGAGCTCGGCGTCGACGCGCGCCCGCATCGCATAAGGCAAAGGTCGCGCTCGGCAGTAAATAGGCACGGCGCCCTCGCGCACGCATAACTTCACCGGTGGCCCGGTGAAGCGACCCAGTGTGCCGTCAAACAGTGACTTATGTCTGGAAATAAGGTCGTTAATAATTACATTTCTGTCTAATTCTTTGTTATACAATACGTTGGATGAATCAATTTTAGGAACTTTAATATCTAACTCACACAACCATTGTCGACCCAATAAGTTAGTAGTCGCTCTGTCTAATACATATAAATCTAATTTCTTCGTAATATTATTGCGACTGACATTTACTTCCAAATATCCTAAAGGCTGTACCACTGACCCGTCGTAAAACTTAAGATTCAAACGACAAGGCTTTAACCCTAGGTCATTAAAACACCGCCGATATGTATCGCCACTCACACAAGATAACGCTGACCCAGTGTCCACCTCCATAACTAGGGGCCTATTATGTACAAAAAGAGACATACACACCGGTCTATAGTTTGTCAAAGACATCTGATACATCGGTTCTTCCTCGTTGCAATCATTATCACCCTCATCGTCAGCCCCGTCCGACTGTCCCGAAGTGGTGTTTTCCCCGGCGCCGCCGGGCTCCCGCATCCAGTAGGCGCTGGCGTGCCTGCGGCCGCGCCGCCCGCGCCCGCCGCGCCCGCGCCGCCCGCCGCTTACGCTCGACCCGCGTGATGCCCGCTCGGCCTCATCCGCCGTTCCATACCCTCGTCTTGGATTATGGCTCTCGCCATGATTTTCCGGGCACATTCTACGTAAATGACCAACCCTTTTGCAAAAACTACAGTCGTAGTTCCGATACTTGCAGTTTTCCGTCTTATGCTGGTTATCGCCGCATGCCATGCATTTCGTCATAATGTGTACCTTGTTTACTTCCATGGAGGCACTCGGGTTGCGATCTACCGCACTGGCGTCCCTCCCGGCTGCCTCCAGTGTGCATGATAATGTAACAGCCCTGTTGTAGGTTAACGTGTCTTCGGCGAATAACCTCTGTCGTATCATTTCACTTTTTATGCCACACACTAACTGGTCACGTAAATTATCTTCCAGCGTAGTTCCAAACTCACAATACATGGACAATTTTTTTAATTCAGCCACGTAGTCCGCTATCAACTCACCCTCCATTTGCCGTCGCTGTCGAAACCTATACCGCTCGGCTAAAACTGACGGTTTCGGTTGCAGATGTTTTTTTAGTAGGTCAACTGCACCGTCGTAGGTCAACTGCGAGGGTTTCTTAGGACTTGACAAAGTTGATAACAATTCATAAGCCTCCTCTCCCATGACTGATATCAACGTGGCTAACTTAACAGTCGCTTCCACTTTGTTCGCGACGAAGTACATTTCGAGCCGCTCACAATACGCCGTCCAATTGCCATTTTTTATATCAAAATCACGTAATTGTCCCACCGACATGATCTTGTAGCACTACACTGATATCTATAAGATATTTTTTAATCCTCGTTCGCCACTGGACAATTAAACACGTACTTAACATTCACCATTTAATCCAAGACAGAAACGAGCTACCGTCATACAATATTCTATAGTTATTGTTTGCTTACCCTACATATACAACACAGCACTGACTAAGCAAATTTAAAGGTGCTGACAAACTTTTGAGCACTTGTGCCAGAACGTAGAGCATTCGCCATGTTTAAAGTTGAACTGAACAACGAACAGGGCCAAGTATGGAGCCAAACATCGTTACGAACATTTTCACGATCATTCTAGCGAACACTTTGGCGCGGCCTGCGGTGGCGGTCAATAGTAAATTTGACAGGTAATGACAAGTTTACTGTTGAACGCCGCAGCCAGGTCGCGCCAGACTGTAAGAGTCGCGCCAGAGTGTGATAAACTAATCATGACAATAAACTGACTCGAAGGCTAGCGAGTACCGACAGCAACAGGCGGGTTGGCTTGGCGGAGAGGGTTGGCGGTGGAACAATAGCAAAATTGCTCGGCTCGGCAAAATTAAGCAAATTTACTGTCGTAACGCTAGAATGCTCGATAAAACGCTTCTATTTATTTTGTGAGCTTTTACTTGTAATACATTACAAGTAACCAATGCTGGGCCAATCAACTAATTTTTGTTGCTTGTTGCTAAGGTTACGTCCCCTGGGTCACTCAAACTGTATTTTTGTTATATTGGCAAACCTATACCATAGTGACGCAACTCCTTACCATGATAGGAGCCCATTTTACGGTTTTTTTTTAAACAAACTCTGTCACTGTTGTTGTCTCTTGGCTTACCGGGACAGAATACCAACAAGAAAAACCGACCGAGTGCGTGTCGGACCACGCAAAACTAAGGATTCCGTGCCTATTAAAAAAAGGTCGTATCGTGACAGAAATCTTATGGCACTTACGTCCTTTTCTTTAAGGAAGGCAGTTTTTCAGCAATATCTCGAAAACCTGTGAACCGATCTTGTTCAAAATAATTGTCGGTGAAAGAATTTAATAAGCCCTATGTCCTTGTTCCTTTTTCATATTTTAAAATGACAACGTTCAAAAATTAGAGGGGGGGGGACAGAATTTTAGTGACTTTCGGGGTGATTATCTCCGACTATCTCTGACTCTATTCACTTAATCAAAAAAATTGCTGGGAAACCTTATGTTTATTTTGAAAGGCCTATCGATTGATGGGCTTACAATAAAAAAAATGACTTTCAGTTTTATGTGGAGTGCACCCCTATAAAAAATTTTTTTAGTCATTTTAATTACAAAACTACGTAGCGCCTAACAAAATACACCTATCCTTAAAATTTTATTCAAAAACATTTTATAGTTTTCGATTAAAATGCCTGTGACACACGGACAGACGGACATGACTAAAGTTCCGTGTTTGCCATTTTGGCTACGGAACCCTAAAAATTGCTAAACTTAAGTAGGTGGGGACACATTGCAAGTGAATGCTTAAAGTGTATCAGCACTTTAATACTGACAGTATACCGCAAAGTGAGTAAATCTGTGCGACATCAGTGTCTAATATACAAAATAAATTCAATTCAAAATTCATATATTTTTGAACTCTGCTGCTGTCGGTTGAAAGAGTCAACTTTGCTCGACTCAGGAAAGGGCCACAGACGAGCTGACTTGGCCACAGGCTGTCGCATGATAAGCGAGCCGATGTTGGCAACTTGACAATTTCAACAATTAGAGATATTCTTCGCTCGAGTAATTTGTACTAAAAGCAATTTCATATTATTAATTATTTATTTAATTGTCAACTTTATGTTTTGGGTAAATCAAGAACAAGACGTCTCGACTAACCCTTTACAACCGACTCGATACGATATAGTGTCACTATGATATTTGAGTTTTTGAGAAAGGGGCAAAACACAGTTTAGTTAGACAGGGTTCAAAGTCAAAGTGATTTATTCCTCAATTTAGGCATATTACATGCACCTATAAATGTCGATAAACTACTCGTACCACCGGTTCGGAAAGAAAACCTCTGCCTCGAGAAGAACCGGCGTAAAAAAACTCGGCGAGGTATCATTTTTTAAAAACAGTATACAATATATCATTGCAGTATCAGAGTATTATAAAATTACATTGCTACAGTAGAAAGCCTATTTATTTTGCGATAGATTTCTAGTGCAGGATTTTAATTTTATCACTGACAAATATCCCTATCCATGTAATCGTTTATCTTATAATATGCTTTTGAAATTAGTTTTACGACATATTTGAATTTACAGACAGTAAGTTCGGTAACGTGTTTTGGAATTTTATTGTAGAATGTTGTACAATTTCCCAAGATTCGTTACGTTTTATGAATAGACTTACTGGTCTGTAATGATTGCTCCTCTTTACTTTATTCCTAATTATTTGCGATATTTTAATTGTTTTCTCTATTTATCTGCAAAGTAATCAAATAGCGAGCGCATGTCGTTACAGTGAAAATAATAATTCTCGCTCAAACGTTACTTCTTCCTATTCTTGATTATGCTGATGTATCCTATCTCGGCCTTTCTGAGGAACAACTTAATAAGCTAGAGCGTCTCCAAAATGTCTGCATTCGGTTCATATTTGGGTTACGCAAATATGACCATGTTTCTAGTTTCCGTTCTAAACTCAAGAGGCTCCCTATCCGTTATCGCCGTAACTCTCACATTATTTCGCTTCTGTATAATATCCTTTTTAACCCTGCAACCCCCCGCTATCTCAAAGAACGTTTTAGTTTTTTAAATTCTGTTAGATGTTTTAACAATTTGCTATTAACTGTGCCTTCGTCATCTACCAAATTTTATAATAGTTAGTTCACTATTAATTCTATCCGACTGTGGAACTCTCTCCCTCTTGACATCAGATAAGCAAAATCTATCGGCGGCAACCTCAAATCCCTTCTTAAAGAACATTATTTGTCTCTCCCCTAACCCTGATTGTATTTTTTGGCTGACTGTTTATGTATCATATATTTTTATTTGTGTTATTTGTATATATGTATGATTGTGTATGTATGTTTATATATAGAGGTATTTATGTACGTTTATTTTATAATTATTTTGATTTTTGATTAATAATAATCTCTGCACCGCCTACTGCATAATCTAGTTTTATCTCTTTCTCCGATACCCAAAGGTTGTCTGGAAGAGATCGCTCTTCAGCGATAAGACCGCCTGTTGTCTACCTCTACCTACATGTTTTTGTATTGTTTCTCTCTGTAACTGCTTTGTTTGTTTTGAGGTGTGCAATAAAGAGTATTTGTTTGTATTGTATTGTATATAAAAGCGGAATCGGAATAAGTCAGTGTCCATCGAATTTAATCAAAAACTGTAACAACTATATAGAATATAATATAATAAATGTATTTTGGAACAATAACAGGAATATACATCACATATAAGGCTTGAATATAAAAACAGTAATCTAGTGTTGCTTCAAAAATGGAGTCCACTCAGCATGAGCTGATTTTCAGTGGATCCGATAAACTAAAAGTATAGAAGTTGAGTTTCAAAGTAAATGATATATATTTGTCTATTCGAATCGCAATAAATAAAATAACGAGATTGCCCTGAGTATCCGGTACAGAAATCCTTTCTTATAAAAGTAATTTCATTCAGCATAGCAGCAGTGGTCGGATGACAGTGGCTGAATAGTCAGTCCTTATCTATTGTCTGGGTTTCGGCTCATTTCTTTTTCGATCTTTTCACAATATCTCCCAAACGTCGTTCACTATTGTTGTCCCAATACATTAGAAAATTATGTTTTTGCTTTGCGGATATATTCAGATGACTCTTGATGTTGTTGAGAAACTTGTTGAGAGATAATTGGGTAGGTATGTATAATAATTTTCAATCGACTTTTATGAACACATCACCGGAGTGTGACTTACTTGCGTGGCGATGGATGTATGTGTGCGTTAAATGTCTGAGGTTCTGTGAGGAGATGGATGACAGGCAATCAAATTATATGTATTTTTAGTCTTGTTTAGTTTCGTTCCATGACGCATTGGTTTTTACTGTAATGTCGTGTTAACATGTTTGTAATAAATAAATTAATTAAAGAACTAGCATCTGCCGGCGTCTTCGTCCGCGTAGAACACGACGAAACAAATCCCGCGGGTCTTAAATTATAGCCTATTATATAATAATGTCCGTTGGCCGATGGCCGTTGGGGCGGAAAGGTTCTCGAGTGGCGAGCACGTACCGGAAGGCGCGGCGTGGGTAGGCCCCCCACAAGGTGGACTGATGACCTGGTAAAGGTCGCGGGAGTCCGCTGGATGCGGGTGGCGCAGGACCGGTCAATTTGGAACTCTCTGAGGCAGGCCTATGTCCAGCAGTGGACGTCTTTCGGCTGATATGATGATGATGATGTAATGTCGTGTTAACATGTTTTTAATAAATAAATAAATTAAAGAAGCATCTGCCGGCGACTTCGTCCGCGTAGAACACGATAAAACAAATCCCGCGGGTCTTAAATTATAGCCTACTAAATAATAATGTTGGTCAAGTGCGAGTCGGATTTTAGTTTTCCCATACATTTTGGAGGAAGGAGAGGCAGAGGAAGGCCAAGACGTGCGTTTATGGACCAAGCTAAAGAGAAAGTTAATGTAATGTCGTATCAGGAGCTCAAAACAGTGGCAGAAAGAAGAACAGAATGGCGATTACTCCACCGACAAGAGCCTGGCTCTTAAATTTATGATGATGATGATGATACATTTTGGGCCCAGCGCCTGATGAAGGCAACGAGCAAAACTATTTGGTCTCCATACAAAGCTTCATCCGCTTTTTCGTCCCTAAACGGGATGAAATTTGACATAAATTATAGCCCATGTCCTATTTTGATATATAAGGTACATAATTGGAAAGTTTCATGTAAATTCGTCCAGTTGTTTTTGAGATTAAGTGGAACATACAACTACATCCAAACATTCACGTTTATAATATTAGTAGGATGAGTCTCCCATTTCACCTCTTTTTCTTTGTACGAGTATATTCAAATTCAAATTCAAATTCAAAATATTTAATTCGGACAACGTGATCCATAGTTTGTTAGTAATTACAGTATAACTTAAGGCTAGGGTTAGTATTTATGAAATAAAATAAAACAATTTAAAATCAATAAAAAAAACAAGTTAAAAACGGCGCGTTGGAGCGGAGACATGCGCGTGCAGCTGCGCATGCCGCCACACCAGCGGCGAGTCCCAGCGCTGGGCTAGCGTGCACAAGATGCCGTTTGAGCTGCCGCGGCTGCGGTTGAGGAGCGAGGTACTTCGTTTATATATACTTTAGCTCTCCCATTGTTTGTAGAACGATTTTACTATGCTTTTTATTCTTTAAAGCTTCAACGAGGGTTAGAAACTACTCTATAAAAATATAAGCAAAAAGACATAATGGCTTTCTCCTAAAGTTATTTCTACATTTCGCAACAGAGAAAATGACTCCTCTTCGGATTAATAATTCTAGTTTAATTAACCAAGTAACTAAATTAGACGTAATCTACTGGTTACCCACTTCAATTGTCTTAATAAAGTTATCATCATTTTCGGAATTCACACAACTAGATTACCTCATCATCATATAAAAAAATAAAATAAAATAAAATAAATATCGTGAGACAATTCACATCAGTTGATCTAGTCCCAAACTAGGCAAAGCCTGTACTATGGGTATCAGCCGAAAGATGTCCACTGCTGGACATAGGCCTCCCCCAAGGAGTGCCATAATGATCGGACCTGCGCCACCCGCATCCAGCGGACTCCCGCGACCTTTACCAGGTCATCAGGGGGACCCACGCTGCGCCTTCCGGTAACTGGTCGCCACTCGAGAACCTTTCCGCCATCGGTTCTACATGCAATGTAACCCGTCCACTGCCACTTAAGTTTAGCGATTCGGAGGCAATACAAATAGTTAAACAATTAAAGTAAATATTAATAGTCCGTAAGTGGCATTGTAATTTTTTTTTCAAAAATATCCAGTAAAGTTGACTTTATTCCCTTAGCATTGCAAGGTCAAGGCTGAGAAGTTTATTGTTCGTCCTAAATTTACATTGCAGGCTCGCTGCACGCGCCCCATATGTAACATATATACCTAAATACCCATTTTTTAGGGTTCCGTACATCAAAAGGGAAAAAACGGAACTCTTATAGGATCACTCGTCTGTCTGTCCGTCTGTCACAGTCGATTTGCTCCAAAACTACTGAAATGAAATGAAATGAAATTATTTATTTCGGAAATCGGGTATCCATATAAACACAAAAAAAATAAAAAAGAACACAAAAATATGTTAGTAATAATAAATTAATTGCCTAGGTTAGTTAAATACAAAACCGATACTAAACCGATTGAGTTGAAATTTGGTGAACATGTGTAAATTGGTGACCCAAAGATGGACGCCTAAAGTAAATTAATGAATTCTGAACAAGGGGGCCACTATTGGGGGGTAAAATGGAAAATTAAAAAAAAAGGGTCGCAAACTGTATTATGTGACGCATTAAATGAAAGGAGTTGTTGTAAGCATCTCAGATATTTTTTTTTATAATTTAGCAGAAGAAGTTTTGAAGTAATTTAGGAAAAAAGACAAAAATTTACCATTTCCCCCTTATCTCCGAAACTAATAGGTTTAAAATTCAGAAAAAAATATGGAAAATTGTTCCTCACCTAAAGATTACAGAAAAACCTATAAGAAGTTTAAGTACTCAAAGTAACGGCAAAATTCTCAATACTTTACGGAACCTTCACCACGCGAGTTGAACTCGCACTAGACCGGTTTATTATACGATAAAACGGCAATACAATAAAGATTGCACAAGTCGTATACAGCCAATTAAAGGTTTTTTTTTTCTGTTGGTAGGTACTGCTACTTCCTTGTTAGTGTCTGAAATAGCTTGCGGTTTTCGGTGGAAAAATACAATCATCCTCATTTGTGCAAACACGCATCCTAACCGTTTTTTGGCAGAGTAGTTAGATCCTCAAACAGCATATTTGTTCGTAGCAAATTTTCCATTCGCATTTTTCCTCACTCTTTATTATTATTCGCTTAGTTTCACAGTCAGCGTTATTCACCGAATATGTTTTTCCATGTCGCAATGTATATTCGACGTTAATTTATATTCAACGAATGTATTTTACTAAATTTCATAATAGGAAGTGAAAACAAGAAGAATTAGTGAGAAAAACCGGCCAAGTGCGTGTCGGACCACGCAAAACGAAGGGTTCCATGCCTATTAAAAAGGTCGTATCGTCACAGATATTTTACGGCACTTACGTCCTTTTCTTTGAGGAAGGCAGTTTTTCAGCAATATCTCGAAAACCTCTGAACCGATCTTTTTAAAAACAATTTTCGGTGAATGAAATTAATAAGCCCTATCTCCATGAATTTTTCCATATTTTTAAAATACACCGTTCAAAAATTTGAGGGGGGACAGAATTTTAGTGACTTTCGGGGCGATTATCTCCGACTCTATTCACTTAATCAAAAAAAATGCTAAGAAACCTTATACTTATTCTGAAAGGCCTATCGATTGATGTGCCACACGGGGGGTCACAATGAAAAAATATTTTTTTATTGTCGTTTTAATTACAAAACTATATCGCGGCTAACAAAATACACCTATCCTCAAAATTTTATTCAAATACACCTTATAGTTTGCGAGTAAAATGCCTGTGACATACGGACAGACGGACATACGGACAGACGGACAGACGGACAGACGGACATGACGAAACTATAAGGGTTCCGTTTTTGCCATTTTGGCTACGGAACCCTAAAAATGCAATTGGAACAACGTCATTTATTTTATTAATGAAGCAAAATAGGAGTAGAGAAAAATGCGAATCGAATTTTTGCTACGTGAATTTAACGAGTTTTGAGAACTGCCGCTGGAAACTGAGAAGAAAATAATAGATGACGCGGTGTTTTGCTTAAAACGTAGTAAGGACAAAAGCAGAGGAATTATACTTGATTTTTTTTATACAATAAAAGTAGCATTTCCTATTTAACTGTGTCTGGCTCGAGTTAAAAGGTTCTTTAATGTCCCGGTAGAATTCTTTGTTCGCCCAGTACAACTCAAGCACTCCACCCAGTAATGTGCACCATCGTCCAAGTTATTTATCACACTGTTAAACATACTTCTTCTTTATTACTCTCCGTTGTAAATTGTGTTGGATCTAACTAGGGCACGTACCGGTATAAATAATTGTCCCTGTGCCATTTAACTGAGTAAAGTCACGGTATCGGAACCAACGGGTGTATTTTTAATTCCGTCCACGTTCATGCGTTACGGTGGACCGAACTTAGACAGTGTTGTGTGTAATGACATTTAAAGGTCGGTCAAAGTTCATCAACTATGCGGTATAACCTACATGGAATGGAACTAAATATACTTTCATAACAAGAAGTCTAAACTGGACACGTGTTTGATGACTATAACACATGCTTTTAGGTGATTTGTAACTAACTTATGTAAGTAAGACGAAAGTGATGGTATTTGAAAAAGATGAAATTATGACAGACTGCGAAATAATGATTGGTGAAGAAAGACTGGAACAAGTAAAAGAGTTTGTGTATTTGGGGACATTATTTACTGGAGACGGAAAGCATGAGAAAGATATTGAAAGGAGAGTGAATGCAGGGAATCGAGTGAATGGGGCACTGAACGCCTTTATGGGCAGCCAGAAAATCTCACAAAAAGCGCGTGTGGCTGTGCATAGAGGAGTGTTGGTACCCACACTTATGTATGGTAGTGAAAGTTGGGTGTGGCAGAAAAGACATCAAAGTCGAGTGAATGCAGTAGAAATGAGAGCGTTGAGAAGTATGTGTGGAGTGAAATTGACTGATAGAGTTAGAAACAGTGTGATAAGAGATAAGTGTGGAATGGATGGAGATATAGTCACGAAAATTTAGAAGGGTATGTTAAGGTGGTTTGGGCATGTAGAGAGGATGGATGAGAGAAGATTAACGAAGAGAGTGTATATAAAAGGAGTGGAAGGGCAAGTTGGAAGGGGAAGACCTAGGCGAACTTTCTCTGATCAAATTGGAGAAATGTTACAAAAAGGCCAGGTCAAAACCGACGAGCATGTATGAGAAATGTTATGAAGGTGAGTGAAGCGAAAGTGGTTAGTCAGGATCGTAGCAAATGGAGATCCGTGATCTCTGCCTACCCCTCTGGGAAAGAGGCGTGATTATATGTAAGTATGTATGTAGGTATGTAAGTTAAGTAGTTAATTAATGAAGGCTGAAAATGCATTATCGAGTTTCTGTGGGTGGAAATTTGGCATGTAGGACTCCCCATTTTCCGGATACCACTTATTTGCGTAAAGTTCAATGTATCAAATCATAAAAGTACTACTCACATCTACTTTAATTCCTTCTATCTTATACGCGTGTTTCGGCGGGTCGAACTTTGGCATGTACCGGTAGAACTCTTCGTTGTCCCGGTACCATTTTACTGAGTACAGAGCGTCGTCGCCCAAGTCATAATCGCAGTCTAACTGTGCCGGCTGCCCGCGTACTCGGTACGAGGGAACGGACACGCGCACCATCCGGAGCAGTAGCGATTCTGGAACAATGGAAAGGTGCTTTATACTCGTAATTTCTTAAGTAAGGTTAAAAATTGGTTATTTACCGGAGTGTAACCCGTGGTACCTACCTACATATTTTTTGTCGCTTTGCGCAATCAACACCTAAGAACAATTATAAAAGAATATATAAGGCCATATTTTTTTTTGCATTACCTACAAAGTCTGAAAATAAAAGTGACATTAAAAAAGCATTTATTTTCAGCTACCCCACCTATGTCGATATTATATACTGCTAAACTCTAAGGAAGAGCGGTCTCTTGACACAGACGTCTTGATTGCTTAAAAAGAGGCACCATCCTAAATATTGTAGTGTTTTTTAGTTACTGAATAAATCATTTATCATCTAATCGGTGAATGTATACTACTACTTTTTTATTTACTAATCAAAGTACAGAACTAACAATCAAATTTATTTAAGATGGATTATAAATATAAATATTTGCGGACAATCTTACACAAATCGACCTAGTCCCAAACTAAGCAAAGCTTGTACTATTCGTACTAGACGACGATAAACATACTTATATGGATGAATACATACTTAAATACATAGAAAACATCCATGACTCGGGAACAAATATTCGTGCTCATCACACAAATCAATGCCCTTACCGGGATTCGAAACCAGGACCTCTTGCTTCGTAGGCAGGGTCACTACCAAACCAACTAGGCTAAAGCGGTCGCATACCATTCTGTATTGTCACGAAAAAATGTTAGAATTTGAATTTTATATCAAATATGCATAACGAAACTTATAAAGAAACCACTCATTAAGCTCGAAACCCGGACAGCGGTAATGAAAAACAAATTTCTCCAACTCGTGACGGAGGGGTTTGTGCAAATTTAATCTGCTCTATCTACGTTTATTACCCAGGGGTTTCTGCAAACTGGACTCTACAACAATTATTTAAGACAAGTACCTAATACAGGGGCGAAACCTTGTTTAAACCTTAGCAAAGTTGTGCTTAATCTGTGAAGTTCTCGCTGGAGTTGACGAAGCCAACTAAGTTCCGTTTTAAGCAAGCAGTTAGTGGTATTCTAGTATCAAGCTACGGGCCTAGGCAATTGCTGTAATGGTTTGTTGGTTAGTAATTGCTGAAAGGTAAGTGGATCTGTTAGACAAGTGTTCCTAACAAGGTGCCTTAGACGCTACAGAATTCAGTGTGTAAATTTGATACTGAATATTTTGATGACGATAACGGTGTCGGTCCGTCGGTCCTAAACAACACATTTACATAATTTTCGTTAACGATCTACTTCATTTTTTTTCATACGAAATAATTGAGCACGCAATGTTCGTAACATCGATATTAACGTAATGAAATCTTAACATTTTTACTAATATTTTTCATGTGTTATAGTGATTCTTCTGATTGCCAGGTGCCAAAGCGGACTCGGGTTCCCTTAGGATGCAACCGGGAAAAACGTCAAGAAGATTCATCTACTTAACGTTTTTCCCGGTTCGATATTACGAAGTCGATGAATGAGAAGTCACTATGACAGCTCAAAAACGCCACGAAAATTCCGGTCTCTGGTCATGTCATTTGTTTACGACATCGACACCCATGAAAGTCAAAATGTTTGTTAAGTCAAATCAGTTTGGACGTAACATTTCCCTAAGACATTTATTTTAGTTCCCGAGTAACATGCAACCGAGTTCTAGTAGGTACCTACTTATCAAGTTTTCTTTATTTAAACCCACTTGAGGTCAGTATTTTATCGAAGACGTTGAAGTTTGGTTAACGTTGACTGCCGTATCAATTTTAAATCTTAATTTTATAATATGTAAATCAATTAACCATTAATGTATCTAATTATTAAGACAATAATTTACCAGCTGATCTGACTCCTCTATTTGATATACGCCACACATGTGTGAGAAATGATTCATGCCCGAACACCGTAAACCTTGCCTCCCACGGCGGACTAGCATTTTTATCATACCTCATACCGCATTCATTACAACATCAACTATTGTATACAGGGTGTCCCAAGAAGTAGTGATATACTGAAGCTGGGAGGTAGAGGACCTAGAGGGCTATCTGAATCATCCCCATGTATGTTCCGCGATTTTTCGTATTTTCGGAGTTATGACTGAAAAATAAAAAAAAGTCATAACTTATGACTTTTTTTTATTTTTCACCTATCGCCGAGTACGATGAGATTTTTATTTATGGTGACGTGAATTATTGCGGTAGATGCTTGGTTTTTTTTGTGTGCTTAGCTGATAGATAGGCCAATTCAGTATGGTAACATTTACTATCGTTAGATCTTTGAATGGAATAAAAAAAAATGCCAAGAAAGATAAAATTACCCAGTATGTTCACAACTTCAAGGGCCCTTAAAAAAATAAAATCATTCTTGGCATTTTTTTTATTCCATTCAAAGATCTAACGATAGTAAATGTTACCATACTGAATTCTATCGGCTTAGCACACAAAAAAATCAAGCATCTACCGCAATAATTCACGTCATCATAAATAAAAATCTCATCGTACTCGGCGATAGGTGAAAAACTTAAAAAAAAAGTCATTACTCCGAAAATACGAAAAATCGCGGAAAATACATGGGGGTGATTCAGATAGCCCTCTAGGTCCTCTACCTCCCAGCTTCAGTATATCACTACTTCTTGGGACACCCTGTATAGTTATACGCGTATGCCAGCCGCCGAGCGCGCCGTACAGGGAGGCCAACCTTAGTACTACGAGCACGCTAATGACACTAATGACAGAACAGAAAGTTTACTAAATAAAGGACGTTAAGTATAGGGACCTACTAGGAATATCTGGTGATTTCCAATTTAGTCAAATCATAATTCATAGGTGTCAACTTCTACCAATAGATGGAAGCAATGAGTCACCTACAAAAAACAGAAAGTAATGAATTGTAGGTACTAAAACTATCAGAAAAAAATTCAAAAACGAAAATACTTGTGTAATTTGTTCATTGTCTATAACTATTCAATTCTTTTCGAGTATTTGGATTGTTAGAATAGTTTTAACATCCAACCTTTTCAAACTCTATTAAATTGTCTATGGAATTTAAGAAGGACTTTGTTGTCATAACAATCTATCTAAATAATATATTGTAATAAATAATTCTATCGTGCCCTAGTGTGGTGTAATTAATTACCCGTAAGTGCAATTAAACACGCGCTAACTTTCCTTTAGTTTTAAAAATCCCCGTATGTGTCAATTAAGTTTCTATTGTTGCTGTATGTGTTCATGTCACTTAATGATACCAATTGTTACTTTAAATATCATGCAGAATTATTGTTTTTTTTTTAAATATAATTATCCCTTCGATTAAACGAATACTTTGTCATTGACAAAGGAATATTATCTTTATAAAATATTAAGTCAAAATATTTTCTTACTCCACTTTTCACCCTTATTTTGAAAATAATTCAAATCTGCCGAAAACTTGGGCGCATAAGTGAAGTTAACAATTTTGGAAAAATAGGTACGTCTCCGATTTTTTAAATATCGTACTTATTTATGTATGTGTGTGTGTGTGTATATATAAAATACGCCTGTATATATAAACACACTCGCATAACGTTTAATAAACTTTGATTATAACAAAAAGGTGACGGCGGCTTCAGACCTGATTCCATATTTAGATATGTTGACTTTTAAGTACGTTCCCCGAAGTACCTAATGTTCTTTAATTTTCACACTATAACTTAACTATTTCTTATGAGGCCTCATATAGACGCAGATATGTCATCACTGGCAACACTGCGGGTGCCGCAGGACCGGTCATTGTGGCACTCTTTGGGGGAGGCCTATGTTCAGCAGTGGACGTCGTTGGGCTGATATGATGATGATGATGATGAACTTAACTATTTAATTAAATACCGGCTGCGCCATGTCAGGTATGCATCAATGATACTCGAGATATACTTCAAGACTGTTTATCCAGTAATCATTCATATGTGGGTGGATGTGCACTTACCAACTACCGTCAGCTTGGACATCCCGACATTTGACCAATACCTCTAGTCCAGGCAATGAACTGACAACTTGTATGGAAAAAATGACATATTTGGAAATAATTTATAATAGCAAATTTTTTTAATGTAACGGATATAATTATCAATTAAATAGTTACCTAGAGGCAAAATCCAACAAAAAATCAGACATCAAAAAAATCAATATTTAATTAGCTCCTAAAAAGTCCGGATAAATATTAATATTTTTTTTATCTTTATTTAGGTGCATTTACATTTGCTTTAAAATATTCAATATAAATAAAATAAAAAAAGACAATGAATGTTTAATTTAAATCTATATAATTACTTCCGGGTGGAATGTTTGTTGGATTCTTGAATAAAGCATCTTAGATTAATGTTTTAGAATGAAATAAACAAAAAAAAACGCTATTATAAAGTAATGTTTTTCGAAACCGTATTTTGCCTGGAGTACTCCGCAAGGGGTGAGTATTCCTAACGCATTTAAAACGAAATTGGATATTGAAACGTATGTCTTATATTGATCCCTAGCATATTTAATGCGCAATTTATGCTGGCGATACCAGATGCAAAAACAAGGAACACCGCAGAAACCCTGCACAGAAATTTTGCATTAAGTAATTAGCACTTAGGATAAGCGTATAAACCTTTTTGCAACGATTTGAATGCTAATTTTCTTAATAGGTTTTTCTAACACTACCACGTTCTCTCTATAACATTGCATTTATATAAACGGATGAATTAGGGTGTTAGAAAAGGTGTAAAACTGTAACACACACACACACATACACTAAACGCTTGGAGGTGTATTTTTAGGGTTCCGTAGCCAAAATGGCAAAAACGGAACCCTTATAGTTTCGTCATGTCCGTCTGTCCGTCTGTCCGTCTGTCCGTCTGTCCGTCTGTCCGTCTGTCCGTCTGTCCGTATGTCACAGGCATTTTACTCGAAAACTATAAGGTGTATTTGAATAAAATTTTGAGGATAGGTGTATTTTGTTAGCCGCTACATAGTTTTGTAATTAAAATGACAAAAAAAAATTTTTTTAGGGGTGCACTCCATACATAAAACTAAAAGTCAAAAAAAAATTTTTCATTGTGACCCCCCGTGTGGCACATCAATCGATAGGCCTTTCAAAATAAATATAAGGTTCCTTAGCATTTTTTTTGATTAAGTGAATAGGGTCGGAGATAATCGCCCCGAAAGTCACTAAAATTCTGTCCCCCCCCTCTAATTTTTGAACGGTGTATTTTAAAAATATGAAAAAATTCATAGACATAGAGCTTTTTAATTTCAGTTACCGAAAATTGTTTTGAACAAGATCGGTTCAGAGGTTTTTGAGATATTGCTGAAAAACTGCCTTCCTCAAAGAAAAGGACGTAAGTGCCGTAAAATTTCTGTGACGATACGACCTTTTTAATAGGCACGGAACCCTTCGTTTTGCGTGGTCCGACACGCACTTGGCCGGTTTTTAAACTGTAATTTAGTATCAGTCAAAGTTAATAAAAAAAGCTAATGATGAAATAGAATGAACATATTATAATATACTCAATAAAGGTAGAGAACAATAATTGATTCCAGATATGCACGAATTAATTTATCTCCTTTCTGGGATGCTTCAGGGGAAATGCGGGCTGGCGCGCGTCCCATACAAAAACTTGAATTTGGAGACGCCGTAGTCCCCTATTTTCTCCATCAAATTTAGACCTACGTAAATTATACTACGTATACTGGACCTCTTAGCTAATCTATGTTACAAAAATTTACTGCAATTGAATCAACAAGTATTGATTTGGCAGAGGAAATTTTTTTGGGGCCGCGCGCTAGCCCGCTCATGGTCTTAAAGTTGAAGTTGAGTCAAATACTGTTTTTATTTTTTATTTATTTATTTATTAGGACCTTCAACAATAAGCATACCATTACATAATATTACTCTTATATGCGCAAATTAAAACTAAGTACCTTATTAATTACAGAAGGACACAGCATGCATCAATTACCTAACAGTGAAATTTAACTAAAAACAGATTACAATATGTTTACTCGTAACTAATAATTACTAAGTCTTGTCAGCAATCGCGGCTTTTATGAATGGGATAGTTGACGAGTTTAGATCAATGCAATCTTGATGTTTGTTATAAGCCGTAAACATCCGTGACAGTGGACAGTTCAGCTTCAGGTTAGTACGACGAGTAGCTAAACTGAACAGCTTAATATTACATGCTCTAGGAATTCTAGAGGGTATGTTGGGAGCAATAAATAAATCTGACTCCAGAAAATTATGACGGCGTTTATTCGCTTACGAAATATATACAAATTTGTTGACGAGTGACGTGCGCTCTGCGCGGTGTCGTATCGAGTCTCATGGAAGGGGAAAGCCGCGAGCTGCGCGAACCGGCGCCCGCGCCGCCCGCACCCTTCCTCCCGTGCGTAGTTGGTAGCAGCGTTAACATACTCCCCCCCCTCGAGCAGGTAGGGCTTCGAGGAGTGAAGATGCTGCTGACATTGGAGCCGATGCTGAAGAAGGCTTCGTCGTCGCTGGTGATGACTCCTTAGGTAATGCGCAAAGCTTGTGAATAGCGCGACGAAAGATGCCCCTTGTTGTCTGAACATCGGCGACCCTGGCGATGCCATCGTCCCCAGGGTATAGTTTTTGAATGCGCCCTAAGCGCCACTTCATTGGCGGAGTATTGGGCTCCTTTAAGACGACCATGTCGTTGATTTGTAGGCCTTCTTGGTTGATTCGCCACTTTGTTTTTTGTTGCAATTCGCTTAGGAACTCCTTGTGCCATCGTGACCAGAATTGCTGCCGCATCCTTTCGATGTGTTGATATCTGCTGAGCCGGTTCGGGTTGATATCGATCAGAGATGGTGATGGTAGTGCCAACAGTGCTTTCCCGATCAAGAAGTGCCCCGGAGATAAAGGTTCGAAATCATTCGGATCTGACGATAACGGTGTTAAAGGTCGTGAGTTTAATATAGCCTCGATTTGAGTGAACAACGTTGAAAGCTCCTCAAATGTCATGTGAGTATTGCCTAAGACCCTAGCTAAATGGAATTTGGCCGACTTAACCCCGGCCTCTATTAATCCATTAAAATGAGGGGACAAAGCAGGCGAGAATTGAAATTTTATGCCTTCATTTTCTGCATATGACGCAATGGAATCACCATCAGCCCTGAGAAATCTACCGATTTCGTTGCTTGCGCCTACAAAGTTAGTCCCATTATCTGAAAATATCTTACTTGGTTTCCCTCTGCGAGATATGAACCGCCTCAGACATTGGATGAAACAATCTGCAGTGAGATCGCTCGCTAACTCTAAGTGCAACGCCTTTGTCGAAAAACAGACAAATAGGGATAGGTAACATTTGGTGATCCTACAACCGCGGCCCTTGCGGCAGTGCTACCTAACTGCGCCGTGGGAACTCAGAATTATACCTAAACTTTGCGCGCCGCATTCGGTACATCCGCCAGTGGGTTGACGCACGCGCTCACGGCCGGACGCTGCTTACGCGTACAAGAAAAGTTATTCACCAATTCTTTAAAAATGAGTTCTTAATGTTTTTTACGGAACACCTAATACCTATTTCAAATACTTACGTAATACATTTTTAAGGCCTGCTTGAGTTTCGGTAATTTTGTATAGGTACCTACCCCGAGCCTCCGACAAGTTTAGGTACTCCGCCACTCCGTTGTTTGCATTGATTTCATGTTCATATTTATCCCTGTCTAGCAGAAATTAGTATAATAGTTTACTTAGTAAGATTTGCGGGGTGCATGCATTGCACGGCCTAAGAAAGGGCGTAAACATCGTCGTTGCTATGGGGACTTATAACCTTTTGGAAGTGCTTGGAATGCACTCGCGAGGATGAAACACGTAATACACGTATCTAATCAGAATATTTTAGAACAACTTATGCCTAGTGACTAATTCCAAGTTTGCAATGCTACTTTTAAACTATTATACAATATGTCGTTATTTATATACTTACGTTATAAATAAAGAAGATAGGAAGGTACCTACCTACCTATCAAACTTTATTTCGTACTGTCGTCGGGATAAACCTACTAACTTAAAAAAATTAAGTTACCTACACAACAAGTTTCGTTTTGTTAAACCTATGTGGTAGGTAGCTGGTAAATTAATAGGTACCTACATTCAGACTGTCGTAACCATAGACAGGGTGAGAGATACTTGACATTACATTTTATTTAACATGCTGCGTTGATATGCCTGTATGTAGGTATGTAGCTATGGAGTTCAGATACAGGCAGAATCTCCGGAAATACAAGTCTTTTGAAAAATGAATATTGAAAAACGATAACAATTAAATTAATCTAATCAGTGAAGTGCATGGAATGTGTGGTTCTGCACGAATAATAAAACGTCCTAGCCGACACAATGTTTTTTTTTAATACTACGACGGTGGCAAACAGACACCGTAGCCTTTGGACGATTGCGATCCCAGAAGAATCACAAGCGCGTTGCCGACCCTTTATTGATTTGAGGATTTGTTGTGACAGCTGAACGGAGAATTTATTTATTTTTATTTAGGTTCACCAACTAATTGTTAACATCAGTACATTCATGATTTCATTCATTTTGCATTGTAAAGATAGATGTCACAATCACTTATAGGTAAACACCACATGCGTTATAATTTATACAAAAACCTTAGAATTTAAAATATAAAGTAGGTTCTTAAAAAAAACTTGTATTTTTATTAAAACGTTACGACGTCTGTTACGTAGATACATACAGCAGGGCAATTGCGTAACTCTTCATACGCGTGCCCGTACATATCACCTACCAGACTGCCAAAATATAATTGTCATGCCATAAATCTCAACTTTAACATTAAAATTGACATGTAAGTATCTGAGTCACGAACGTGTGATGTTCTAATAAAACTACAATAAATTTAAACTACCGTTAAGGTGCGTACAAATTAGAGCAGCCTCTGGTTGAGGCACGCACGGTTCACCTATTTTGCTCAACGCGCTCACGCGCTAAACATTTAGAGAAGGATAAAAATTCGTGCAACATTACATCAAGGTGAAGCAATTGTAGTTGGTTACACATCATTATAAAAAATATTTCAAAGAATAACCGTTTTTTATTTCACTCAACTACTAATTATAACTTCATTTCTAAGCGGTGTCAACCCTAGCGTCTATTAGCCGGGGAGTGCGGGCAACGACCGGCGCGTTCAAGGTTGCTCCATTGTTAAATTTAGTAGGCATGGAAAGCGGTAGGTATGCGCGTTTTTATTCAGAGTCGAGTATCTGTTCGTTAGAACTATTATATAATCTGTGCTTGCGGTCTGTAATGAGGAAAGGACCAGCAAAGTCGACGCCGCAAACATGGAAGGGAAGGTTTGGTGTCACTCTTGGTTCGGGTAAGTTACCCATGAGAGGGTTTATATTTTTTGCCTTCATGATTTTACATGTTTTGCAGTAATTAACCGTGCTTCTTGCTAAAATTCTGCCTCTTAAAGGCCAGAAAGTTTCCCTGATTGTACTTAATAGTAATTGCGGTCCACCGTGTAGCAATTTTAGATGCATATGCTTAAAAATTAACTTTGTAAATGGGTGATTTGAATCCACTATAATAGGATGTTTTTTGTTGTATGTTTCAGGAGAGTGTTTTATGCGGCCGCCTACACGCAGCAGCCCGGATTCATCGAGGAAAGGAGTAAGTGAGAGTATACGAGATTTAACAGGTAAGGTTTTGTTATTTCTTAGGTTGTTTAGGTCATCTGTGAAAGCTTCTTGTTGAGATTGTTTACTTAAGAAATTCAATGAACTCTTTAATTCATCTGCAGTTAAATGACCTACCATTTTAGCATGGGGATTAGTTAAGTTAAAAATGAATCGCTTTACATAGGCAAAGGTTCTTTGCAAGGTGGATAATTTTGAATATTTGGTAAAGTCCACAACCTTGGAAAGAGCGCTTGCTGATTTCTTGTTTTCTGTTATTTGAGTATAAGTTTTGATTTCAGTTACATCGCTGCTAGTGTTAGACTTATTCAACTGTGGCCAAGTTGATATATCATGACTCAAAAACGAGGGACCCTGCCACCACAAAGCTGAATGACATAGCTGCTGAGGGTCAACTCCTCTGGAAGCCAAATCCGCAGGGTTCTGATCTCCTGGGATATGCCTCCACATACCTCCAGGAGACAGTTCCTGAATGGCTCCTATGCGGTTTGAGACGAAAGTTTTAAGGCTGCGTGGTTCGGCCTCGAGCCAACTCAGGATCACAGATGAATCCGTCCAGTGGAAAATTTGGTCAATGCGACATCGTAGTGCCTGTTTAACCTTAACCGACAAACGTACCGATAACAAAGCTCCTAGTAACTCCAAGCGTGGAATCGATGTCGGTTTTAAAGGAGCAACCTTAGCTTTCGCACACAACAGACGTACCAGAGTTTTACCTTCACTGTCTATTGACGATAAGTAAATACATCCAGCATACGCATCCTGAGATGCGTCACTGAAGGAGTGCAAGGTAATTGTTTTATATTTAGGACATAGAACGCATCTTGGGATGTTAATGTTCGTTAAATATTTGAGATTTCCTACATAATCTTGCCACTTTCTTGATAATTCTGCAGGAATTAAATCGTCCCAGTCTAGTTTAGTAAGCCACAACCGCTGTAATATGATTTTTGGTGTGATTGTGATCGCACTCAACAAACCTAGTGGGTCAAATATTTTAGCAGAATTTGATAATATTGTACGTTTCGTCACTGGCGGCGTCACATCTAACTGTGTCGAAAATTGCAATTTGTCGTCAGCCGGATGCCATATAAGGCCTAAGACGCTAGATTGAGAAGTGACGTCTAAGTCTTTCGGTATCATAGTACCGAGACTCTGTTTTACGACCAAAGGGGCGTTTGTATGAAATTTGCGAAGAGGAAAGCATGCAGATTTTAGTTTATTAGTAACTGATTCGCAGATATGGCTTAATTCGACTTCCGTTTGAGATCCTGATAAAAGATCATCTATGTAAAAGTCATGTTCTATAACTTGCTTAATGGTTTCGTCTTCGCATTCTTTCGCTAATTGTAATAAGCATCTGGTGCTTAAGTAGGGAGCACTGGCTGTCCCATAAGTAACTGTATTTAGCTGTAGAACTCTAATTGGTTCTGAAACCTCATCTCTCCAGAGAATCAGTTGTAAGTAGCGTTGGCTAGGCTCTACAAGCACTTGCCTGTACATTTTTTCGACGTCTGCCGTTACGACGTACGTATGTTGCCGGAACCGCATCAAAATCGAGAGTAAGTCATCCTGCACAACAGGGCCGACATATTGTATGTCGTTGAATGATTTCCCGGTTGTCGTAGCGGCAGAAGCGTCGAAAACAACACGTAAACGTGTTGTCTCGCTCGTTTGTCTAATTACTGAGTGATGAGGAAGGAATGTACCAAATTCAGGCTTTGGTATTTCTGTCAGATGTCCTAGATTCTTGTATTCATGAATAAAATCGGAATAGGCTTGTCTTAGCGACTGATCCTTTGAGAGTCGCTTTTCAACATTAAGAAATCGTTTTTCTGCCATTTTGTATGAATCTCCGAGGACATCTGGTGATTCTCGCAATGGAATTCTAACTATAAATCTTCCATCTGCGTCGCGGTAGGTAGTGTCATTGAATAGATTTTCGCAGTAAGTATCCTCAGATGACACAACCTTTGTCGCGGGTAGTTCTTCGAGTTCCCAGAACTTAGCTAGTTGATCTTTAATATCTTGTGAGAAATTACATTTCATTTCTTGTGAACTCGATGAACCACTGCGGCTCCCCCCAGTGGGGCCAGCCACTATCCATCCCAGTTCTGTCTCCGTCAATACGGGTTTATTTCGCCCTAATTTAATTTGATTGGATCCAATGAGGTCCCAAAATATATCTGAGCCGAGTAAGATATCGACTTCTGACGGATGGCGGAACTGAGGATCTGCTAGATTTATATTTGTTGGAATATTAAATTGTGTTGTGACTTTCATGTTTGGAAGTTTGTCAGTGATGGTAGGCACTACATAGAATTTAACTGGAATAGAGAAATTGCTATGCATTGAATTGATTATTAAATCGCAATGTTTATTTATTTGCAATGTTGTATTGTTAATGCCCGACACCGAACGGTTGACTTCCATTGTTTTACAATTAATTATTTTTTGTGCCTTTTCAGAGATGAACGAGGATTGGCTGCCACTGTCCAATAAAGCACGTAACACATGCTTTTTACCTTCGCATGTCACCTCAAGGACTGCCGTAGAAAGTAAGACTTGGTCACAAGATACCGTGGACAACGTGATGGATGTTTGAGCTTGAGCAGTTGTTTGCTGTTCCACGGGCTCGTTGGACGAAGATGCTGTCACTTGAGGAAGGTGAGTGTTACTTGTAGCTGTAGCATTAGCATTTTCATTACCAAGCAATTGTTGGTTGTTTGTTTGTTTATGTAAAATAGTGCTATGTTTTCTTTTACAGATTTTACAACCACTAGAGCGGCACTGGTAAGTATGATGACCAGGTCGAAGACAGTTTTTGCATAATTTCCATTGAATAGCTTGTTGGTAACGATCATCGATTGATAACGATTTAAATTTAGGACATTCAACTAATTTGTGATTTTGTTTACAGAACATGCACTGGAAACTAGCGGACGGTGCGTCAGAAGCGGAAGCAATAAAAGATTTAGTCTTGGGAACTACCTGACGTTTTTCATTTTTAAAATCCGGCCTTGTAGAACATACTGTTTCCAATACATCAGCCCTGTTACGTAAAAACTTGAAAAAATCTTTTAAAGTAGGAGAATCTTTAATATCATTCCTAAATTCTTCCCACTTGCGTGCGGTAGCGTTATCAAGCTTTGTCGTAGCCATATAAATAATAAGCGTATCCCATTTGTCCGTGCATTCACCGAGCGTCTTAAGCGCTTGCAAGTTCTTGGGAATTGAATCAATTAAATTGCGCAAACCCCTATCAGTCTCTCTCGACAAAGGCTCCATACTAAATAAGCACTTGAGGTGTTGGCTGACCAACAAGCGCTTATTATCATACCTTTCACACAAAAGGGACCAAGCAATTTCATAATTATCGGCAGAGACAGTAACTGATTTAATGACAACACTGGCTTCACCCTCTAAATAAGATTTCAAGTAATGAAATTTGCATATATCATCCATGTCGTCATTGTTATGAATTAGTGACCGATAAATGTCACGAAACTCAAGCCACAGGTTTGGATTCCCATTAAAAAGAGGAAGTTTCAAAGGAGGAAGTTTGATTTTATTTAGGCCTGTAATACGGCTAGCTGTGCTTAAAACTTGCTCCTTTTGAAAGGTCTCTTGCCATGTTTCAATCATTTCTTGAGCTTGGCTCATGCTACTATAGAACGAACTTTCTGTTTCTTCCCTTTCTTTAAGTTGTTTACCAGAGGTATCAAGCCTATCTATCTTATCTTGAATCTCATCAAATGTATTTAATGAACTTTGCATTTTACCTAACCTCATTGACAACTCGTTAATTTGGGCCTTAGTAACATCATTAGGTTCCATTTCCGATATGGATAGCACAAACTTTCTAAATAGCGTTAGGCGCGTTCTCTCTACTCCTCTCTGTTGTACCAGTTCATTTAAATCATTCATTTTGTAAGCGCAAGCAACGTAGGCAACGTGGCAATTAAAAACCAGGCACGTATAAAATTAATAAGTAAATACTCACGGTTTTTAGTTCATAAATGACAATGATTCCATACCTCATATACTTAAATTTAGCTTAGTATCACGCATAAAGCCAAATATGTGGTTATTATTCACACACGTTTGTTCTTTGTTCTCGCCAACTTGTTCCAATCATGTAGGTACTGTACTCCAAGTAAATCTGAAATAGTCGGCAAATCACTTTAAATCATTTGTTATGGTAAGTAATTTAAGTACCTACTCGCTTGACAATGCACTTTGATGCTCACTAAATGTTTCTCGTACCCTAAGTTAAGTAAAAGTTTAATTACGTAATTAGTTATTACGTAACGAATTCTTTGATCAGTAATTTACGGAATGAAATGTTAAAACTGCAAATTAATTACTTCATAAGAAGTAACAATCGGTATTTAAACCGCTTTGAAACTAAATTGAATGTTTGATATGAGTAACGTAGATATAATAAACTTTACACCACTCACAAAGAACAATTTATAGACATTTAAAAGGAGACTTATCACCGCTGTCACAAATAAACACAGGTTAAAATTACATTAAACTTTAAATAAATTAGAAACGGGCACACTTCCTTCGTATTTGCACATTAGCTTGTATCTTCGTATAATCCCTTTGTTCCTTTGTATGAAGTTGCAACTTAACCGTTATGTAACTTGTTCACCGCCATTATTCGTTGTATACTTGTAATTTCGTTATTTACGTTCATATAGCGATTGTATCCGTGCTTCAATATCACGTCGTGGTCTCCAGATGTTGGGAGCAATAAATGAATCTGACTCCAGAAAATTATGACGTTTTAATCGCTTACGAATTCTATACAAATTTGTTGACGAGTGACGTGCGCTCTGCGCGGTGTCGTATCGAGTCTCATGGAAGGGGAAAGCCGCGAGCTGCGCGAACCGGCGCCCGCGCCGCCCGCACCCTTCCTCCCGTGCGTAGTTGGTAGCAGCGTTAACAGGGTACGTGGAAATTTATTTTTTGCAGTAAATCTGGGCAATCTAATGCACCGGTAACAATTCTCTTCAAAAACACTAGATCACTTATAGTTCTTCTATCAGCCAACGATCCCATCTTAAAGTATTTAAGTCGCGCGCTCACGATTTACTGAGAACAAAAGTAGTAAATTCTTTAAGTTTATGACTTGAAAATCGTGTAAAATATGGAAATAATATATTCCAAAGTCAAGTCAGACATATAAGTGCAACATTAATATTAATATGCAGTAAAACGAGAAGCTACTTCAATATAATATAAGCTGCTACAGAGTATAAAATATTGGCGACGATTCTTGTGCAACCGCGCTTCGGTCCCCAGGCATCTAGCGTTGCGAGGGATTTTCTATTTTCATTCAACGCGAGTGCGACAACAGCTGGATTAAAATATTGGACAGGGAATTCCACTAGACGGGTCGCGCAGGTACTGATATTTAATATTTCATTACAATTCAACAGTGGATTTACTTGAAATTTCGTTTGCGATGGAACATTTTCTCTACCTTCAAAAACTCCAAATATATTTTTGTATTTGTCTCGTATTTTTCGACCGTTTATTAGTGCCATCACTTTACCTAGCAGAAGAACTAAGCATGTTAACACGTTCACGGACAGTACGGCCACAGGCGTAAATTGAGACCCTCGTGATACGGCACTACGGCTGTGGCCGGTGATCCTCATCGCGACAAATCTGCCACTCCGTCCACGGGCGACAAATTTTCACAGGATTATAATGAAGGCGGACATTTGTGCCGCTTTCGGTACATTACAATTTTTCCTAGTGCCGCAGCAAAAGCTTAAAGGGCCACCTCAATTTTACATGAGGGAAATGACGCGTGCTGTGACACAATACGTCTGTGGACGTTACGGCTGTGGCCGTGCTGCCACAAGAGGAGAGTTTGACTTTGTAACAAATTACATACATACTTGGACGAAACAGCGGCGGCACAATATTTGCCTAAACAGTGATGTGGCAGTACGTCCATGGCCACACAATTTTCAGAATGGTGCTGTGTCCGTGAACGTGTTAACATTGATTGTGGATTTGTCACTGAAGACTGATGACGTTCGACGCCAACTCAATTAAACAATGAACAAAGACTACGAAAAAAATAATTTATTAAGTGTTTTAAAGATATTTTGAGGGACGTAAACTTTACTAACCCTTTGAATTTTATAATGGAGAATGGATAAACATATCAGAAGTGCCAAATTATTTTTTTGGTAATAGGAATAACCTTCCGTAGCACCAGAAAGTTATTTCAGATTTTGCAGCTGCGTCAATTATTTTTGAAAAATATAAACCGTTTCCTCACTTACGTTGTAGGTCCAGAAACGGTCAATAAGACATAGAAAAATATCCTAAATTTCTGTGATAAACTGACACTGGCAAAGACAAATATAGCTGTTACAACTGTCAATGTCATCGCCAGTGTCAGTTTACCACCGATATTTAAGATATTTTTTTTGTAATATGAGACGAATCGAGGAAAGTGCCGTCCCTGGCCCAAACGTAACTGAAGAAACTGTTTATATTTTTCAACAATAATTAACGCGGCCGAGAAATCTGAAACTTTTTTCTGGTGCTAAGGAATATTAATTCTATCCGACTGTGGAACTCTCTCCCTCTTGACATCAGACAAGCAAAATCTATCGGCAACCTCAAATCCCTTCTTAAAGAACATTATTTGTCTCTCCCCTAACCCTGATTGTATTTTTGGCTGACTGTTTATGTATCATTATATTTGTGTTTGTGTTATTTGTATATATGTATGATTGTGTGTATATGTTTATATATAGAGGTATTTATGTACGTTTATTTTTATAATTTCTTGATTTTTGATTGATAATAATCTCTGCACCACCTACTGCATAATCTAGTTTTATCTCTTTCTCCGATACCCAAAGGTTGTCTGGAAGAGATCGCTCTTCAGCGATAAGACCGCCTGTTGTCTACCTCTACCTACATGTTATTGTATTGTTTCTCTATGTAACTGCTTTGTTTGTGTGAGGTGTGCAATAAAGAGTATTTGTATTGTATTGTATTGTTATTCCTATCACCAAAAAAATAATCAGGCACTTCTCAAATTTTCATCCATTCCCAATTTTCTGTTGATTTTGTATAAAAATAGTGTGAAATCTAGCAATAGGTAAGTATCCGAGTTTTCTGATACATGGCCTGCTCGAATTGCTAAGAGAAGCATTGTGGACGTAAACGACCTAAGTAAGACTCGAGATTTATTTTTATATCGACAGCAGCAGCGATACAATGAGAAATTGTATTATTACTAAATTCCACTCTCGTAGCTACTCCGTGCTCGGTAAAGGTACGTGATTGAAATTATTGCGGTTTTCTCATTTCAGACAAAACTTGTAACTGGTTGTTGCTGTAGCTTTTATTTTCCGGGCTGATGAATAATAATTCACTGTGTAACCAGGCAATTGTCTGTTGCGACACTATTATTTAATTTAGTTCATTTATTTCATTGTACAATTTTCACAGAATATTTGACTTACATTAGATTAGTTATCGTACAGCGATCGTCGAGGTATGTAATAGTAAACATTGAAAATTTATACGATTATGTGTGAGGTCTATACAATATACATGTATACCTACAATTAAAATGAAATTAATATAAATTAAAATGTCAAGTCACATACAATAAACAAAAAACAGGAGGTTATTCCTGTGTTTAATCACAATGTCAAGAGAAACACAAAATCTCAATAATTTACACTATTAAATTAAATAAAAATACGGTACCAGGTACGAATGACTGATTTAAGCGTATTTAAAATTTTATATAATTGAAAATAGAGTTTAAAATAAAATTGATTATAAAACACAACAATAAAACGTAAACGGACAAAGAATAATTATAGCACTACATAAGCATAATATTTACGGAAACAAAAAAAAATTAGACACCGTCCGTCCCGCATTGGTGGAAATGAAAAATTAGACACCGTCCCCAAGGTCGCGATTTGGTGGAAATAAAAAAATTGGACAACGTCCCCAAGGTCGCGCATTGGTGGAAATGAAAAAAATTGACACCGATCCGCATTGGTGGAAATGAAAATAATTAGACACTGTCCCGCATCGGTGGAAATGAAAAATTTAGACACCTTTCCAAGGTCGCGCATTGGTGGAAATGACCCCAAGAGGTGGAGATGCCTTTGGACGAGAAACGCGCCAGCTCTGGGATCACAGGAAATACGAATAAACTTTTTTATAGTTTTATAGGCTGAAAAAATTGCCAATGGGGTAGTTTCCTCATGTTAAAATTGATAACGTAATGTTGCTAAATGGATAGTAAGAAATTAAATAATTGGCTACTTTCCTTAAAAATTATATTTAGTCCGTCAGTTAGATTATCAAAAAATATTGGACACGTATTTTTTGTTTGTCAATTAACTATTTAAGTCCTTTTGCCAATCTTTTTATACTTGCGGCCTGTGGACCAGCTTTACGCAGCGAGCATACAATGCCTTGCGGGTGCAATACAACAATGCGTTTAGGATGCTGATAGGGCTACCTCGATACTGCAGTGCGTCAGGGATGTTTGCCGATGCCCGCACGGTCGACTTTTACGCTATTATGCGTAAAAGAGCGGCATCCCTATTGCACAGATTGCAAGGTAGTGCTAACAGTCTCCTAAACGCATTATCTCGCAGAATAGATTGTCCACTCGTGGGGCGATGTGGCAAGCTGCATGAGCCTGCATGATCACATACTAAATAAATAAATATTAATAAATAAATAATTTAACTATTTGTAACTGAATTATAATGAATGCATGTAATTACTAACACTAGAATTAAGTTCTTATGTACGCTACTAACAAATATGGACAAGTATCCGAAATAAATGATTATTATTATTATTATTAAACAACAAATGATAAAGATATAGCCTGGTAAAGTTCCGAGTGACGTCACATTAGTACACTTTTTAGCGTAATGTGATGTCACGCGGAACTTTATCATTTCTTGTTTAATTGACAAACAAAAAAATACGTGGCCAATATTTTTTAATAATCTGACTGGCGGACTAAATATAATTATATATTTTTTACCCAAGAAAGTATCCAATTGTAAAAAAGTATAAATTACGAAATATAATTAAAATGATGAAAAGATATAAACCTTGAAAGTTTAGAAAAAATATGCATAGGTATTTTATTATTATCCAAGAGTAAATTTAAAGCAACCAATATAATCCTTACGCTTTGATAGCAACAAAATTGTATGACAACTATGGACCTAAACGCAGTATTTCGCGACCAAAACAGCAATTTACTTGATTTTCCATACAACGATTAATATCTAATATTAATTTAATAGTATTATTAAAATCTAATAGTAATTTATTCAAATCAATAAAATTATGTTATGTCAGTTTAACGGAAAAACTACAATTCATATCGATAAAATTACAAAGGACCTAATTGGACTCGACATATCATTAAACTGAGCAATATGTTCTATGTCCAGCGCTTAAGTCATCATTATTCAGCAAAAGCAGACTATAATAGGCTGCAGTATACAGGGTGGCTCATTCAAATCGGTCAGTATGGGAATGTCTGAAACTATAAGACATACGAAGATTTGTTCTTAGGAACCATGTCCCCGATTTGGATAAAAAGAAAAACTGCAAATGTATGAAACATTTGAAAAAAACTGTACCCAGCTCGGGAATCGAACCCGGTTGTTTTGAAAAAATAAACTTACACCTTTTCTATTTAAATATCGATTGTGTAGGTCTTAAGCTGAGACAGTCCCATTAGCACCCGGAACGCGTTATTATACTGGATACGGATCAATAAATAGGTTCCTAACTCTTTGGTACGAGCCAGGAATCCAATCCGCGACCGTCATTTGAGCCGCAGGCTTGAATCACTAGTTTACCGCAGCTTCGAGTAAAACTTCGCTCTATCTCTAAAACTAGTAAGTATATATAAAATTGGAGGATACCGTTCAATTTGCTCTATTAGTAGATACCGTAGAGCAAGTCTTACTTTTAAAACTAATATCGACAAATTAGAATTATTACAGATACGCTTCCTTAAACTACTTTTTAATAAGAAAACAAAAAAATAGCTGTAAAAAAGACTACACTATTTAAAATCTGTAAAATCTTGCCAGTAAGATCACAACTTAAATATCTCTTAGCCATAAACAACTATGACCATTATGAACACCTACACCTAGTTAACCACAATCACAATACACGAACAATGCCCGCTGGTAAATATGATGTTCCTAGAGTATCCAAATATTACGGAATTTACGGAGATCGGACTCTAAAAAAACACGTCTATCTACTGAACACTCTCCCTGCGGACATTGTCCGTGAATCTAAAAAATCTAGGATTAAATATCGCCTAAGAAAGTACCTCATGGATGCTCTATAAAGGGTACATCCACCCTTTATAGAGCATAGCCGAGGCAAAATACGGTTTCGAAAAACATTAATTTATAATAGCGTTTTTTTTGTTTATATCATTTTAAAACATTATTCTGAGATGCTTTATTCAAGAATCCACCAAACTTTCCACCCGGAAGTAATTATATAGATATAAATTAAACATTCATTGTCTTTTTTATTTTATTTATATTGAATAGGTTGTAAAGCAAATGTAAATGAACCTAAATAAAGATAAAAAAAAATATTAATATTTATCCGGACTTTTTAGGAGCTAATTGAATATTGATTTTTTTGATGTCAGATTTTTTGGTGGATTTTGCCTCTAGGTAACAATTTAATTGATAATATATCCGTTACATTAAAAAAATTAGCTATTATAAATTATTTCCAAATATGTCATTTTTTCCATACAAGTTGTCAGTTCATTGCCTGGACTAGCATCCATGATTTAACCTGAATGTTGAGTTATTCTATGATAATTTATTAGTACCTAAGCATTATTTTGAGACTGAAACCAGACTCCACAGTCAAACGAAATAATTCGTTGTGTGGAGCGACGTAATTTGATTTTTTTATGTAATCACAGTTTTAATAAAAAGTGGATAGAATCGAAACCTGCAAAAAATCCAAATATAAAAACCATACTGAAACTAGGCGGTAACCCAAGCCAATCCAGTATCGTCCAATTTTAAATGGTGTAATTAGGTTAATACCTACAACTTCCTAGAAAAATACCAGCTATTACATTTGAATCAATACGGCTTCAGAGCAAACCCATCAATAACGCTGGCGGTATTTAAATACATGCGGGAAAATTTACAGTATATCGATCACAAAGTGTAGTGTTGCCTGCTTTTAGACATTACAAATGCATTCGACAGAGTCCCATGTCATCTTACTAATAAAAAATAATAATATCGGAATACGAAGAATGTTAAATGGATTAAATATCCACAAAATCACGTACTTAGAGGATGTGGAAATAGATTAATTAGAATGATATCACCCGAAAAGTAAAAATGTTCAAATCACAGAAACGCTAAACCACCTGCTGACTATCACAAAGGAGAGTTCTGGAAAAAGAATTTTTTGAAATCGGATGAGTTTCAGAAATTACTATTACGTACAATTTTATATACATAGCGGTATTAGCGGTGCTAACGCAAAATAGGTACATTAATTCTTACTTTCAGCACTGACTACACAAGTAGGTATACAGTGGGTCTTTCATATCTTAAGGGTTGAAGGAATAAGGAAGCACTAATTGACGCAAATTGGTATCGTAACTTATCGAAGTTTCAATGAAACCAAAAAAACTGAATGGCATTAAAATTAGTTGCGTTCAAATTCTGCATTCAGCAACATCTTTATTTTGTGGTGGTTCAACTAATGCTTTATGGCATGTTGAAACAACTTAAAGGTTATAAGATTATACATAGGTGTACGCGGGCTGGGTTTCCGCAACTTGACTTCCTATTTCATTTTATTTTATTTTGAGTATGGGTTATTAGTACTACTATTATTTGTGCCAATTCAGTTCCACCAGGAAGCCTAGCAGACCCTTTATATTGCTGACGGCCTCCGGTAGTGACCCCGGTGTTCCGCGGTGCTTTGCCCGGTAATCTGCTTCTTCCTCTTCCATGCAGGCTCTGCAGAGAGGACTGTCTGTAACACCTAGAGTGAAAAGGTGTTTGTTTAACAGTGCATGACCAGTTATGGCTCCTTTCAGAAGACAGAGTGCCGGTCTCTTTAGCTATTTTAGCTTCCTTGTCAATCAGGGGTTAATTGTCGGGAGGGCCTCCCTAGTTAGCTTAGTTTGGTTCCCTAGGAACCATACCGTTCAAATGTTTTTGGTGATCTACCTTGGTGTTTAGTCGCAGTGTGCTCCGCAGCCATGCCATTAGAGCAATTGTGGGTTCCAGTCCTACGGCTCTTGACTCTGAACCTTCTCTAGCAAGTGCATCCGCTGCGTCGTTACCGTTCTATTCTATTCTATTCTAATTGCAAAGTTCATATACATTAAACAAATTTAAAATAATATTATCAATTTAATGTACCTTATACTCTAAATAACTCTTTAATTAAGCTAGTAAGCGTTATATCACAGCGGAATGTCATATCGCTGAATTCAAACTATTTACATTACTGGGGGTAAACTCCAGAACTACTGATCCGATTTCTAAAATTATTTTAGCAGTGTATAGAATGGACCTTCAAGATAGATATAGGCTATATTTTATCCCGCAGTTTTGCGTATGTTTTTTTTATCACGCGAGCGGGGCTGCGCGTGCAGCTACTGTTAAAATAAATGTTATGAGTGCGTTATATAAAAGTCCCATAAAGGCAATAACATAAATTAGTAACGCAACATGGGAAGTGTTGATTTTGAGTGTTTCCATTTTTTTTAAGAGCCTATTGATCGTCCTACTTCTGGGCAAAGGCCTCTCCCCGTGATCTCCATGCGTCGTATTTTTTACACGGCTTCCCCGATCGTTTCAGACTAAGAGTAACAACTCTTAGTCGATTTTCATTAGAGATAACATTTAATTATTGGTATTTTAACAGGATTAGTAATATAATTATATATCTCGATAGAATAGTTCTGACATTAAGTTTGTAATAAAAAGAAGCTGGTAAAATAAACACTTTTGAAAACAATTCATTACATTTCAGGTTAAACTTAAACCTTTTTAACCGACTTTGAAGAGAAGGAATTTCTCAATACGTTGGAATCTTTTATTTATATATTTTCCCTGATTGCTCGAAGACGCCTGGACCGATTTGGTAATTCCTTTTTTTTAAGTATATGGGTCAATCAACTTTTTCTTGTTGTTATTTTGTCCCGGTAAGCCAAGAGACAACAGTGACATAGTTTCTTAGAAAAAATGCTATAATTTGGACTCCTATCATGCTATATACCTCACTTTGGAATGGGTTTACCAATATAACAAAAATATGTGTGTAGTGGATTTAAACCCCATACAATCATAGCTTTAACCTTTTGAAAGCGAGGGTGCAAAACAAAACGGTTCCCAACTGAGGCCAGAACAAAAACAATAGCCACAGACAAAATATGAATAGTATGAAACTTCAGATAAATATTGTCATGTCAAAATTAATGTACGTATCATGCAATATTAAAAAAATGGGTCAAGTTACTTGTAAAGCTTTTTATTACATCACATTAACGAAAATGTGGCCATCCGTGGCTTCAGTGGCACGAGATATCGTTCGCGTCCACAGCCGTCTTTAGCTCTCAAAAGGTTAAAGAGTGACCCAGGAGACTTAACCATGGCAACGAGGAACAAAAATAGTTGATTGTCCCACATCATTTCTATAACCTGTATGACCTAAGATAATTGTAAAAAGTAAGATATTGAACTTTGAAATGAAACTGTCGGAGGTTTTTACTTTTCTATTAAGAATTAAAGGTCCTCACACTAACCTGCCTGTATATTTACGAGATCGCAGTATTTGTTAAATCAAACTCCTCACTGTTTCCCTTAAGGCTGAACATGAATTCGAGAAGCGTTCGTTACAAACATGCAATACCTAGCGTGAGTGGCAAGACAGCTTTGTTAAGAAAGAGTGTACTAGGCATGGCTTCCAAAATATATAATTTCTTACCAGAAAGCCTAAAGAAATTAAATATGTCAATGTTTAAAAACAAATTAAAATTAAAACTTATAGAGAGAGCATATTACACCATTGATGAGTTTTTTTTAGATAGAAGTTTCGTAAATATGTAAAACATGTTATAAAAATATAAATATAATTACAGAATGTTTTTCTACAGATATGTATTTTAGGAATGATTAAGTAAATTGAATGCTCATAAAAATTAGAATTAGAATTAAGTATGTAGTTGTTTCTTTAGTTCTTGTAAGGCTGAACATTTGTACACCTTTTTGGTAGGTCACAGCGTACTGTATTTTTTATTGTATTGTTATCTATTATGTAACCTGTGTATCACAAATAAATATTTACTAACTTACTTACTTACTTACTTACTAAGTTGTAGGTATTAAAAGTTAAGTTACAATTTTGAACACATCGAGTTTTAGACTTAGAACCAATTAGAAGTGTAGTTAAAATATACTTTCTGGTTGGACATAAGCTATATTCTATCCCGCGGGTTTGTCTGTGTTCTTTGCAATACGGCGGGCAAAGCCGCGTGGGCAACTTGTTACGTATATTCAAGGTAAACTTACACGGGCAATTTTTTAAGCAATTACTGCCCGTCAGGCGTCCCTAGTCTAGGCGTTGGGGCGGAAAGGTTCTCGAGTGGCGACCACGTACCGGAAGGCGCGGCGTGGGTAGGCTCCCCACAAGGTGGACTGATGACCTGGTAAAGGTCGCGGGAGTCCGCTGGATGCAGGTGGCGCAGGACTGGTTAATTTGGCACTCTCTGGGGGAGGCCTATGTCCAGCAGTGGACGTCTTTCGGCTGATATGATGATGATGATGATGAGGCGTTCCTAGCTTGCAAGTAAGAGAGAGATAATCGTACTGTTGACGGAAATTAATTACCCAAGAAACTGTCCGCGTCAGTTATTGGCTGTCGATGTTATATCGTCAAAGAGTCAACATATTGTGTGACGAGTCGAGGAAAGACATATTGTGTTACTTTTTATTTATATTATGAAGCGAGGATAGCAGAGAAAGATTCTTACTTTAATAAGTTTCTGTCAAATAAAAATTGGTTCAACCTTTTATTGCCGACTGTACTTTTCTCTATACCGTCATCAACTGCTCATTGAGACGATTCTAACGAACCCAAACTCAATGAGGTTGTGTCGTTTCATCGCGAAGTTCCTATGGCCACCTTCCGGCTCCATCATCAGATCAGCACCGTGTCATCGTAATATTGCATTTCAGCATCAAAATTTCAGCTCAATCGGTTACCGGGTAGTGGATCAAATTTAATTTGTAAGATTTGATGACAAGGTGAAACTAAATAAAAGCTTGTAATTAATTACCTAATAAATAATTTCCCTTTTACATTGGTGTTCAACATATCAAAACAGTTTTCGTTGATTTCGTTTTTAGGGTTCCGTAGCCAAAATGGCAAAAACGGAACCCTTATAGTTTCGTCATGTCCGTCTGTCCGTCTGTCCGTCTGTCCGTCTGTCCGTCTGTCCGTCTGTCCGTCTGTCCGTCTGTCCGTCTGTCCGTATGTCACAGGCATTTTACTCGAAAACTATAAGGTGTATTTGAATAAAATTTTGAGGAAAGGTGTATTTTGTTAGCCGCTACATAGTTTTGTAATTAAAATGACAAAAAAAATTTTTTTTAGGGGTGCACTCCATACATTAAACTAAAAGTCAAAAAATTTTTTTATGGAAAAATTCATGGACATAGGGTTTATTCATTTCATTCACCGAAAATTGTTTTGAACAAGATCGGTTCAGAGGTTTTCGAGATATTGCTGAAAAACTGCCTTCCTCAAAGAAAAGGACGTAAGTGCCGTAAAGTTTCTGTGACGATACGACCTTTTTAATAGGCACGGAACCCTTCGTTTTGCGTGGTCCGACACGCACTTGGCCGGTTTTTATCTTTTACCCTGTGTGGGGACCATTAAACTCCCTCTAGTCCATGTATACATATTACAAAACTCTGGCGTTACTGACCGATTGAACGACAGCGCACAGCCTAAATCGCTAAAGGTATGAAACCATGGAAGACGTTGTCTCCCTTCTTGACACTGATTGTATAGTCTGTAATAGACTTAAAGACCATCATTGATGATTATTGTAGAATGGTTACAAGACAAAATGGTTACAAGAACACACAATAAGGTACAAATAGGAGAGGTGAATTTATTTTCCGCACAAATGTGTAACTTTTCAAATAAGCGTTAAGGCGCCATATCAATTGCCATCCAAAAAATGCTGATGTTATACAGGGTGATTTAGGGGTCGTGGAACAAGAAGACCAAAAGCGAATAAGATGGTTATACTGAACAACTTTTCCCATGGGACCGACTAAATCGTAAAAAAATAAGAGCCAATTAAGAGTTAACTGTGAGTTAATTGTGAGTAAATGTATGGAAGAGCTGATTTTTTTTTTGCGATTTCGTGGTCGGTCCCATGGGAAAAGTTGTTCAGTATGACCATCTTATTCGCTTTTGGTCTTCATGCTCCAAGACCCCTATTTCACCCTGTATGTTCCTTTCATGCTAATATCTTTAGCGGTTTAGGCTGTGCGTTGTCGGTCAATCGGTCAGTAACGCAATATTCTTGACATGTACTAAGAAACGATTTTTCGAAATTCACCCCTTAAGGGGGTGAAGTAGGGGTTGAACCGTTGTATGGAAATCGTTTATTTAGAAAGTTATAGACTTGAATCTTTGTATGAAGGTTCCTTACTAAAAAGCAAAACAAATGATTTAGGTTTCATTCAAAAATTCATCTCCTAAGGGGGTTAAAAAAGAGTTGAAAGCGTGTATGGGAAAAATGTCGTTTTTAAAGTTAGACGTTTAAAACTTCGGTCACAATCTCTTAATGTACAGTCAAAAACATTGCTAGGGGATCTTTTCTAATTCATCCCTTGAGGGGGTTAAGATGGGGGATCGAAAGTTGAAATAAGTAATGTGATAAACCGTGGCTGGAAACGTGAAAGCAGGACAGCAGGTTACCTTTATAAATATGTAGATCTATCCAGTAGGTCAATCACGTAACGCATTGTACGCGCGTCAGGTAGATCTAAACTCAATTTTTATATGGAAAAATGACAGTTGGACTGTCCTAACGCGCGTTCGAAACATTACGTGATTACCCCCCAGAACTATATTACTTTAAACTTGCCTTCTAAAGGGGGCAAATAGTAGTTGTACCAAGAAAACCATCATTTACTTAGAAATTGGAAAGTTCGTATATTATGACGACGAAGGGTCATTCATAGGGGATGTAAGTAGTAGCAGACCGTTGATGGCATTAAAAATTCAACAATTATTGCAAAAAATACTCTTACTACGAGGGCAAAGCCGCGGTCTACAGCTAGTGTGACATATGTGTCCAGCAGTTACATAGTATTTATAAAAGCTATAATAACTATTTATAACATTTTTTCTAATGTAAAATAGGCTTAACTAAAACCGGGTTAGGTTTACCTAGTTGATGTAGACGTTTCCTGCAGACAGCTTTGTTGGCAATAACAAAGTTACTGGGCTCATGCCAAGGCGTATCGCAGGGCAGATCTGAACGGCCTAGCACGTACTGCTAATTTCTTTGCAAAGTAAAAGTATAAACACATTTGCAGGTTCTCGAAAACGAATAAGGATTTCGTGTTTGAATTTTAGTCTGTAAAACGAGCCGAAATAATGAATATCTGTGGTTCAAAAATAGTCATCATTTAACATCTAAGTATATTTTACTAAGATTAAACTACAAGTAAAAATAATGTTAGTGATTGTACAGCGTAAAAAGTATTTTAACACACAAAGAAATGACATCCTTAATTGGCTACTTTAAAAAAAATATAAGTCCGTCAGTTAGATTATCAAAAAATATTGGACACGTATTTTTTTGTTTGTCAATTAAACAAAAAATGTAGAAGATATAGGCCGTTAAAGTTCCGCGTGAGCACGTGACGTCATATTATGTTACACTTTTTAGCATAATGTGACCTCACGAAACTTTAACTTTGAAATTGACAAACAAAAAAATACGTGTGTAATATTTTTTGATAATCTAACTGACGGACTGAATATATATATATATTTTTTACCCAGGAAAGTACCCAATTATTAAATGTTGGCGCCCAACAAGGGGCCGACACATTACAATCGATGTTACACAAACAATGATTCACAATGGTATTTATTTTCTTTTTGCATTAACCCCTGCGACGAACAGTTAGGCTCTTCCTCCCCTCTACCACGATTGAGCAAATTACTCAACAAATATAGCGATTTTATATTTACTTTTTTTTATTATCTCCTTGTTTATATTGGCATGCTGTGTTAGTAGTTATACAATAAGCATGAGACACTTTGCTATAGACTATTTGTAAGTATAAAAGTAATAACTGTTGGTGAACCTTTAAATTATGTAAAATTAATATAAAATTAAGAGTGACGTATTGTTTCTGTGATTAAAATAACCCAAGCGTCGTAAACCAACGTATAAAGAAATTCAAAACCATCCAAAACTTCAGATTGTTTTTTGCAAAATGCAGATTACCTACCTTGTATAAGTAAGCTGAGAACTGCCAAGACAAACATCCTCACGGAGTTCAGAAAGTCACATCACATCTGTTTAAATTGTAGCAAGAAACACTGTCATCACTGTATTTTTCGTCGATTCTTTTATTTTTCGACGACGCGTAATTTTAGTCCAGGCTGAGAGCGCGCATGACAAGCGTCCGACGTGAGCGGTGGCTGGCGCGAGACTGAGCACTGAGCTTAACTTGGGTATTCGGTTTAGTACCCGCCCCGCGCAACCGCCCGTAACGTTTTCATGACCTTATGGACGATGTCAATATAACTTATGTATCACGCTATTATCGTGTTTACTATTGAACATACTTGCATAAGTACTGTAGGGTACTGCTTGGACTTTCATCAAATAGGCAAATGTTAGGTTCCAGGGATGCAGTGATGTCACAATATTGATGCAACATTAATTGTGAAATCATGGAGCGTCCATTTTGTGCTCAATGTCAAATATAGAGTCGTGTATAAATTTTGCAATTAAAATTATGGGCCCAGTGATTGTACTAGGACTTTAATTTGAAATGATACTTTAAATTTGCGGCACAACGAATGAAAACTATTAATAAACTAATTTTAAACTCATGATATAAATGTATAATGAAAAAACAGTTTTACATGAAAAGCTATATTCCCAGTAGTTTTAATACCAATTTCTATAAATCAACTTTATACAGATCTGTATTTTAATCGCTAAAAATGTTGGACATACTAAACAGCGGTAACAGTATCCTGAGGACGTTGGCTGCGAACACTCTACATTGTGCAGGAACTTATGCGAGGGAATGGCGTGGCAACTATATGAACATCTTCATTTGCACGCACAATATCAACTCTTCGTATTGGAGTAAAAATGAAAAACGCATTTCTTCATATCACAATTTCATCGATAATTTACTTTTAGCTTCGTGAAAGCATTTAAGATGTCAACACTTATCCCAATTTCACGAATGAGTATGAAAATGGCTGCATACTAACCCATTCTCGGCCCGTGACGACACGTATGCGTCCCTACGCCGTAGTCGCTTTCCGCTTCCGCTACACACGAGGAAAACCATCGGCTACGAGCTTAGTGCGTAGCGATTCTGGGCACTGAATGTGTTGACTATAATAAGTATCACGTACCGTGTTATTCAGGCAATGCTCAGCACTAGAAGTAGATGTGACCTTTATTAATGCTAATATAATGTTATTATAATTCAATTGTACAGCAATGCGTCATGTACTGTAAGAATGCTGTTACACAGAACTTTTGTGCTACTTGGGCTACGGCGTAGCGCTTTCTGCAACTTAACAGAAAAACCACGGTATCGGCTACGTGTGAGTGCGTAGCGAGTCTGCACGTCTAGCACAACTTGCTGCTCAGTCGCTTCTCGCGCGACTAAGCGTCCCCTATCTCACTCGCACCGTACAAATTAGAAAAAGGGGGTTGAGCTTTCTCGACTCGTGTCGCGGTGCGGCGTCAGTTGCGCTAGCCCCGCTGGGGTGTGAAATTTTATCAAGCGCCGTATAAATGTAAACTCTGTTTTACTATGGCACCTACGTAATTTCAGAAGCAAGTGCAAGAGTAAAAATTGCTATGCTCTAAGCATCAGGCGCTCCATACAAAATACACAAAAATATTGAGAATTTTCCCGTTACTTTAATACTCAAACTTCTTATAGGTTTTACTGTAATCTTTGTAAGGAGGGGGGGGGGGGGGGAATAATCAATTGTCGTCTTTTTTCCTAAATTACTTCAAATCTGTTTTTGCTAAAATTATTAACAAAATATATCTGAGATGCTTGCAACAACCTCTTTCATTTGATATGTCACACAATACAGTTTGCGAAACTTTTATTTTTATTTTCCAGTTTACCTTCGAAAAGTGGCCTCCTTGTTCAGAATTCATTAATCATCTTTGAGTCACCAATTTATATATGTTTACAAATTTCAACTCAATCGGTCCAGTAGTTTCGGAGCAAATTGGCTGTGACAGACGCACGAGTGTAAGGGTTCCGTTTTTCGTTTTGAGGTAGGGAACCCTAAAAAGAGGTAGATATGTTGTCTATACGAAATTCCGTGTTTAAAAAAAAATGGCCACTAAATCTGACAGCTAAGACACGTTTCCATTAACGACTCTAAACTAAGGCAAGTTGGTGCAATTGACTCAATTTTAGTGTGCCACTTTTGGAGCGCTTATAACCTCTTTTTTATATAACATCATTGCCCGTTTGTAACAAAAACGTGTCGACATTTTTTTCTTTTTCCACGCACAGGCGCTCGTTTCACTTTATCGTTATTGTACGATGCCATAATAATATCCGGGAATGAAGGATCATCATAAAATCATAAACACCTTCAGTTCGCGTATCGTTACAAAGGAGGGTGAGATTAGGACCCGCAAGGGTACGAATTATATTTATTCACTTAATGATCACTGTTTCACCGTTATCGCGTTTATCGAGATATAGAACAAAGGTGAAATGATGAAACTTAAAAATTGTCGGAAAGGATCCATAGAGATCAAGTAAATAAATGATATATTACGAGAACAATATTCCTTTGCTATTCCGCTACAAAACGTGCAGGTCGATCAGCGGAGATCAAATGCAACTATTTGCGTATAAACATGCAAATAATTACAGAAAACCACCACCAATAATGAAAAAACCTCGACACGTGTTTCGCCTCTCTACGAGGCATCATCAGGAGATGCTGGCAGGAGATGTTGTTTGCTCAGTGGACGTGGCGCAAACGGTCGCTGTCTCAGCATTATGCCGGGGTGTCAGACAGACACCTACAGCGCTGGTTTTCAGACAGCACCGTACGTGACCCACGGAACGCAACACGACATACTATAGATACAAAAACCAGCCAAGTGCGTGTCAGACCACGCAAAACGAAGGGTTCCGTGCCTATTAAAAAGGTCGTATCGTCATAGAAATCTTACGGCACTTACTTCCTTTTCTTTGAGGAAGGCAGTTTTTCAGCAATATCTCGGAAACCTTTCATCCGATCTTGTTCAAAATAATTTTCGGTGAATGAACTTAATAAGTCCTGTGTCCATTAATTTTTTCATATTTTTAAAATACACCGTTCAAAAATTAGAGGGGGGGACAGAATTTTAGTGACTTTCGGGGCGATTATCTCTGACTGTATTCACTTAATCAAAAAAATAGCCAAGAAACCTTCTATTTATTTTGAAAGGCCTATCGATTCATGTGCCACACGTGGGCTAACGATGAAAAAAAAAATTACTTTTAGTTTTATGTATGGACCCCTAAAAAAAATTTTTTTGTAATTTTAATTACAAAACTATGTAGCGGCTAACAAAATACACCTATCCTCAAAATTTTATTCAAATACACCCTATAGTTTTCGAGTAAAATGCCTGTGACATACGGACAGACGGACAGACGGACATGACGAAACTATAAGGGTTCCGTTTTTGCCATTTTGGCTACGGAACCCTAAAAATGTAGATAACAACTAAATAATTAATGTAATAAATTTGTGGAATATATAGCAGCACAATGGGATGAAGAAACACAAATCATAAAACGCGACACCCCAACCGTGTTAAAAAGTGCTGGATGGGTTAGGATTGGGATTTTTGGAGCGTCAACAAATAGCCTTTAAGCTGGCGCTTAAAGGTAAACTTGCTAAACGCTCCTTGGATAGGTGGAGGGAGATCATTCCAACACTTGGACGCCGCGAACCTAAAACTACCTCGAAACGCCGCGGTCCGATGCTTTGCCATCCTACCTATCTACCTTCTTGTTTATTTTATGTTCAGTTTAGTAAATAGGCTTTTGTATTTTTATTGTTGTTACTTGTAAATAACCATACCTATCTGAAGACAATTAAAAGACAATCAAAAAAAGTTAGAGACTATAAAAAAACCTGGACAAGTGCGAGTCGGACTCGCCCACCGAGGATTCCGTACAAAACTACAAATGTATAGTTTTCAGATTTTTTCCTGTACTTGTTTTTCCTGTAGTATAATACGATATTACTTGCCAAATTCAAAAGTTCAATGTCAACAGAAAGTACCCTATAAATTTTGATCCCTTTGAGAGTGTCGAACTATTCGTTTTTTGCGGCATGTTTATACCATTTGGACTTATTTTTTTTACGTTCACGTTGAAGTTTAATTTTTTATTTATTAAAATAGAAGACAACGGTGTAACCGTTTGATAATTATAGTATGATAAATTATTTGTATCCATCATAATTTTTTTTTTTTTACTGCAAAAACCATGGTTACAAAGGTGTTACAAACAATGATATTGTCATACATGGTAACCCTGAAAGGGCGTAGCATAATAGGTATATAAATCACAAAAGTACTTAAACTTAAAACCTACTATCATAAATTTATAGTTTTATAGGTAGCATTGTATTATTTTATTTTATTATAATTGCATGCTTGAAGCTAAAGAAAAAAAGAATTTGGAAGCACTATGTCACGTTCTGACAAGTATACGAGGGCCAGAGTGACGGATGTCTTGTCCACAGCGATAAATAATACAATGGCAAGCATTTCAGGCCCGCTGAAATGCTTAGGAGAAAAAGGGTTCACCTTTATCACAAAAACTTCAGTTCATTGGACATATAGGTAGATACCATTTTTTTAAGTAATCAGGGAGGTGATCACATAACTTTTCGAATGCACGTTAGGACAACGCAACTGTCATTTTTTCCCTACAAAAAGTGACATTTAGATGTATCTCACCCGCTCAATGCGTTACGTGACCGACCTGCAGAAGACCTTGTGATAACATTCTTCAAAAACCGGCCAAGTGCATGTCGGACCGCGCAAAACGAAGGGTTCCTATTAAAAAGGTCGTATCGTCACAGAAATCTTACGGCACTTACGTCTTTTTCTATAGGGAAGACAGTTTTTCAGCAATGTCTCGAAAACCTTTAAACCGATCTTGTTCAAAATATTTTTTGGTGAAAGAATTTAATAAGCCATGATTTTTTTCATATTTTTAAAATACACTGTTCAAAAATTAGAGGGGGGATACAGTTTTAGTGACTTTCGGGGCGATTATCTCCGACTCTATTCACTTAATCAAAAAAATTGCTGAGAAACCTTATATTTATTTTAAAAGGCCTATCGTTTGATGTGCCAAACGTGGACTTACAATGGTTTTTTTTTGACTTGCAGTTTAATGTATGGAGTGCCTCCCTAAAAAAAATGTTTTATTTGTAATTTAATTACTAAAACTATGTAGCGGCTAGCAAATTTTTTTTTTAATTTATTAAGAAACAAACAGTCATACATAAACCTTGACTAAGATAAAAGAAACAGAAAAACAGACCTATAGTCTCCTGAAAGCACAAGTTAAAAAGTACGTGGCTAATATATTAAGTGTAATATGACAACACAGCAAAACCTATTCTCAAAATTTTATTCAAATACACCTTATAGTTTTCGAGTAAAATGCCTGTGACATACGGACAGACGGACATGACGAAACTATAAGGGTTCCGTTTCTGCCATTTTGGCTACGGAACCCTAAAAACAAACGAGTAGCCGAAGCAGCTTACATTTGTTTATTTGAGCGGTATTGTTACATTATTATCTGTTATTCTTCTCGTTCTATCTTTATTACAGCGTTAACTTCAACAATAATAGATAATGCTGCCAATTTCAAATGCGCATTAATTTTAGAAACAATTATGACAAATATTTTGGAATGTTTTTGCTACTCAGAGCTTTGAATCAGACTGAAGTTTTCTCTAATTAGGGTTCCGTAGTCAAGAAGGAACCCTTATATAGTTTCGCCATGTCCGTCTGTCCGTCCGTTCGTGTGCGGCTTAGCTCGGTGATCCTTACTACTAGAAAGCTGTAATTTGGTATGGGTATACCTATAAATCAATCACGCTGACAAAATGATAGAATAAAATCTAGTTTTTAGGGTTCCGTACCTAAAAAGGAAAAACGGAACCCTTATGGGATCACTTTGTTCTCCGTATGTCTGTCAAGACCCTTTATCTTTATCGTGGAGTATGAAGTTGAATTTAAAATTATATACTTAAGTTAACTTCTAAGTTAACGAAAAAATAAGATACGGCCGTTTATGCCGCAAAAAACGTATATTTCGATGACTATACCAGGGATCGGATACCGGTATTTTTACCATACAAAAATCTTGGAAGGGTATCCACGGAAGACCAGCGTCAAGGTACTCACAAGGTACCTTGACATAAAGCTGAGTGGAGGCCATTTCAATGACGATTTAAAATGTTCACTACTGTTTCCTCTCCTATGTATTAGCCTAAGTTTTAAAACGTCATGAATAAACTTATTTTCTTCTTCTTCTTCTTCAAAAATAATATTATTTTGTTCAATTTCGTTCTTTTGTTTGTAGTATCATTTTTGATCAGGCAGTCTATTAATACGAAAATGTTACCTAAATACATAATAGAGTCCTACATTAAGACCCTTATATAATTCAAAATATTAGACTACTTCGGGGATTTTTGAAAAAACCGGTTCCGATCCCTGACTATACGGTACTTTGCGTTGTCCTAGAACTGTGAAATTTGGCAAGTAATATTGATATACTTTGTATTATAACAGGAAAAAAAACTGAAAACTATATATTTGTGATTTTGTACGGAGCCCTCGGTGGACGAGTCCGACTCGCACTTATCCAATTTTTTTTTGCGGTGATCAAAATTAATAATTTGTAATAATTTGTACGTAATAATTACCGTATCGAACGTTACTTATATTCTATATCACAACACAATGTGTGCAATCTCCTGATAAAATAAGTACCTATCAAAAGATAAATGCACCGACTGCAAGAAGTAATTCAATCAAGTGGAATTGATTTGTGCCCGAAGAGTTCATTCACTCGGTTAACTTTGTGATGACGACGGGGTAACTTTGCCCAATTAACCCAAATGATTTAATCAGCCGTATGAGTTCAGTGTCAAGTCTCAGTTATCTCAGTATTGTGTGACATTTGATCTCATTATCATGTTTATACAGATGTGTATGTTCTTCTTACAGATGACATAAAAAAAATTGTGATGATATAAAAACATTTGACATGAAAGTAAAACAATATTTTGTAGCCCGTCCGTTTTACTCTATAAAGGATAATTACATGAAAAAGTTTGACCAATGATCCTGATAATCCTATTTATTGACTTTTATTTTAATTACGTTATTTGAGAATTTATTATTATTATTTACTTTGACCGTTTGTTTTGCTGCCATTGGCTTTTTTTGTTTTATTATTATTTTGTTGACATATATGACTTGTCTTTTTTATAATTCATGTATAATTTATAAATATGTGTTTTTTTATCTCTAAATATAAATAATTAAAATATATTTGCATGCATTGTGATGTGTTATGGAGCAAATAAATGATTGATTGATTGATTGATAACCATGATTCAAAATGTATCAGTAAGTAAAAAAATAAGGTCTCAATGCAGCTCATGTCTAGCAAATTTTAATGAGTTTCGCGTTTGTTTTCATTCGCCTTTGTTTTTGTTTCTTTATTCGGTTAGATTTGGGTTGTCGAGTAGCAACCAAATATGCGGTGCGACGTGGATAGACGGGCGTTTTTAGTAAATCGTGTATCCCGACGAAAATTTCGATTTTATTTTAAAGATTAATTTTTTGTCAAATGTTCAGTTATTTGAACTTTGTAACTCAATTATATATTTATTACTTAGTGAACTAGGAACAAGTTTATCTAATCAAAGTTAAAGTCAAAGTCAAAGAATAGAATCCGCACCAGGCTTCGTCAGCAATACGTACTAAACTAACAAAAAGGACCGTCCCGGATCGTTGGTTGCCCGAAAGTTCCCATGACACTGGCGCGCTGGATGGCCAAGGAAATCTGTTGAGCCACGAACGATCCGGAACGAGGATCGCAGCCCCTATCCCTAAGCCGCCGTCCCAAATCCCGTATAAAGTCTTTGGCCTCCGTACCCCAAGATCCCGCAGTCTCCACCGCCACTGGCACAAAGTCGTACATTGGCTCCAAGGCAGAGTACTTGGCATGCACTTCGTATAGTTTTGTACAATTGTGCTTAGTTTTTTAAGTATCGACTAATTTAACTGACAATTTAGTAAAATCCTGTCAGTCTGGTAACGATATACATAACGTTATACTGATTAATAAATTCAGATATTCAAACCGATCTTATATGTGTACTGTAGTGAAATATTATTATTTTCAGTAAAATGCATAAATTATTTATGTTTTCAATAAATATTGTCTAAAAGTAAGTTTTTACTTCATGTTTGTGTCGGGTACTAATCATAGGGGGTATATGCCATAATCAACACGCTTGGCTTGCGGGTTGGCGTTCGCAGTATTTCCACCGTACTCCAGGGATGCTGCTGCCCATCCCCCGGTGGTATTGGTCGTAGATTTAGGACATACCCGGGTCCGGGAGTCCGCTGGATGCGGGTGGCGCAGGACCGGTCAATTTGGAACTCTCTGGGGGAGGCCTACGTCCAGCAGTGGACGTCTTTCGGCTGATATGATGATGATTGTGTCGGGTGTTAAGGTGACGCTCTTTATTATCTCTATTTCTGGGAATGGTGTGACCGTAACATCATTAATTTAAATTGTATTTATTTATGTTTTGTGTATGTTGCAGTATTGTGACAAAATCTCTTAAACGTTTGCGAGAGCAGAAACAACAATGACATTTAGCAACGACAGCCCCACCAGGGATCGGAACCGGTTTTTTCAAAAATCCCTGAAGTAGTCTAATATTTTGAATTATTGTAGGCTCTTAATGTAGGACTCTATCGTGTATTTAGATAACCTATTCGTATTATTAGACTGCCCGATTAAAAATGATATAACCATAGAACGTAATAATACCGGTCTAATTTGTATGGAGAAAATACCGGTATCCGATCTCTGAGCCCCACAATAGGCATGATGACTCATGTTAAAATTGATAACATGGTGCTGCTAAATAGATAGTAAATCATCAACCATCAAATTATTGTAATAAAGTATAGATTAAAAAAAATATCATAAAAAGATATGAACCTTAAAAGTTTAGAAAAAACTTGCATTTATTTACTGTCCAAGTGTACACTTAAGCTACTAATAGACTACTTACGCTATTATAGCAACAAAATTGTACGACAACAATGGACCTAATCGCAGTATTTCGCGAAAGAAACAGCAATTTACTTGATTTTCCGTACAACGGTTAGTACAGTCGCCATCAGATATATTGGAGCGGCCAATGTGCTCACAAATATCTGAACACGTCTCTAATGCCTCGACAATAGACACTTGTTCAGATATTTGTGACCACTTTGGCCGCTCCGATATATCTGATGGCGACTGTACCTACCCATGGACGCCCGTGGACGAAGTCGCGGGCAAAAGCTAGTTAGTCCCCTAAATTATGTTAACTGAAACTTATTAGTTATCCCCAGATTATTCAGTTTTAGTTTCATGACCGCTTCGAACACTGCTACTATGAATTCCGCATAATTCGATTATAACCGCTACTGTGAAACCAAAGTTTTAAAACGTGAAGCCCGAAGCTAGTTACGGCACTTGCTAGTCCGTTTTCTGAGAAACTTGACAATCTGCATACTTTAAAAGTGAACGGCGGTAGCACGAATTAAGTTCAGTGGCTGCATTTGGCGAGATCTAATTCGAACACACGTTGGATGGCGTGTCAGTCACCGGTGAACAGGCGGTGTGCCTGTTTGAGCCTTGTTCACCGTTACCAAGACTGCAGGCCCAAATTTAAATGACTTCTCATAGCCATTATAGATGACAGACATGATGCCTTAACACACATGGAACCATCCCTTAGGATACAGCTGGAAAAAACCCTAGGAGAATGATTATGGGTCGTTCTTCTTTTCGACCGACAATAGCCTGTCCTTCGTCTTATTACGGCATCTCATTTGAGTAATGATGATTACGGTTTTATAATGTTCGAATGAACGTCCATATTATTTTATTAATTAGTGATATTTAATATTTCACTTTCTCTAACTAGCATTTTTTTTAATGTTTTTTTTTCGTAGAATGCCGTGACAGAGTGGTAAACCAAAATGTGGTCCCCACTAAAAGAGTCCATTTTGTCACATGTTTTTTTTAGAAACCAACCGTAAATAAATATTTATATTGGCCGGAAAGGAAACTTTAATTAGTTCTAATGAAGAAACGTATGCATTTTTTTTTAAATCGCACTTCAAAACCACAATTTTCGATAGTTCAAAAACCAAAAAAACAGTAAAACCTCGGTTCATTGTCGGTAAAAAAGAAGAACGACCCTTATACATGGCCAGTTGTGCACACAGTAAGTAATGATCCTTTTTAGGGTTAAAACGGAACCCTTATAGTTTCATCATACAAGGTGTATTTGAATAAAATTTTGAGGTTAGGTGTATTTTGTTAACTGCTACATAGTTTTGTAATTAAAATGACTTTCAGTTTTATGTATGGAGTGCACTCCATACATAAAACTGAAAGTCATATTTTTTTTTTTATTGTAAGCCCACGTGGCACGGCACATCAATCAATAGGTCTTTCAAAATAAATATGAGGCTTCTCAGCAATTTTATTGATTAAGTGAATAGAGTCTAAATTTTGAACAATGTATTTTAAAAATATGAAAAAATCATGGGCTTATTAAATTCTTTCACCGAAAATTATTTTGAACAAGATCGGTTCAAAGATTTTCGAGATATTGCTGAAAAACTGCCTTCCTTAATGAAAAGGACATAAGTGCCGTAAGATTTATGTGACGATACGAACTTTTTAATAGGCACGGAACCCTTTGTTGTGCGTGGTCCGACACGCACTTGGCCGGTTTTTTTCATAAAATGTGTACTTACAACAGCGAACGAAAAACTATAGAAGGTGAACTCATTACAAACTACCCAAACACATGCCTCAAACCCGGCATGCGCATGCGCATGTTCGAACTAAACGGCTGCCTGGCATCCTTTTGACCTCCGCCCCCACGTCCGCATAATTTTACTATCCAGGTAAGTTGCGTTTTTCAATATTATGAATGACATGATATTACAAGAAATGAATTAACCCAGGCCACACGGCCATGGATAAATAAAAAACCGGCCAAGTGCGAGTTGGACTCGCGCACGAAGGGCTCCGTACCATTATCTATAAAAACGGCAAAAAATCATGTCTGTTGTATGGGAGCCCCAGCCCGACTCGCACTTGGCCGGTGTTTCAGTATTTGTTGTTATAGCGGCAACAGAAATACATAGTCTGTGAAAATTTCAACTCTCTAGCTATCACGGTTCTTGAGATACAGCCAGCACGGCTATCACAAGACGGCACGCGAGCTCTCTCGATTTTTCTCGCACTATACCTCTCTTTCTAAGTTTACTAATAAGAGAGAGACGGATAGTACGAGAAAAATCGAGAGAGTTCGCGCGCCGTCTTGTGATAGCCGTGCTGGTGACAGACAGACGGACGGACGGACGGACAGCGAAGTCTTAGTAATATAGGGTCCCGTTTTTACCCGTTGGGTACGAACCCTAAAAAACATTGCATACAAAAATGCGATCTCGAATGAAATATTTGGGACTATTTTATTCTTATATGATGATTTATAGTATCAATGATTCTAAGTAAGACTCAGCCAAATAATTCGAATTCTGAAAAAAAAAGTTCATATACACATTTTTTTAAACCCTCGATACGCGCAATAACGATACTCGTGAAAATTTCACGTGAATAACATTCGTATCCCATTATGTCAACTGCCAGGCCCTTATACTCCATTCATCAAAACAAACAGTCAACTCATTGACTTTAGACGCTGAGTTTGGAGCTTTGGAGACCCTCTCCCATATCTTTCCGCACTCCAGGGGGCTATTTGACTTTACGTATTATATTTTATGACTGGCAGGTTATTTTAGTCTATTTAAGTTTTTTCTTCTTTTAATAAGCTCTTATTGTAGAATATTGTTTATAAATAAAATAAATAATTATGCCATTTTCAAAGTGATTTAAGTGTCATATAAGTTATAGAAGTTGCTATTACCAAACCCTGAGTATAATGGGGTCGGAGGCAATTTGAGGTGACAGTTTTATCACATAAATACGTCAAAGTTTTTAAGAAGTTACAGCTAATATTCATAATGCACGATCTGCACGCATCGCTCGATATTATAATGCATATTTCTCTAGCATGGACATCTTTAGATAAACTGCATGATACAAATTCTAAATTATAGTATATTAAAAATAAGCAGCACCGCTCCTCTTAATTTGTTATATTTTTACAATTTACGAACATTTCTTAAAATGTTTGTTACATTTAAAATAGTTATTTACGATACAAGTGCAGAAAATAGGAAATTCGCAACGAGTGGCGATAAATTAAAACACGACCGAAGGGAGTGTTTTAAATCGACACGAGTTGCGAATTACCTATTCGCACGTGTATCGTACAACGTTTTACAGTACATATGGCTCTTTAAAGTTTCAACATATGCACGGAAAGTGCTCATTTGCGCACTAGTGCGGGAAAATAACACCATTTGTACTGTAAAAATATTTCCCCCATTTTTTTATTATTAGCCTGCTCTCTAGCTATCACTAGCTAGAGAGTTGAAATTTTCACAGATTATGTATTTCTGTTGCCGCTATAACAACAAATACTAAAAAACCGGCCAAGTGCGAGTCGGACTGGAGCTCCCATACAACAGACATGATTTTTATGCCGTTTTTTTAGATAATGGTACGGAACCCTTCGTGCGCGAGTCCGACTCGCACTTGGCCGGTTTTATTAATACGTTTTCGTTACTTGCAGGAACCTATCAGAAGTTTTTTGAAGGAGATAGTGATTTAAACAGCTTACAACTTGTCATTAGACCAATCAAAAATTATGATAGAAACATTTTAGAAAATAAGTAGGTAAATTTTTAAATGTAACGTTTCTCTCAAATACAGTATTACAAATGAAAATCACGGTTAAGAAAAATTATGAAATGTTTCAGAATTCTTAATAACGGACAAGTCAGGGTTTGACGCGCTTGAAAGAGCTCGGGCGACAAATGTAAATCTGATTTCATTTCATTACGTTCAGTTAGAGCCCCGTCTCACAAAGGGATTTCGGATGCCCTTAGGCGGTTTTCGTCGTTGTAAATCTTTTGCGTTCTGTTTATAGAATATACGGTTTATAATTAGAAAGCAGTGTCGTAATAAATCTTCACTCCGTACCTATTTAGTCTTGTTTGAAATAACTGCGATTTGAAACATTTGCGGAATTAGCCTGGGAATTGCGAAATTCGGGTTTTTGGTGAGAGTTACGCTGCTTACTTAAAATTTTGTGGTTTTTGACTGAATACAAAAACAAAAGCAGCATTTGCAATTCCTGGGATAACACATGCGAAATGTCCTCAACCTTTTAAAAATGCTCCGTTCTTTAAAAAAACGAACAAGTGCGAGTTCAATTCGCGTGGTGAGGGTTCAAATTAAAAAAAAAAAAAAAACAAATTCAAACAAGTATTTGTGAACCCTAAAAACTCTTAACACATACCTACTGAGACTCTGTTTAATATTTTACAATCAACTCATTTAGTCAAAGGACGATACGAGTTGTAATTAAAAGAAGATTTTGTCATTTCACTTAATGAAGCCGGTTTAGCCGGTATTCCAACCTCAATATTTGGCAGAAAATTTGTAACGTACTCTTAATGTTTTAAGTAAAAACCACTAGAAGTAGTGAGTTATAAGTCATCTGTGGTCTTCATCATCAGTTCCACTTCACCAAATTCGTAAATACACTAGTTATAATAGAAAATACCGAAATTACTATATTTGAGGAGTTCCCTCAGGTCCTAATGGATCCCATCATCCAACTGGATTTTGAAAAGAAAAGGACCAACCTGGAAGCATAGATTTTCAAACAAAAAAAATGTACGAATCGGCTCATAAATTACGAAGTTCTGAGAAAACACACATACAAAAAAAATACAAATGAATTGAGAACCTCCTCCTTTTTGTAAAATCGGTAAAAAAGGAACTGGGAATATGGGGCGGTCGAAATCAAAGAGAATATCTACAGTTTTGCACCTTAATCCATCCTAGTAAGGCAGAAAACGTGCGAGTATACATATATCTTTGACATTGACTGGACATCATCAAATATGGCGGATACCATTTTATAAAATCTTGAGGAGATTTTGCTAACATAATCTATGGGAGAACTGCAACCTATCAATGCTAACTCCCACTGCCCAGGTTCTTCACCTTAATTCCCTAGCCCTATCATAGATTTTACATATACATATATATGTATACACGTATAAATGATAACGAAGTCTGTGCTATGAGCGGCAAATGGCGCAAACTGATGTTCAAAGGTCGTAAAGTTCACGATGAAGCGTGGTTTAAGACACTCGCAGATAAGCAAGCCAAGCGGCATCAACGTGGCACCTGTTCGCTGCGGGCAAGTTACACCTGCCAGGCTTGCGGTCGTGTATGCCGCTCCCGCATTGGATTACACAGCCATGGAAGACGTTGTCTCCCTCCTTGACACTGCTTGTATAGTCTGTAATAGACTCGAGGGCTAGATGATGTACCATGAGACCTACGGGTTACAGACGGAAGGTTGGTTATGGGTACTTCGTTGTATATTCACTGAACAGACTCTTGCAGTTGATTAATGCTAAAGGTGTCTTGGCCACATTGAAGACATATGTATATCAAGGTTCCCCCAGAGATCAAAGATTTGGGGATTTTTAATGGGAAGCGAGTCGGCCAACTCAAAGTATTCCATTAAATAAGAAACTACCGTCCAAGGTGGAAGATTCCAATTTGACAGTTTTGTATAAAGTCGGCCATATTAAATTATCTTAATCGTAAGTTTGTACCTAATGATATTTTAATTGTTTTTATTCAGAAGATAAAATTATGTTGTCTACGGCATTTTTGCTATCTCGCGCAACATAAGTAATAATATGTAGCAGTAATTCGTAAAATTGCTTTGTTAACACCGTAAGAATTCGTTTATGTGAAAAACTAACTTTCCAGACGCCATTATGAATTCTTTGTAAATTGTTTATAAGTTGCAAATAAACTTTCTGTAAAGCTTTTCTTTGCTTGATAAAATTATTTGTTTGGAATTTCATTTATATTGTCAAATTTACCAATTACCTTCGAATGTTTTTTTCTGTTTGTCTGGTTACTTATTTAGTGCAAAATATCTTTATTTATTTATTTATTTAAACTTTATTGCACAAATATACAAATAAGAGTACAATTGGCGGACTTAATGCCATTAGGCATTCTCTACCAGTCAACCATTGGGCTAAACAGAAACTTTAGTGGTGCAGGATCGTAAATACTGAAACTAGAATGGAAACACAAATCAATTTATTTCATGAATATACATATTTATATAATGCATACAATATAAACTTACTTATACATACTTAAATACATACAATTTTATGTACCCGCACAAATATATCACGAGGATCATCAATCTTAAATAGTAGAATAGAGATGCTTACGCAACTTGCGTTTAAAGGACAATTTGCTCTGAGCTTGCCTGACGGTAAGAGGGAGATCATTCCACAGACGAATAGCCTGAACAGCGAAGGAATTTGAGAGGAAACCAGTACGGTGAAACAGGACAGAGAGTTTAAAATATCACTGTAATGCTGAGACAGAATAACAGCGTTGCAATTGGACAACTCGCAATTGCAACATTAATGATGAGTCTTTAGCCTATTCTTTAATACATTGCTGAACTCATTAGATATTATCTTTGTTTATTTTTCATGTTTATATTTAAGTCTTAACCTTTCTGTTCTGTAATGTGTGCTTTATTTGAATAAACATTTTTCTATTCTTTACGTCACCCTAGGCCGGGGATTATCTGCCCGCTGCGCAAGGTGAAAATCTCACTTCCTGTCCAAGGCAAGACGTAAAACTTTCACGAATTCACCGCCTCAGATATGTATCTATTTCGTTTTATAATGTAATAAAATGCCATTTTAATGTAAGTATTAGTATGATGCAGTAATGTTTTTCTGTTCTTCTCAGTCGTACACTCTTGTCAGAGTGGTCGCGGTCACGTTTGTGGTGTACTCGGTGGGTCTCCATCGGTTTTGTGCCTCTTGCCAATTAATAGTCCTCGCTTTGGCTACGCCGCGCTACTTTAGACGGCTTGCTTGTGGCAATGCTGGATGCAATAATACATGTGACCACATAAAATATGCCGTAACAACAGAAACTAATTTCCGAGCTATAGCCGATCCTATTGCGTACACAAAGTTTTATTTATTTTAGCGTGTAGTTTTTAAACAGGGACCGGAACCGGTTACCCTAATCAGGGTTTTCCGTAGGCTAATTTTAGCAGTTGTTTTTACAACCCTATCCATAATGGTAACCTGGAGCCGTAGCATGGTTGGCCTTGTCACGCAATAGGTGATAGGATAGAGCGTGCGTCACTGGCTGACACCGTTCGATAGAACGAGACGCACGCTCTATCCTATCACCCATCGCGTGCCAAGGCCAATCATGCTACGGGGCCAGATAAGGTAACCTTATTGATAGGGTAACCCTTATGTTATGGTAAGCATATCGGATGTGGTAACCATAAGTTAACCCTATAAAAAATCTCAATAGGGTTAACTTTTATTGCCTTATCATAAGGTTACCAAATTGATAGGGTTACCAAATCGATAGGCTTAAGCCTGAAGAGGGGTTTTCCGCTCCTTGTTTTTAAATAAAAACAAAACCACATTTGTATGGAAAATCGAGCGTCCCAGCGACGCTTAAAAATGAATATTTTTTCTGTATGCTTACTTAACCCAGGCAAAAAATGGAAGTGTAAACTGGCAAAGGCGATGGTGATAATATTACTCCAAGGCGGAGCAGCACACGTGGAATAATTTCCGTATTAAGTATTATGAGGGCAATAACTTTTGATCAATCGAGCTTTCAAAGCGTTTCGGGAAGCTATTTTCTCGCTCTGCGTATGTCGATTGCATTTTGGTGTCAATATATCGATAACTCCGTTTGTATGTTGATGTCTTTCCTTTGCATGTAATGAGCATAAACCATTACAAATGTAGTTGAATGAAAATTTACATAGTATACATAAATTTTTCTATGAACAATGTCCGTACCTACTAAATTATATGTTTTGTATAATTAAGCTAACCAATTTTGTTTTTGATGCTGGTTGCTTCGTCTACAGTTTCTCTGCTTTTCCTTTAGCATTAATTCCGAATGCTGCCCAACTACGGCAAAACCAAAAGGTAGGGTAGGGTATGATTTTAGAAAGAACGAAAGAAAAAACATTTATTCGTGACAAAAATACATAAAAACAAACTGTAGACACAATACACACATACACATTTGCCACGAAATGGTCATTTTAGCAGTCTGTGATTATTTATTTACTTATTACGTTGATATTTATTTGTATATAAAAATATCAAATTATATAATTATTTATTAAATCATTTAAAATCAATATCTTTGTTACTAGATGCATAGTTCAAAATAATTTTGTAAGTATACAATTAATGATAAAATATTCAATAAATATAAAGTAATACATGGCACCTTAAAACTAAAAAAAATTAAAATAAAGAGATATGTTTCAGTCACCTTACCTCCTCGCGTACTAGCAGGGGCGGTTCACTCTTTGATTTTGTCGCGCCGCACAAAAACATGCCGGCCGGCCGCCTTTAGGCGGTCTATCAGTTGCCGCGCGCTGTTACGGGACGCACGCGTTCGCGCTTTACATTGCATCGTCATTTGCCTCGTAAAATAAATATGCTGCGTCATCTATTTATATTGGTTACAAAAAAATTATCTTTACATTATGTTTATTTATTTATTTATTTAAACTTTATTGCACAAAATACAAAAAAAATATATGTACAAATGGCGAGCTTAATGCCAGATGGCATTCTCTACCAGCTAACCATTGGGCTAAACAGAGACTTATGTATGTATGTAGGTAACCCATAGTTGTGTGTCTTCCTCTTTCATTTTGCAGAAACAGGCATTTTTGATGTCATAACCTAAAGGCAAATTGCACAGCTTTTGTGTAGTTGGGCGATCCTAAGTAAATAAAGAATAATCGTAATATCGTTAGTAAAATACACTATTATACTAACGTACCTATAATTTAATAGGTCGAGCTGGCGATGGCGGTAACCCTAGATCTAAGGCTCCGCCTCCGAAAGATCGCGTTGCATGCGATAGAAAGAAATGGCCACATTTAGGCACGTTTGGCGTACCTAAACAGGGAATTTGTTAACAGAGAACCTTCTGTACGTAGTACTATTACTTATTCTGTGGCACTAAATAGCAAGCCGAGTGAATAATTCTCCTTTAATAACGTTCACGCGTTCCATATTTTCTATTAAAGCGCCCGAAATGACAACCCTCACCTCCCACTAAATCAAAGATGCATAAATCCAGGCCGTTCCTTCACGCCATTATGTCACCCGAAGCGATTTATGATCGCGTCTAAGAGATTTTCAGGGGGGAGATCACAGAGTGAATAGTATTGGGCGCATCGCGGATATTTCGTACGCGTTTGCCGTGATCCGGCCATTTTGCAGTTTGCCGGATTTAAAATGCTACGGAGAGCTAACAAGGGAGAATTATGTTGGATAATTGGGTAGTTTCCACATGTTAAAATTGGTAACGCAGTGTTGCTAAATGGATAGTAAACCATCAATTAAATGTTATTAAGTATAAATTACGAAATATAATTTAAATCATAATAAGATATGGACCTTGAAAGTTAAAAAAAAGTGCATTTTTTATTGTCCAGAAGTAAATTTAAAGCTACCAATAGAATCCTTACGCTTTTATAGAAACAAAATTGTATGTCAAATATGATCCTAAACGTAGTATTTCACGACCGAAACAGCAATTTACCTGATTTTCAATACAACGATTAGTACAAATGTTACACTGTGACGTCACGATTCAATGTTAATCAGTATGAAACGTTTTCGGCTGCCGCCAGCTAGGTCCGTCTTTAAATCAATTTTGTGGGAATTTATGTTTTTTAACTGTAGTTGCTCCCATACCAACTTTTGTTCCTATCCAAAAACTGGTTCGAATGGCATCGTAAAAAAATTAGGACACAAGCCTATTTCAGTTTTTAAGCGGTTTAGCTGTGAACAAATAATTAAATAAATAGGTACATAATAACTTTTAGCTGTTTTGCTAGTAAATGGACATTCACAGTCAAAATTATAAGTAAACTAACTTTTGCCCGCGACTTCGTTCGCGTGGAACTCCTTTATATCGAACCTCCATACAAACTTTCATATGGCACTGAAACGTGGTCGCTTACTATGGGCCTCATAAGAAGGATCAAAATCACCCAAAGGGCAATGGAGAGGGCTATGTTGGGAGTTTATCTGCGTGATCGCATCAGAAATGAGGCTATCCGCAGCACAACCAGGTAACCGATATAGCCCTCCGAATCGCTAAACTTAAGTGGCAGTGGGTAGGGCACATTTCACGTAGAACCGAAACTGTTGGGGTGGGTGGCGCAGGACCAGTTACTTTGGCATTCTTTGGGGGACGCCTATGTCCAGCAGTGGACTTCTTTCGGCTGATATGATGATGCATAAGCATATGCTGTGCAAAACAATAGTGGTTGTGTTGGGAAGATACTCCCCAGCAGGATCACAAAGCTAGAGCAAAACTGTTGACGACCGCTTTAGCCTAGTTGGTAGTGACCCTGCCTACGAAGCAAGAGGTCCTGGGTTCGAATTCCGGTACCGGCACTTATATGTGTGATGAGCACGAATATTTGTTTCCGAGTCATTGATGTTTTCTATGTATTTAAGTATGTATTTATCTATATAAGTATGTTTATCGTCGTCTAGTATCCATAGTACAAGCTTTGCTTAGTTTGGGACTAGGTCGATTTGTGTAAGATTGTGGCACTCTTTGGGGGAGGTCTATGTTCAGCAGTGGACGTCTTTGGGCTGATATGATGATGATAGATTTTACCCCTATATTGGAATTCAGTAAAGCTAAGGTGGTCCTACCGGGGTCATGACGTAGCAGTGACCCTGCCTACGAAGCTAGCCCTCAAGGTTACCAGGTCATCAAACTGTTAAAGGTGCAATAGGATTAAGAATAAAAAGTCCAATTCGAACTTGACTGATGTTATTTTTGGAATTCAATTTATTTAGGCACTGTAATCATATCTATTGTGAAATCAGCGGCATTTGTAGCACGACAATCGTCAATTGCCTCATTAGATGACGTTTTGTGACAATACATCTCGTGTCGATCAAAAACACTCCCTGAAGGTCGTGTTTTTGGGCACCGTCACTCGTTAGGAATTACCTTCTTTCCACACTTGTATCATAATGTAGGGAGTCTAGCAGGTCAGGATTGAAACAGCACATTCGCTTGTATTTCTCACTAAATCGATCCTTATTTCAATAATTCAAGTACACTCCATTATTATCGCATATTTAGTTAAGTTAGTTTGGTCGTACAATAGTAATCCGCAAGAGGTCGATTTGCAACGGCTGCCGATCGAATGTGCTAGTCCTCGCTTGTGATTCTGGCCAGCTGTTACATCTTCCACTCTACCCTTTCCAATTGGTCCGTTCGACAAGTCACGCCACCGGATGGCGTGACCTATCAAAAGGATCAATTGACAATCTTTTAATGCTTTTTCTGCATAATACCATTCGTTAAAACCTTACAATGAATAAAACCTATTCTACTTACCAGTCAATCTTTAGGTCAAACAGGGCCTAATCATTGTTGGTGCGGGATATAAGTACAGCACAGCAATAAAGAAAACCGACAAATAACTGGTGTTCGTAAAAATACTATTCATCATCTGAGCGGCTACCCCAAGATTTAAGAAATGATATATCTGACGAAAAAATTAAAAGTCAACTGAGAAACTTTTTATTGGAAAATCCTCTATATTCGATAAATGAGTATTATGACATTACCAAGTAGATTATATTATTTTGAGTACTGACATCTGAATTGTACCTAATATTTTAAATATTGTTTGATGTAGTTTATTTCTAGTTTATTGACGACCCGAAAAGTGATCTTATTCCATAACTCATTTTGTAATTTGTTGACATAATGCTTGTATTGTTTATTATTATGATAATTATGACATTGTTATTTATATCTGACGATCACAAAATAAATTCCTAAAAATTGACTATGTGTAATTTTAAGTGCAATTGTATGTTGTGAAAATAAATAAATCTAAATCTAAATCATCCTACCTAATCCCAAGATTTGGCGTAGGCACCAGTTTTACGAGGGACACTTCAAATGCTACTTACACTTTGTTTATTATTGTATGTTGTTGACAATGAAGCTTTACAAGGTGTTATAAAAGTTGTTTTACCCTCATGGGGCCCGAAAACGCCCCACGATGAAAATGTAATTAATGTTTAACCTTTTTATACGAACATGCGGGTAATTGAGTTTTTGTCCGCCCTTGTTTGGACTGCCGTGGATTTCACAATATTAAAGGACTTCAATTATTAATGCATTATAAATTATCGTCAGTAAAATGGATCGTGGTTTAAGGACATGTCATCATTCATTATTATAAATAAAATATTCATTATAACTAGGGATCGTAAACTCTGGGCGTTATATATTATTTATATACATTAGACAAATATTTAGAGTCCTAGAGCTTTACTATGGTTGCATGCTAAATGAGCTTGGGCCTTCCTGCCACCAACAATACAAATACAAATACAAATCGTTTATTTCCTGAATACAGTTAATAGATGGTGTACATATTTTCAAGTTGAGTGTATCCAGCCTGCATGCAGGCGTGCAAATTAATGGTTTTTGATTTTAATCACAATAAGGAATGTCAAATAAAGTGAAAATGTCAATAAAATAGTAAATGGTACAGTTAGAAATATATTATATATTATTAATCAAAAAAGGTAGGAATGGAATATGTCATAAAATAATAATGTCTTAATCAAGTTACTTAATATTATATGTCAATGTCGTTAAAATACTCATTTCCTTATTAACAATGTCTGTAGGAGTGCATGCGTTTTATTGTTATATATAAATACATATTCCAATTAAGTAGAATACAAAACATTTTGACACTAAAAGAGAACTACGAGCTAGACTTATAAACTAAATATAAAATACCCCACCCAGTTCACCCGCTTGAGGCATGGTCCCTAGGACGCTTGCTGCATTGCTCTTTGCACTGCTAGGCTTAGACGCTGGGCAAAGAAGGAACCGGCCATGTGGTCGCCTGAAACACCAATGAGTCGGACCGACACCTCTTTCATACATTTTTTGGTGTCGGACGACCAAGGGCCCAAAGTCTTCACCGCAAGAGCCGCGAATTCATATTCATTGGTGAGGAATGCGTACTTTCGGCGTTTGGACATTTGGGCTTGGTCAGCGGCAGTCCCAGGTTTCCGAGCCAACCCTTCGACGTGGGACGGAGCCAGCGTGTCTACGCAGGTCCAAGGCACGAGAGTGCAACCGTCAGGTCTCTTCCCGTCAGTAGCAGAAAGGCCCATTGGTTCCAACGTCGCAGGGAGGGCTGCGGTGCTGAGTGAACGGCGAATGAGGTCGTTTATTGTGGCGTGTCTGAATAGACGACCGGCGCTCATAGGGCAGTGCAAACCATGACGACCCAGTGAGTCCAATGTCTGTAGTAAATATTTAAATCTATTATTGGTTTTCAATTTAAACGTCTTGGGAAGGTGATTAAATATTTTTGGCGCCATACCTATTAGGCTCTTCTCCATTAGTGATGTATTGCTAAAATCCCGCTTAACTGTAAGCTTGCGAGGGCGTAGGTTAAACGTTTGAGTTACCTTTTTGAATGGGAATATAACTCCTAAGGATCGGAGTAGGTATTGGTTTTTTCGTTAGAGAGTGTCGTCTGACCTTTCGTCCAACAGGGGAAACTAGAGGATTTTGATTTGACTTTTAGAAGTTATCAAGCCACGTAACAACTGGCGTCCTCAACAAAAACCGGGATCTACGGTATGATGTGTCTTATAAAGCAAAGCAGTGTTCAGCAACTACTCTAAGCGACTGAAGTTGCTTAAGCCGACATCTGTGCAATCGTGCAGTTAGGTGCCACTATAGGCCATGAGCGTCCCATTAGACAATTATTTTGATTGAGCCACAGAAATGCTAATAACCTAAACAATCATTTACCTATATTTTTTATTAGAACAAAAACTTAGAAAGACTAATTATATTTGTTACGGTCCTACTGGGGCTTAAATGAATGGACTGTATATTCTATCATCATCATCATCATATCAGCCGAAAGACGTCCACTGCTGGACATAGTACGGTTCTACAAAATTGAGTTCCACACAAATAGTCACGATAGTTAGTGTGAGCTATTATCTAGATCAATATAAAATCCGCAAGTGCCTTGGGGAAGCAAAGGACACCTCATCAGCCGGGTAGACTCAGGTGCCAGGTAACCTTGGGATCGGGTGAGTCTGTACAGTTCAAGCCAGGTCTCGGGGTCCTGCACCTGACGGAGGAGCGACGCAGCGGCTCCTGGTAAAGGTGAGTGTCCTCTTAGTGACCTCAAGACTCCATATCGTTGTCGGTGGTGAAACTTATTCTAGATCTCGTTTTCGTTTAAATTACTTACAGTCTACTTATTAACATTTTTTGGCACTCTCCCAGAGAGTGCCAAATCGACCGGTCCTGCGCCACCCGCATCCAGCGGACTCCCGCGACCTTTACCAGGTCATCAGTCCACCTTGTTTGTTTGTGCTATTCATAGGGGGTATATGCCATAATCGCCACGCTTGGCATGCGGGTTGTATTCTATAGGCTGGTTTATTCCGCCTTAATTACATTGAGAAACCCGGCCAAACAGAAATTTAAATTAAACGCGAGAGTCGTCCATTGGCGGTGGGGTTCGTGAAGTCGAGTGTCGCTCGCGGGTCGTCGCGTCGTCCCGCGCGCTGTGTCCGCCGCCCGCGCGTCTCCTCCCGAGCACATGTCGATCCAGTTCTCAACAATATTCAATGCAAAAAGACCCAGTCCGTTTTGCTTATGGATAAAACACAACTTCGTGATTCAAAGGATGTGAAAACGAATATACTTAGCAATTTTAAATGTGGTTAAGAAGTGTCTCTATTGTGATTATGTGCTTTGTTTCTGAGATCTGAGACTACATAGATTGTTGTCTATTAGCTTTTGCCTTATACAAATCAAACTAGTCCCTAGTTTGATTTGTATAAGATTGTCCCCTCATATTTATTACTTATTCATTATCTTCAAACCTAAGCCAGACTAACATTTGTATCAATATTTGTCCACACACGCTTCATTTTTAGGGTTCCGATACCTCAAAAGGAAAAAACGGAACCCTTATAGGACCACTCGGTTGTCTGTCTGTCCGTCTGTCACAGCCGATTTGCTCCGAAACTACTGAACGGATTGAGTTGAAATTTGATACACATATGTAAATTGGTGACCCAAAGATGGACGCGTGAAGTAAATTAATAAATTCTGAACAAGGGAGCCACTTTTGGGGGGTAAACTGGATTATTAAAAAAAATGTTTCGCTGTATTGTGTGACATAATAATGAGAGAAGTTGTTGTAAGCATCTCAGATATATGTTTTTTATAATTTTAGCAAAAGCAGATTTGAAGTAATTGAGGAAAAAAGATGAAAATTTAACATTCCCCCCTTATCTCCGAAACTACTAGGCTTAAAATTCTGAAAAAAATATGAAAAATAGTTCCTTGCCTAAAGATTACAGGAAAACCTATAAGAAGTTTGAGTATTCAAAGTAACGGGAAAATTCTCAATATTTTACGGAACCCTCACCACGCGAGTTGAACTCGCACTTTTTTATTTCATGCAAATCGTAATGGATTCGCAAATTGTACTCTTTACAACTAAACGTTCGGAATTGATTTTATATTCAACATTGGGTATTATTGAGGCATATTTTAGCCCCGACGTGATTTATTCCACGATATTACGTACCGCGGTCTGGCTTGAATGGCATTACGTTGACAGCTTATGAGGTCCTTTATTTACGTTTGATTTATGTAGTGAGACGATACAGCGGTTTAGGTGCGTCTAGTGAGCGCTTTGGGCGAAACGTGGCAAAGGGATGATATTTATCATCCGGTAAACATCATTACCGTAGGTGCGAAACTCTAAATCCACCCGAAAAAGCTTAGGCGTTTTTGCTGCTAGCGCTTGAGTGAACAAGAATCGTGATTTCAAAACATAAATATTTTGGGACGTTCGTACAAATCTCAATCCAAGCAAAGCCTGTAAAGTCTGCGTCAAAGATGGGTCCCCATCTAGTCGCATTATTTATCTATTGTCATACAGAATACAGAATTTATTGGTAAAATAAGCATTTTACAAGTCACAAATTCATTACAATATACACCCAATATTTTAAGGTTTTTACCATGCAACATATTAATATTATTACAATTATTTATTCGTTTAATTTTGACATAAGTAATTATGCCTATCAAAATTATGACTTTAAATTGTACACAACCCGATATAGACCCATCAAAGACATGTTTACCCTTTTTTACCTTGTTCCTTTTTAAGGAGGCAAAACTGTATACATCATTTGACGTAGCCTTGAATGGGTTAAGAAGACTCACTGCCAACTAGTATCAATGAAACTATAGGATACCTTCGATATCCATAATTTCATTTACCATAACGCTAGTGGTTGTCATAATCAACATTTGCCATAAAAGTGAATTTCTCTTGTAACTACCGTAATTTTTTCAGGACAAATTATATAAAAGTAGGGGACCCTGAAGGTAAGGTTAGGTTTGTTTTACCAAAATCTTAAAAAGTTGCAAGTTTCTGAGAAAAACTAATTAGGGCAACTGATGATAATGGCAAAGGTTGATGGAAAATTAACGTTGGGATTTCATTAGTAACCCATGAGACCATATAAGAGAGTTTTCATTAATTCTGAATGTAGTAAATTATTTAAATCGTACTAATATTATGAATGCGAAAGTTTGGATGTTTGTTACTAAATAACACTTAAAGGGCTTAACCGATTTGGATGAAATTTTGCACGAAGATAGTTTATAGCCTAGATTAAAACAAAGAATAGTTTTTTTTCCAGGTCCACGCAGAAGTCGCGGGCAGAAGCTAGTAGGTTATATTTTGGAATTTAAAGCATACAGTCAACACCCCGACCTCAGAATTCTCATTTTGTGTCCTCTTAAAGACTGTCCTTAGCTTTATCGTATTAACAGATCACCTTGTTGGAAAGGATTTCAGTTTGCGGAGTCGGTGTAAGTGGATTTTCGAACACTCCTCCAAAGGTAAGCTACATTTTAGCGTTTTCGCTTCTAATTCATTTACGCTCAAGTACGCTCGTGCCATTAAGTGGATAATACCCATACACGGAATTAACAAGAGCTCTGGCCACTCGACCATGCCACTTAACTTCGAAACGTCGTACGTCATTATGTAACTTGTATGCATATACGACTTTTTATAGCTGTTTGGTAGCATAGAACAAATCGTATTTTTGGCCAGGCAATGTCATGCAAATTTCGGGACCTTCTGAATCCGGTTTTGTAAACCGGCATTGTTATAAAAATAATTGGGGTCACGATGTCGTTAGTCCCCGGTGCCATTGTTCCTTTTATATAATAATATAATTGTGTAATCCGAGAATTCTTTTCAGCATTTGAAGCATTTCTGCCGGCTCAAAATGAAGTTGCTGAAAAAGGTCGAAATTGTGCTAATGTACTGAAAATAACCGACCAACCGCCGTTTGACCGAAGGAACGGTCACTTGGCACTCTTTGGGGGAGGCCTATGTCCAGCAGTGGGCTTTCGTCTGAGATGATGATGATGATGTTGACTAAAAATAAAGAAATAATATGTTTCAATAAACAACATACAATTTTTGGTTATAAAACAACACTATGCTTAATTTTTGGTACTGAACCGGATTCGAAACAGTGGCCAGTCGGTGGTCAGTCGCTCAACCCAACTGAGCTATCGAAACCGTGCTCAGTTCAACGATTTCTCCAACCAGGCTCCCTCTTATTACGCCTTAACTAACTTACGCCGTGTAGCGTCAGCCACCTCGAAGATAAAGGATGGGTTAGGTTAGGACAAGTTCAGAACCAATTAATGTTTTATCAGTCAAATATACACAGTTATACAGACATACCCGCAAATATCAAATAAGATTTATATAAATTACTAGCTTCCGCTCGCGATTTCGTCTGCCTAGACTCGTGATAAAAACTATCCTATATTTTAATCCAGGCTGTAAACTATCTTCGTGCAAAATTTTATGCGAATAGGTTGAGCCGTTTATGCGTGATTGAGTAACAAACATCCAAACATCTAAACATCCAAACTTTCGCATTTATAATATTAAGTAGGATAAATTCGGCAAGTTAGACACGCTTTTTACGCCTGGCCCCGTAGCATGGTTGGCCTTGTCACGCGATAGGTGATAGGATAGAGCGTGCGTCACTGGCTGACACCGTTCGATAGAAGGAGATGATGCTCTTATCTTGTCACTTGTCGCGTGATAAGGCCAACCATGCTACGGCTCCAGGGCAAGCATGCACCGAGTTAAATCATTTCACTACGTCAAAAATGCGTTCCAAAATTGGGTCCAGGGCTCAAATGATAACAACAATATACTTCAATTCATTAATTTCACTCCCAACGGTAGTCCGAATGCGCAAGCAATATCAACCTTGACGAACAGAATACCAGGTAAATCTTTTGTAAACAGACGTTGAGCACAAATATTTTTCCGACTAAGACGGTATTTATGTAAAAAATCGGTAGGAATGCGAGCGGACGCTTCCCAAATGGTACCCCCTGGCGGAAGTTGTTTGTCCCGCATTAAACGACGAATGGGCCAATTCGGGGACGTAAGAACTTTTACTCACATTTTACTTATAACTCAATTTGAAGGAAAGAATACTGATGTTAGTGACTTGTTTTGAAGTAGGTCTGGAAACTTTTACATTTGTATGTTGTGTGTGCTACATTTTGTATATGTGAATAGGTTTTTTTTTTTTCAGGCTTCAAGCTGGGGTAAACTTTATTTTATAAATAAAATAAAGGAACAAACAAATAATTATAAATTGATTATAAAATAAATTAACCTAACTAACCTAACCCAGTCATAGAAAAAATACCCCGTCCAGCAGTTCCGTCTGCGGCATGGAGCCGATAACGCTGGCGGCGTTACCTCTCTGTATTGCTAATGAAATACGTTGCGAGAGGTAAGCGCCAGCCCTATCGTCTCCTGAAACGTCGACGAGCCGTTCAGTCATTGACCTCATGAAAGATTTCATGTCAGCTGACCGGTTTTTATTATATTTGTCTCCAAACTGAAAGTTTGTTTTGATATCGTCAGAAGACGTTTTTACAACATTGACCGGACAGGCCGCGACGGTCTGTGAGAGGCCTAATACCTTTTATTTAATTACCTATAATAATTTCGATCTGGTCTACGATAGAACTTCACGAAACGTATACCAAATGATACGGCATAAAAAAAAGAATCGATTCTGATATGAAAAGTTACGAGTATATGCGCAAATTTCAATAAATTTATCAACAAATTCGAACAATGAAACACGAATTTGTCTTTTTTTAATTTCAACGCACTATTTGCGCTTTCAGTCAAAGATCGAGGAACGGGATTAAAAGAAAATACGAATAAATCGAAAATTTTGACAGGGTAGTATAATATGTAAATGTATAATTAAAGTTTGATATTTTATTCATCATTCGCTTGTCCTTATCCCATTTACTTGGGGTCGGCGCAGCATGTTTTTTTCTTCCATACCTGTGTCTATCACCCGTCAGCTCATCACACACTTCCTTCCTATTCATATCGTCTCTCACCTTTTCCTTGGTCTACCTCTTCTCTTGCAACCCTCAACATTCATGCTTAATGCCCTTCTAGCAACATTACTATCATCCCTCCGCATAATATGTCCATACCACCGTAGGCGATTTGCTCTCAGCTTTTCAGTTATGGGTGCTACTTTCAGGCTTCCTCTTATATACTCATTCCTTATTTGATCCATTCTCGTCACTCCACACATCCATCTCAACATTCTCATCTCTGTAACATGCAATCTCGTTTCATCCGTCATCTTTGTGGCCCAATATTCTGATCCATGCATGACGACAGTTTGATATTTTATTATAGACAAAAAATATACAAGGCTTAAATATATACAGGAGCGAAGGAATAAATACAGGAAAAGGATCCTGTAAGGATTGAAAGCAAAAAGTATAATAGTTTGGTGACCAAAGATTTTTTTACGATGCCATTTGAATTAGTTTTTGTAGGGGCACAAATGTTTGTATGGGAGCAACTACAATTAAAGAACATAAATACCCATAACATTGAGTGCAAGACAGACCTCGCTGGCGGTAGCCGAAGCGCTTCATTCTAATGGACATAAAAGTATAACTCACAGTTTGCTATTTGTACTAATTGTTGTATGAATCAAGTAGAGTTACGATATAAACGAGTTCGCGGACGATTCGCGGGAAAAAGCTAGTCTACAATATTTATTTCCAGTTCAAGGGACTATGGTGTCCGGACCTTTGATGGGAGGCCATCTGAAGTACTAAAAAAGTATAACACGTAAAGGCCCTTACGACAATTTTATGAAATGCAGGGTGTACTGCATTAACAAAATTATTATTATCACCAAAAGTGACTCAACGCGTATTGGTCTGTTTATTTACACGATTGGTGGTATCTGAATAGTATACTCGCGTAACTTAAGCCTTTCTTCACCCAAAACACAATATAAAGCGGTCAAGTAATAAAGAGTTGTGATGCTCACTGGAACAGAATAAAAAATATTTACTATCGCCCAGGGCTTTGGAGCATATCGTTGTTTACCTACCGCCGAGATATTCTTACATTACGAGCATTGGTTGCTCAGGGGACAATGGTACGCGGTATTGTGAAATTAGGCCAATATTATTACAAATATAAAAATATGGACCATAAATTCTGCTACAGCCTACGCATTCAAAAAATTACGTTATTATGGAGGCCCACAAAAACAAATGCTTAAATAGTCATTCATCATCATCATATCAGCCCAGGCGTCTATACTGCTAGGCCTCCTTCGAAGAGTGCCAAAGTGACCGGTCCTGCGTCACCCGCATCCAGTCTCCCGCGACCTTTACCAGGTCATCAATGTACCTTGTGGGGGGGCACCATGCTGCGCCTTCCGGTATGTGGTCACCACTCAAGAACCTTTCTGCCCCAATGGTCATCGGTTCTACGTGCAATGGCGCCCACTGCCACTTAAGTTTAGCGATTCGGAGGGCAATATCAGTTACCTTGGTTCTGCATGCTGCGGTTTGCCTCATTTCTGATGCGATCACGCAGAGATGCTCCCAGCATAGCCCTCTCCTGAGCCTTCTTATGAGGCCCAAAGTAAGCGATCACATTTCCGTGTCATTATACTTTCCTAAATTGTTGTTAATCTACTCCCTATTTCGGGTACTAAATTCAGGAAGATTTTATAAGCGCTAAATACCTACAGCAACTTGGCAGTGTTTTGAAAATGCAAACATTTTTACTCACCTTTGTAAATTTATTTTTAAAATGTGGTGTTTCCTTCTGCAGCGCAGCCGAGCTTTGAACATAAGTTTTTTTTAGTTTACCATGTTTTAAGGGTCGTGTTTGCATAATGGCTTCGTAATGCCCAGGTTTTTCCGAAGGACAAGAGTATGAGGTTCTTCAAAAAGTAGTACCTATACAGATGTTTTAAGCCGATCATTTATCGCATGTGACAACCACGGACTTACACGCATCCGTAGGCTAGGACCATTGCTAACCATCAGGCGGGCCGTCCGCTTACTTCTTATACCAACGTATTAGTTAATCCATTCAACATATGAGACATGCCTCTACATGCAATTTCCGCTAAAGAGCTGAAAACGTAGCTATGCGTGGCATCGAATGGCTTAAAATGTCTATTGATTTTCTCAGCTTAATCAGCACAATAGGGTTGTGGACTCTAATTTTATTATTATTCCATAAGAAAGAAGACAAAAAAATACGCCTGATGACGAAAACCCTATTCAAATATCTCAAAAAATTACGAAGACCGTTTTTATTTTGCTCAATACAGAGAGAAAACGCTTGAGACGCGTGACGTGACGTTACGGGTCTCGAAAGTCACGTGAAAGGTGCGTTTTGTGGAAAAGTGACAGAGTATAGCCCCTCTAAAACTAACTAATTAACTTTGAACACTTCTATTTTTGTGATTATTTATTAAATAAATAAATAAATAAATATCGTGGGACAATTCACACCATTTGATCTAGTCCCAAACTAGGCAAAGCCTGTACTATGGGTACTAGAAAACGGATAAACGTACTTATATAGATAAATACATACTTAAATAGATATTAAACATCCAAGACTCGAGAACAAACATCCGTATTCATCATACAAATATCTGCCCCGACCGGGAATTGAACCCGGGACCTCAAGCTTCAAGCTTGTGATACTTTAATCTCCATGTGACTATATTATTGTTAATCCTTTTACGAGAAAATTCAACATTATTGACGATTTCATTTGATGTCGCCCTCCCTATTGAAGGCAGGGAAAGCAACCGGTTTTTTCAAAAGTCCCCGAAGTAGTCTCATATTTTGAATTATTTTAGGCTCTCAATGTAGGACTCTATCAGGTATCATTTTCGTATTATTAGACAGCCTGATCAAAAATGATATTATAAACCAAACAACGAAATTGAACGAAATAAAACCGGTATTTTTGTATGGCGAAAATACCGGTATCCGATCCCTGATTGAAGGCAAAGTTGCATTGTAAATCATACGTGTTTTCATTTGGGTATTTCAAATCAGCAATAAACGTAGGTATATTGTATCCGAAACTAGCCGCATTTAAAATACAAGCCGAACAGTCACCGGGGTTTTCCGCTTTGCCTAGGACCGATAACAAAATCTGGGCTATTTGCATTCTAGCCAGGCGCGGTGTCATCGCAGTAGCTAGCACATTTCCAACTCAATCATTGCACGCTAGCTTTGACGGCTGCGAACGTTAGTTACTGTTAAAATTGTGAACGGGTTAGGCTGAATAACGGATTTATAAGGATTTAAAGTATCATGAGCCGCAGCATGGTTGTCCTTATCACGCGACAAGTGACAAAATAAGAGCGTCGTCTCGTTCTATCGAACGGTGTCAGCCAGTGACGCACGCTCTATCCTATCACCTATCGCGTGACAAGGCCAACCATGCTACGGGGCCTGGAGTCATGTTCAAAGTATTCTTCAGAATGTGTGTCACGTGCTGTGCGCGGTCAACACAGTGACATTTAATAAGTACGTGAGTTTAACTGTACCTATAGGGGCAAGTGCTCAACCTGTGGACACTTCCTAGATATAAAATAATATTGTTTAGTAAAGAACTGTCGACATTAAACAAATAAAACAATCATTTATTTCAAACACATTCTGTTACATATTTAGTCTGCCTATGCTACGCCTGTATCTTGGAGAATCAGTTATAAAGTTTATATCAGAAACAAGTTACCTTAAAATCTAGATACTTATTTTACTTAAGATTACATCATGGATAGGGTTATTTGGCAGCGATAAAATCCTGCACTAGAAATCTATCACAAAATAAATAGGCTTTCTACTGTAACAATGTAATTTTAAAATTTTATAATACTCTGATACTGAAATGATATATTGTATACTGTATTGAAAAAATGACACCTCGCCGAGTTTTTTACGCCGGTTCTTCTCGGGGCAGAGGTTTTCTTTCCGAACCGGTGGTAGTTTATCGACATTCATAGGTGCATGTAATATGCCTAAATTGAAGAATAAATCACTTTGACTTTGACTTTGACTACTTTTGGTGGAGTATGAAAAACTATACTGAACATTAAAAAGTTTTTACATAGAAACTAACTTAGATATCTAAAATATATTCAGTCTTTGCATAATTTAGTGAATGAAGAAATTTTAAAATAAGTATTTTTGCTTCATTTATACCTTGTAAGGTTAATTTTTTTGAGCAAGCAGTTATAGATAGAATGTAATTGTCAAAACGTTTGCCAAAACTGGAATGCACCCTGGGAACAGGTAACCTAAAGACGCGTTTCTTAAAAGTAATGTGTCATAACAAGTCATAGATTTAGAGGTTTTGTGAGTAAGTAGTGTTTTTTTTTTGTAGATAATTCGGCATACAACGTCGCAGTTGGACGCCGAAAAGGCTTTTTTAACATAACTTTCAGTACTGAACGTTGCGTTCTTTCTATTTCCAACAAGGTGGTCTATTGCTGCGCTGCCCCAAGCTGTAATACAGTAGCTGAGAGTGGACAATTTTAATAAATGCCATCATTAAATACAATCTCAGTAGCATTTTTCCCCTTCAAGGTGTTGTACGCTACATGTGACTAATTTCAACATGCAACCTAAGTATAACGGTTTTGCATAAAACATTTTCTTTATGGGTCGCCGCACGACATCGATAATGACCGAGGTGCCATTTCGCGACGCCTACCCTCCATAATTAAAGATTGACGACTAAAACTACACGGAAAGCAAATTCAGCGAGTTTTCATCTCGACTTACGTTAACAGTGGCACCAGCAATTTGATGTATATTTTAGTTAGATTTGCAGCATCGAAAATTGTTTTTTTTTCTTGGTAGAGAGAGTAGAAATTTGGCACGTAGGTTCCTTATAAGGTCTAGGCACATTAAGAAAGGTTTTTTTTTCAAAATTTACCTTCTAAGAGGGTCAAATGGGGGTCCAAAGTTTGTATGTGTAAGTAAGATTAAATATATCGACTATTTTATTCGAAACTTCACAGGAGTATTCCTAACGATAAATGAGTAAATACGTGTTATGCAATTTTTTATCAATGTTTTCTTATATAAGTTCATAAGAAAAAGAAGTAAAATTATCGTCCGTAAACCGACTTTACACACTTAACCATTTTTACGTTAGGGGAATGCTTTGACGTACCGTCCAGTTGGTCAGGGGGGGACTAGACGGGTATCTGGAACTCCCGAACAGAAGGCCCAGACTACCCCCTAAGCCCCCAACGATTGTCCGACCATGTCGCTGAGGGCCAAAGGTTCGCTTGTCGCATTCTACTTTGACCATCGCGACTGGCCCGTTTGTGCGGGCACGACCAGGGAGAGCGCCCCGGGACAATTTGGAGCGCTACAATCTTGTGGGCTCATTGGACGGCTTGGGTCCCCCAACCCTGCCGTACTACGGATGACGGAGCAAATGCGCATAGCGGAGACGTGCGCGACCCGCTCTCCGTCTGTGGATATTAAGAGCTGAAGAGTCGTTCTCCAGCTCTATCCCCGCAGCCTCCCTCTGTGCCATTACGGACTTGCAGAAGGAGGCCATAGCTTCCCAGGATCTCTCACTGTCGAGCATTGTCGATACAATGGTCGGCAGCAAGAGCTGTGGCCCCCATGCCAAGCATACCTGTGTGGCGCACATCATCTACTGCTGCGCCACACCCGTGCAAGCGGGGTCTAGGTCAAGAGTACCCTAAACCGACGAGCATGTATGAAGAATGTCAAGTGAATGGTAGCAAGTGGAAATCCGTGATCTCTGCCTACCCCACCGGTAAATGGGCGTGATTATATGTATCTATCTATGATCAAATTTTTAGAAAAGCAAAAATATTAAGTTCAAATCTGTTTGCCCAATAACTAAGTTACAAAAAACTTAAAACAGAAACCACGAATAACTTAAGTTAGAAATAAAAAAATTGGAACAAGGTTAAATTGGGGATGAAACATTCCATGGAAATGTGCTAAAATAATTTTTATGAAATATGAAAGGTTCTTGAGTGGCGAACAAGGCGCAGCGTGGGTAGGCCCCCCACAAGGTGGACTGATGACCTGGTAAAGGTCGCTGGAGTCCGCTGGATGTGGATGGCGCAGGACCGGTTATTGTGGTACTCTTTGGGGGAGGCCTATGTCCAGCAGTGGACGTCTTTGGGCTGATATGATGATGAAAATTGAGTGTTACGGACCTTTATTACATTATATATATAATATACATTGATTTAGAATTCTGTTAAAATTTTGATGCTACAACGCATAAGTTTTTTAAATTGTTCTATCTTATTAGCCATTGAGGTACATTTTCAACCCCGTTAATCTTACGTATAGATTATTACCTTGAGATACATAATTATATAGAGTCACGCCTAAAACCCTAAAGAATATACGTGGCCCAAAAACTGTTACTGTTAATATGCTAATAAGATAACCGGCTTAAAATTGAAGCTCATATAAGACAAGTCGACCTGCGTACTAATCGTATTACGTAAAAATGCTCGTGGGTTGCCCGGAGCGTTAAGGCGACACAGGTTAAATCGTTAAAGCAATTTTATTCGACCTGCAACCTCATTATAAGATTACAGGAAAAAATCATGCAAGTATGTTTATTTATAACGTAAAGCACTTTTAAAACACGCGACGCTCTCGGCAAAATTACGTTTCGAGTGTCGTTTTATGGCGCATACAAAATTCGTCCGAAGACGAAACGTCGGATGACTAAATACGTATGATATAATTATATTTTTAAGGTTAGTAAGACATAAGTATATCCCGACGAAGTGCACTCGATATATCCCAATGCTTGTCAGAAAGTTACACAATCACTCCGTTGCTGGAAAATCAAGCCTCAAGCTCAAATATTTACATAATTATACTCTTGGGATTGATATTTTTATTGAAAGTAAATACAAGATTATGATTAACATTAACTAAGATAAATTAAAACTAAGTTAAATCTAAAAAAGGCCCTCGAAGCATTGTACCGAGGATGCCGCCGGCATTTCCTTGCTGAATTGCAATGCTGATGCGTTGCGCGAGAAAGCCGCCTGCTCTTCGGTCACCAGTTACATCGACCAGAAGTTTCGCGATTTCTGCAAATAACTTATGCGCACTGGGACCCCACGGACCGAGGGTCTCGTCGCCAAAGGGTACAAAGTCGTACTCTCTGCCGAGGCCTCTATATTTCAAACCTCACACAGATAAAGCAGCTACAAAATAAATTACAAAGATACAGGGAGACAGAACAGGTAAAACAATAGGACTGGTGGTGGTAGCCTAAAGACCACACACCGGAAGGCGCGGCGTGCGTAGGCCCCCCTCTGATGACCTGGTAAAGGTCGCGGGAGTCCGCTGGATGATGACCGGTCAATTTGGCACTCTTTGCGGGAGGCCTATGTCCAGCAGTGGACGTCTTTCGGCTGATATGATGATGATGATGATGATAGCTAAAGAGCGTAGGAGACGCAGTATAGAAATGAACAGTGGGAATGTGTTGATGAAAGATCACATCAATATAAGTAAATAAACATTAAGTAGGATATAAATACAGCTCTGGCCAAAAGTATTGAGCACTCCACGTTTTCCTTTGTAACTTAAGGATAAAGTATTATATTTTAATTTCATAAAGACATGACGAAGACGCAAAATACAATAAGTGTTTGAACATGTGCAAATCATGAATATATAAATGTCATTTTGAAATTGCTATTTGCGTGTGAAAACTGAAGCCAGCAAAAGTCGGGTTTTACAATAAAGGTTTAATTGTATATTTTTTTCACGGAATTTCCCTTAACGTCAATAAATATGACAAATTTTTCCGATAGATACACAACTTACTATTACAAAAAAATATACCTATAAACGCACCTTTTAAAGTTTGACTTTTGTATGAATAACGCATTGGTGCTCAATACTTTTGACCAAGGCTGTATATAAGTCAAGTGTGAGCGTATCCTAGGATATCGGGCAGTAATACACATACACACGCATATACATAAAAAAAGATATATGTCATAATCTACTGCATTAGACATTCCATGTACAAGTTTTACTTATTAAACGTCGAAAATGTTCCGAAGTTTAACGGAACGCGTTAAAATTAAGTAATTTCAAGTAAATTAACACTCAGTAAGTAGCCTTCGTTAAGCCAGTAGCGAGCGATAAACACGGGTGTCCCTTCAGCGGCTCGTGAAAATGTTTCGCGTCACGTTCCGAGCCCACGGGATACGTAGCAAGTTCACGGCGTACGTAACAGGTTCATCAGACGGGATTAATTACGTTATGTTTTTATCTTCTCACTAAAAATTTTGCTGATGGCGAAAACGAGAGTGCTAAGGGCTAAATATAATGTATATATATAAATTATTGTGGTTTAGAGTCAACTTGAAAGATTATTGCTTTAACGTGTCCATATTACGTTTCACGGAGTCTTCAACCAACACAACTTCACTACAAATCGGCGAATTTCATCGCTCGTACCGCAATCCCACAAGCATTATTATAATCCCGCATACTGCCCGGCATCTCCTTAAAAACGTCTCTTAACTCATGTACGTCGTCGTACAGTTACACCGTTCTAAAGTACACTGTTCCGGTACCTCCATAAAAACGTCGCTTCCCTCATGTGCGGGTACATCCAGTTACACTGTTCTGAAGTAGTGCGTTGGTGTGTTTTAAAGCGCGTCAAAGCACCTTGGGGAGCATTATTTGAGTGAGTTTGTGAACAGGCTCGTAAACCACTAACGACTGCCCGACCGCGATAATGAACTCAGTCCACACTCACTGCTACCGTGCATTTGATTCTAACGAGGGTGAAATTCTGAATATATGTTTAGTGTGTAAGTTTTTTGCGAGACTTGAGCTGCGCCGAGGTTTTATTTGAGTATGTAAAATTACTGTCTAAAATAACGGAACTAGATTTGCTTAGTTCAATAGAAAATTAATTTATACGCAAGGTAGGGTAGATAACACGAGTTTTTTTATTGCTCCCTAGATTGTAACTTTCATTAAAAATATAAATATTAAAAGTACCTAGCGAATTTTAAGTATGCCGTGGCGTTGTGGCAGCGTTGCACATCTTTCATTTTATTTTACAGGCGTAGTGATTTCACGCATGGTTTTATATATCAAGTATCGCGATTGTCTTATCGAAAAAGAATCGGAAAACTACTTTATTGGCATGGTTATCGATTGAGACATCATGACATATTTTTAAATGTTGCCAATTTTATTGCTTATGACTGAAAACAGTGGTCCGGTAAACGGTAAGGTTCGTTGTACTGCCCGCTGCGCGTTTTAATTTTTCTTGCGCTTTGGTCGTTCTATCAATGGTACATAGATATAGTGTGTTGATGTGTTGATGTGTATCTAAAGAACCTTTTCCATAAAAGTATGTAGGTATCTTATTTTATTTAACGCCTCATAGTTGGTAACAGTTTTAGATAAGTGAATTGTTTAAAAAAATAATTACAAGTATTTTACATGTGTTCTTTGCATTATCTGCCTAGGGCAATTGCTGTATTTAGTGAATTAGGCATTGCAAAGCAGATTGCGGCTAGCTGATCTTGTCTTGGCTCGTAGAAAAATCATATATTTTATAGGTACAAAGTGGTTTCAAGTACCTTGATTACGCAGCTTTTGTTACCTTTGTGCATTTAAAAAGTAAATTTACATTTCATCATCATCATAATTTTCAGCCTGTAATCGCCCACTGCTGAGCGTAAGCCTCTCTTTGAGTACGCCACTTATCCCGGTCCCATGCTAGTCTCATCCAGAAAAGACCCGCAGTCTTTTTTACGTCGTCAACCCGTCGAGCTGGTGGACTACCGACGCTTCTTTTTCCTCTAAGTGGCCACGAATCCGTTAACGTTTTATATTTAATCAAAAGTAAAAGAGCCCGAGTTGACCAAAAACCGTCTGCTAGCCTTAATCGTAGCCGACTTAAAACCTTTTGTGTCCTCATGTTTCTCATTTGCATAGGTCACCTTAATGGGTACTAAAAAGTACTTGAGTTTGATTATAGCTTCTGACATGCGAGCTTCCTTCACGCCCACCACGGTTATCACAAGACGGCGCGCGAGCTCTCTCGATTTTTCTCGCACTATACCTCTCTTTCTAAGTTTTCTAATAAGATAGAGACGGATAGTGCGTGAAAAATCGAGAGAGCTCGCGCGCCGTCTTGTGATAGCCGTGCGGAAACTATACATTTTACTGTTATTACACTCGCTGTCAAAAGAAAATGGCTAACAATAATGTTATTTGGGGAAGGGTGATTCATGGACCTTTGTCCGCATGATTGGGATTTTTTTAAATATGACTAAGTAGCTTTTAAGGTTTTTAGTAATGCGAGCGTTTCTCAAAAAAAGCCGCAATAATTAATAAAAAAAAAAGTTATTTTCATTCAGAGTCACGAGCTCATTCGATCCCGATGAGACAAAAAAGTCCCAAAGTTTTTTTTCCTGTTATGTTACCATTTTCTTTACACTTGTATGCGGTAACACAATAGGAAAGTTCAAAAATTTATGGAAATTTTGGCACATTTTTGTCCTATTGGGATGGAGTTTGTGATTCTGGGTAGGTACAAATAGCATAAAAGCTGCAGCAAATCTCTCAAAAAATTTCGTTGCATTTTTTAAAAGAAATGCTCATGTGCTCTTAGTTATCGTAAACGTTAGAATGAGTTTGTGATTTTGGGTACAAATAGCATAAAAACTGCAAAAAACCTCGCAAAAAATTTAGTTGGATTTTTAAAAGAAATTCTCATGCGCTGTTAATTGTCGTAAACGTTAGAAATTTCCCGTCAACGGAGGGCAACTTTGGACTGACAGCTGATTGTCACCGCATATTATGTTTGAAACTGTTAATATTTTATTTACCGAGCTAGGGAAAAAGATTGCAACGCGGTGAACGTGACGCACGTCTGTGCTTTCCCTTATAATTAAGCGAGCGAAGCGAACGAAGTTCTCCGTTTCACCTTGGACACAAATGCGTTTATATATCCGGCTGATCTGCTCACAGGTCTCGTTTCTCAACCGAATATCTTTTTTTTATTTTATTTATTGCTCACATAAAAATATAACTTAAAACTACTACAAAAACTTTGCCAAACTGCGAGACAGTTTGTTGGCGAATGGGTTAGTACACATATTGGTTATATGGGTAAGTTAAATAATTATTTATAGTTTATTTTCGAATCAGTTTTACAAAATTCAATTTTTTTTAATGCAGGCTCACGAGTTCTACATCTCACTGAGCTACTAGTTTTATTGATGGAAAAAAGAAAATGTTACATTCACATTAAATTTTCCGGTAACACAGACGAAGTTGCCGGTAATATTGCCGAAGTATTCCTGGGAATCGGATTATTGGCAAGGCACGTCGGTCACTCTTGTTTGCTGTGTTACTTGCAGCTTTCTTATAGAGGATCGTTTTATTAATGACTGTATTTTGATTCAACACCATATGTTTTATGAATTATAAATATATTGTCGAAGACAAATGGTATTCCTAAAGATATTACGAAAAATATTCCAAAGTTGTATCTATATTTGAATACGCAATAACAACCAGTGCCTCTAGTAACTTGAATATGAAATTAAACTTCAAAAATAAACACTACTAATTTACACAAAAATTGGTGGAAGTAGGAATTACGATTATAAAGTAACTTGCAAATCTTATAATACCTCTAATAAGATTTCACAAGCTCAGAACTTTCTTTGATTCAATAATGAAACAATCTTTATTAAATTATCTTTATTAACTTCAAACAGGTAATTATCGGTTCTTGGTTCAAAGCTTTAATTACCGTTGACTAGTCGATGATCATTTTACGCGGGTTTTTTGTTAAGGCGTGTTTGGGCCGTGTCAAAAGGCCACTGAACAGAGTAATCAGCTTACGGAGGCTTATTTTGGGGTCGGGCATCGTTAAATCACTTTTATTTTCTTTTGAGGAATGATTCTTGGCTTGTGAAGCTTTTCCTGTAATAAACTGTTTGAGATTTGCTTGCTTGTTTTGTAGGTACTTAAGTATTGCAATGTCGACAAAATTTAATGCGAATTTTTTTAGTTGTGTAACTTTTCAAACTAGCGTTACACCTTAACTGTCATTTTTCCGTACAATAAATTATATTACAGTACATATGACTCTTTAAAGTTTCAACATATGCACGGAAAGTGCTCATTTCCGCACTAGTGCGGAAAAGTAGCACCATGTGTACTGTAAATTATATTTAGATCCACCTACGTAAGAAACGTTACGCAATCGATCAGAAGATTGACGTAGAGGGTAGTGTAATATTTTTCAAGTATACGTATAGTATTTATGAGGCAATAAAGTGGTAATTAGCGCACGATACGCTTGCGAAAAATCCCACTTCTTGGCCAAAGATTTTTTATCTCCTCGGTTGGTAAAAATGATCCCAGATCGCATATTTATTGTAATTGCCTTTGTTTTTATTTACATTAAATATTTTTAATGATTATGCACGCCTGAGATATCTGATTTCGTCGTCGTTATTTATTTATTATGTGTCTACTATCTAATAGTATGCTGTGTTGCGTTCCGTGGGTCACTTACGGTGCTGTCTGAAAACCAGCGCTGTAGGTGTCTGTCTGACATCTCGGCACAATGCTGAGACAGCGACCGTTTCACTGCTGCGAAGACACACACAATGTGTCAATTGTATTGTATGTCTACTCCCTTTATCTCTGTGTTTCTTTTGTGTAGTGAATAAATGTCTTCTTTCTTTCTTTCTTTTCTTTCTTTGTCGAAAAATACCTGCAATCACAGATATTCTTTGTTTTACGGCCCAAGGCGACTAATGAACTAATGTAATTTAGAATTTGTGTCTATGTTTTTGCCACGCTCTGCATTCTTAATTAGATTCGTCTCGGTTGTGAGAGTGTTACTGGGCGGAATATATTTTTTACTCGACTTGTTCAACGTAATTTCTTTACAGTTATGGATCTGAAATATGTAATAAAGTTTAGCACACATTTAAAAAAGATAGAGATTAGAGTACTGTTAGAGCAATTTATAACCTCGGGTCGCGTGAGTCATTAAGAGAATTCTTCAAGGCAACAGATATTCTAACACTGCCGTCGCTATACGTATTTGAAATAATAATGTATGTTAGGAAGAATTTATACAACTACCCAATAAACACTGATAAGCCCAAGGTTACCAGAAGCGCAGGGAAGCTTAATACAACTTTTTACAGGCTAATAAAAGCGAAAAAGTCGTTCTTGGGAAATTGTATAAAATTCTACAATAAAATTCCAAAACACATAACCGAACTTACTGACTCTAAATTCAAATCTGTCGTAAAACGTACACTTATTTCAAAAGCATATTATAAGATAAACGATTACATCATGGATAGGGATATTTGGCAGCGATAAAATCCTGCACTAGAAATCTATCGCAAAATAAATAGGCTTACTACTGTAGCAATGTAATTTTAAAATTTTATAATACTCTAATACTGAAATGATATATTGTATACTGTTTTGAAAAAATGACACCTCGCCGAGTTTTTTACGCCGGTTCTTTTCGAGGCAGAGGTTTTCTTTCCGAACCGGTGGTAGTTTATCGACATTCATAGGTGCATGTAATATGTCTAAATTTAAGAATAAATCACTTTGACTTTGACTTTGATATAGCACCCCCAAATCACAAGCTAACATTACTGAACTTAACTTGCCTAAGGTTCAAAGAAAAATAACTCCTGCACATCAAAAGAACGCAACACCAAGGGTCAGTGTTTAAACAATTGCTCACTCGTTCCATAATTCTTATGTCAGCCTTTCTAACTCTGTCCAGGTAAGTTACCACCCCCAACATTAAAGGAACGTTCTAGCAGCTCTACCCAAAAAGTAGCGTGTCTTGCAGCTTTTCCACACACTTAAGACCTTTTTTTCCAAGATGGCGTCCAAGGCGTATGCCCCGAACAATAAAAAGGCGGCCCCCGTGCGTGACCAGCGGCTCATGCAAATTATACTTCCATCCATTTCATACAATAAAACCAAATGAGCCCTTTTAACGCAACATGAGAAATCGATGAAAAATACAGGCTCGAGCTTTGTTGGCTAAGTGCACAAAATGAAGGTGGGTTGCAAACTAAGAGCGTGTAGATTAAGATGCGTACAATGTGTTACGAGTGGGGGGAGTTTTCAAAGTAGGACAACGAGTAGTTTCCTAAACCGTTACCTACCATAATACTATACTTATAATAAATAATAATAGCGAAGAGTCTCGACCGTCACCTTAAGAGACTCTCGCTTGATGGCTGGATCAAGGGTCAGATACAGAAGGCGGTACTTCTGGACACGGCGTGGATAGTCAGGAGGTTCCTCTCTCTGTCGCCCTGACCACCGGAGGCCCCTAGGTTAGGTTTTTATAATGATTTTATATTTTGTATATATAGTTTTATATTTTACTTTTTATATTTTTTATTTAATCAAATGTAATAGAATAATTTAGAAATTAAGGCAGAAAAAAAAACTGATATATAAAAACTACTCAAATAGCCCACCCCGCGTCATTCCCGGTGCAAAGGTGCCCATTACGCTCGCCGCATTGCCGCGTTGGATTGCAATGGACAACCTTTGCAATAAGAATGACCCGGAGCGGGGGTCAAGGCCTTTTTCCCGCAGGCGGCGCCCCACTTCCCTAAGGAAAGATTTTCCTTCGGAGCACCAGCATCCCGAAGTCTCTACGGCAAGAGGGACAAATAAGTAGTGTGAGAGCACTGCGTACTTGTCCCTCTTACGTGTAGCCGCCCACTCAGCGGCAGCTCCTGCAACTCGCATTGTGCGGTCTAAGTGAGATGCCGCAAAAGTGCTGACGCATGTTGCGTCCCACAATAAGCATTTACCCCTTTGCCAGGGTACTAAGGTGAGGCCGTCAGGTCTCTTTCCGTCGGACCGACTGAGGCCTGGCGGTTCCAGTACGCAAGGGATGTTGGTAGATACCAGCGCCCTCCGGATGATGTCGTTCAGGGCGTGATGGCGGGGGAATCTGCCAGCACATCTGAAGCAGCTGAGAGCGTGGTGGCCATTGCTCTCCACTGTGGCACCGCAGATGCATATATGGGGTTCGCAGACATTACAGCCAAGGCGGAGAGCAACAGCCACCCGCATGGAGTCGTTATCGAGGAGGGTGCCCATATGTGGAGACGGGAGAGCGTGAAGCCACGCACCAGACTCAGGCCTCGAAACCGCCTTTAGCCTGGCTTTATCCACACCCAGAGCGGTCTCCAAGAGGTTGTCAAATACACGCTTAACTCCCGCGCTGTCCCACATTCGTTGGCTGTTAGGTTTCTCCGGTGCAGGCGTACTTGGGTTGAGTATATTATATTAATATTGTAAAAACCTAATCTGAGATTTAAAATAAATAAAGAAATATTAATAATAAATATTAGTGAACAATCTTACACAAATCGAACTAGTCCCATAGTAAGCTCAATAAGGCTTGTGATGGGTACTAGACGACGATAATATTTAATAGATATAAATAATTAAATACATAGAAAACATCCAAGACTCAGAAACAAATATTCATGCTAATCACACAAATATTTGCCCTTACCGGGAATCGAACCTAGGACCTTCAGCTTCGTAGGCAGCGTCACTACCCACTATTATTAGGCTAACCGGTCGTCATACATACTGTTATAAAACTAGAGTTTCGACTTATTTTTTTTCCAATCATCATCATCATCATACCAGCCGAAAGACGTCCACTGCTGGACATAGGCCTCTCCCAAAAAGTGCCAAAGTGACCGGTCTTGCGTATCCCCACAACTATACTGTGGGCGTCATTCAAACTTAAACTCCCAGTTTACCCAAAGCAGCCATAAAAACATCCAGCATCAAACCAGTTTTAACTGTTCACAAGGGCTTCCCCGGTCGACAATACATCTTGGGTAGTATAGGATTGTCCCTCGAGTTCAGCCTGGTCACACGCGGTCATAACCCAATTACCACCGTAACGCGTTTTTATGGAGCTACTGCTCTGGTGAAATTGTGCTCAAGTACCTACGATGTCACTGCATCGTATTGTAGGAAATAAAATGAAACCGCGTCTTTATTTGATACGGTTGAAAAGAACGCGGAAAGAGTTAATTTCGCTCTTTCGCTCTGAACTGCAACTATCAAAAAGTTTAAATTGGATGCTAAATGGAAGCGTCATTTAAAAAAATGTGAACCCGAAAATAGATGCGGTAAATTTGGGAAATTGCGGGGAATAATTGACTTCTCGGAGGATTCAAATCGTCCAAAACTCATCAAATGTATCCTTAAAATCTTGGGAAATAGTTTACAAACCAAAAAAGAATATTTACACGGCGCAATGGGGAATGGATGAAAATTTTAGAAATGCCTGATTATTTTTTTGGTGATAGGAATGACCTTCCTTAGCACCAGAAAAAAGTTTCAGATTTCTCAGCTGCGTCAATTTTTTTTTTTTAATATAAACAGTTTCCTCACTTACGTTTTGGGTCAGTTACGGCACCTTCCTCGATCGGTCTCATATTACAAAAAAATATATTAAATATGTGTGGTAAAGTGACACTGGCAATGATAATGACACTTGCAGCAGCTATATTGGTCATTACCAGTGTCAGTTTAAGATAGTTTTTGGTAATATGAGACAGATCAAGGAAAGTGTCTATTTACCGTTTTTGACCCAAAACGTAAATGAGGAAACTGTTTATATTTTTCAAAAATAATTGACCCAGCTGAAAAATCTGAAACTTTTTTCTGGTGCTAAGGAAGGTTATTCCTATCACCAAAAAAATAATCATGCATTTCTAAAATTTTCATCCATTCCCAATTAGGTCTTAAAATTGGCTTAAAAGGCATCTGCTACGTTTAACAAAATTCAGCTTCAATTTAGCCAACGTTGCCTTTAAACTTTTTGTACAAACTCGTTGGAAGCACATAACAATATCAAGAGGAAGTGCGAAGTAAAATAGTGTTGTTCTTGCAATTACCTGGCTGGGCTAATTCCGTTTCCTTGTTCATTAAAGTAACTTAGGGAGTTGGCAAACAGTTTAGTGACAAGTTAACTGCGCTATAAGCTATATCGCTTCATTTGTATACACGGTAACGAATGGGCTAAGTTGCTGAATCGAGGTTATCTGAATCGGTGGAATATAATCGGTGATCAGGAATCCAAAAATCTTAATTATCAATCTACACAGAAACCAATACGTGAGATCTCGTGCAATATAGCTCACAATCTAATTAATCACACTTAATTAACATCGGTAAAATGTACACTGACTGAATAAATGGACACCCTACTTTTATTGAAGGGAAGTTACTCGTAAGTGTACATACGTCAAGTGCTTGCTGGCTTTGGCGGGAAACTAGACAGATCAGACGTCAATAAATGATTGCCGCCATTTGTTATCTGATAGTTTGAAAAGAGGTATTAAACTTTTCAGACTAAACCATTAGTAGGGTGACAATAAATTTTAATTAAAATTTAATTTCAATTAAAAAATTAGTTATGATAAAAAAAAACTTGGTTCCACTTAAGTACTACATAAACGTGACCGCCATCGATTACTGAATTAGAAAAATGGGTTCCTGTTCACCGATTATATTCCACCGTGTATAAAACACATTATACTAATGAATATTTTTTATTAGGGCAGCAGTGGCGTAAGCTATATACATAGGTAAGCAGTTTTTGGTTTGCTTTTTCTTCAGAAGATGTTGTTTTAAATTGGCTACTTTCCAAAAAAAAAATTAGTCCTTCAGTAACAAAACATTATAAATATATAGCCCGTTGCGTGACGTCACATTATGGTACACTTTTTAGCATAATGTGACGTCGCGCGGAACTTTAACGGGCTGTATCTTCACCATTTTTTGTTTGATTGACAAAATAAAAAATGCGTGTCCAATATTTTTTGATAATCTAACTAACAGACTAAATATGATTATATTTTTTTACCCAGGAAAGTACCCAATTAAGTAATAACGGAGGAAACGAATATGGACGCTTTGCCACTGGTAAGCGGAAACCACAGCATGCAACTACATCTTTGCGTAGATAATTTCTAACTGCTCAAAAATCATGATCATTTTTCAATCAATTTCAATCAAAATTTTTGGCCGATATATTAGTATTTACGTGTGTTCAATCGCAGCTTGTACACTCAATCGATTTTGATGAATGAGGTATCAGTCGATTCTAATTATGCTCCGGGTGACAGACTACTCGTACCTTTTTTATAAAAAAAAACAAAAACAGTTTTTTGTCAGCTACTTTTCCGTAGTCGGGATGCAATTTTTGAACGTTTGTCCAAAATTAGTGACGCCTTTGCCCAGGTTGACCCCATAGCTTTTCGTCTATAAAATATGTATGAAACTACCAAGAATACTATCAGATATCGGTTATATTTCTGTTCCAAAAATTATGTCAAGTCAATGTAATATAATACGTGCGACCCTCTGAGAACGCTTCAAGATAGAGTACAATATGTGATCGACTTTTTGACGTCGCAATCTATCGTTAATTTCCCTTGAGACGTACCTGCCGCAACAATAAAGAAACTATTTCATTGGTACACATTACAATCACTTTGTAAAGGAATTTCGATACAAACGGCTGGCGGCTGAGATGAAATATAATATGAAACAATTTACTAAATTCACTACATAGTTACTTCAAATGTGGGACAGAGAAATGGCTGTACAATGTTAAAGTAACCAGTTGGGCACTAGCTTGCTGATATTTACTCTAATTACATCATCATCATTATCGACCGAATAGCCTAGTGGTAAGAGAACCTGACTATGAAGCTTGAGGTCCCGGGTTCGATCCCCGGTCGGGGTAGATATTTGTATGATGAAAACGAATGTTTGTTCTCGAGTCTTGGTTGTGAAATATCTATTTAAGTATGTATTTATCTATATAAGTATGTCTATCCGTTGTCTAGTACCCATAGTACAAGCTTTGCCTAGTTTGGGACTAGATCAATGGGTGTGAATTGTCCCACAATATATATTATCATACCAGCCGAAAGACCTTCCGCAAGAGTGCCACAATTACCGTTCTTGCGCCACCCGCATCCAGCGGACTCCCGCGACCTTTATCAGGTCATCTGTCTACCGTCTACCCATCTGCGCCTGCCGATAGGTACGTGGTCTCTACTCGAGAACCTTCCCGCCCTAACAGCCATCGGTTCTACGTGCAATGTGCCCCGCCTACGGCCACTTAAGTTAAGCGAAGTTAACTTAGTGACGCATGAATTTGAGCAAAATCACAGAAAACTGCTACTTTAATTCTCGTTATACTTTGTTTGGTTTCAAGCGCTTTGTGAAACGCCCCTTAAGTTACATTTTTTACGCAAAAAGTAACAGTAGTCATGGTAAATATATAAAGCAACTAGTGTCTCTTAAAACCTTTTTGAAACTGCGCTTCATCTTCAGCTAAGTTTCTGCTGCATTGCCGAGTCCGCCGAAGTCCGCTTAGCTTTGGTAGCGACGCGTGTCTGTGTGAGTGCGTCGAATTGGGTATTTTGTAACGTGTGAATTTTGGTAAGAGTATATTTTATTAATATAATAATAATAACCCCACGGGGGCCCGCATCACTATCAGCTCTGGCATTGACCGTCCAGAGAGGAGTCGTCAGAGCTATAAGCTCCAGGGGTGGAAGTGTTAAAGGGCATAACACCGCGAGTAACTTTGGAGAAAGTACAGCACCACCTCTCGACACCCCCCCCCCCCCCCCTTCCCGCTGTCACCGGTGTTGCTCCTGGCCGACTTTACGACGGCATTTTCAGGCGCCCATCTGCGGATAACATTATTAGGACCACTACTATTGTCCACCCAAATCTCATCACTATAGACACTAAAACCACTCCGGAGATTCCGTCTCTGCAGTTAATGAAAGCGCCATGGGATCGCGAACATGTCACCACGACGCCCCCCGGCGGGGAAAACTTGCTGGCGGAAATGCTCCCTGAAGTTCCAGTTAACCTGGACCGCTTTTCCTGATTGCCACACCCACAGGCGGCTGTCATCTCCCCTCGAAGATTACTGCCTCTGCCTTTGGGAGTGATACCTGTAGGCCTAGCAGCCGGATGCGGGTTATCATTAGCTCCAAGGCCACTTCTGACCACCGCACATGAGGGCTCCGTACCCCGGACAGTCACCATCGTGTCATCTGCATAACAGATGAAGGCCATCCGGGAGAGGAGGACAGCTAATATAGCCCAGTCGTACCCCACAGGTTCCAAAGTAAAGGTCCCAACACGGACCCCAGGGGCACACCACAATCCGTAGGCCTCGATAGCCTTTGCCCTCCTCTTTCTTCGAACAGCACTACCCGCTGTGCGAGGTAGAGCTCCACGATGCGCCTCGGATAGAAAGGCACTCCATGGTGTTTGAGTGCTTCGCCAATTACAGAATATGGAAGGGAGCCAAACGCGATGGCGATGTCCAACGACATTGCCACCACTCCCTCCTCTCTCCCCGCCGCCTACTCTCTCTCTCTATCTAAAAGTCTTGCACATCGTATTTTCTGCTAAATTATTGCGCTTCTTACCAAGTTAAGCCTTAACTTAAATACGTCATTAGTATCACGCAAGTAAGCATACAATTTTATTTATTACAATTACTAAATATATTCTGCGTTTAGCTAAGAAGTACCCGGGGAAATATTATCTGCCTTCGACCTGTGCTGTAATAGAAACAAATTGATCGTTTGAAGACTTTCTTACATTGAGATAAGGTCGAAAATAATTAAGCAAGGCTGTTTTTGACTTTGCATACAGTCAAAAGTTTAATCAACAAGAATCCCTGGGAGAGCCACAGTATTTTATAAGAATATTAAATGACTACGACATTACCTAAATAACGTTTTTATGAATTAATAAAAGTGAACGTTTTAATGACTGTAATAAAATATTCCGTGGGCGCAAAGTGTTCGGTTTGCACGTACTTACGTTCATGATAGCAAAATTATTAAAACGAAATCTACCTAACTAATAAAAAAACCCTTATTCTTTCATATATATTATAACTATAACATCTTTTTATAAAGAAGTATTTTAGTGGGGAACACAGAAAAATTCCAAAAATTATCCGAAATCATCAATTTGAAATTTTGGTATAATTCCAAAATTCCGAACAACATTTTCCGCTAAACGAAAATTTTAAAGCAGATTATTTAGGTACAGACACGGACTTTAATTGTTGAGCCATTTAGAGCTCACCTTTTACTGGATATTCATAGCTTAACTATTAAAACCAAAATTAGTTGACACCTAAATGGTTCAAAGTCCGTGACTGTATCTAATGGATTATGTAAATAGGTTAGGTTCAGTTACCTATCACAACTGCGATAAATGTAAGCTCGAATATCAAAGTTCCGAAAACTGATAGATTATTTTCATTTCCCATTTTTACTTTCGTCCGAAGCTTAACTTAATGTTTTCTGTTGACCGATTTTTTCACTGTTGCTACATTTCCACCGTTTCTATCCTCCAACTGAGACCTAGAACCTACAGACAGCACTCCATTTTATTTATTTATTTAAACTTTATTGCACAAAATACAAAAAAATATGTACAAATGGCGAGCTTAATGCCAGATGGCATTCTCTACCAGCTAACCATTGGGCTAAACAGAGACTTATAACAGGTGCAAAGAAAAAAGTATGATAATTTCTGTTACGAATATACTTGAGGAGAGAGGAAAAAAATACAAATGTAGTATACCAAAAATATATAAGATACATACAAAAAGATATACTACTACATATTCAATATATATGTATACTACCATTATGTGGATGGATTTTAGTCCATTCTCAGTTGTCCAGAGGTACAGTCGCCATCAGATATATCAGAGCGGCGAAAGCGCTCACAAATACCTGAACACGTCTCTAATGCCTCGACAATAGCGACGTGTTCAGATATTTGTGAGCGCTTTCGCCGCTCCGATATATCTGATGGCGACTGTACTAATATTAAACAGAGGAAGTCTATGAAATTAAAGCTCTGTAAGTTTGTAAGTAATGGGTAATCATCGGAACCGCGTATCCGATTTCAATAATTCTTTCACCTGCGTTTAGAATGGACTTTCTGAATGGTTATAAACTAAATATCATCCCGCGGGTTTGCCTGTGTTCTTTGCTATACGCGGGCAAAGCCGCGCGGGCAGCTAGTGTGATATAAAAACAGAAAACGCCGAAAAACTGAAATGTAATAAATATAGAGGCCTCAGCAGAGAGCACGACTTTGTACCCTTTGACGTCGAGACCCTCGGTTTGTGGGGTCCCAGTGCGCATAAGTTATTTGCAGAAATCGCGAAACGTCTGGTCGATGTAACTGGTGACCGAAGATCTGGCGGCTTTCTCGCGCAACGCATCAGCATTGCAATTCAGCGAGGAAATGCCGCCAGCATCCTCGGTACAATGCCTCGAGGGCCTATTTAGATTTAACTTAGCATTAATTTATTTTAGTTAATATTAATCATAATCTTGTATTTACTTTCAATAAATTATTATACCTAAAAAAACACTATCTTGACTTCGCTCCTGCACTATTTAGCACTTTCATTTTGTCCTCACAAAACCACTACTTGACATAAAAGGCCCAGGAATTATTTAAAGTAATAAAAGGAATCCCTAAAGCCTTGTGCGTGACTAACACGGTCCATGGAAATTCATATTTATTTTTGCTTCACGATATTAAACACGACTACCTAAAGCGAATCACTGAATTTGTTTATTCGGAGAATCACGAATACTGGCGTTCCGAACCGGAAAACACTATGTTTATTTAACTCTGTGAGCCGTTACGCCGTTATTATTTGCAGGTGAAGGCAGGATAGCGTTACCCTTTTAGTTCATCGCTTTTGTCGACTTGAATGCTAAATTATACGAGGACAATGCCTTCGCAAACTTTTATGGGACGTACAATGTACTAATGCTTTTTTACGTTAGTAAACCGTCAATAAGTTCCATAAAAATATTCAAATTTTCTACGTGAAATCTAATCCTTCAATTTTCCAAAGTGCGGGTCACAGCTCATTGCGTTTTGTCCATGGCTTTACGGGAAGGTAGAATTATGCTAAAACAAACGCGTTTCTGCACGTTTCTAGGGTTTCGATACCTCAAAAGCACAATCCCCCCCCTTATCTCCGAAACTACTAGGCTTAAAATTCTGAAAAAAATATGGAAAATAGTTCCTTGCCCAAAGATTACAGGAAAACCTATAAGAAGTTTGAGTATTAAAAAACACTTATGAAATTTAGATTATATACGGAACCCTCACCACGCGAGTTGAACTCGCACTTGTCCGGTTTTTTCTTCACAGTCCTTATTGTTACTTTTGTGCAGAAAATCGAATGTGGTGAATTGCTAATGAGAATAGCGTATGAGCACTATTGCGAATAGCATGTAATGCTTTTATGTAAATATGAGAACCTGTGTAGCATGAGGGCTGTATTTTTGTGAAGTATTGCAAACAGGAAGAAACGCTTTTATGTAAAGCTTAGAATAATTCCGTAGGTTATTTATAGGTACATGAATTCCGCACCTACCTGGGAGCGTCTTGGTAGATAAAACGATATCAGTACTGAAAACGTGATTGTGTACATTTTTGCTGGCTCTAGGACCCTATTGCTTAGATATAAGATCGAAAAGTGTGTATATGTTAAGATGCTGACTGTACAGTAAGGGAAATGTATTCACGTACCACCGTAGAACCCTATCGCAATAAGGTGACATATCACTCGGGTTCTACGGTGATACGTGAATACATTTATGACAATCCTCTACAGATAATCGTACATCAAATATCAATTAATTATTATTATTCTAATGTCACGTGACACGCATGTAGATTTAATTAGGTAGGTATAGATTATAATGACTGTAATTTTCTTTATAACATTTTAATCATTCATTTTTAAATTTTGACATCCTTAATATTTATTGTTTTCATATTGCAGCCTTAATTTATAATTATAACATATTTTGTACGCCGAAAGGCAAAACATGAAGGACTTTATTTTAACAATGACAGCTGTATGTACTTTTACTCATGTTTGGACAAATAAATTATCTTAGTAAAAGTATTTATTTGCATAGAATACAGTACATTTAGATGTTAGAAATAAAACATGTTCAGTGCATTCTTCCTGCATGAAGGCGTGCAAACATTAATGAGAAGCGATATTAAAATCAAAAATAATAACAAAATTTTAGAAACAATGTCACGGTACAATAGTAATAATAAAAATAAATAAAAAATAACAAATATTAAATAAATAAAACATTGAATAAAATTATGTCAAACATGATCCAAATATTGTTTTACACTATAGAAGCATCTGCTCAGAAGCCAGGTAGTCAATTTGTTTTTAAAACTATTACCTTGCAGTAACTTTATGTCATCAGGTAGTTTATTATATATTAATATGCACATGTTGAATACATTTTTACGATAAATCATTTTCTGCGCACGTGGTTTGTATAACATGTTCATGATTTTTGGTCGAGTCTGTCTGTGCGTTACTTCACCTCGTTTTTTAAATAACGGTCGGTGGGTGTTCACAAAGTCACATATAGGTATCCCTAATCTTATCTTATCAAAATAATGCTCACCTTGTCCAATAAGCAATACTCCAATCAATGTAGTTTGACTTGACCTTCCAGACCGCGGTCAAGCGAAGCCCGGGGGAAATTAGAAGGAGACAGATAAAGGTCGCAGGCTTAGGGGAATACGGTAACTAACTCACACAATGCCTCACAACTGCAATAAAGTATCTACTCAGCCGATTAAACCGGCAAGTTTCCCTAGGAGACAGGGTAATGTAATGAGAGGCTAAAAAGCGTAAAATTTTAATATGTATAGTTGTGTTCGAGTCTTACTGTCGCATTACTTTTCTTTTCGCGTGTTCTTGGCTGGCACCGACTTCAAAAATACTTAGCAATAATTGTATATTTATATTGTTCTAATGCCCATGTAGTACCAACTCCCATTACAATCGGACACTTTACGCTCGAAGTTGTCGACGATTATGTATACCTAGGACATACTGTCCAGTTAGGTAGGTCCAACTTCGAGAAAGAGGTCAATCGTCGAATCCGACTCGGCTGGGCAGCGTTCGGGAAGCTCCGGCACATCTTTTCGTCCAATATCCCGCAGTGTCTCAAGACGAGAGTCTTTGACCAGTGTGTGTTGCCAGTGATGACATATGGCACTGAAACTTGGTCGCTTACTATGGGCCTCATAAGAAGGCTCAAAGTCACCCAAAGGGCTATGTTAGGAGTTTCTCTGCGTGATCGCATCAGAAATGAGGTTATCCGCAGCAGAACCAAGGTAACCGATATAGCCCTCCGAATTGCTAAACTTAAGTGGCAGTGGGCGGGGCACATTGCACGTAGAACCGATGGCCGTTGGGGCGGAAAGGTTCTCGAGTGGCGACCACGTACCGGAAGGCGCGGCGTGGGTAGGCCCACAAGGTGGACTGATGACCTGGTAAAGGTCGCGGGAGTCCGCTGGATGCGGGTGGCGCAGGACCGGTCAATTTGGAACTCTCTGGGGGAGGCCTATGTCCAGCAGTGGACGTCTTTCGGCTGATATGATGATTGTTCTAATAAATTGATTATCTCCGAAGCAGTCTGTTTTTTTATGTTGCTTAAATGGAATAAAAATAAATGATTTGTTATTTGTTTGTTAGTCCATGTGATGTATTAAAAATTTTAATAGATATGTGTTAGATTGACTGAGTAGAAAACAGATAAATGAAAGTAAATAGCATAAGTAATAAAATGTTTTCGAGTGGCGACCACGTACCGGAAGGCGCGGCGTGGGTAGGCCCCCCACAAAGCGGACTGATGACCTGGTAAAGGTCGCGGGAGTCCGCTGGATGCGGGTGGCGCAGGACCGGTCTCTTTGGCACTCTTTGGGGAAGGCCCATGTCCAGCAGTGGACGTCTTTCGGCTGATATGATGATGATGATGAAAATCTCTCTGGGTTGGAAGCTCAGGTGGCGTTGCTCTCGTAAAACAAGTGCCTACGGGGACACAACCAGGAAAGACGTTAGAACGATGTCCGTCAAATGCTGTAAAATTGCCTCTACGTGTATCCGTCCCAGAGTTTTTGAGCCTCATATCTATACCTAGATATTTTTCAAGCACAAACGACTTATTGTAAGTGATTGACAAAATAAAAACATCGACAGTCCTGTTATCGATAAGTACCACTTCAACGTCATAGAGGTAAATAAATACAAATATATACAGGGTGAGCAATCCAAATGGGTCAGTATGGCGGTTTTGGAAACCATAACAGATAGCGAAATCTTGGCTTAGGAACCATGACGTTGATTTTAGTAAAAAGAAAAACTGCATTCATATACTTACAAAAATACGTGTACCTACTCGGCCCAGGAATCGAACCTGGACTTTTTGAAAAATTAAATTTCGTTATTTTCCTTTGAATATCGGTTATGTAGCTCTTAAATAGTAAATGTTACTAAGAAACATGATATCTAAAACTAATAAAATGCATTGTTTTTAAACAACGAAATTTAATTTTTCAAAAAGTCCAGGTTCGATTCCTGGGCCGAGTACACGTATTTTTGTAAGTATATGAATGCAGTTTTTCTTTTTACTAAAATCAACGTCATGGTTCCTAAGCCAAGATTTCGCTATCTGTTATGGTTTCCAAAACCGCCATACTGACCCATTTGGATTGCTCACCATGTATAGGCTGCGTTAAAAAATTTATAATAATAACAAAACTATCAATTTATTTATATTTTACATACTTCAGAAAACAATTTGCAATACTTTCGTAACTTTCTTTCATCGTGTAACTGAATTAATTATCCCCTACTTTACTCCATAACACACACACACACCGAAATTGTCTTTAAAATCGATGCAGAATGTCACAACATGTAGTTTGTCCCGAACCCATTTTTGGTCCCAAAACAAATCTGTGTCTCTGTATATGGTTACAGTGTAGGTGCACGCGGCGTCTAGGTAGGTAGCCAATATATGTCTGTGGTTGTATGTACGTATTGTCGTTGAAGTAGTATGTACTTATCGATAGCAGGATAGTCGATATTTTTATTGTGGCAAGCACTAAACAAATGTTGTTCCTGCTAGAAAAATATCTAGGTATACTTATATCCTAACTTCAAGATCACTATTTTACAAGCTATTTTTTGACAGAGGCATGCGAAGGGTTAAAACACTGTGTTTTTAGGTTTCCGTACCTCAAAGGAAAAAACGGAACCCTTATAGGATTACTTTGTTGTCCGTCTGTCTGTCTGTATGTCAAGACCCTTTTTTTCGGGAACGCGTGAAGGTATCGATTTGAAATTAAAACCATATACTCAGATCTACAGTTTCTTGAAGCTGCGAAAAATCAAACTTCTTATTAACGTAAAGTCAAAGTTGATTTATTCTTCAATTTAGGCATATTACAAATGCACCTATGAATGTCGATAAATTACCACCGGTTCGGAAAGAAAACCTCTGCCTCGAGAAGAACCGGTGTAAAAAACTCGGCGAGGTGTCATTTTTTCAAAACAGTATAGAATATATTATCATTTCAGTATCCGAGTATTATACATTTTTAAAATTATATTGCTACAGTAGAAAGAAAGATACGGCGGTTTATGTCGCAAAAAAACGTATATTTTGACACTCAATGGAATCAAAATGCATAGGATACTTTCCGTTGACCTAGAACTATGAAATTTGGCACAGGGAAAAATCTGAAAACCATACATTTGTAATTTTGTACGGAACCCTCGGTGGGCGAGTCCGACTCGCACATGTCCGGTTTTTTAAAATGTAATTGTGTCACATTTTTTGAGTCTTACACCTGTAAAACAATATACAATAACTCTTACATTACTCAATTGGTGGCACATTATCATTGATTGTCTGTTACGCAAACGGAAAAACTAGATAAAAAAAAATTGTTAAATTAGATGTGACATACGCTTGGTTTTAAGACCACGCTTGCAAATATTTACCCAAACCAGCACGGCTATCACAAGACGGCACGCGAGCTCTCTCGATTTTTCTCGCACTATAACTCTCTTTCTAAGTTTTCTAATAAGAGAGACGGATAGTGCGAGAAAAATCGAGAGAGCTCGCGCGCCGTCTTGTGATAGCCATACAGAGGTTTTAAATTTAAAAATAATTTGATGTTGTACAGCAAAACATATGTCATATTCGCAAGAGAGGCAGCCGCATTTATATTTTAGAGCCGCTTCTAGCAAGTTTGAGGGTGATGGTAGAACAAAAATATGTTATTTTAAATTAGGTTAAAACAATTGAATGCATTCTACTTTCTACAGGGTGGACCATAACTCTTTAGTTTGAAATGTAAAAAGTGTTATGGTCCACCCTGTATTACCCTTAAACATTCTCACTGTCAAAAATGGGGAATGGATAAAAAATTTAGAAATGCCTGATTATTTTTTTGGTGATAGGAATAACCTTCCTTAGCACCAGAAAAAAGTTTCAGATTTTTCAGCTGCGACAATTATTTTTGAAAAATATAAACAGTTTCCTCATTTACGTTTTGGGTCAAGAACGGTAAATAGACACTTTTCTTGATCTGTCTCATATTACAAAAAACTATCTTAAATATCTGTGGTAAACTGACACTGGTAATGACCAATATAGCTGCTGCATGTGTCAATATCATTGCCAGTGTCAGTTTACCACACATATTTAATATATTTTTTTGTAATATGAGACCGATCGAGGAAGGTGCCGTAACTGACCCAAAACGTAAGTGAGGAAACTGTTAATATTTTTCAAAAAAAATTGACGCAGCTGAAAAATCTGAAACTTTTTTCTGGTGCTAAGGAAGGTTATTCCTATCACCAAAAAAATAATCAGGCATTTCTAAAATTTTCATCCATTCCCAATTAAACAGGTTTCCGAACCTTGTAAACTTGCAACATAAACAGAGTCTAACTTGGCTGTTGTGTAGTCGGTTACCGCGAATTGGCCGTAAGTCGGCTACGTTGCCTTTAGACAGCAGCTTTAGAGGCGATACTAACCACAGTTTGTAACTAGTGTAAGGTTTGATTTTATAGACTATGCAATGACGAGTTTTGGCGAAACCACAACGAATACTTTTATGGGACGATCCCTCTATTTTATTAACCGACTTCACAAATATGGGGTTCTCATGTTGTTTTTATTTTATTTTATCATTTTTAGGGTTCCGAACCCAAAGGGCAAAAACGGGACCCTATTACTAAAACTTTGCTGTCCATCCGTCTGTCTGTCTGTCCGCTTGTCACCGGGCTGTATCTCATGAGTCGTGATAGTTGCCGCTATAACAACACATGCTAAAAAACAGAATAAGATTAATATTTAGGGGGCTCCCATACAACAAACGTGATTTTTTTGCTCATTTTTATAGACATACTACATACACATACATATTATTATTAAACTTTTAAAACATCACATAGACTAACAAACAGATAACAAATCATTTATTTGTATTACACTTAAGCAACAAAAAAAATTTATTCATAGACTACTTCGCAGATAATCGGTTTATTAGGACAATAATTATAAACTGATTATCTGACAATACAATTATTGTTAAGTAGTTTTGAAGTCGGAGCCAGTCAAGAACACGCGAAAATAAAAGTAATGCGACAGTAAGACTCAAACGCAATTAAACATATTTAAATATTAATACATAATAAAACTATCCTATGTCCTTCCCCGGGAATCAAATTATATCTTTACAAAATTTCATCTAAATCGGTTCAGCGGTTTAAGCATGGAGAGGTAACAGACAGACAGCCAGACACACTTTCGCATTTATAATATTAGTTTGGATATTATGGTATATAGTATACAAGTATAGTGTAAGTATACAGGGTGGAAAGTTGAGATTTGGCAGTAAGGGCAGCTACTAGATCCCTTGCTGCTACGCGAAAATGCTCTTAGGAGACCTTTACTAACTTTTTAAGTGATGACAATCGACATTCACAGATTTTTCATAAAATGTATAGATATCGAGAAAATCGACAGATTTTTTTTTATTGCCGATCGGTCTCATTTCTATCAAGGAATCAAATACTCTTTGAGACCAACTAAGGTAGTTTTCTCTGATTTGTGGGGTAGTTTAGTATTCTAAGGCTGCTGCTAAGGCACCAGAAAAGAAATGCAGATTTTTCAGCTACGTCAATTATTTAAAAAAAAAAAAAAACAGTTTCCTCACTTACGTGTTGGGTCAAGGACGTTTCCCTCGATCTGTCTCATATTAGAAAAAAATATCTTAAATATCTGTGGTAAGCTGACACTGGTGATTTTATTGACAGTTGCAGCAGCCATGTTTGTCATTACCAGTGTCAATTTAGGATATTTTTTTGTGTAATATGAAACGGATCAAGGAAAAATCCTATTGATGACCGTCCATGACCCAAAACGTAAGTGAAAAATAAGTTTATATTTTTCAAAAATAATTGACGCATCAAAAAAATCTGAATCTATTTTCTGGTGCTAAGGAAGGTTATTCCTATCACCAAAAAAATTATCAGGCACTTCTGATATTTTGATCAATTCCTTATTGTCTAATAAAACATGCAATTGCATCACTCACAATTTATGAGATATTGTGCAAAGTGGTCCGCAATATTCTATTCGCTTTTCATTCAGTGCAACCCTAGAACTTTAAAGTAACCGAGCCGAGTCGTTTGTGTTTTGTTTCCGCTGTTCCGCTGATTACTTTGCCGGCAATATCAGTGTTACTCAGAAGATAAAGGTTGTAAAAACGTTTGAAACACTACCACGGAACTGTTGTTTTCGTTTCACGGTTAGGTTCGGTATAAGAGTTCCCACCTAAGTTGCACCGTCGGCTGTGTCAGAGTGCGCCAACTTTTCAACTATCTATTTTTTTGTTGAATTGAATATGTTTACTATTATACAACTTTAACCGCGTTTACAATCGTATAATAATCTGTTCATGATCTTCATCATCATCATGTCAGCCCAAAGACGTCCACTGCTGGACATAGTCCTTCCCCAAAGAGTGCCACAATGACCGGTCCTGCGCCATCCGCATCCAGCGGACTCCAGCGACCTTTACCAGGTCATCAGTCCACCTTGTGGGGGGCCTAGCCACGCTACGCCTTCCGGTACGTGGTCGCCACTCAAGAACCTTTCCGCCCCAACGGCCATCGGTTCTACGTGCAATTTGCCCCGCCCACTGCCACTTAAGCAAGTTCATGATCTTAATTTAAAAAAATGCTTCGACCTATTACCGTGTCCATAATCCTAATTCTTTTTCATAGAATAAATTTGGCGTGTATTCTTAAATAGCGAAGAACAGGGCCTAGTGACGGAAAACGGATTTCTGAATCACTGACTCGGGCACGTTTCATCGATACTTTCCTGATCGCACACGAGCGATGAGTACATTCATTCGAGTGTTAAAGGAGAAGTTATTGGATTAGTTCGGTTTCATTGTAATGGAGTATATTTTGGAAATGTGCGTTTTAGATACCGACCGAATAGCCTAGTGACGACCGAATAGCCTAGTGGTTAGAGAACCTGACTATGAAGCTTGAGGTCCCGGGTTCGATCCCCGGTCGGGGCAGATATTTGTATGATGAATACGAATGTTTGTTCTCGAGTCTTGGATGTTTAATATCTATTTAAGTATGTATTTATCTATATAAGTATGTTTATCCGTTGTCTAGTATCCATAGTACAGGCTTTGCCTAGTTTGGGACTAGATCAATTGGTGTGAATTGTCCCACAATATTTATTTATTTATTTATTTATTAGATAAATAGGCGTACCACGGCTATGCCACATGGAGGGGAAGTACCCTGAATATTGTAGATGGAACATTTTACTGAAAGAAGACATTATTTTAATTTAAAAACCAATTTAAACTGCATTCATAGATTTTATAATAATTATATGGTTGAACCGAGAATCGAACCCGCTACACGAGAAAAAAATTACCCTGTAGCTATATCATACCGATCGAAAGGCTTCATCATAAGGATTATTTTTTGCTAAATAACATAGTGTCAGAAATAAAAGGAAGGCCATGTGAAATTTTGTTCAGAAAAATGAGTAGTTGACATAGGGTTATGTAAAAAAAATCGTTTACAAGAACCAGTATGAAAATGTCCACGAGCTACAAGCAGAACTTAGACGTATTATTCTAAATATCCACCACAACATGATCAAAAAATCTACAAGGAGCGAAATAATCAAAAGAGTGCGACTTTGTGTTCAACAGAATGGCACTCATTTTGAGCACTTGATAAATTAAATTGATGAATTTTTAATTAAAATTGTTAAAATTCATGATCTTTCTTTTATTTCTGACACTATGTTATTTAGCAAAAGCCTTTCGATCGGTATGACAAAGCTACAGGGTAATTTTTTTTCTCGTGTAGCGGATTCGATTCCCGGTTCAACCAAGTAATTATTTAAAAATCTGTGATTGCAGTTAAGGCCCTACCCGCCGTTTTCATCGATTTTTACTAGTTTTGAATCGCATCTCCTACTTTTGCACTACAAATAGAATTATAAGGAAAAAGGCTTTTGATTCTTCAATCTTTAATCTCCATTTTTGTATACCATATTTTGAAAGAAATCAACAGTTATTTTTTTATGATTTTTTAAACATTTGTCTAAAAAAACACCTTTTTCGCATCTAGATTGCTGTGAAAGATCTATCATATACGAAATCTACATATTTGGGTTTGTCTCTGATGTCTCTATAAACGTGTCTAGGGTTTTGATTTTAAACTAATTAACACAAAAGTTATGGCCAGAAAACCTGTTTTTTGGTCTAAAATTGTTCAACTTTGATGCCAAATATCTCGAAGACAGTGATGTTTGAAGTAAATATGGGATACGATATTGCTTAAAGCTGTTGTTGTTAATATGATAGGCCACAAAAAACATTAAAAAACTAAGGGATTCAAATCGAAGGTCATTGGCGTATGGGATCCCCTTAAGTTTGGTTTTTAAATTAAAATAATGTTTTCTTTCAGTATAATATTCCATCTTCAATATTCAAGGCACTTTACCTCCGTGGGACGCCCACAATCAATTTATAAAATGTATAAATGCTAAGTTTAGCGTCTTCAAAAGTCACCAAACGGACATAGAGAAGCTTTTTATTGAAAAAATAGTGACAATACAATTGGTTGAATTTTGGTGGAGAAACGCTCGAGAGACGAACCTAGAACTTACCCTTTTTCGTGTACCTGGCGGTCTTAGAGCACACATAACTGGAGTAGCCTTTCAGTAACTTACCCCTCTGTAGCAAACCTTGCACAATGTGCAAACAATCACACAAAGACAATTTCACAATCGATCACAAAATCGCCTCGCAAGAGAACACTGATCATAAAAACGCCCGCATGTTGCTGTAAGCACTTGATATTATAAACGTTCAACCACTTCAAGCTGTCAATATACAATTGAGTTTCAATGTCCTATTAAGACGCTCCCCCGCCCCCGAAAAACTCGGCAGACATTTTTGTACGCAAATACGACATAAGGCTACTCCAGTTATGTGTGCTCTAAGGTGGCGGTATTATCATCCTTTTATATTACGTATAATCGACAATAACTACACAACCCTTTAGAGCGCCGTCTCAACTTTTCTCATCCAATCTTTAATAGAGGGTTCATTGGATATTACCGGTTTTATAGCCTTATCGCCATCGCATGTTTTATGTTAGCGAAATTGTTTCACTTGATGGAGGACGCTACGTGACGGTTGCGTCATACCGATTTCGAAACAAACCCATTGATACAGTGAAACTTGTATTATTCCTTTTATGTCCATATTATTTTAGGGCCTCTTTATTTAAAAGGCTTTCATGTCTGAAAACGTCGTGCGTAATATTCCCATGACAGTAACTTAAGTGACTGCCAAATATGTTGGTTTTTATTTCTGTGTGGATGTTTGTTTGTTGGTTGGTGTTTGTAAAAGTCCGATTATTCAGTGGTGCTCTCAAATCGAGGCGACTTCATGACCTGACGGGGCGGGATCTGTATGCGGTATGCTCTTTTATGTGAGCTTATTGATGTCGCATAGTTTTCTTCACTTATCGGTATACTGTCAGTATAACATTTGCGCAGTAGTACAACTTTACAGTGCTGTCAGGCGGCTATAGATGCGCCATAGTCATCTTATAGCACACACAAAACACTCAAACAAACCTTTTTTTTTTCATTAGCCTACTTTGTGTCCCACTGCTGGGCAAAGGCCTCTCCTTTTCTTCGCCACTCGTCTCGGTCCTATACCTACTAATGTTCGCCAATCTAAAAAACGTATCAAGATCGTCCCGCCATCTCTTTTTCGGTCTGCCTCTACCTCGGAACTCTCGGAAGCCATCTTGTGGGGTCCACTAAAATTAAATCCCATCGCTCCACGTGCATCCGACAGACATGTCCAGCCCAGTCCCACTTTAGCTTCGCGGTCTTAGCACCCACATCTACGATACCACTTTTGGTATAGATGAATTGGTTGTACGAGAAAATAGAAAATTCAAATATAGAATGCCTGTAAACATACAATACTACTACATATGCAATTCCATGCTCTCGTTAATTTATCTATACGCAGCTCCGTGTCAGGAACACACATCCGATCGATCCTATGAACTCCGAGTATGCTGCGTTCCATTGCTCGCTGGCAAATCAGTCGGGACTTCTGGACTTCTGTTAGTGACCAAGTTTGGGCGCCATAAACAATGCTTACCAGTTTAATTTTAGGATTTTAAGTTTTGAGCTGCTTTAGAGTGTAGCTAGTATTGACATTATTTTTCTCATTGGTTTAGCTTTAAATATATTTTTTATTTGTGCGTATCATATTTTTGTTTGTACATTTTCCTATTACGAATCCTTATTGGGACATATTTGTATCTTATTAGACGATCATGATGCGATGCATATTTGTTTTAAATAAATGTAAAATTAATAATGAAGGTAATTTTTAGTAAGTATTAAATTCATCTTAATTTGAATACCATTATTTTCTTAGATATCTTCAACACCACGATGTAAACGCCACAAATTCGCTTCACATATAGACCCTTGAGGTCTTCTGCACTCCACTCTGACCGCCAGTAACATTTTATGTGTACACATTAATGCGAACAACACGGTACAAGTTTTCTCATTTATTACGTAACCACTACATCTGTACCGGAGTTTCCTCCTGGACAGACATTAGTAACACTTACCCTATATAAGATAATATGAGGTTATATGAAACGGAAACCAGTATAGCGCAATATTAGTTTTTCTTCCTCTTTCCTTGAATGTGATTGGAAGCTATAAAAAAAACCGGACAAGTGCGAGTTCAACTCGCGTGGTGAGGGTTCCGTAAAATCTACATAATTTTCCCGTTACTTTGAATACTCAAACTCTTTATAGGATTTCCTGTAATCTTTAGGCAAGGAACTATTTTCCATATTTTTTTCAGAATTTTAAGCCTAGTAGTTTCGGAGATAAGGGGGGGGGATGGTCAATTTTCGTCTTTTGTCTTAAATTACTTCAAATTTTACAGTTTACCCCCCAAAAGTTCAGAATTCATTAATTTACTTTCTGCGTCCCTCTTTGGGTCACCAATTTACATATGTGTACCAAATTTCAACTCAATCGGTCCAGTAGTTTCGAGCAAATCGGCTGTGACAGACGGACAGACAGACGCACGAGTGATCCTATAACGGTTCCGTTTTTTTCCTTTTGAGGTACGGAACTCTAAAAAATTGCTCCGAGCCGAATTCGAACCAGTGACCTTATGCCATACGTGGCCAATCGCTCGTACTAACTGAAAGCGTACTTGGTTTAACGAATTTTTCGATCAATTTCCTTGAATGACGCCAGACGTACAGCGACGTCTAATCTACCTCGAAGACTTAGGCTTTGGCGCCAACTATAACTGGAATCAACTAGAACTTCTTGTTTTTATTTTCTTACGCAAAGCTGCTTATTCTACTAATATTTCTGCAAAATGGTAATATTCTAATTATTTCGTGTAAATCGCACTCGCAGACAGCCAAGATACAGGCTCAGCCTAATAGTTTGGCGTCTGACGGACATAACGTTTATAATATTAAGTGTATTTTTGGTAAATAAATAATTTTAATTTAATTTTAATTTTAATTAATTTCAAACGCAAACTCTGTGAGAATGTCTATTAACCTTTAATCGAAAACAAAAAAAAGGAATGTGAAAAAACTCACCAATGACCAGCTTAAAGTAGAAATAAGAAATTCATTTCTTCATTCAGCCTCTTGAAATTTCTGTATCGGCTTATATGTAAGTGCGAAATGTTGCTTACAACACAATACCACTCAAATGGAGCCACAACGATACCAAAGTACACCACTTGCGAACAGTGAGGCAAAAAAATAAAACCGGACAAGTGCGAGTCGGACTCGCCCACCGAGGGCTACGTACAAAATTACAAATGTATAGTTTTTAGATTTTTTCCTGTATTTGTAGTATAAGACGATATTACTTGCCAAATTTCATAGTTCTAGGTCAACGGGAAGTACTCTATAAATTTTGATTCCTTAAGAGTGTCGAAATATATGTGTTTCGCAATATAAACAACCGTATGTTTTTTTTTACGTTAACTTAGAAGTTTGATTTTTTTACACCTTCAAGAGACTGTAGATTTGAGTATATAGTTTTAATTTCAACTCGATACCTCCAAGCGTTCCCGAAAAATGATCCTATAAGGGTTCCGCGTTTTGCCCATTTCGTGCGCGTTCCTAGCCCGGGCACTCGGTCACGAAGTTTTTCATTTAGGTAGCCACTTACCCGTCAAAATTGCGTAGCACTGGAATATAATGCCAATAATAAAATAGGTGAAATATGTTTAGACAACGCTTGTCCCTCTTGCCGCTAAAGCGTCTTAGTTCTAGTTAAAGCGCGCTAGACAGTCGCCAACACGCCCCTCCGACCGAGCGACCTCGGTCGGCACCGACCGTGTAGACAAATATTTGCAGTTAAATTTCATACTACAATGATCGGTGCCGACCAAGGTCGCTCGGTCGAAGGGGCTTGTTGGCGACCGTCTAGCAGACGTTTAAGAGTCAACTTTCATACATCACCGAACCGAGGCGTCGTCGATCGATATACCCGATCGCGCTAGGAACGCGAAGCACGTCCTATTTCGTGTGAAACATGTAGTAGGAAATATTAATATAGGCACGACCTGGACTCATCTGTTTAATGGATGAAATAGTACATTGTTTAACGAGGGCCGTAAGTGGAATATTGCTAACGAGAGTGTATCAGAAGCCCGACGCCGAAGGCGGAGGGCTTTTGATGACTCGAGTTTGCAATATTCTTACGCCCGTGTTATACACAATGTTTTTCATCACATTTGCGAGGAAATAAATAACAACAAAAGACAGAAAAATGTATGTTTCATACAGCAGCACCAATCAAAAATTGACAACTTCACTTCCAGATCAGTGCTAGTAGAGCGCGCAGTTCAATATTTCAACCAATCACAGAGCAGTATTCTTGCGGGGCGGGGCGTCGTGACCAACTAGATTTTTTTATTCAACCAATCAAGTTCAAGTTCAAGTTCAAGTTCTTTATTGCATCATGTTGTTTACAAGGTCTTAATTTCTAATACATAATTGCATTGAAAGTTTCAAACATGAACCCTGCTAGGGCATTGCATTCTTATGGCTATACATATAATACAATATAATAAAATATATCCCTTAAAATTACTTACGTTCCTTATCTATTAGGTACTCTTCGGTTGAATAGTAACATTTTCTAATTAAGTAAGTCTTTAGCTGCGCTTTAAGTTTAAACATGTTTTTTTCGTTTTTAAATGCGGTCGGTAAGTTATTATACAGTTTTACACATATTGCGAAAGGGCCGGAGTGAACCATTTCCAATTTTGAAGTTGGCCTTTCTAATTCTGTTCGGGGACGTAAATTGATTGGTCGGGAATGTTGTGGAAATAGGTGCATGTTCTTTCTTACAAACATACATGCTTCCAGAATGTACGCTGACGGTAAGGTCAAAATTTTTTGCTCCGCAAAGTGCGTCTTGCAGCTTTCCCGCATACCTATATTAGTTATTATTCTAAGGCACCGCTTTTGCATCCTAAATAAATGTATAAAATCTGCACTATTGCCCCACAAGACGATGCCATATGTCAACCAAGAGTGAGCATAGGCATAATAAGCGCTAGTGGCAGTTTTAGCATTAGTACAAATTTTTAGTTTATGGAGTGCATAAGTGAACCTGTTCAGTTTGGCCGTTATGTTATTAACATGTTCTTTCCAATTAATTGCCGTGTCAATAGTGATGCCTAGTAGGGGGAAAGTTTCTACGTGCTCTAACGTGTTGCCTTCGAAACAATAGTCTATTTTAATTGCTCGTCGTTGGTGTGGTCTGAATTGAAGCAATTTTGTCTTCCCAAAGTTTACCAGCAGGTTATGATTAGCTAACCAGGTCGTTATATCTTTCAACACAGAATCTAGTTGTAATTTTAAGTCTATGTCGTCTTTGCAAGGTATAACAAGGGAAATGTCGTCTGCAAATAACCACCACACAGCAACCAGATTTGCTTAAGCCAATCAGAGGGTTCTATTATTTAAAAAAAAAACCATAACGCCCATGGGCGTAATATAGCCCATTACAGCTCAGTACGCTTGCGTATAATAACACCATTTTCGAGCAAGTGTGATGAAAAATATTTTATATCGAATTAAGTAGGTAAATTAAGTAATTTCTTGATTTTTGATTAATAATAATCGCTGCACCACCTACTGCATAATCTAGTTTTATCTCTTTCTCCGATACCCAAAGGTTATCTGGAAGAGATCGCTCTTCAGCGATAAGACCGCCTGTTGTCTACCTCTACCTACATGTTATTGTATTGTTTCTCTCTGTAACTGCTTTTTTTGTGTGAGGTGTGCAATATAGAGTATTTGTATTGTATTGTATTGTATTGTAAATAAAAAAAAAATCGCGAAATTAAAAAAATCCTGGCCAATTAAAAAACCACAAATTATTTAAAAAAGAAAAGTCATTCTTGAATTATTATATAGACAGAGGACCTTCTATACCTACTTCTTGATGTCCTACTTACGACTTGTGGACGTTTTTCGGCTGATATGATGAAGGCCTCCCCCAAAGAGTGCCACAATGACCGGTCCTGCGCCACCCGCATCCAGCGGACTCCCGCGACCTTTACCGGGTCATCAGTCCACCTTGTCCGCTGCGCCTTCCGATACGTGGTCGCCACTCGAGGACCTTTCCGCTTTCTTACGTAAGTAGGTACTATCATTTTATTCTTCTGCGGTTTAGTCTATTAAATAGGTTTAATAATAATAATAATATTTGTGGACAATCTTACACAAATCTACCTAGTGCCAAACTAAGCAAAGTTTGTACTATGGGTCGAGATTAAATAGGTTTAGTGTATTAATTTAGTATTTAGTAAATTACATATAAATATACAACCATTTTTCAAAAGTATACTAGTATACCAGTATTATTATTATTATTCTGGTAGTGGCTATTATATCACTGCGACCATTGCTGATCTATTGCGATCGCCACTTACTACAATTCTTGGTCAAGTCCTGCGAACTCGAAGAATTGCAGGATTTTGTTGAACTCAAGAAACTTGATCCCCTCCGGGCACATGAGGTGTTTGCCCAGAATGGAGTTACGGCTGCGCATAAGACAAGGGCAATCGGTTAGGATGTGTGTAGGCGTCTCCTCTGCTTCAAGGCAGAGTCTGCACTGCCTTGTGTCACACAGCCCCAACACTTGCATGTATACCAGTAACAAAACCGGCCAAGTGCGTGTCGGACCACGCAAAATGAAGGGTTCCGTGCCTATTAAAAAGGTCGTATCGTCACAGAAATTTTACGGCACTTACGTCCTTTTCTTTGAGGAAGGCAGTTTTTCAGCAATATCTCGAAAACCTCTGAACCGATCTTGTTCAAAATAATTTTCGGTGAATGAAATTAATAAGCCCTATGTCCATGAATTTTTCCATATTTTTAAAATACACCGTTCAAAAATTAGAGGGGGGGGGACAGAATTTTAGTGACTTTCGGGGCGATTATCTCCGACCCTATTCACTTAATCAAAAAAAATGCTAAGAAACCTTATATTTATTTTGAAAGGCCTATCGATTGATGTGCCACACGGGGGGTCACAATACAAAAAAAAAATTTGACTTTTAGTTTTATGTATGGAGTGCACCCCTAAAAAATTTTTTTTTTGTCATTTTAATTACAAAACTATGTAGCGGCTAACAAAATACACCTATCCTCAAAATTTTATTCAAATACACCTTATAGTTTTCGAGTAAAATGCCTGTGACATACGGACAGACGGACAGACGGACAGACGGACAGACGGACAGACGGACAGACGGACAGACGGACATGACGAAACTATAAGGGTTCCGTTTTTGCCATTTTGGCTACGGAACCCTAAAAATGAGGTTGTTACTGTAGAAATTTCAGTGTACTGTGGCAAAGTAACGTAGGGGGAAAATCGACGCGCCACTAAACAGGCTCTCCTCATTATTGTTATGGGCTCAAACGAACTGGCGGTGATTTACCATCCGTCTCTTTCTTACCCCTCGCTTTATTGATGGGAAACTTCATCACTGGGAAATCTCCAATTCAAATAGGAATCGTGAAGTTTAGAAGTTACTGAATTTGCTTCGTGCAGTGCAAACTAAATTCCATTTTAAAGATATTATCGGCGGCTTACTATGGGCCTCATAAGAAGGCTCAATTTCACCCAAAGAGCAATGGAGAAGGCTACGCTGGGAGTATCTCTGCGTGATCGCATCAGAAATGAGGCTATGATACTATGATATGAGTTATTAACTTTTTCTATTTTGCAAATTAGTTTTTTGCCTCTCCTGAAAAATCGTCATTTGGCGGTTACGTTAATTCATATTACAAGCGACGATATGTTGTATATTCCGCAGTGTCTCAAGACGAGAGTCTTTGACCAGTGTGTGTTGCCAGTAATGACGTATGGCATGGAAACGTGGTCGCTTACTATGGGCCTCATAAGAAGGCTCAAAGTCACCCAAAGGGCAACCGAGAGGGCTATGCTGGGAGTATCTCTGCGTGATCGCATCAGAAATGAGGCTATCTGCACCAAAACCAAGGTAACCGATATAGCCCTCCGAATCGCTAAACTTAAGTGGCAGTGGGCGGGACACATTGCACGTAGAACCGATGGCCATTGGGGCGGAAAGGTTCTTAAGTGGCGATTACGTACCGGAAGGCGCAGCGTGGATAGGCCCCCACAAGGTGGACTGATGACCTGGTAAAGGTCGCTGGAGTCCGCTGGATGCGGGTGGCGCAGGACCGGTCATTGTGGCACTCTTTGGGGGAGGCCTATGTCCAGCAGTGGACGTCTTTCGGCTGATATGATTTTTTCTCATAAGAAAGAAAACTTTTTATAATTTACTTTAAGTTATGTACGATAAACTTAAATTACCTACATTGAAATCCCATATCTAACCGGTCAGTTTTGTGACTAAACGTGTGTATGACATCGGCTGCCTATTTTGTAACGACTTGTAAACCATCCAAACTACACTAACGATTTAATATGAGCTCCGAGAACGGAACATTCTATAAACAAAAGTAAATCGCCAATCCCCATCCAGGCATGCAAGGATTGATGGATGGCCCCAAACGTCCGTGTGGGCTGCGGCGGGCAGACACGCCGCCTGCCAAATGCACAAACGTTGTTAACTGTCCGCGAGCCACCTACATAAAGTGATGACGGCCTGGTATGTAACGAGGCAAGTCAGGTCAATTTGGCTCTTGAAATTCCGATCGTATTTCGATATGTTTTGCGCGTTTTGATACGTTAACGTGTCTATTACATAATTTAATTAAAAGTGGCTCTGTGAGCTGTAGAACTTGCGTAAAACCACTGGGTTTTAAAAAAAAATAAAAAAGAATCCTAATCTGAATTCGAACAAAAATTAGGGTTTTAAAGCCCATGTAGTATCACGCAAATGGACCACTGAGTTGAAAAATGGTTTTTAAAAACCCTTTTGAACAAGCTACCCAAACCATGCGTTAAACGAGAAAAAAATGACATCCCCAGTTTAAAAAAATCCACATTTTATCCTACTATTTTGTAGGCGTGATTGACTTATAATGCATGCCGAATACAGCTTTCTAGTAGCAAATTAAGCTAAGCCACAGACGGACAGACGGACGGACGAACAGAAGGACATGGCGAAACTATAAGGGTTCCTTTCTTGACTACGGAACCATAAAAAATTATATTGCAGTGCGACAATTGATGCTGCCGCCTGTGAGAAGTCTAATAGGATATTTACTTTTAGATTTTGCGCAATTTTCTTAAGGGTAGGTACCCTTAAGAAAATTATGGAGTACCAAGACGCGGGAAAAAGCTAGTAAATATGTATAAAGACAATTTAATCGTCTTTCGCGGCGTTAGGCTTCTCGTATCTTCACGATAGAATTAGCCTGGGTTGATGACCTCATCAAACAACATGTTGCTTACATACACAGCTAGTGTAGATGTTTAATTATGTATATTGTATATTCCGTAGATACGCAAGTTTCGAGGAACTCAGTTTGCAACTAAGTTATGGATCTTAGTTACTTAAGGCTGCGGTTGGGTCGGGTGTAATGTCCTATTTTGAGGGCTAACCCAACCAAAAAAAATTAAATAAATATATTTGATAACTAGTGGATGAGAGTGGACTGTATAAATGATGTTAGATGATGGAAACAACGTAATAATCGGTAATATTTAATAAGATGAGCAATACGGAACAGGACGTTACAGAGGCAAACTGACAACTCACTTCAAGAAAAGGGAAGTATAGAAAAATAACAATATAAACAAAAAGGTGACATTTCCGTATCAAAAAGGTGGCACCACAGACAGTCGCCAACAATATTTGTTAGATGAAGTTATCAGTTATCATGTCTACAATATATTAGGCTGTTTCAACATTAAATCGGTACTGCTTCTAAACTATAACTGATGTTTGGACTGTTCTTTCACGAAAGGGATCATAATAGGTACATAACCTTTCTAAAATATAATTGTTCACGTTTTAGAACTTTCTTGCGTGAGCGAAGAGTATGTTGTATCGAGCGCTTAAACGTTTACCATCGAATTCATTTATTTCATTTAGAATAATCAATATGAATTATACTACACATATATATATATATATATATATATACAAGTATTGGGACCGAGCGCGACGACAGCGCCACGACGTGACAGGCGGCCATTATGGACAATATTGTCACCGCTGTCAAATAAGAAGTAAGTAAATATTGTGAAAAATATTAATGAAATCTTGTGTTATTTTACTATATTACACAATTTTGGACAATGGTAGTCAGTAACATTATTGCCAATAATATTAAAATTGTTGTTTTCAGTGAGAAAATGTTTACTGCAATATGGATTTGACAGCTCAAGTCAGCGACAAAAATGACAATTTTAGCCGTAGCGAGCGCTGTGATCGTTTAGGCTACCCCCTCCACCCGCTTTGCACTCTGCCAATAACATTTAATCGTACGAAAATCGTCAAATCAAGTTCGTGTTTCAAAGTCATTTGATTATGTTGGCGTGGAACATTGTGAACATATTTTATCGTTAATCAACAATGACACATTACTCAATTTAAATAAGGGCACATTTCAACCATTTGGGCAACGCTTAATAAACTTTGTTTACGTCAGGCACTTTATCATCTTGATATAAATTCAACTTTGGCAGAAATGAAAATTCCCCGACCCGCGAAAAGGAAGTTGAGTATTTATGAAAGGGCTTTTGGCAGTTACTACTTTACGAGGTCATTATGGAACCCATTAAACGTATGATTACAGGACCCCCCTGTTTTGGGCAGGCATTTGTTTAAGCACATCAACTTTTCGCAAACGACCGGTGCCCAGAAGTATACTAATTCATTACAGCCCGTGTTTTCAACTTTAAATAACGGCTCGTATTTTATTAGTTCATGAACCGAGGGGTTTAATGTCGAATTCTGCGGTGCTATTGTTTTTTTTTTACTTTTACAGCCTCTGTTTTGCATAGTGTTTTGGAAAATTAACATGTATGTTTTAAATATCTGAATCATAGCAAATAAAAGAGTTGTAGGTATGTATTTTATTCTGTGTAGAATATGTTCTGTTAAGAGCATTTTGGTATTGAATGAATTAATCAAATGAAAAATATTTATTTCGGAAACATAGTAGTCCACAGTATTACATCATTATTGTTATTAATTAAATTAAATTAAAACATAAAATATTATAAATTAAATTAGGTACTACACGGAAACCTTTGGACCATCGCGGGTCACCCCGATCCCGCGATGACCGGCCTATGGTACTCCCGGTATTGACAGCCGCAGACAAGACATTGGAACGTCAATGATATTGCAAATGCACATTGCATTGCAAACGTTAAAGTACCCTTTCGGCAGTTCATTAAACAAAATAACCATGGCCACAACAACCACGACAACAGCATTTTTGCATATAAAAAACGCGTTACGTGATTGACCTGCAGGTCGTCCCGCCATCTCCATCTCGGCCTGCCACGCCGTCGCCTCCCATCGTGCGGCACCCACTCCGTGGCTAGTCTAGCCCACCTCTGGGGATGCATGCGGCAGACGTGGCCGGCCCATTCCTATTTCAGCTTGGCGGTCTTGGCTCCAACGTCAGCAATGCAAGGTTTTGAGCGCAGCGTAGAGTTTCGGACCCTGTCGATCCGTTTTACTCCCAGCATGCTACGCTCCATAGATCGTTGGCAAACCTTCAATCTGGTATTTTGTGCCTCAGCCCACCATGTTTGGGCACCGTAGGTTAGGACAGGCACATGAAATCATATGATCCTAAAAATTCATGGCATTTTTGCTCAATATTTTTACCTTACGTGGACCCTAATGACCTAAGTCAATAATGGAAGGTGAAACAATTAATTCTAAAACCGTCCGAGGAAACTGTGTACCTAAATTAAACGAACTAATGGTTACTTATTTACAAAGGATGATTAGTTAGTTTAAGTATGTGACTAAAATAACAGTGCCACTCTGCTTTTAAACTGTTGCTATGGACCCTATATGTTTATAAGGAGTTTTTCTGGTAGTTAATACAAGTGATTATCCAACCCTATATTACTCATAAACCCTATCATATGACCCCGTTATTTATAAAACTTCATAATAAAGCTCTGTTTACTATAACGTGTTTTATCCTTTTCTGACAAATACATAAAATACCAAAGTGAATAAATATAATTTAAACTAAAATAGGGTTAATCAACGTTTGTAAATAAGGCCACTAAGCCACTAAGCTTTATTCAAAATAGTGACCAATCTACATGTGTACCTTTTGTGTTATGGTCACGCGGCCTCTCTGTTGCATACGTTTGTAAACAAAGTCACTAAGCCACTAAGCTTTCTTCAAAATAGTGACCAATCTACATGCGTACCTTTAAGTAATGGTCACGCGGCCTCTCTGATGCATACGTTTGTAAATAAGGTCACTAAGCTACTAAGCTTTATTCAAAATAGTGACCAATCTACATGCATACCTTTTGTGTTATGGTCACGCGGCCTCTCTGTTGCATACGTTTGTAAATAAGGTCACTAAGCCACTAAGCTTTCTTCAAAATAGTGACCAATCTACATACGTACCTTTTGTGTTATGGTCATGTTTAAAACTTCAACTTTTAAAGCTAAAACAATACAACTCTTGGCGGTAAAAACCAAAGCGTCCCAGCGGCATCCGAACGGCGACGCACCTCCCTTCGTTAATTATGCAATGTTTTTATTCAATTAGTCGTGTGGTCGACCCTAATTAGGAGCAGTAGGTAATGGAGGGTTGCAGAGACAAGCCGAGCTTGCCACAAATAGACCAATAAAATAGAAAAAAGGGAGCATTTCTCGTCTCTTTGTGAACAATACACGCTTACTCGCACAATGCTTGTGTACCCATTTGTCTTTCTGTCCAATCTTTCACGATGACTTTGTTGTTTTCCGATTTGCATTTTGCATTTTCTAATGAGTGAATGGAACACGCGAGTTGTTTACTAGAAATGAAATTTCAGTTTATTGAGTTTCCATCAGTTAAGATGTAAAAACCAGGTTGTCCATTTTCGACATATTGTTCGTTTTATGTAGCTTGGTTCTTCTTTTTTCTGTTTTGAGATATTTGATACTGGCCCATATAAGCTTTATATGTGTTACCTATTCACAACTCTCTTTTGTTAGGGATTACCCGAGTAGGTTTTCATAATAATAATTTATTCAATAAAAAGGTATCATAAAGATCAGACTATTTTCTTTTTAAATGGACGATCATTTTAAGTCCTGACACTACGCAAATAAACTCATCCGAAAAAAACCGAGTGTATTATAAAGTACATAATATTTACCGCTAAAAAATGTGGCCATAGTGGCGAAAAACGGTAACAACAATTTTAGACCTTAAATCAAGCGGCGGAAGGTTCAGGACTTTAGGGCAAAATACTTTATAAAAGACTCAGTTTTTATGACATCTTCAAAAAAAATGTCAGGATCCAGGAGGATATCACAGGATTGTATTTTGACATATCACGATACGTGTACTGTAGGTATATGGTGTTGTGTTAGTCGTAATGAATAAGGTCGCCAGACATCCTAATGATGGCACTGTGTTGAGAGTGAGGGGTCTGGTTCCTATTCACCAACTTGACAATTATAAATGCATTACAGGTCCACAAGTCAACATAGTTGCTGCACAATGCTGTCTGTTACTTATCGATCGAGCAACGTACGTCAAATGTCTTTTTTTTCTTCAAATAATTAAATCAATAATGTTCACCAATCTGTAAAAAACGTATCAAAGTCGTCCCGCCATCTCCTTTTCAGTCTGCCTCTACCTCGGAAGCCATCTTGTGGGGTCTATTCGGTGGCTAATTTGGCCCATCGCTCCACGTGCATCCGACAGACATGTCCAGCCCAGTCCCACTTTAGCTTCGCGGTCTTGGCACCCACATCTACGATGCCACTTTTGGTACGCATCGATCCTACGAACTCCGAGTATGTTGCGTTCCATTGCTCGCTGGCAAACCTTGAGTCGGGACTTTTGGGCTTTTGTTAGTGACCAAGTTTGGGTGCCATAGGTTAGGATAGGCAGGATACACATGGGATGGGAGGCCTTTGCCCAGCAGTGGGACACAAAATAGGCTAATAAAAAAAAACAATAAAGAATCAGCAAAACGCTTGCGACACTAGATCAGCGGTCAGCAACAGGCGGCCTCCCTGGCTGTTTTGTTTGTAAACCTTTTGCCTGATAAAGTCATATAATCCTCATCATCATATCAGCCGAAAAACGTCCACTGCTGGACATAGGCTTCCCCTAAAGAGTGCCAAATTGACCGGTCCTGCGCCACCCGCATCCAGCGGACTCCCGCGACCGTTACCAGGTCATCAGTCCACCTTGTGGGGGGCCTACCCACGCCGCGGCTTCTGGCACGTGGTCGCCACTCGAGAACCTTTCCGCCCCAACGGCCATCGGTTCTGCGTGCAATGTGCCCCGCCCACTGCCACTTAGCGATTCGCCAAACTTAAAGTCACATAGTACTAACAAATATGGCCCGCGTGAACCTGATAATTCACCCAATTATTACCAAGTGCGACCCGCGTCAAATTAGTTGTTACGTGGTTCTTGATTGCTACAAGGTTGCCGATTTCTAGATGATCCATACACTGCCATGTCTGTTTACCGTCAAGCATTTCAAACTCGATAATTCCCACGTAGCAGTTGAAACTTTAGATGTGATTTGCCGAGTTGTTATTGAGTAACAGGAAAAACGAGAGACTTCCTGGAACATGAAATAGAAATAAACTTTATTATCTAACTGGTACACGAGAAATAACTTTCAAAGCATGTACCTCACATGCGAACTTACCTTAAGTTTAAGTTTAACGGTCGCAATGTAAGTGACATTGCGACCGTTAAAAGTATGATTAAGCACAAAAAAAGCTTATTTGATCGAGGTCAATATTCTTCTGAGAAATTAATTGGGAAGGCGTTGCATTATTTCGAATGAAGCGAGATTGAGGCAAGGTTTTGTTTTTCTCTTGGTTCGAGAGAAGCATCGTACCATCGCCAACACAGTTAACTGAACATGTGCATTGTGATAAGGTTCAATATAAACACAGGATGGTCATTCAACTGTGTTGCCGTTTGTACATGATGAGTTTTGTTTTATACAGGGTAATCGCGGTCTTCCTTATTAATTTCATGACCCAAGTAAAAAGAAAGTATTTTTGATTAATTCGCGGGATAAAATGTAGCCTTTTCATCACAAAGTTTTATTCTATAAAACAACTAGAGATTTTTTTGAAATCACATTAGTAGCTCCGGAGATTACCCCCTACACACAAACTTTCCTTGTACTATTAGTACCTAAAGATTCGAGGGTGAATCAAAAAGGTTCTAAGCGTTATAAAACCTCTTTACCTAAATATTTTTTTTAATTCTGAACTGTCATTATCACGTATATTTGACAGTTGTTTTCATTGAAATTGTTCCCACCGTTACATCGTAAATAATTCTTTTGTGAAACAAGTCGACTACATCGTCCAATTATGGAAAAAAATAGTACTGTGCTTGTGTATAAAATAAACGTGTACCAAAGATTTTATTTGGATATTCAGCAGACCGTAGGCATACCCATATTACCCATGGCGCTTTTGTTTTTTTTTATTGAAGTGTATTTTTTTTGACTTGATATTTAAAATCTAAATGATGAAAACTTGTTTTTGCGAAATAATTAACATTATAATACCAACGTTAATGTACCTACAAAGACCTTAAAGAGTATGACAATTTTCGAATGACACGCACTTCAAGAAAACTCACACACATACACGGCCATGACAGATAGACGACGATTTGGTGCAGTGGTTGTCGTCTTGCTTATTGAGTTAGCGATCCCGGATTCAAGCCTTTCCAATATACTAAGAGAATTAACGAAAATGATTTCTTGAATATCTTCGAAATAGTACGAATTAGGATAACGAACCGGTGGTAGTTTATCGACATTCATAGGTGCATGTAATATGCCTAAATTGAAGAATAAATCACTTTGACTTTGACTTTGATACTTGTGGCTTAGATAAGTTTACTTCGCTTTATCTCAGGAATGCGTCAAGGAAAGGATCGGAATTTAAAAAAAAAACGGACAAGTGCGAGTTCAACTCGCATGGTGAGGGTTCCGTAAAATATTGAGAATTTTCCCGTTACTTTGAATACTCAAAATTCTTATATGTTTTCCTGTAATCTTAATGCAAGGAACTATTTTCCATATTTTTTTTCAGAATTTTAAGCCTAGTAGTTTCGGAGATAACGGGGGGGGGGTTTGATGTGTCACACAATACAGTTTGCGAAACTTTTTTTTAAAATTTTCCAGTATACCTCCAAAAAGTGGCCCCTTGTTCAGAATTCATTAATTTACTTTACGCGTCCCTCTTTAAGTCACCAATTTACATATGTGTACCAAATTTCAACACAATCGGTCCAGTAGTTTCGGAGCAAATCGGCTGTGACGAGGCTGTGACAAACGGACAGACAGACGCACGAATGATCCTATAAGGGTTCCGTTTTTTTTCTATTTGAGGTACGGAACCCTAAATACACGACGATAGAACAACAGGAACCTAAGTAAAAAAAAAATTTTTTTGTTTCTTTTTGACCCTATTTTTGAGAAATTTTTGTCTCACCCTCATATGTATCCTTTATTTGGTACAGGGGTATAATCCCTTAAGAATATTACCTCGAATTCGTCGACGAAGTCGCGGGCATAAGCTTGTATTACTGTATGTCTAGATGCAAAGACGTCTAAACCTAACAAGATGTAAAGGGACCACTTAATCCGTAGTAACCAGACATCGCGGCTGGGCTATTTACAAACAATCCACGTCATCTCACCTCAGCTACCAATGTAAGTTAGACCGCCAATTTCCCGTTGTTAGTAGAGAGAAGTAGAGTTGTTTGAAGAGGGGTAAGGCACAGCACAATGGCATCTACCCCATATATATCTATTACTAGCTACCTTCCGCGACTTCGTCTGCGTGAACCCGGGGTAAAAACTATCCGTTATTTTAATCCAGGCTATAAACTATCTTCGTGCAAAATTTCATCTAAATCGCTTGAGCCGTTTGAGCGTGATTGGGTAACAAAGATCCTAACATTAAAACATCCAAACTTTCGCATTTATAATATTAGAAGATCGCATAATAACACGAATTTTAATTTGGGACCCACCTGAGGTGGAATATCGTTTAGCAAACTGAAGGCATGGGGTGAATGGTCAAAATTCGTCTTTTTTCCTAAATTACTTCAAATCTGTTTTTGCTAAATTACAAAAAAAATATCTGACAGTTTGTGAAACTTTTTTTTTCCAGTTTACCGCCCCAAAAGTGGCCCCCTTGTTCAGAATTCATTAATTTACTTTACGCGTCCATCTTTGGGTCACCAATTTACATATGTTTACCAAATTTCAACGCAATCGGTCCAGTAGTTTCGGAGCAAATCAGCTGTGACAGACGGACAGACAGACGCACGAGTGCTATAAGGGTTCCATTTTTTCCTTTTGAGGTACGGAACCCTAAAAAGTATGAATTTCGGGGTATAGATTTAATTGTGTATAGAGCGGTACACCTAACTACGCATATAAAAAACGGTCATAAGGCCAATACTCATGTATGGAACACTCGAACTCTAACACTTAAAGAAGAAAATAAGCTCCTTGTGGCGGAAAGAAAAATTCTCCGAAAAATTCTAGGTCCGGTGAGGAGAGATCAAGGAAGCTTCAGAGTCCGGAAGAACATCGAAATTGAGCACCTCATGACCCCAAACATTATTGTAGAAACAGCTCACCGTCTCCGCTGGCTTGGTCATGTTGAAAGGATGGTGGAAGACCGGGGTGCCAAACGGCCATATTTGGGGCATCCAGTAGGGCGGCGACCCGTCGGACGTCCCAGGTATCGCTAGAACGACGTCGTCGAATTAGACCTGCGCGACCTTAAGGCTGGAAACAGTGGTCGACCGACGTCAGCGCGTATGGTCGGTCGCGCGTGTTTTACTATGGCCGCATACGCGCTGACGGTGAGCATCGGTCTGAACGCACGGTATGCTTTCTACAGCGATAGCTACGCCCGACCGAGCATACGCGCTGACTGTCGGTCGAGCACTGTTTCCAGCCTTAAGCCATGAACTGGAGGGAGATGGCATAAAATCGGGTCAAGTGGCGACAGCTCGTGTCTGAGGCCAAGACCCATTTTAGGTTGGTGAGCCATTGAAGATAGATAGATAGATGCCGGTGAGGTGAGGCGAGTTGTAAATTGCATAGCTTGTATCTAAGCCAGATATAGTCTACTTTATTTTCTTGTTCGCGTCGGTTAGTGCACTGGATTAAGTCCTTCGAGCTTTTCCAATCCCACTGGATTAAAGAAATGCTTTCTTACTATTGCTTTTTAAATGAGTTTTAAATAAACTTTAGAAGTAGTAGTTGTTAGTAATAAAATGTTTTCAAATAATCATTATTTACCTTGTTTATGTACGAATACATGATACCTATGTGTAGGTTATGTTATGACACTACCAATAAATATGATAATGATTACAATGGCGAGCCTATCCCTTTCAGGGATCTCTTCTAGTTCACCTTCGTGTAGATAAGAGTATAAACGCGTAAATGTAGACAAATGGAACATATAACAAGGTACAAGAACGGCAATGGGTAATTAATACTATAATACATACATATTACGGGAAAAACATAACTATCACACATGAAAGAAGAGGAGAAACCGCATCGACAGAAAAAGGAAAAAAAAAATATAGGTATACTTACAACGTGTCCCAAAAGTCAAAATCAAGCCAAAAACGGGTGAAATTCTAAAAAAAATACAACTACCGATGTATTTAAAAAATTACAGGCATAAAAAAAATGAAAACGTGTGATGATATTTTAAAATAAATCTTTACTTTTTTTGTTGTGTAACCGTGAATAACCCTTCTGTAAAATATAAAATCGAAACTTGTGTAACGTGTATTGCGAAAGTGCCTCCGTTTACAAAAATACACCTCTTTCCCAGTACCTACTTAAAATCGTTAAATCAATTTACTTAAAAAATACATGGCGTATTTAGTCAGAATTTCAAAATGGAGTAACACTTGCTAGATTTTGTCTTGCCTTTCACTCGTTTTCGGCTTGACGTTGACTATTAACTGGTAGGTACTGTAGGTAGCTACACCTTGTATCATCATCATCATCATTATGAAATATACATTTATGAAAAGATGATTTAACACATTCAGTGCCCAGTATCGCTACGCGCTACGCTCGTAGCCGATCCTGTGGTTTTCCTCGTATGTGCGGAAAGCGACTACGGCGTAGAGACGCATACGTGTCGTCACGGGCCGGGAATGGATCAACGTCCATATTAGAGGTCGGCACTTACGTACGTGGCTTGTAAGGCCAATACGGGAGGGACCGCCACGACCGCATATTTAAGTGGCAATTAAATGTCCTGCCCGGAGATGAAAGAGGAAGAGCAGCGCATTGGTGTCTTAACACGTTCACGGACTACTGTCCACAGGCCACAGGCGTAAATTGAGACCCTCGTGATACGACTCTACGGCTGTGGCCGGTGATCTTTACCGCGACAAAACTGCCACTCCGTCAGAATGAAGGCGGACATGTTTGCCGCTTTAGGTACAGTAAGGGAAATGTATTCACGTACCATCGTAGAACCGTGTCGCAATTGACAGGCCGCCGTCATTCAAACTCGAGTGATATGTCTCCTTATTGCGATAGGGTTCTACGGTGGTACGTGAATGCATTTCCCTTACTGTACATTACAATTATTCCTAGTGCCGCAGCAAAAGCTTAAAGGGCCACCTCCATTTTACATGAGGGGTATGACGCGTGCTGTGACACAATACGTCTGTAGACGTTACGGCTGTGGCCGTGCTGTTGCATGAGTTAGAGTTTGTAACAAATTATATACTAAACTAAACAGCGATGTGGCAGTACGTCCATGGCAGTTCAAAAAAAATATGTTTTTTTTATGTGCCACATCACACAATTTTCAGAATGGTGCTGTGTCCGTGAACGTGTTAATTCGCGTCTATAGGATAAGAGATCAAACCAAGCTTTATCGTGTTCTACCACTCTACACCCTGTTTATATGTAATGTATTACCCGGAATCAAGCAACCATAATTTCTTCAATTTACCCTTGAATGAGGCAACGATGCAACTGACTGCGGCAGGCAACTCATTCCATAATGGAACGGTTGAAAATTTTTCATAACTTCATTTTGCAAAACCGTATTGTGAACGTCACAGTGCTTGATTTTGGCCCCAATACACTTTCAATCTTAGTTAATAACAATAGATGTTAATTATTAGACATTAATGTGTCAAAGATTACTAATGCGCGAAAATAAAATCAGCGCTGTAGGTGTCTGACACCTCAACACAATGCTGAGCCAGTGTCCAGTTCACTGCCGCAGAGACACACTTTGTTTCATGTTTTATATGTTTCTCTTGTTTATTTTATTGTTTAATATGTGTGTCTTGTGTGTTTGTGAATAAATGTATCTTTCTTTCTTCCTTTCTTTCTTTCTAATGCATGTATGTATGACCCAAAACGTAAGCGAGGAAACTGTTTATATTTTTCAAAAATAATTGATGCAGCTGAAAAATCTGAAACTTTTTTCTGGTGCTAAGAAAGGTTTAAGAAAGGTTATTACTATCACCAAAAAAATAATCAGGCACTTATAAATTGTTCATCCATTCCCAATTCGCATGCCCTACCGGCTACAAATTATTCATTATCAATAATACCAACCGTTACTGCTATAATTTCTGTAGATGCTCTTGAGTACCGTATATCAGTGAACACGTGCTTCACTCCCCCCATTCTCCCCGACATGTGCATGCATTTTTTCGCTGTCCCCAAGTACTACGTCCCACAAAAAAAACATGCTTCATTTACGAGCCTCTAGCCGCGAAGACGTGTAGTGTCACTTGTGCACCGGTTCGTGTTCTATCTTGTTTGTGTTCAGACCGAGTAGGTACATCGCTACCGGGCTGTTATTAACAACGCCTTCAACACACCTCAGCCACCCGCCAGACCTCCGTCTTTTATTCTTTAAGCGCTCATGCGTCTCATCACCCGTCTAGCCTATTTATTATTATTGATGTTTGTGGGCCTTTAATGTGCCGCTTCGACCAGTGAGTGATCTATTGTGGCAGCCCTTTCTTGTTTATAGTTCACCGTTAAGGCCCGTTGCCTCCAGGAAATTCCAGATTCTTTGGGCGGTGATATGTTGTACCTCTTCTGGGAGCATTATGTGCCGCCCTAGGTAGGTACTTCTTTTTTGCATGAGTGGTCCGCAGGAGCAGATAATGTGCATTGCTGTCTCCTCTGTCTCCTGGCAGAACCTGCAAGTTGCGTCTTGTTTCATACCCATTACCCGTCTAGCCTAACGCAACTAGACCTCTACCTACGCTTAGTTACTACGAATCGCAGCGTCAAGATATATTTGTGGGTGAGCGCGGAGGTGAACTTAAAACCAGGCCTATACAGCCCCGCTATTCTTCAACTTATTGTAACCTTACACATTTTGTACATACGTACGAAACATTACGCAATCGACCAAGTTATCACCAATTAAGTATCCCCGCCTACACTACGGGTGAGTGGTGAAATGATGTCAACCAAGTTGTGAATAGCATAGCTGGTGCCTGACTACTCGCAGAAAAAAAACTCAATAGAATAGCATTGTTATAAAATTGGCAATTTGACTAAACTTAACATGTAAATACAGAAAAAGAAAATTGTGAATTAAGTTCTTCTATATATATTGTAAAAATAAATTATGTGTTTAAAAATCTTGTAATCATTTGAGCGGTATATGCCATAATCGCCACGCTTGGCATGCGGGTTGGCGATCGCAGTATTTCCACCGAATTTCAGGGATGCTGCTGCCCATCCCCCGGCGGTCTTTGTCGTAGTTTTAGAACATACCCGGGTCGTTGGAGTCCGCTGGATGCGGGTGGCGCAGAACCGGTCATTGTGGCGCTCTTTGGGGGAGGCCTATGTCCAGCAGTGGACGTCTTTCGGCTGATAACCACTGTTTCTACTTCAGACTCTTTAACTTAAGACGCTGAAATAGGCTAGATATTTGTAGGTCTTATATGGCAAAAAGTGGAGCATTTTAAGTAAAGCAATGCCTGGAACACCTGTTTTAACATCACCTGCTTTTAGACAAATAAAGGAATAATTACGATTATGAATATCACTAAACATTAAGTGACGAACTAAACAGACGAACACAAACAAGTGGAATTAATAGATTTGCAAAAAAACTCAACTGCTTTTTTGCAAATTTTATAGCCTATGTCACTTCCACGATTAAGAGGAATCCAACGACACCTCATATTTCGAAATGCGTCAAACGGTTTAGGCTGCAGGGCGTGCCAAAGAATAAAACATAGTTTTTTCTTCCAGTGCGCCGCGTCAAGACCATTTAAATAAAAAAGACTGCTTTCAAAAATGTGACGATCTGGAATGGAATATTTGGAACACTTTTTTATTGTACGAGGATCGATAGTATCAACGATTCTGAGTTAGAAAAAACAAAAGAAACGAATTCTGAAATAAAAGGAAACGTACACTTTTTTTGAAAAACGCTCGCCTATTACTATAAACATTTTCAAATGATTAGTTACAAGAGCTGTGCTTTTTGCGTCTGTGTTTAACTAAACCGTTAAACCAATCCCATCGATTTCAACTTGAAAATAGTGAGGAAAGAAAGGTAAAATCGCTTATTCCGAGCAAAAGACAGGAAATTAACCCTTGGCAGATTGGACAAAGGAAATCCACGCGTGCGTTGAACATATGCGGGTTTGTTAGTGAAAATGTCTCTTTAAGAATTTGTGCCTTCGTTGAAACAATGACGTTAATCTTACAGGAAAATCCACATCTGTAGCAATATTTACAATTCTCCTGTTTTACTGACGAACTTTTTATCGATTTTTATTTCATCCAAAACTATTCATTGAATATTCAGTTCTCATCTTACTTTGTAGTAATTGGATTTTATCGACTATTCATTTCATTATACATACTTATTAGAAAAAATATTCGTCGAATATTATTTCATTATTTATTCATTTTATTTTTTTCTATTTTTATTTATAATTAAGACTTTTATATTTTTTTTATAGAAGGTAAATACAAGATTATGATTAACATTAACTAAAATAAATTAAAACCAAGTTAAATCTAAAAACCGGCCAAGTGCGTGTCGGACCACGCAAAACGAAGGGTTCCGTGCCTATTAAAAAGGTCGTATCGTCATAGAAATTTTACGGCACTTACGTCCTTTTCTTTGAGGAAGGCAGTTTTTCAGCAATATCTCGAAAACCTCTGAATCGATCTTGTTCAAAACAATTTTCGGTGAATGAAATTAATAAGATCTATGTCCATGAATTTTCCCTTTTCAGAATTTTAGTGACTTTCGGGGCGATTATCTCCGACCCTATTCACTTAATCAAAAAAAAATGCTAAGAAACCTTATATTTATTTTGAAAGGCCTATCGATTGATGTGCCACACGGGGGGTCACAATGAAAAAAAAATTTTTGACTTTTAGTTTTATGTATGGAGTGCACCCCTAAAAAAATTTTTTTTGTCATTTTAATTACAAAACTGTGTAGCGGCTAACAAAATACACCTTTCCTCAAAATTTTATTCAAATAAACCTTATAGTTTTCGAGTAAAATGCCTGTGACATACGGACAGACGGACAGACGGACAGACGGACAGACGGACAGACGGACAGACGGACAGACGGACAGACGGACAGACGGACATGACGAAACTATAAGGGTTCCGTTTTTGCCATTTTGGCTACGGAACCCTAAAAAGGCCCTCGAGGCACTGTACCGAGGATGCTGGCGGCATTTCCTCGCTGAATTGCAATGCTGATGCGTTGCGCGAGAAAGCCGCCAGCTCTTCGGTTACCAGTTACATCGACCAGACGTTTCGCGATTTCTGCAAATAACTTATGCACACTGGGACCCCACGGACCGAGGGTCTCGACGCCATAGGGTACAAAGTCGTACTCTCTGTCGAGGCCTCTATATTTATTACAATTCAGATTTTCGGCGTTTTCCGCCGCTGCACCCGCTTTAGAAGTAGTCCTTTCAATGTTTAATATGGTTTATTGTATCATAATAATACATACGAAAACATACAATTAAGCTGGGAATAATAATACATTTGTTGGAGTAAATAGATACTTTTGTTTCTTATCACTTCTAACAGTTATAACCTAGTGGCTCTGCGATTCGTGAGTCTGTATTTTTGTTCACAACTTTATTCGACCATATACGAATAAAATTATCTACCGTAAACCGGGGTTACTTTAGGAAAAAATGGGGCTACTTTGATAATTTAGAATATGTATAAAAACAGAACTATCTGAAATTAAGAAGATTTAATGAAGTATACAGCAAGATTGAATACTAATATATTCAATGCCACAGTTCACTTACAAGTAAAAACAATGAGTTCGAGAAAAACCTATATATTGAGCAAAGTCACCCCCCGAATGAAAGTAACCCCGTTCCACGTATACGAATGAAATTATCGAACCTGATCCCAAAATTTCACAAGAATCGGTTGAGAAATGCGACTTGTTGTTGAGAAAAGGACAGTGGGACAGCGGGACTTCCGGACATACGAAAGAATTTTTGCCCAAGCTGAAACGGAGAACTTCGTTCGTTTCGCTCGCTCGTTCATTTACAAAATGTGAAGTTCAGTCGTACAAAAACGGCTATTTAAACTGGTGCAAATTAAATCATTGTCTGTAATGAAAGATGAGATTGTTTTATTTCAATCATCGAATAAAATTCGGTATCTTTTTTGTTCATCTGATAAGCGCGTTAAATACGACACCGCGGTAACGAAATGCCAGTCACCACGATTCAGTTTTTCATTGTGTTTCGATCTTTGTATCAATTATATCGGCCTTGCTTATTATGAACGGTTATTCGCCGATCGCAGAAATGAACAATCTGACGAAACATTTTTGCCTAAACTGAGAAATCTTTTCGAGGGAGATAATTATGTTTTTAGGGTCCGTAGGTTTAGGGGAGTAGGGCGTCTGTCTGTCCGTCTGCCACAGCCGATTTGCTCCGAAACTAATGAACCGATTGAGTTGAAATTTGGTACACATATGTAAATTGGTGACCCAAAGATGGACGCGTATAGTAAATTAATGAATTTTGAACAAGGAAGCCACTTTTGGGGGGTAAACTAGAAAATTAAAAAAAAAGTTTCGCAAACTGTATTGTGTGACATATCAAATGAAAGGGGTTGTTGTAATCATCACATATATATTTTTGTTATAATATTAGCAAAAACAGATTTGAAGTAATTTAGGAAAAAAGATGAAAATTGACCATTCCCCCCCCCCCCCCCTCATCTCTGAAACTACTAGGCTTAAAATTCTGAAACAATATGGAAAATAGTTCCTTGCCTAAAGATTACAGGATAAGATTACAGGAAGATAACAAGTTTGAGTATTCAAAGTAACGGGAAAATTCTCAATATTTTTATGAAATTTAGATTATATACGGAACCCTCACCACGGGAGTTGAACTCGCACTTGTCCGGTTTTTTTTGGGGCATCAACAGAATTACAGGAAAATAAATACGTAACTTAAAAGCTAAAACCATACATTAGCTGAGCCGTTTTTCAGATTCGAGAATTCCCAATAAATAGAGGTATTTCTGTCGCTGACCGTGCGCGAGGGTGTGTGCACGCACGCACACAGGCATTTTCATTTAAATTTAGAACACTATGTTATAAAATTAATGATGTCCGTTCAGCGATGTTGACTTTTGACTATTAAATTATGATTGTCTTTCACGACACATTGTCAAACTTATCAGCCACAAATCAGTAGTTTAATTTCAAGTTGTAATGTCCGTCACGTCGTAGCGTGATCAGTTGGTCGATCTCGTAACGCATTGTACGCGCGTCGGGTAGATATAAATGTCAAAATTATATAGAAAAATGACAGCTGGATCTACCCGACGCGCGTTCGGAACGTTACTTGATTACCCCCCAGTAATCGTTAGCTTTCTTAGTCAGAGGTCCCGGGTTCGAATACCACAGAGTTTTTTTTATACCTTATTATAAGTTAAATAATCGTCCGACCGGACTTCAATTACTTACTGCTGTATATGTATAAAAAAGATCCAACACTAATTTAAGCTTATCTTTATAATTTAAAGATTTTAACCAACTAACTTCGTTCTAACTTTTCGTCATATTTTACAAAATAAAATATGCTCATATCATAATCGTAAACAACATTTTTCAACATTAATATTATCAAAACCTACCTGCCATAAATTCGGTCCCACTGTGGTCCCACTATTTGTCTATTATAGGAATCACTAGGAATTGGCACTAGGAATTGGCTGTGTTGTGTTTTGCGACATTCATGAACCGTAATGAACAGAACTACCTACATAAATTAGTGAGTTTCATTTATTCACTAACGAAGGGAATGGAAAGACATTGTCACATGCAAAAATGATGATCTAAGAATTCACTTCTCCTTTTTACGAATGTTATTAAAGAAATCTTCGCTCGGAAGGTGCTGAAAATCAAAGGAACGCTTTTAATTCCGCCGGCTAAGATTTATCTCGGAAATCATCGTTACTATTGAGTGCTAGGAACAAAGTAAATCGCAGACGCGACCAAATGAGCTGGAACGGGAAGGTGCCGATAATTCCAGCCGTAGCTCCTGACTCGGCACAATTTGTTCCACCGTTTGTGCTGTTACGAAATAAAAATACAGTTTAATGGAAAACTTTTCGCTAATTTAGTGTTTGAAGGAGTTCGTCAAAATATAAGATGTTACACGTTTTGGTTTGGTCATCTTTATACCCTATTATTTATAATGTACCTATCTAATCATCATTCGCTTGTCGGCTTTTACTTGGGGTCGGCGCAGCATGTTTTTTTCTTCCATACCTCTCTATCGCCCGTCAGCTCATCACACACTTCCTTCCTATTCATATCGTCTTTCACGCAGTCCATCCACCTTTTCCTTGGTCTACCTCTTCTCTTGCAACCCTCAACATTCATACTTAATGTACCTATGTACCTATCTAATGTTTGTAATGTAATATGATAAGGTTCGAAATAAATTAACATTTAATTTAATTTATACCCTATTATTACCAAGACTTCCACCTCCATATTAAACAAGTTGTGATGCTAAAAATATGGACAGAGTGACAGGCATCCGAAGATAATATAGCTTTGACAGAGCGAAGTGGAGAAGGAAAATTGGCCTCAATAGGTACCAACACAACTTGGAAAGTTGGAAAAAATAGAGATTTTCCTAAGAGAAGATCTGCTGGTCGTTTACGTCACGCATTGTACGTGCGTCAGCTAGAACTACATGTCACTCTTTGTATGAGAGAATAACAACTGAATTTTCCTAACGATAACGCTCGTTCGAAAAGTTACGTGTTTAGCCCTCTGGTAATGGTTCATGATCCAAAAACTTATACCAGCAATCATCATCATCATCATATCAGCCGAAACACGTCCACTGTTGGACATAGCCCTCCCCCAAAGAGTGCCAAAGTGACCGGTCCTTCGCCACCCGCATCCAGCGGACTCTCGCGACCTTTACCAGGTCATCAGTACACCTTGTGGGGGGGGGGCTACCCACACCGCGCCTTCCGGTACGTGGTGAACCTTTCCGCCCCAACGGCCATCGGTTCTACGTGCAATGTGCCCCGCCCACTGCCACTTAAGTTTAGCGATTCGGAGGGCTATATCGGTTACCTTAGTTCTGTTGCGGATAGCCTATTTCTGATGCGATCACGCAGATAAACGCCCAACATAGCCCTCTCCATTGCCCTTTGGGTGACTTTTTACTTTGCTGTTAATACCATAACAATGTAGGTGGTGTAGTGCCTCGTCCATGCGGTCCATGTTTGCGGAGGCCCGCACGGACAGTTTTCAGGCACTTATGCGCAAGAAGATCGCCTCGAGGCTGAACAGGCTCAGAGGAAGCCCCAACGGCACCCTGGGTGTCATTGCTGACAAGTATGACTGTCTCATTTTGAAGCACTGGGTCAGCCAAATAAAAGCGGTTGCGCAATTTAGATAAGTAGATACTAACATAGATTAAGATTATCTAACACTGTATGGATGTCCAACGTCTGAAATAAAAATTAATTTAATTTAATTTAATGTTACTTTTCAACGTAATATAATAAATACCTTCCCTAGTTTCTTAGACCTGTAAATCCGAGTAAGCTAGACGTTTAAACCATTAGTAAATAGCTCACCGCTATAAACCTGAACGAGCGCTAATAAGAACGGACGCGCTGACAACTCACAGATTACCCGCCGCACTGCAGCGTCGTAATTTCACGTAAATACCATAATATAAATTTAATTTAAAACCTTTAAATGGCTCTTGCGGCACCCAATTATAGGCAGCAATATATTTGCCGGCTTCATTTGTGTAATGCAAAAATGGCGGTTGGTGTAAGGGTGCCTATCCGCCAGAACTGTGCGAGAAAACGGAGCGGTGCTGTGCGAGGAAAAAAATTGTCTTGTTTTTAGGGTTCCGTATCTCAATAGGAAAAAAACGGAGCCCTTATAGCATCACTTTGTTGACCGTCTGTCTGTCTGTCAGGACCCCTTATCTCGGGAATGCGTGGAGGTGTCGAGTTGAAATTAAATACATAATATACTCCAATCTACAGTGCCTTTAAGCTGTGAAAAGATCAAGCTTCTAAGTAAACGTAATAAAAAGATACGGCCGTTTATGCCGCAAAAAACGTATATTTTGACATCAAGGGAATCAAAATTTATAGGGTACTTTACGTTGACCTAGAACTATGAAATTTAGCAAGTAATATCGTCTTATACTACAAGTACAGGGAAAAATCTGTACATATGTGACGGTTTTTGGGAAAAGGTCCCACTTTGTCGATATGGAGTTAAGAGTAGTTCCTAATACTACAGATCATACGCTATCTTTTGGTGAAACATTCATGTCTGTAGGTGCTATAGTTATTTTTTTTTAATTCTGCAAAGTTGCAGAAGTGAAAAAGCGACAATTGAGAAAACGTTGGTTAAAGTTTGGGATGGCAGAAAACACACTTCTACTTTGAAGTTATGGAGTGGTTGGTATTAAATGAATGGGCATACTTTAGGAATTTCAAATTAGTTAAAATCATGTATGTAACCTTAGTATTTTGAATGTTATGGAGGCTTGAACATAAAAACAGGACGAAAATATGTAAACCCTGAATATGGGTTTATTTCTATATTCTATTATACGGCACGCAGATTTATCATTAAAGTTGTATTTATAAATGGTTTCCCATGCTAAAAAAGACAGTAATAATTCTGTGGATCCTTTTATTTAGTAATTATGTCAAAAAGTTAATAACAAATGATTTGAAGAGTGCTAGGCCTACTTGAATAAAGATCATTTTGAGTTTGAGTTGAATTTGATTATGTAGTTTATTTTTCACCTAGGGCAGTAAACCAAACAATATCTCAGAAGTTCTTGTGAACTTCACAAGAACTTCCGCCCGATATATCGGGCGTTTCAAACGCTGTCTTTACCATCCCCCATATTAACCGTGGTATTCAGTAGCTGACTGAGTTTAATCTTGATACATCATAACGAATATTTCATAATGACCAAAGTTGTTAAAAAGGCTTTAAACTTCATGAAAAAAAAAATCAGCACCAAAATGTAACTTTTTGAAAAAGACCATTCGAGATAGTTTATACCCACCAATTTGGGTAGATACGGGTATTTGCCGGGTAATTTGGGCAAATACTGGGTAAGTAACCGGTATTTACCCAGTCCTACCCATCTCTACTCAGAACGCGGGTATTTGACGATTGGGCCGAAGGCAAGGACGATAAATATGTATAATTTTATTATTAACAGCCATTGTGAGTACAAAAAAATACTTCTCCCCCTGGCCAGAATTGGATTATTGGTTAGGGTTTCAAATAAACTATGTTTTCTTGACAATATGAATTTATTATCGGTGCACATAGTACAGCAAGAACACCATTACAACCACAGAGTAGACATAGACAGTGTCGCCTTCTGGTGACCGGAACTACAAAACTAAAAGTAGTCAGTGTTGAATTTTCAGATTTATAACACTCCCACTAAAATTTAACACCATTACCTAATAACTAAAAAATGTTTTGCCCTTTTCTCACTAAGATAAATGTTGCCTATTACACTTCTGAATAAGGACATAATACTCAACCTATATAAACAAAAACTTAACTATACAAAATCTGATCCCTCAGATTCATAAAAGCTTGAGTGGGCAAGGGCTTTGTTAAAATGTCTGCCAATTGATCTTTACTCGGGATATAATGTATTTTAATCAAGCCCAACTCAACCTTTTCTCTTATAAAATTATATTTAACATCTATGTGTTTTGTTTTCTTATGATATACAGGGTTGTTAATCAACTTTATTGCACTCTGATTATCTACATAGAGCACAATACGCTCACAACTTTCACCCAATTCTTGACATAAGTTGCTGCAGCCACAATATCTCTTTGGCAGCTTCACATGCAGAAACAAATTCAGCTTCTGTGGTTGAGAGAGCAATGGTCTTCTGTTTCCGACTGGACCAAGTGATTGGACCATCATTCATTTTAAAAATATAACCCGTTGTTGACTTGCGTGTATCCACGTCACTGGCAAAGTCAGAATCGGAATAACCAGTAAGATCACTGCTTTCTTTATATTTTATACACAAATCTTTTGTGTTTATTAGGTACCTGATTATACGTTTGACAGCATTTACATGTTGCTGACTTGGATTGTTCACATATCTGCTTAATACATTTACCGCATATGAAATATCAGGCCTAGAAACAGAGCACAAAAATAACAAGGAGCCTATAGCTTCCCTGTAAGGAAATTTAACATTAATTTCATCCACATTTTTCGTAATAACAACATTAACATCTGCTGGGGTACTGGCAGGATTTGCATCACTCATAGAAAAATTCTTAATAATTTCCTCAATATAATCCCGTTGATGAATACATATACAATCATTTGTTCGTTCTATTTCCATGCCCACAAAATATTTTAAATTTAATTCTTTGATTTTAAAAGCTTGTTTCAAATATAGCATTATTTCTTGAATAAGCTGTCTGCTTGAGGAAATGACCAGAGCATCATCAACATAAATTATTAGGAACACTTTAATCCCATCAAAAATCCCAACATATATACAATTGTCAGCTTGAGACTGTACAAAACCATATTTGGTTAAGAAATTTGTGAACCTTTTGTTCCAGCATCGGGAGGCTTGTTTTAAGCCATACAGAGACTTATTTAATTTTAATACATATTTTTTTTCTAACAACACACCCTCTGGCACTTCTATAAAAATATTTTCTTCTAGGTACCCGTTCAGAAAAGCAGTTTTTACATCAAATTGTTGAATTTCTAATTTGTACTTAGCTGCAATAGAAAGAATTATTCTTATGGAGTCATACCTTGTTGTTGGAGAAAATATTTCTTGATAATCCACATCTTTAATCTGATTAAACCCGCGTGCACATAAGCGAGCCTTGTACCTCACTTGACCATTCTCATTCCTCTTGATTGCAAACACCCACTTTGTAGTAAGGGTTCGTTGACCGGACCTTTCAACTGCGCTCCAAGTATTATTTTCTTTGTGTGCATTTAATTCTTCTTTAATGGCTTCAGACCATTTATTCTTCTGTGAGCTCTTCAGCGCTTCATCATATGTTTGAGGCAATGACAGCTCGACAAGATTTACTTCAAAGTCTCTGTTATTTCTTGGCCTCAAAGTTATATTCCGCTGTAATACATCTTCGTCTAGTTCTAGAGACATCTTGTATGACGGATCATCACTGTTGCAGCTGGTCATACTGTTTTCAGAGTCAGTTGTTGTTTCAGAACTTTCAATGAGTGTAACATCTGAACTGGTTTCTTCTATTTCCCTAGTCTGTCTTGTTGTTTCAGAGTCATCACTTTCTATACATATTTGTGTAATATTCTTTCTTACTTCTGGAACCTGATTTTCATCAAAGGTGACATTTCTTGATACTTTTACCGACTTTGTATTTAAATTGTACATTCTGTAATTTGTGTGCTCATAGCCAACTAACAACATTTTTTCACTCTTCTTGTCCAATTTTGTTCTCAATTGATCAGGGATATGAACATACCCGACACTGCCAAACACTCTCACATGGCCTAGCTGAGGCTTCATGCCATGCCATAATTCAAATGGCGTTTTATCAGGAGTCTGACTAGAGCAGGTTCTATTTAATATATACACTGCACAGTTCACAGCTTCCGCCCATAGATCTAGTGGCACATCTCGTGCATACAACATTGAACGAGCGCTCTCCACTATGGTTCTCAATTCTCTCTCTGACCTCCCATTTTGAGCAGGAGTGTAAGGAGCAGTAAGCTCGTGAACAATACCCTCCTTGTCCATATATTCTCTAAAAGCTTTGTTTATATATTCTCCCCCTCTATCTGTATGTAGTGCTCGGACACTGTGCATGTACTTATTCTTAATCAAGTTATTATATTTTTGAAACATTTCCATGACATCACTTTTATTCTTAATAAAGTATACATGCCTGTAACTTGTAGCTGCATCTTTGAATAATACAAAGTACCGCAGCCCTCGAACTGACGTGTGGCTCATGGGTCCGCATACATCACTATACACTAAGTCACCCGGCTGTAGTTCTCCACGTACAGATTTGTGAAATGGAAATCTGCACTGTTTCCCATATGCACATGCCTCACATATGAAGTCTTTCTGATCATAGTCCTTGATTTTCACACCTTCAATGACACTATTTGCACACATTGTTTTAATTTGTTTTAGGTTTATATGTCCTAAGCGTTCATGCCACATTTTTATGTCACTTTGATTGTTTTGAACTAAGTTACAAGTTTCTGGAATCAATGTTTTTATTTTCAACTCATACAAATTGTTTTCTGTGATTTTTGCACACATCACTACTTCATTGTCTTTGTAAATTAAAGCACTATTTTCTTTCTTAATGATTGTGTAACATTTCCGTGTAATAACACCTTCTGAAAATAAGTTTCTTCTCAAACCTGGGACATAAAGCACACCTTGCAGTTCACTATTCTCCCACTGTCCATTGACGTATCTTCTTATTAACACTTTACCGATGCCTGACACTTCTACAGACTGCTTGTTTCCGAGTGTTAATGATTTCTGGTTACATTCAACTAGTTCCACAAAGAAATCCTTTCTAAATGTCATATGGGCTGATGCCCCGCTGTCCAGGATCCAAGTATCTTCTTCAGCGGGACAGGAAATGTCTTCTACATTAAATGCTAACATGTCTGTACCTTCTTGATGAGGTTTTCTGGGCTTGGTCTTTCTAGGAAAACGACATTCCTTAGAAAAGTGTCCTCGCTTTCCACAATTATAGCATTCAAATCTATGTTTACTATTTTTATTCTGTTGTGTTCCACTTCCGGATGCCTGTGGCTCATTTTGCGTTGGCTTGTTCTTCCACCCCTTGTCAGAAACAAGCAGAGCTGTTTCCTGTTCTTCCATGGACGCTAAACTTGCTTCTTCGTCCAATAGACGAGCAGTTAAGTTATTAAGAGTTTGTTTTTCAGGATCCAATGACATCCATGCTTGTCGCAGCGACCGATATTTAAGGGGCAAAGTTCCAAGTATTTTCGTGATAATGGCCATCTCGCTAACACTCTCGCCACTTTCTTTCAGCTGAATAGCTAAGGTTTCTACTTTCGAGATATGTTGAGCAACGCTGTCACCTGGTGACATTTTGTACTGATAGAATTTCTCATGAATTAACATTTTACACAATTCACTCTTTTGTTCATATATCGATTCAAGTTTTGACATTATTTCTTGAGCAGTTTCACAGTTTTCTATAAGTGTTATTTGTTTAAAGTCCATCGACGAAGTAATTATAAACATCGCCATGCCATCATTTTTGAGCCACTCGACGCTGCTTTTTTCAGGTTTAGGTATTGAAATATCAATTCCCTTAGCTTTTAAAGCGCATTTGACCTGGAACTTCCATTGTCTGAAGTTATTGCCATCAAATTTGTCCATATTCATTGAACGCGTGGGATCCATTTTGAGGTTATGTTCTCACCGGTTTACGACTGTTGTAATTTTCTTTGCTGGTTTTTTTCTGTACTTTCTCAGAGTATCCTGGGCCCATAACCAATTGGATTATTGGTTAGGGTTTCAAATAAACTATGTTTTCTTGACAATATGAATTTATTATCGGTGCACATAGTACAGCAAGAACACCATTACAACCACAGAGTAGACATAGACAGTGTCGCCTTCTGGTGACCGGAACTACAAAACTAAAAGTAGTCAGTGTTGAATTTTCAGATTTATAACAGCCAGGAAGTGGGGTTATAGCCACTTTAAGGCCAGGAGTGACGTAAAATAAATTAGAGTGAGCTGCAATTTTCATTCAAAATCCATTTGACGCGTCGTTACTAAGATTCTTTTAAGATATATAGCAATACCAATTCAAAAACCAAATTAACCTTTTGGACGCCATACCTCACGTACGAAAGTGGCATCTACACACTATTTTGTTTCAATAAGAATATAATTATTAACTTTACTTGAAAACATGCGGGTGATTTTGGCAGCAGCGTACGCCATAACAACACCTAACGTCGTTCTTGGCACCGGGGGCACGACAAAATTCAACACCTTTAGGCGTTTTTGGCGTCCAAGGAGTTTAAAAAATCCAACTGTTGGGCATCTAGTTCATTCAAAATTCAACAATTGTGTAGAGAGGATGGATGAAAGAAGATTAACGAAGAGAATATAATATAAAAAGAGTGGAAGGGCAAGTTGGAAGGGGAAGACCTAGGCGAACTTTCTCCGATCAAATTGGAGAAATCTTACAAAAAGGCCAGGTCAAAAGTACCCTAAACCGACGAGCATGTATGAGAAATGTTATGAAGGTGAGTGAAGCGAAAGTGGTTTGTCAGGATCGTAGCAAATGGAAATGGACCCCTCTGGGAAAGAGGCGTGATTATATGTATTTATTTATTTATTTATTTATTAGGCAAGGTAACAAAATGTAAATTAATATGTATACATATATATAGTTCCATCGAAATAGTACATAATTTACATAACTACCATGCACAACATGTTAGATAAAAAATAGAATGGACAATAATAGGTACAAATAGTCTAACTACATAATGACAGTGGTCATAACATAATTAACTTAAATAATTAATGAGATCGTGAAGGTTATATTTAACTTAGTGACAATTTTGTAACATTACTTTTAAATTTATTGAGACTTAAACAAAAAATATCAACATCCTTACAGATCTTATTGTAGGATATGCACATAAGAGCCAGGGAACTGTGTTGGGTGACATTGTTGGATGCAATAGGAACTAGAAACTGAGCAGGATTGCGACACGGTTTTGAATAAACTCGAAACTGAATATTATTAATGAGATTGGAGTCCATCGTATTATTAATAATTTTATATAATATTACTAACTCGTTTACGTTTCTTCTAGTAGTTTGCAAATTCTCTATTTTGAAATGGTGTAGTCTATCTGCATATGTCGGTAGTTTCGTATGTATGTATTATGTATTAAAATACTGAACAGCCGACGTGTACACGATACGGTACACATGAGAAGAGATATTAATGCAAAAGTAACTATGTCTGTCTGTCTGTACGTCAGCCTGTCTGTTAATTTTTCACGCTTAAACCACCGAACCGATTGAGATGAAATTGGTATGGAAATAGTTTTATCCCGGGGAAGGATAAAGGATACTTTAATTGATCTCGGAAGTCATCCCCTAACGGGATATAAATAAATTGCACGCGGACAAAGTCACGGGCAAAAAGTAGTTCTAACTTCTAACATAAATTAACACTTTGTAACTAGTAATAACTAGTTGTAACTCTATTTCAAACCTTTGGATTACTTGCTAACAGTTCATGTTAGTTTGAATTTGAAATAACAGTCGACTCATGGCTGTCTTTCAAACAAACTTAGATGCTTTGAAACTAACTGTAGTCTTATGATCTTAGTTACCTGACGTCCCTATATGTAGAATGGAAGACTTGCTTCCACCAGTCTGGATTTAGTTTACCATTTTTGTACCGTTTTGAGATAATATTATTAGTGTGAACATATATTTGGGGAAGCAAATAGGATTCAACAGAAATAACAATGAACTAGAAATAGAGAGGAGAGTCAAAATTACTTGGAACAAGCACTGGTCCTTAAAAGAAGTGTTTAAAAGCAGCATGCCAATAAAGTTGAAAAAGAAAGTTATGGATACTTGTCTCAACCCATGTTTGACATATGCATGCCAGACGTGGAAATTTACAAATAAAATAAATGCATGCCAAAGAGGAATGGAACGTAGCATGCTAAACTTAAAAAAAAACACAAGATAAGACACACAAAGATTAGAGCAACGATAAAAACCAAAGATGCACTCAGTCAAGCTCGAAAGTTGAAATGGCGATGGGCTGGACACGTGGCGCGACTCAAAGACCGCAGATGGACGAAAATCGTCAATCTATGGAAAGGCCCTCAGGGCAAACGCCTAAAAGGAAGACCATATTCTCGTTGGGATGATGACATAAGAAAAATCGCAGGACCAAATTGGCAAGACGCTGCTCTGGACAGAGGAAAATGGCAAGCTTTGGAAGAGGCCTTCACCTGAGAGGGGTTCCTGTTCTTCACAAATGTTTAATATTTATTTAAAAAAAAAATTTTTTTTCTAAAAACGAACATAGTTACAGCAAGAAAACTAGAATTAAAAGTAAAGACTAACAAAATCTAATCAAATTGTAAAAAAATAACGGGAAATAAAAGGCTTGTTACTTTTTTACTTTTACTATTAGTGTGAACTACGCATCCCCTATGTAGGTAACGCACACGCTACGTGAACAAGTATTATGTAATATCTAACAATGTGTAAGTTTATAAAGAGAATCCATACCTAAGTACCCATTACGATATAACATACCTATATGCATAAAATAAATAATGTCAAATAAATAACATTTAGGTATGTGAAATGCAACGCGACCCGCTGGTCGATCGCGTAACGCGTTGTACGCGCGTCAGGTAGATCTGAATGTCAATGTTTATACGGAAAAATGCGCGTTCAAAACGTTACGCGATTACCCCTCTGCCCTCTGAGGGGTAGTCACGTAACGTTTCGAACGAGCGTTAGGACAATTTAACTGTCATTTGTCCATATAACTCCACTTGTCCATTTGTCCACTGTTTGGTCACCCTACTATAACACCCATATAGACCGTATAGAAGCTGTGCAGAGGAAATTTTTGAAACACTTAGCGTACAAATTGCGATTTGATTGCGACACCATTTCAAAATAGAGAATTTGCAAACTAGAAGAAACGTAAACGAGTTAGTAATATTATATAAAATTATTAATAATACGATGGACTCCAATCTCATTAATAATATTCAGTTTCGGGTGTATTCAAAACCGTGTCGCAATCCTGCTCAGTTTCTAGTTCCTATAGCATCCAACAATGTCACCCAACACAGTCCCCTGGCTCGTATGTGCACATCCTACAATAAGATCTGTAAGGATGTTGATATTTTTTGTTTATGTCTCAATAAATTTAAAAGTAATGTTACAAAATTGTCACTAAGTTAAATATAACCTTCACGATCTCATTAATTATTTAAGTTAATTATGACCATGTCATTATGTAGTTAGACTATTTGTACCTATTATTGTCTATTCTATTTTTTATCTAACATGTTGTGCATGGTAGTTATAGAAATGTAAATTATGTACTATTTCGATGGAACTATATATATGTATACATATTAATTTACATTTTGTTACCTTGCCTTATAAATAAATAAATAAATATAAAAAGTGACATATAAATCTACCTGACGCGCGTGTTACGTGAAGGACCTGCTTGTGTCGAATAGTTTCGCCTGAGCTCCCGCTGTAGGCTATCTAGCAAGAACTGTGCCGTCTAGCTCTCTAGATGTAATCATCATCATCCTGGCCGATTTCGACCACGGCGACTGGAAAAAAAGAAGAATTCTGGCTAACTGGAGCGTCGTTCGTGAGCTCTCAGGTGACTGACGTAGCCTATCTTTGCAGAGAATGTGCGACCACATTCCCTACAGGTCAGCACCCCTCCGACAAAATTGTAGTGTATGGCCGCAGGTGGTCGAGCCTTCAACTCCTCGCGCTTAGCGTCGAGTTCGTTACGTCTTCGTTCTTCGAAGGCTTGCACATTAACCTTCACTGTGTGAGTCCACTTTGACCGATCTTGAGCCAAAATCTCCCAGCGCGATGGTTCAATATCACACCTCCGCATGTGGCGCTTCAGCACATCTTTATAGCGCAGAAGCTGGCCGCCCTGTTTTCGCTTGCCTTCCTAGATGTAATACATTGACATTAAACCTTTATGAATAAATCATCAATCTAATTAAGTATTAGATTAATACTTAGGTTTTGGGCCAAAAAATACCGATCACGTACCCATATAATTGGTGTTTACAAATAATTGATACGTTATATACCTACATAAAATATATCTAAAACACCGCGTAGCGCGCGTATGTAGACAATTCACAAAATGCAACGAATCAAAGTGTTTCGTACAAACTCTGAACAAACAATCCCTACACCGCTTGTGTCCACATTTAGCTTTGTATTCTACAAACGGGCGGTGGCGAATTTTATCTCCAGTTTGCAAGAGAAAATTCCGGGAGTCAACAGGAAATGAGAGACTTAAAAGATAATGTATGTTGACTAGTCTCATTCGTGTAAGGCTCAATTTAACAACTTTTTCAATGATATTACGTAACACTTAACAGTTAAATCCTTAGTTAATCGTTAGTTAGTTAGTCCTTTGTCTCTGTGTGTCTTTTGTGTAGTGAATAAATGTCTTCTTTTCTTTTTTTTTCTTTTTTTAAATGAACGAGCATGCGAAGTGGACCAAGTTCTCCGTTTGAGCTTGGGCTAAAAAATAATCGTATGTCGGGGTGTCCAGATGTCCTGCTGTCCGGCTGGTCTCCGCTACAGCTCGCATTTTTCAATCTTATGATTTTTTGTGAGCCGGTTAAATAATTATGGAGATTTTTTTTAGTCGATTCAGTTTTTCGAAAGTATCAAAAGCGACTACCAAAAACGTGTGACGTCGGACTCGCCCATCGAGGGTTCCGTACATAATTACGAATGCATAGTTTTTTGTAGTATAAGACTATATTACTTGCCAAATTTCATAGTCAACGAAAAGTACCCTATAAATTTTGATTCCCTTGAGAGTGTTGTAATCTTTTTTCTAGCTTAACTTAGAAGTTTGATTTTTTCACAGCTTCAAGGAACTAAAAAATTGAGTATATCGTTTTATATCTCGATTCACATACTGATGCTTCTTCAGGTTCTCGAGTGGCGACCACATACCGGAAGGCGCAGCGTGGGTAGACCCCCCACAAGATGGACTGATGACCTGGTAGAGGTCGGTGGAGTCCGCTGGATGAGGGTGGCGCAGGACCGGTCATTGTGGCACTCTTGGAGTCGTAAGCTCACATACTTTGGCACTCTTTGGGGGAGGCCTATGTCCAGCAGTGGACGTCTTTTGGCTAATATGATGATGATGCTGAATTCTTTGAATATTGTTCAGCGATAAGACTGCCTGTTGTCTACCTCTACCTACATGATGTTTTTGTATTGTTTTGTTTGTGTGAGGTGAAATAAAGAGTATTTGTATTGTATTGTTGTCAAAATTTTGTTATTGTTTATTCATGTCAACAATATAATAAAATTAAATAAAACAACACAGTAACAATAAACTTAAGAATAGCTTAAGTCTAGTAAAATAGTCCTCCTCGAGTCGTCCCTGGCGCAAAGGTACGAGTACCCATCACACTCGCCGCGTTACCACCTTGAATGGCGACGGACAACCTTTGCACCGTACGACCCCACACGGGCCACCCTCTCCCTAATTCGGCGTCCCACTTCCCTGATGAAGGTAACAGCCTCCGTCCCCCGGCACCCAATAGTCTCAAACGCAAGGTGTACTAAAATGATAACTACCGCCCAGGGCCGAATATTGAAAATACAATAGTACATTGTTGTAGAGGCTAGAAAGCAAGCAATAGATGGACGAGTTAGTTCGAGGGCCGACGCGTAGCGGAGGCCCTCGAAAGTACGAGTCCAGCTATTGCACTTTCGGCCGAGGCTTAACATAGTGCTTTTCACGCCTACTGCGAGGAAATTGCAAATAATTATAATTTTAAATCAAAATTAAAGATCATAATATTAAACAGGCTCGCTTGCCTCGCGCCCGGCGGAGGGAGGAGCTGCACAGATTGGTCGATCGCTGTTCAAACTGTCCAACTAACCCAGCTTTGACGCCTGAATTCTGACCATCTTTTGCCACATTTCCGAGCAGTGGCGTGAAAAATAATTTTTTCACAGCCTAAGAGATTTTTTGCACACATAAGAGTCTTATTTATACAGTTTTCACTCGTTGGACAACTTCATATGGCAGTTTAGCATGACGTTTAATGCGACACGGTACAAAGGTTGCGAGGCCAACCATACGTACGGGACAGGGTTCTTATCCACGGCTTCCAAATTGAAAGTTGAGTGATAGACAGACGTACGAGTGATCCTATAAGGGTACCTTTTTTCCTTTTGCGAAACGGAACCCTAAAAATATGAAAGTGGCTCGATTTCTTTGCCCCCATGTGTACATCGAAATCCGATACGATTTCTTACAATATTGGATACGAAACTTCCCAAAGAGCGCTTTAGCAAAATAACGATGCAACTTCCAAATAGCCCAGAAATTTCTACAACGTTATACTTAGCCTTATACGCAATAGATGCACTGAAACTATTTGCTTTGTACCCAACTCGGCTCCCTGAATTGCACATAATGCACTTAACTGTGACGTTAAGAGTATGCTAAACTTTAAACAAGATTCTTGGAATGTTTGTAAGGCGCCCCCCGACTCTGAATTTATCCGAGTGCCCGAGTGCTCTTGTGACTTGTTATGACAACACTTATATCTCTTTGGGAGACGTAAATGACGCCACTAGGCTAAGTACGAACACGCTAATGTATTTCTACATATTTAAAAGGCCTCTCTAATTACAAACAACTCATAGTTGGGTCTTACAGAGATAGTGTTCGCGTCTTTCCAGGAGACGCAGCATGGTTGGCCTTGTCACGCGATAGGTGATAGGATAGAGCGTGCGTCACTGGCTGACACCGTTCGATAGAACGAGACGACGCTCTTATCTTGTCACTTGTCACGTGACAAGGCCAACCATGCTACGGCTCCTGTAAACATTGCCTAAGTTAGGAGCTGTAAAGCTTAAGGCCCGAATACTGGCGCGGCCTGCAGGCCGATCGCGTAATGCATTGTATACGCGCGTCAGGTAGATCTAAATGTCACTTTTTATATGGAAAAATGACAGTTAAATCTACCTAACGCGCGTTCAAAACGTTGCGTGACTACCCATCTGGTGTGGCGGTCAATATTAAACTTGATATTAACTGTCTAATTTACTAATGATCGCCACCGCAGGCCGCGCCAGTCTTTCTTAATGGCTGCATTAATTAAAGTTCAACAAACCTATTTGTCTTTGACATCTTTGTTCGAAAGAATGGGACAAAACATACTTCATATCAGCCGAAAGACGTCCACTGCTGGACATAGGCCTATGTCAAACATACTTACATTATTTATTTCAAATCGCGTGTTATTTTTGTTTCGACCCTTAACCGACATAAACAACGCCTACTCAAATTTCATGTGATAAAAAAAGATGGGAAGTAGATACGCGCGTAAACCTGTCTGCCACCGTAGTTGTTAAAAAAAATGGTTGTCTGTAAAGTCGGTTTACGGACGATAATTTAACGTGATACGTCATAAGAAAACATTGATGAAAAATTGCATAACACGTATTTATCGTTAGGAATACTCCTGTGAAGTTTCGAATAAAATAGTCGATCTAATCTTGTTTCCCTATACAAACTTTGGATCCCATTTCACCCCCTTAGAGGGTGAATTTTGAATAATCCTTTCTTAGTGCACCCCTAAACCTTATAAGGAACCAAAGTGCCAAATTTGGAATCTCTAGAATCAGCGGTTTGGGCTGCGCGTTGATATGTCAGTCAACGGAACGGGACAACATTAGTCACACTTTTTCGCGCGTGCAGCTGGCTTTCATCGATTTATAAGACGTTATGACGTCAAAAAACCTAAAACAATAAGTAGGTAGAGTGTACTGGTTACGCGACCAGCTTCAGTTAACAACCATCAGTCTTATTTCTGATAGAGATAATAACATTTCTACGAATCCTATTATAAGAAAGCCGTAAGTAATAGTAGTTATATCATGGGAATCTACTAAAAAAATGTTTTTAGTAGATTCTCTCTACATCGCAAAGACGCGTCTATATTGGTAGTTTCATATTTACAACGGCCCTGTCTATTATCAAGTATAGCGCTGTAAAAAATTCAGAAGATAAATCGTGTAAGGACGGGATGGGGCGTTTGGGCGCCGCCGTATCAATCATAGTCGGCCATTTTGAAAACCACTGACACCTATCTAAAAATAATATATCACGGAATATGGTCGGCAAAGGTATATTCGTTCGATCACAGAGTTTAACGGCTTTGGAACTAATAGAATTGCTTCGGCTAAGCCGGGATTAAGATCCGTTTAAGCGGAAAACAATAGTAACTAATCCGTCTTACTATTAGATCATACCTATTGAGTGGGTGTCTCCGTTTGAGGTGAATTACGATATCAGAATTTGTAAGCGTGTCGTACTCTTTAAGTGGCTGTCATTAGATCTAGTTTTTTTTTTCAATGGGCCATTTCTTTAAATAAGGTTCCTTTTACATGTTATTTTAATTTAATTTTCTGCTTATATTGTAAATTTCATTGTGAGTATCATTTAGACCGTAGATTTATTCTCGTTCGAACTTACACAGTTTCGTCGGAGGTCTGCGTATGCACTGCAGGTACCTACCTTATTTTCTATCTTGCTTAAACTTTCTGCTTCGGGTTATAACGAATGTTATAACCCGAAGCTAAACTTTTAAAGAGGTTAAACTTTTTTAGGGTTCCGGTACCTCAAAAGGAAAAAACGGAACCCTTATAGGATCACTTGGTTGTCTGTCTGTCCGTCTGTCACAGCCGATTTGCTCCAAAACTACTGGACTGATTGAAATGAAATTTGGTAGACATATGTAAATTGGTGACCAAAAGAGGGACGCGTAAAGTATATTAATGAATTCTGAACAAGGGGCCCACTTTTGGAAGGTAAACTGGAAAAGTAAAAAAAAAAGTTTCGCAAACTGTATTGTGTGACACATCAAATGAAAGGGGTTGTTGAAAAGCATTTCAGTTTTTTTTTTTATAATTTTAGCAAAAATAGATTTGAAGTAATTTAGGAAATAAGACGAAAATTGACCATCCCCCCCCTTATCTCCGAAACTACTAAACTTAAAATTATGAAAAAAATATGGAAAATAGTTCTTTGCGTAAAGATTACAGGAAAACCTATAAAAAGTTTTAGTATTCAAAGTAACGGGAAAATTCTCAATATTTTTGTGTATTATATACGGAACCCTCACCACGCGAGTTGAACTCGCACTTGTCAGGTTTTTTCTACGTAGAATTGAAATGAAATAGCCATCGCATGATTTATATTTGCAAAACATTTGACGACCGAATAGCCTAGTGGTTAGAGAACCTGACTATGAAGCTTGAGGTCCCGGGTTCGATCCCCGGTCGGGGCAGATATTTGTATGATGAATACGAATGTTTGTTCTCGAGTCTTGGATGTTTAATATCTATTTAAGTATGTATTTATCTATATAAGTATGTTTATCCGTTGTCTAGTACCCATAGTACAGGCTTTGCCTAGTTTGGGACTAGATCAATTGTTGTGAATTGTCCCACGATATTTATTTATTTATTTATTTATTTATAAAACATGTTTGACAATCGGATATTCCATTTTTGCCAGTTATCATGCACTGGAAGTTTGTTTAATTATTTTTAGATCCACATGGAAAATCATGTGAATTTGTCACGCAAGCTGGATTCGGAAGAATTTGCATACCCAATGTTGACTTATAGATTTACTGTATTGTGCCCGCAATGTCTGATATCTCGATGATCATAAATACATTTGTAACTATTAGTATATGCGCCATGGCATTTATTAAATTTAATTTGGAATGAATATAATGTAGAAGTACTAGTGCCCGACGCGGTACTAGTACTCGAACTCGACGAATATAATTTAACTAGCGAATAATAAACTAAGATTGATCACGACATCATTTTTAAGTTACTAAATGTTAGTGACTTCAATATTTCTTATCACAATTTCAAGACAAATAACTTATTTATAAGTTATGAACATATTTGTTAAAACCAGCTGCCATCAATTGGGACAATGAGTTAAACCTTCAAGTCCCAATAAATGTCAGTCTGTCATTCATGACATTTGTACTGAAATTACATCTATTGGGACTGCCAGCATAACCGCCTGCCATTTACTCGTACATTCGGATTGATTACCTAATTCTTATATTATCAGGATTTTTTATAAGATCACCATATGAAACGAATTCCATATCAGTAACTTGAGTAAATACCTCGTCTCCCAAACCGTATGAAACTGTTTAATACATCTTAAATGAGCATAATATCGTGATTCAAATAAGTATTTTCTGTTGGCATGTCGGGCACTAGTACTTCTACCTTATAGGATTAAAACCAATGTTATCGGTCATGTCAATAAAAGGCAATACCTACATGTATTTATCCTTAATTAGCAAAATACAATACGGCGGTGTCAAATTTTTGCAGTGAATTATTATAAATACTAACTTCCGCCCGCGACTTCGTCTGCGTAGACCCAGGGTAAAAACTATCCTATATTTTAATCCAGGCTATAAAATATCTTCGTGCAAAATTTCATCCAAATCGGTTCAGCCGTTTAAGTGTGGTTGAGTAACACACATCTAAACATCCAAACTTTCCATTCATAATATTAGCAGGATTAGTACGATTTCAATATTATTCTATTTGAAGTCATTACTGTGATAAATTTGAACACAATTTAATAAATAAATATCGAGGGACAATTCACACCAATTGATCTAGTCCCAAACTAGGCAAAGCCTGTACTATGGGTACTAGACAACGGATAAACATACTTATATAGATAAATACATACTTAAATAGATATTAAACATCCAAGACTCGAGAACAAACATTCGTACTCATCATACAAATATCTGCCCCGACCTGGAATCGAACCCGGGACCTCAAGCTTCATAGTCAGGTTCTCTAACCACTAGGCTATTCGGTCGTCTTTAATTGTAATTTATGAGATTAATAACCACTACTTATAGCATTCAAGATTATTAATTTGATATTTAACTCCATAGAGACTATAATCCAGTTAAGAACAAAGGCACAAAGCAGACAGCTAAATTGGAAAGGAAATCTCCATTCCGTTCGCTGCCAAATGTTTCCAAGTAGTCTTAGAGTTAAAATTGCAGGGATTCATCTTAATTTCTTAGCCATCACTTAGAGCTGCGACTTAAGCTGTTGACAGGTGCTTCGTACTTCGTTGTTCAGTACAAATTGAAGCGGTGACGCGAAGCGAGACGAGAAAATCTACCATCCTCTTTCTAATTCACACAGTGCGAGTGAGACAGGAGCCTGTCGCGTGTGACGGCTTGCCAGCAAGTTGTGGCAACCGTGAGTAGGTACTTTTCTATTTACAAAGTGTGACAGGGGTGATCACGCAACTTTTCGTACTCACGTTAGGACAACTCAACTGTCAAAGACGTACTTTACAATGCGTTACGTGATCGACGCTGTAACTGGATCTAATAATAACAATAAATAATAATTCCTATGCCATGTCGATCCTGCCCTTCTAGCATAACTTGACTATCGACTCTACTCGCGCGCGAGATAGACTGTCCGTCACTTTCTGATTAAAGCTGTCAAAAAGTGACAGATGGTCTATCCCGCGCGCGAGTAGAGTAGAGAGTCAAGTTATGCTAGCAGCGGGGCTAGCGCAACTGACGCCGCACCGCGACGCGAGTCGAGAAAGCTCTACCCCCCTTTTTCTAATTTGTACGGTGCGAGTGAGATAGGGGACGCTTAGTCGCGCGAGAAGCGACTGAGCAGCAAGTTGTGCTAGACGTGCAGGGCTGGAGGTATCAGACCGCTGGTCGATTACGTAACACTTTCTACTGTACGTAGATACGTCAGGTTGATCTGAATGTCAATGTTTGTATGGATAAATGACAGTTCAGTTGTCCTAAGATACGTTACAACTACACGTACGTTAGAACTAAATAAACTCAGCCATGCTAGCATAACTTGACTCTCTACTCTACTCGCGCGCGTGATAGACTATCTGTCACTTTTGACAGCATTCATCAGAAAGTGACGGACAGTCTATCTCGCGCGCGAGTAGAGTCGACAGTCAAGTAATGCTAGCAGGGCAGGTAGGTAATAGAACAAGGTGGACTGATGACCTGGTAAATGTCGCTGGAGTCCGCTGGATGCGGGTGGCGCTGGACCGGTCATTGTGGCACTCCTTGAGGGAGGCCTATGTCCAGCAGTGGACGTCTTTCGGCTGATATGATGATGATGAGGTAATAGAAATAATCTATTGCAGATGTACTTAACTCCATGGGTGTACATAATTGATAATTAAATTTACATATTAATATCTAGGTAAACTTAGTGAATAATACTGAACAGAAAATAAATCTCTATCCTCCATTAAGTACTATTATATTATTCTGTGCCTGCATTATCATCCTAATAAATAATGGCTGTAAAGTTTCAGCTTAGTCTTAACCGGAAAATAGGTCAAATTTTAACATGCAAGTTTTTTTTTTATTTTTTTATTTAAAAATATTCATAAATGTACATCTCATTTACAAGTCACAAAATAATAAAATCAGAATTTTTCGCCTATGTTAGGTTCAATGATCTTTTTGGAGAAACTCATTCACATTGTAGCACGCAAGGTCAGTAAGCAATGCCTTAAGTTTTTTAGTAAATGAGGCATCACTCTCAACTGTTTTAATGTGTTCGGGAACACAATTATATATGTGGGTCCCGGCAACGCTGAGTGCTGCGCGAGCCTTAGCCAAGCGCCGCCGCGGGGGCTCCAGCAGGTGCCGCTTGCACGTCGGCCTTTGGGTGGGTACACCGTAGGTTTTGTAGTTATGTTGGTTGATTCGAATGCATGAACAAGCAGTCAATATGTAGGTATACACTTGGCAACGTTAGGAAGGTATGGTGTCTAAATATGTCTCATTTGATTGCACACTCAGAAAGACATCCTCGGCAAATGTAAAGCAAAATAAAAGTTTGTGTTACACTGCGTAAAGTCAAACAACAACAACAACTACAGTTATGCTTGCGACCGAGTGTTCAAGAGTAAGTTCGGCTTCGCAAGCCATATCAGGTCTCACGCCCGTAACTAGCTAGGGTCGCCATCGCCGGTCACGGTGTGGATAGCTATCATCATCATATCAGCCGAAAGACGTCCACTACTGGACATAGGCCTCCCCCAAAGAGTGCCAAAGTGACCGGTCCTGCGCCACCCGCATCCAGCGGACTCCCGCGACCTTTACCAGGTCATCAGTCCGTCCACCTTGTGGGGGGCCTACCCACGCTGTGCCTTCCAGTACGGTGTTATTGTGTGTTGCTATACAATTACATGACAGCCTCACCTTCGTACGCAGCTAAAAATCATAAAGAACCGAAGACAATTTAAAAATACAATTTCCTAAAACTAGCTGTCTTTGACTGCGGAATAAAAAAGGAAAACGCTGTCGTAAAAGTAAAAACGGCATCGTCATTAATACCGAAAGTTTGTATTGTCATGATTTGTATTGTACCTCCTCGGGTTCTATTTGACTTGGCATTTTGAGTTCCAATCGGCTTGGGGAATCGACTTGTCGAGCGCGCATTTTCTGTTGGTACGCTAAACGCGTCTCCACTGTTTAGGTAAATTCATATTAAATTGGAAGGTATTGCGATTACTAAATATTCATTATAAAAAAAAATGTTTAAGGAATCTCTAATAATCACAACGATATAAATATTTATTTTTATTAACACACTAGCTTACGCACTCGACTTCGTCTGCGTAGACCTGGGATAAAAACTATCCTATATTTTAATCCAGGCTATAACCTATCTTCGTGAAAAATTTCATCCAAATCGGTTCAGCCGTTTAAGCGTGATTGAGTAACAAATATCTAAACCACCAAACATCTAAACATCCAAACTTTCGCATTAATATTAGTAGAATAGGATTCTCTGCCAGGAACCCTCCTAGCGAATGCGTACGTCCATATCCATAATCATTTATTCACAATAATTCATCATTCACGTTCATCATCATCATATCAGCCGAAAGACGTCCACTGCTGGACATAGGCCTGCCTCAGAGAGTTCTAAATTGACCGGTCCTGCGCCACCCGGATCCAGTGGACTCTCGCGACCTTTACCAGGTCATCAGTCCACCTTGTGGGGGGGCCTACCCACGCCGCGACTTCCGGTACGTGGTCGCCACTCGAGAACCTTTCCGCCCCAACGGCCATCGGTTCTACGTGCAATGTGCCCCGCCCACTGCCACTTAAGTTTAGCAATTCGGAGGGCTATATCGGTTACCTTGGTTCTGCTGCGGATAGCCTCATTTCTGATGCGATCACGCAGAGAAACTCCTAACATAGCCCTCTCCATTGCCCTTTGGGTGACTTTGAGCCTTCTTATGAGGCCCATAGTAAGCGACCAAGTTTCAGTGCCATATGTCATCACTGACGTTGGCACACCACAATCAATAAGACAATACTTATACTTCACGTAACAATTGTAATACATTATATAAATTATTAAATGTCAAATTAAATAATCTAAAAATAATGAAGTACTAATTTCGTACTTGGTAAATTGATTAAAACTATAAAAATTGTGCTCGATAAGCCATCGTTTGAGCTGCGATTTGAAGCTAGCCAGAGAGGGTGTATCCGTAACTCGCGCCGGCAGGCGGTTGTACACCGTCGGTCCCATTACGTGGGTGAGTTTTGTGGACTTCGCTCAGTCTGTGCTTAACGCCCACGATTCTGTGGCCATATCGCACGTTCGGTTACCAGCGTAGCGCGTAGCAATTCTTGGCAGTGAATGTATAAGCACTTTCAATTTGCGTTTCGTTGTTTTTTTCCTACCACTGCTAGCATAACTTGACTCTCAACTCTACTCGCGCGTGAGATAGACTGTCCGTCACTTTCTGATTAATGCTGTCAAAAAGTGACAGATAGTCTATCACGCGCGCGAGTAGAGTAGAGAGTCAAGTTATGCTAGCATGGCAGCTGCAGCATCATTGGCGTAGGTTAGGCCCAGAGTGAGCGTTAAGAAGCACTCATTTAACGAGTGCTTCTTAAGGCGCCGTAGGTTCAGCGAAGTTAAGCGAACAGAGTTTTTGAAACAATATACTGCGTCTGTTTATAATATAATTAAAAAAAAATAAAAATAAGAATATAGTAATCTTGAGGCTTTTTTGCAGGGAGATCAGTGATTCGAAACATGACTAAGCAATTTTCGCTCGATAGAAAAAAATCACGAACATAGGTCTAAAACATGTTAAAATTCACTTAAAACATTCGTAACAAATTATGCACAAAAACTAATAGTACATTGTTTAACGAGGGGCGTAAGTGGAATATTGCTAACGAGAGTCTATCAAAAGCCCGACGCCGAAGGCGGAGGGCTTTTGATGACTCGAGTTTGCAATATTCTTACGCCCATGTTATACACAATGTTTTTCATCACATTTGCGAGGAAATAAATAACTACAAAAGACAGAAAAATCTAAGTTTCATACAGCCGCACCAATCAAAAATTGACAACTTCACTTCCAGATCAGTGCTAGTGGAGCGCGCAGCTCAATATTTCAACCAATCACAGAGCAGTATTCTTGCGGGGCGGGGCGACTTGACCAACTATTTTTTTTTATTCAACCAATCACACAGCAACCAGATTTGCTTAAGCAATAATTATACTACGGCGCAAATGTTATAGTGAGGAAATCTGTGCGACAGTAAGTTCATGGCAAAGTACAAAATACCGCATACCGATCCCGCACCGCCAAGTCAGGCAGTCGCCTAACTAAACCATACATTTAGACGCGCGTGAGTGTGCGCGGGAAATACCAATCCGATTCCAATTTTAAACGCCAATTCGAATAGTGCCTCCGCTACGTTGCGCTATAATTTTTACTGCGGGGATGTTCGCGTGGTTCACCTTCGTAATCGTATTTTATATCAACAATAGCCCTTATCTCTGAAAACGTATTTGAAATTCATGGGTTCGCCTTGTTGAAAAATTGTCCAAAGCATTTTTATGTCAAGAGCTGCGGTGATAAAACGTCTGACTTGTATTTTTGAATACACAAAAAAGATTTATATGTTTAAATTATCAACGTCAGACAAAATTATGTTTTGTGAATTTTACTTTTGTTTTACAGTAATACCCGACTATTTCTGATGGTTTAGATCTTTTACGCAAAAAACGATTGTTTATTTTTACCCAATTCAAAAGTACAATATTCGGGAACGGGTGATTGTTTGTAACACCTCTCAATTGCTCATAGGTTAGATGGAAGAGATCCCTTATAGGGATAAGTTCGCCTTTGTACTTTGATCTATTGTGTGACATGCACATTCTATAACCTGTTAACCTACAATTAAGTGCTAACGGGTCGTTCTTCTTTTCGACCGATAATAGCCTGTCCTTCGTCTTATTACGGCATCTCATTTGAGTAATGATGTTTACGGTTTTATAATGTTCGAATGAACGTCCATATTATTTTATTAATTAGTGATATTTAATATTTCACTTTCTCTAACTAGCATTTTTTTAAATGTTCTTTTTTTTGTAGAATGCCGTGACAGAGTGGTAAACCAAAATGTTGTCCCCACTGAAAGAGTCCACTCTGTCACATGTTTTTTTTAGAAACCAACCGTAAATAAATATTTATATTGGCCAGAAAGGAAACTTTAATTAGTTCTAATGAAGAAACCTATGCATTTTTTTTTAATTGCACTTCAAAACCACAATTTTCGATAGTTCAAAAACCTAAAAAACAGAAAAACCTCGGTTCATTGTCGGTAAAAAAGAAGAACGACCCAAGTGCGCTTTTGTACTTTGTTCTATTATGTGACATGCACATTCTTTAACCTGTTAACCTACAATTAAGTGCTAACATATTTATATACTAAATAAGAACATAAATAGGTAATTTGTGTTAATTGTCCTTTAACACTTTCAGTGCTAGAAAACAAAGGATAGTATTTATCCCAAAATTCATCACCTAAGGGGGTGAAAAGGGGGGGGGGGAGTTTGTATGGGCCAACGATATAAACGAGTTCCGTGCGGACGAAGTCGCGAGCAAAAGTTTAGTTATTATATAAGCTTTCATTTCAGACGCACTTTCCATTCTTAGGTACTCTATAATGGTCTACTATATGACACTTTTGAACTTCTGTATACAGTGTGTGTCTGTCATAAGAACATTTATTTTAAGGGCTGAAAGGGCTAAAAAGTGAAAGGGCCCTAATGAACGTAAATTGGTATCTCTAGTTTAAAAAAAACGGTTTTTTTTTTCATACAAATTAATTCGGCCCGCAATGTATTGGTAACAAAGCTAACAACTGACAGTAACTAGCTCTGCGTCTCTGAAACGTCAAGTGAATGTTAGCAGTACATTGCTGCTCGAGAAAATTTAAAAAATTAATAACTCTCCATTAGAAAAGGTAATTGTTATATTTTTTCGATAAAACGGTTCACAGCACTGAAAGCTATCGTTCCTTAAAATAAATGTTCTTATGACAGACACACACTGTATATGTTTGCCAATCGGCAAAGGCCTCCTGCATCCTTCCTATCTTGTGCTCCATATTACCCCAGCAACTTGAGATATGTCATCATCCCATATTTTTAAATGGTTGGCCTCTCTTCCTTTTGTTTCCCCCTCTCAATTGGCACCTACTCCCAAGATTAGTAAAATTGTGATAGAAAAAAAACCGGCCAAGCGCGTGTCGGACCACGCAAAATGAAGGGTTCCGTGCCTATTAAAAAGGTCGTATCGTCACAGAAATCTTACGGAACTTACATCCTTTTCTTTAAGTAAGGCAGTTTTTCAGCTATTGCTTTCAGCTATTATTTTCGAGATATTTCTCGAAATCCTTTAAACCGATTTTGTTCAAAATAATTTTTGGTGAAAGAATTTAAAAAGCCCTATGTCCCTTATTTTTCAGATTTTTTAAATACACCGTTCAAAAATTAGAGGGGGGACAGAATTTTAATGACTTTCGGGGCGATTATCTCCGACTCTATTTAATGTAAACTATTATTTTATTTATTATAATTGACTGTGTACCTTTAATGTAAATTTCAAACTGGCCTAAATTATATTATTATTATTATTTCTTTAAATTAACGGATGTGACCTAATTTGAACTTTGTGATTATATACTAACATTAGGCTAAGTTTTATTAAAAATAATAATCCATGTTGGTCTATGAATAAAAATGAATTGAAATTGAATATTCACTTAATCAAATTGCTGAGAAACCTTATATTTATTTTGAAAGGCCTACCGATTGATGTGCCACACGTGGGCTAACAATTTTTTTTTTGTCATTCAGTTCTATATAAATATGGGGTTAGTGCTGCACCCCTAAAAATTTTTTTTAGTCATTTTAATTACAAAACTTTGTAGCGGCTAACAAAATACACCTATCTTCAATATTCAAATATACTTTATAGTTTTCGAGTAAAATGCCTGTGGCATACAGACAGACGGGCAGACGGACAGACGGACCGACGGACAGACGGACAGACGGACAGACAGACACGACGAAACTATAAGGGTTCCGTTTTTGCCATTATGGCTACGGAACCCTAAAAAGGACAGATACTAAGGATAGTAGCACTGTATATCCTGTTTTAAGCCATCTACAAATTAACACAAGTACCACAGATAACTTAGATACCCTAAGTACGCGTTGATAAATACACGGTGTCCTATAAATCTGGGAGAGAGAGACTTTAAGACGTACGTGACTGCTCGCTGTGGAATTTAAACTGGGCATTTATACCGAGTATGTGAGAAAAGTTATTGCGTTTAAATTGCAGCCAGCCTTTGTAATGAAATAATAATGTTCCGGTTAGCAGTATCTTTTGAATTTAACGCCGTGTTAAAGGAGAAATAAATCGAGGGCGAGGAAAGGCTTATGAAATGCATCAGTGGTGAATTAGCATTTTTTTTTTCAACTTTATTTATTAAAGATAACAAAGATCTCATTTTTCGTTAGTATGCACTGAAAAAAATAAAACTTAAAAACTATGTTAGAACTTATAAACTAAATTTGACTTTACTTGCTTAAATAAGAAAAACTGATAAAGTAAATAGCACTCACATATACACACACACACACACACACACAAATACACATTCCACACACGGACACATACTCAATACTACATAATAGTAGATAAGAATTAGTAAATATATTTGAAAGTAGAATGTTAAGTTTGCTTAAATGCATCTGCCTTTCTTGCATATACTACTTGTTTACGCATAAATTAACTCTTGAATTGTTAATCATCATGGTTGAGATTATTGAATGTGGCCGACTTTTTGTGGAGCTGTCATTGGAATTGGAATCTTATGCGTTGGACGGTTGAGGTTGCTCTTGATCTTGCTCTTACCGCATATTACGTAAAAACATTAATTAAGTTTATTTGTTATACCTATTGATGTTGGCTGACGAATCTTACTTCACCGTGATACAGTTTATAACTAGTACGGGAAGTAAAGGACTTCATTCTGCACAATAATGTAAAGTAGGTACAACTAGATAACTGTTAGGTTATACAACACTTTTGCTGTACAAATAACTTCTGTTGTAACTCAATAAAGTTTATTATTATTATTATATTATTATTAATTATGTGCGCTAATATGGGACAACAAACATGATCAGCAATCATTTTCAGAATGCTGTTTGGGCTTCTCCTCGTCCTAATCAGCAAAGACGCCGCCTTTTTGCGCATAATTGCTGCAAATCCATATGTGTGTGCCTCTGCAAACATCGAGGAGGCGCTGCAAAACCTTGGTAGCCCAAGCAACATTCTGAAAGCGTTGTTGTACTGTACTTAATGAGCGTTGTATGATTTTTGTGTAGCGAACCCACAGGCTGCTTGTGTAAAAAGATGAACAATAAGCATTAAACAGCGTTATTTTAACTGCTTTTGAACATCGCGCAAAACCTGCGGGCTAACATATTTGCCCTCACACACAACGCCCTGCGCTCTCGCTTTTGCTTCTAAATAATAAAGGTGATATTGATAGACTTGAGTGACTCGCTTGCAATGGATCTGTAGCACAGTTTAGGTAAAAGTTCAGCTCTAGCGAGCGTTCTAGCGAGCATTATATCTTTTGAATTTAACGTCGTGTAAAAGGAAAAATAAATCGAGGGCGAGAAAAGGCTTATGAAATGCATCGGTGGTGACTTAGCATAAAATTCGCTTCTGCTTCTAATTAATAAAGGTAATATATGACTTAAGTGACTCACTTGCAATGAGCGAATGTTACAACACAGGTAAAAGTTCATTATTAGCAAGCATACTAATTCTAGCGAGCGTTCTAGCGAGCATTCTAGCGAAATGACATTAAATTCCTTTAGTCCCATCTCGTAGCAAGATTTGGTAGTTAGCTTCGAAATGGGAATTGCGGTTTCCCGTCTCGTAGCCAGGTACGAAATGGGAACGATTTTCCCATCTCGTAGCCAGATTTGGCACCAAGCTTCGAAATGGGAGAAATAATTTCCACTTCGAAGGTGGCTGCGAAATGGGAATATTTTAGGCTCACTAGAATTTTAGGAGGCTACGAGATGGGAAAATCATTCCCAATTCGAAGCTGGCTGAGAGACGGGGCTACGAGGTGGGACTGAATGAGTAAATTTGCTTTGAGCTTTTTGTCGTGCCTAGCAATTTTGTTATTGTTCGTCCGCCGTCTCTCTCTCCGCCCACAACTACCGCACAGCGTTTGCAAGAACGTTCGCTAGAATGATCGGGAAAATGTTCGGAAAAATAATGTGCTTGCAAACATATGTATATACAAGTATTGCTCGTCGAACAGTATAGGATAAAGATTTATAGTTTTTTTTTTATTTATATTGAAACACCTTCATTAATGTTATAGACAGCTCAGTTAAGGAAAAATTATGACGTAATTATAGGTAAAGTAATGATAGTTAATTTAGTTTGCTCCGTTAAAGCAGAGGGCGCGGCTTCGAGTCCAGCCCTAGGCCACAGTTATTCTATCACAGTATTTTTTTTTGTATTTATTATCTGTATCTATTGGTTCATTTATTTATTTAACTTGTTTTAAATACTAGTCATCACCAAAAGGGAAAACAGCAAATATTTACATACTAGAGAAAATATGCGTTACGCGAATGTTACGTAACATACCTACCGTACTTAGCCTAACAACGCCTCAGGAAATTATTATCTTTATCCGTCGAGTGTATGCAGGTACTCCCAGCCACAGTATATGTAAGAATATAACATGTGACTATACATTAAACAGTTTAATATAATTACACAATACATCAATACATGAAAAAGTAGTCCGTTTCGTTCATCAGTTAATTTCGTTCTCAATTAAGTGTTAATTAGTACATAACTATTATAGTAGTTATTGCTGTTTGATAACTTTTTGACTATGAGGAAGTATATTTTAATATTTCACAACTTTTTAGACCACTAAAATTTTGACCAATCACGTGGCGCCTTTACTGAACTATAATGAATTTGACCAATAGCACGTCACCTTAGCTATAGAAAAAAAAATACGACGTTGAGCCGGCACTTCTTACACTTCGTTTCAGAAGGGCTTAGATTTTCAATAGATACCAAGTTTGTTTAATTATTTTAGTTGACTCGTAGAAAACGTATTGTATACAATAGTTACACAATTAGATCTCAAATTCTAGTACCCTTACTACTTAAGCACGGTACTTATTATTAAGAGCCCTCATTGTGTTACGATTGTATATAATACTATTAGATAATTGGTGATTATTCTACGTCTTGGAATGCTAAAGAACCGCAGATGTTCATTAAAATTGTCTTGTGTGTTTGTTCAGTATGTGTCCCATGAAAATATACTGGTTGGTAGGAGTTGTATAATGTTCCTTCTTTTTGGTCTCTGACTTTCAAAATCCTGTTTAGGTATATCCTCTTCAATTAAATATCACGAACGAAAGTAATCCACAACTCAAGAATGGCTGGACTAATTTTTATGATCTTTGTTTGTTGGTTAAAAAGTAGGAAAAATGCCTTTTTGTGTACATTTAGCAAGGCTGCATGAAGCTCGCCGGGACAGCTAGTTCGACTTTATTATGGGTATAATCAGTATAATGACATAATTTTTATTATATATTTTATGTCAAAACTTTTCGAATGTTGCATGTTAATATATTTTGTTTACAAAAGTTCGCTCTCTTCTACAAATAATACTTGTAAAATACTCAATCCAAAATGTTTCATCTGAACTCCCTACGTTTACTTCCTGAAGCAGCTTGGAAGTATCCTCTATTCTTACTTTGAATAAATAATATGCGTAAAAGCCCCGAAAGTGCGCTAATATTTCACCTCACTCGCGAAGCTACTCTGGGCGATGCAGTCCATTATGTCTCCGTTAATATACGTCGAGTTCATTGAGACGTTGCTGAGGAACGTCAGGGGTTGACTTTTAAAAAGGTTTATGAAATCATGTTTGTAAAAACAGCGTTAGGGTGAGTATCCACCGTGTGCGAGGTTGCGAGACGGTGAGCGAGAAAAAATGGACCAATAGGAAGCGATGCTCGAGCGCATCCAGCCACGCTATTGGTGGTTTTAAGGGTTCCGTACCCGAAGGGTAAAACGGGACCCTATTACTAAGACTCCGCTGCCCGTCCGCATGTCTGTCTGCCTGTCCGTCTGTCACCAGGCTGTATCTCACGAACCGTGTTAGTTAGACAGTTCACAGATGATGTATTTCTGTTGCCGCTATAACAACAAATACTAAAAAACAGAATAAAATAAACATTTAAGCGGGCTCCCATACAACAAACGTGATTATTTTGCCGTTGTGTAGATAGTTTGACTCGCACTTGGCTGGTTTTTATTTTCCTCGCCAGCCCCTTAGCCGGTTTTTTGATGCATTGTGTTGTGTAATAATCATTGCAGATTTAGGAGGATTGTTTTCGATGTAGGTAGTAAATGAATTTGAATTCTGAATCTGAAATTATACTGGTGATTCCAATTAAATTAACATGTTCATTGATATATTTCAGAGAAATTTCAGATCTGTGTGAATCAGTTTTGTAACAACACTGGTAAATTAGGGAATTCCTAGTACCTATGAATTGGGACAAAATCACATGAATGGGGTACAATACCGTGTGCCGAACCATTAAATCTATCCACTTTCATTCGAATTGTCTGGTACACTAGACGATTGATTGATCGGTTGACTAGTTGGAGGACGCGTTTGGATCGAAATAAAAGCATTTTGGTTGCAATTTAATAACTTTCCTCCACCTTACAAAAGATAGAAGACTAAATATAGTGTGTCTCATAAAGTGCACATATATAATAGGGTGGCCCAAATTCCATCAAAGTCAAAGTGATTTATTCTTCAATTTAGGCATATTACTTGCACCTATGAATGTCGATAAACTACCACCGGTTCGGAAAGTAAACCTCTGCCTCGAGAAGAACCGGCGTAAAAAACTCGGCGAGGTGTAATTTTTTCAAAACAGTATACAATATATCATTTCAGTATAAGAGTATTATAAATTTTTTAAATTACATTGCTACACTAGAAATACTATTTATTTTACGACAGATTTCTAGTGCAGGATTTTATCAAAGTGCATCAAAGGTAAAAATAATTAAAAGAAAACATTTTTTTCAAAGCGCTATAGTGGCACCATTAGTGAAAAAAAATTTTTGTAAAAGTAAAGTCAAGAATTTTTTGGCTATGAAACCAAATAAATTGTTTTTCTTCCTCGTTGCTGCAATTCGGTCTAGATTCACCCTATTTCATATGTTTAAGGACAATCAAACTGTATAACACCCCTACCTACTTGCTTTGTGGGTTCGTGTTATGGGTACTAGCCGACGATGATCTACCATACTTATCTAGGTATAAACTGTTTTGAAAAAATGACACCTCGCCGAGTTTTTTACGCCGGTTCTTCTCGAGGCAGAGGTTTACTTTCCGAACCGGTGGTAGTTTATCGACATTCATAGGTGCATGTAATATGCCTACATTGAAGAATAAATCACTTTGACTTTGACTTTATCTAAACCAAACAAAGTTCTCCTCTTCGCTGTACAGGTCATATATTTCTCAACCGCTTCTTTTGAAATTTTATAAGCAGGTTCATAAATTATATTGTATTTTTTGTCGATTCATTTTTAGGAAATTTTTCATTATGTTTTGTTCAAAGAAGACTGACTCGCGAGACACAGCTCACAGAGCCTCTAGTATAATGAATAGATTAAATACATATAAAACATCCAAGAGCCAGGAACAAATCATTCTTATCACGCAAATATTTGCCGTCACCGGGATTCGAACCCAAAGGGGTAATCACGTGACGTTTCATGGCAGGATCACGACCAACTAGGATAAAGTAGTCGTCTAGGTATACAGATGATTTTAAAAACGTTTTATTTCGTTCGCTTTTTACGATATTGGTTTGGAGTGAAATATCACCTTCCTTAACTTATTTATCTCCCGCTGCTGGGCTTGCGACGTGCGTGTACTGCCAAGTGTCCGGAATATCTACTGAATTTAAAACGAAATAATCTAAAGAACCCTATGCCGTTTTCATGATTACTCGCCAACTCACAGAAGAAGGTAACAACTGCGTTTGGGAGCCGTTTATCGTTAGCGTTTCGTGAGTTTGCAGTAGAGTGTCGGTCCTAAATGGAATGAAGTTTTTTACATTTCGACACAGAATAAGTAATAGTACTACGTACAGAAGGTTCTCCGTTAATAAATTCCCTGTTTAGGTACGCCAAACGTGCCTAAATGTGGCCATTTCTTTCTATCACATGCAACGCGCTCTTTCGGAGGCGGAGCCTTAGAGCTAGGGTTAACGCCAGCTCGACCTATTATATTATAGGTACGTTAGTATAATAGTGTATTTTACTAACGATATTACGATTATTCTTTATATACTTAGGATCATCCAACTACATAAAAGCTGTGTGATTTGCCTTTAGGTTATAACATCAAAACTGCCTGTTTCTGCAAAATGTAAGAAGAGGATACACAACTCTGGGTTACCTACATTTTTAAACATAATGTGAAGAAAAAATATTTTCAACTAATATAAATAGACGACGCGGCATATTTATTTTACGAGGCGAATGTTGATGCAATGCAAAGCGCGAACGCGTGCGTCTCGTAATCCCGTGTAATGATACACTCGGCGCTGGCTAGCCAGTTCCTTTCCTTGAACTTGGCTTGACACGCTGCCGCCTGTCTAGATTTTGAATAATTTTAGGCTCTTAATGTAGGACTCTATCATTGATTTAGCTAACATTTTCGTATTGTTAGACTGCCAGCTCAAAAATGGTATAGAAGAACGCGCGCTCCAAAGAACGAAATAGAACGTAATAACACCGGTATTTTTGTATGGTGAAAATACTTGTATCCGATCCCTGTCTAGAATGGGATTGGAGATGACACTTTTACCGATTGTTATTTGTTTAAATAGGTCAACATAATCACACACACACACACACAGTGAAACACTTCAATTATTTTACCAGCACCATGTATTGATTGTTCAAACAAGCATTCAATCTCTTTTCCATTCGACTGCGAAATATTGCCCGCGGATTAGCATTCGTGTAATACATTTTGCATGTAGATATCCATTCATTCAATAGCCCGGGTTAGTAATCCGCTATACATAACGTAGCCATGGCCCGGTTCGTCTGTTTTACATCGCAATTCAATTTGTTTAATGCCGTTCTGACTTGTTCGTTTGTGAAAACGAGCATGCATGTTAGTAAAGAAAAAAAGTAGCCACTTTTCACAACTTTTAAGGAAAAATAGATGGATTTCAGATCTTAGACATAAAAGAGAATACTCAGTTGGCTATCTAATTGCGGTTTAAACTACCTAGACCTACTGGGTGACAGTGGAGACTTAGTTTTCGATGGCTACTTTTTTTCGTGAACAAGCCTTAGATTATGCTTTTTTGTATGTGACTCTTAACCGATTCAAGGCCCGTGACGACACGTATGCGTCCCAACGCTGTAGTCGCTTTCCGCTACATACGAGGAAAACCACGGGATCAGCTACGAGCGTAGCGCGTAGCAAATCTGGACACTGCATGTGTAAAGGGATGGTTCCGGAGATTAGCCATTACGCACAAACTTACAAATCTCACAGACTTTTGATATAGATAAAATCAGGTTGCAACTCTTGATTGTTACATACGATCAACTGTGTAACCAATATTAGTCCGCCTTATTAACTGTAGCCTCACTCACCTCATAGTTTACCTCGCCTTATCCTATCCTACTAATATTATAAATGTGAAAGTTTGGATGTTTAGATATGTAATGTATGTTGGTACGTAGCTATATAGGTACCTTCATATCTATCGCGGTGCATTGCGGGGCGCCTTTTGTATGCCTATTCATCATCATCATCATCGTCATATCAGCCGAAAGACGTCCACTGCTGGACATAGGCCTCCCCCAGAGAGTGCCAAATTGACCGGTCCTGCGCCACCCGCATCCAGCGGACTCCCGCGACCTTTACCAGGTCATCAGTCCACCTTGTTTTCATTCAGTTTCGCATTAAACCTTTAAGTGACCGGACCCTTGCCTTTCATTTACTCATATGTAACAGATGTTTGGATGTTTAGATGTTTGTACACAATCACGTAAAAACGGCTTTACGGATTAAGATAAATTTTGGTATACATATAGTGTATAGGCTGGATTAACATATAGAATAAATATATTATTAATTCTAAGACTCAAAAAAAAACATATAGAATACTTTTTATCCCGGAAATCATTCCCTAAGGGGGTGAAATGGGGGGCGAAAGTTTGTATGGAGTTGCAATATAAACGTATTCCACGCGGGCGAAGTCGCGGGAAGAACCGATTTGGATGAAATTTTGCACGAAGATAGTTTATAGCCTGGATTCAATTATAGGATAGTTTTTATCCCGGATCCACGCAGACGAAGTCGCGGGCGGAAGCTAGTACTTTATATGCGATGTGATGGAGTGGTAAAATTTGTTAATAATGTTGCTTAAAATCTTGGTAAAGACACGAAATCCGACATAGATATTTACGGCAAAACAAGTCAGTTATACGTGTAGCCACTTTGACTTTTCACTGATTCATCAAAACATAGTACCTATTAACAACTAGCTGTATACTCATTCGACGACCGGTTTAGCCTAGAGGGTAGTGACGATGCCTACGAATCTAACGGTTCTCGGTTCAAATCCCGGTAAGGGTAAATATTTGTGTGATTGACTTGAACATTTATGTGACGCTCTAGATGTTTTTAGGGTTCCGATACCTCAAAAGGAAAAAACGGAACCCTTATAGGATCATTCGGTTGTCTGTCTGTCCGTCTGTCACAGCCGATTTGCTCCGAAACTACTAGACCGATTGAGTTGAAATTTGGTACACATATGTAAATTGGTGACCCAAAAATGGACGCGTAAAGTAAATTAATTAATTCTGAACAAGGGGGCCACTTTTGGGGGTAAACTGGAAAATTAAAAAAAAGTTTCGCAGACTGTATTGTGTGACATATCAAATGAAAGGGGTTGTTGTTGTTGTAAGCATGTCAGATATATCTTTTTATAATTTTAGCAAAATTTGAAGTAATTTAGGAAAACATACGAAAATTGACCATCCCCCCCCTCTTATCTCCGAAACTACTAGGACTAAAATTCTGAAAAAAATATCGAAAATAGTTCCTTGCCTAAAAATTACAGGAAAACCTATAAGCAGTTTGAGTATTCAAAAACACTTATGAAATTTAGATTATATACGGAACCCTCACTACGCGAGTTGAACTCGCACTTTTCCGGTTTTTTCTTCTTGTCCTTTCAAATGCTTCGAGTAAAACATACGCATTTAACATTTTGATGTGAAATGCTTCAGTCCGCCCGTTACCTGCGAGGACACGCGAAGAATAATAAAGGTACAAAAATTTATATTTTATGGTGTTGCGAACAAAGTCGGCAAGTTTACGGTGGCACGGAGTCGTTTTGCGACGTACAAAGAATAAATTCAAGCGTCTAGGACGGTGGGAAACACAAACGACAACAGCAGAAACTCAAAGGTCCCGTGATAAGTTGTTCCTAAGTTAAGTGAAGTGAAAAATTATGTGCACTCTTCAGAACGCAGGGTGCTCAGCCCTGGATGATACAAGTATTGGAAGAATTTAATGGAGTTCGTATTTACGTGTGACTCGTGTGAGGACGAAAGCAAAGTGATTGTTCGTACGCCTTGGCCACGACTTTGGTCTTAAGCGACCTGCGGCAGCGTTTTATCTGTTCATTGCGCGGTCGAGACGCGCAACGCACTGTGGTTAGTTGGGATCACGCGCAATGAATTAGAAAAACCGCTGCCGCAGGTCGCTTAAGACCAGAGTCGTGGCCAAGGCGTAAAGATGGACACTCGTACAGACTAGTGAAACCGTAACATGAAATTTATCATGCAATGAAAGAATTCGCCTACAGAGTGACCTTTCGTGATGCATTAAAGCAATGTGTTCGGCGAATTTGATACATTTCATGTTACGGTTTCACCAGACTGTACGTATCTTAAGCTATAATACGCTTGTGACCTCATTTTAAATTGATAACTTAGTATTGGTAAAAGGATAGTAAATCATAAAATGAATGTAATAAAGTATAAATTACAAAATATAATGAAAATCATAAAAAGATATGGACCTTGAAAGTTTAGAAAAATATGCATTTTTTTTATTATCCAAGAGTAAATTTAAAACTACCAATAGAATCCTTACGCTTTTAAACAAACAAAATTGTAAGAAAACTATGGACCTAAACGCAGTATTTCGCGACCGTAACTGCAATTTACTTGAGTTTCCCTACAAGTAACTTTATTAGTTCAAATAGCAATGTGTGACGTCATACTTTTGAGTCAATTAGTACGAGGCTGCCGCTAGCCAGGTCCGTCTTTAACACATTTTTTTGAGTATTTATGTTCATTACTTGTAATTGCTCCCATACAAACATTTGTTCCTCTCCAAAAACTGGTTCGAATGGCATCGTAAAAAAATCTTAGGTCACAAGCCCATTATATAAAAGATGTCTTTTGTCTCACGGGTATAGGCGGGTACGATTCTATTCTATTCATATATTTTTAAGTAAGCGAAGAATTTAAATAATAAATATCCTTTATTGCACCACGACATGGGAGAAACATATTGCAAAAATCGCCATTAAATAATGGTAACAGCAGGCGCCCTATCGCTTTAAAAGCGATCTTTTTCGAAAGGAAGAAGAATACTTGGTCCGTCCTGAATTCAATTCCGTGATAATGTTTCCACTGTTATCCCTACATTGAAAGCAATATTTATCTTGCCTTTTCAAATTCTGAGTGTTAATTGCACTTTCCACCAACTCCAATACAAAGATTTTAAGACATGAACCTAAGATACTCGGGACAAGCTATGGTAATAATAATACCACGTCCGAGCGAGATGGTAGCATACAAATCTCGATAAGTGTGACAGAAAAGGAAATATCATTCGTTCCACTTTTTTTCTGTTTGCCACAACTGATTTAGTATGAAGTTATGGCCAATAAATCACTACACACCCAAATTAAGTAGGCTGCTTATGGTAAGCGATCAGCCATTTTAAGACCAGTTCTTAATTTAGCTGCATAGAAGCCTTTCCGTACCTCATTGTGGTATCACGTATTTATAGCCTGTTCCGAGTATCTTTAAAATACTAACTTCTTAGGAGTCACAATAGATAGAAACTTTAACTGGAAGTCTCATATTGTAAAAATAAATAAAAAACTAGCCAAGTCTTGCTATGCACTCTCTATATTAACCAAAATAACTTCAATCGACGTCTTAAAGCAGGCGTACTATGCTAATGTCTATCCCCTCCTTACGTATGGCATAATTTTTTGGGGTAATTCGGTTAATATTGAATCTACTTTTCTCTTTAAAAAAAAATGTATGCGAATTATATTTAAGCTTAGAAATATGGAATCCTTAACCCTTTTCTAGACAAGGTATCTTGTAAGATACAATTAACTTTAAAAAAATATTTCGTTAAAGTTTTTGTAGTAAACCTGAACATTTCCATAATTTTATTTTCTGTACATATTTCTGAACGTATAAACTGCAATTTTCAATATGTTGGCAACACTAATGTGACGTCAACTCAGTGGGATTAACCGGGTTCGACATGCTCTCGCGCAAGAAGGTAAGAAAACCAGGTTTTACTCTGTTTGGATATATTTTTTGAACAAAATTTGACTGTTATCATACGCCTAATAATATTTTTGTATCGGAAGAATGAAGAATGTAACAAATAATTAATATTTCATGTGACTAACTGACCTTCAAAAGTTATGTATCTCAAAATGCACAGTACTGGGTTCATGGATTTTTTTCATTTTTGCTCTGCGTATCCTGTGGTATACATTGCCAGCTTCATGTCAATTTTCATTCTCCTTGCTACGTATCTTAAAGTATACGTTGCCCGGTTCATAGAGTGTGTGGTTTATTCGTTTTGTGTACCTATCTTATAACACATTATTGCCAAGACGGGTCTTTATAAAAGTTTGGTTTCATTTAGTTATGCATTGGGTCGCTGCATTGCATGTTATGTGTATTTTTTTTAAATTTCGGAAGGTGCACGGCCATCTTTTTACTCAGCCTTTGCTGGCTTATGGTACTGGCTTTGGTCCCAAAGGGAGGGAGGAGAGGGAGAGAGGGATAAAGTCAGATATTGAGGAATCATCTGATTCAGAATCAGAAACTCCACCAGTTCTCCCTCAAGGCTCGAGCTCGATGTAGACAACAATGATAGTGATATCAGTTCTCCAGCCCCTTCATTACCCGCTTCCTTCGAAAACTTGCACATTATCAGACGATAATACACCTATTTTTCAAAAAATTGCTGCACCAATGCTGTCTGTATCTTCTACAACTGCCTCAATTCAGTATCTGCTTTCACCAATTGCACCCATGCCATCGCCGTTTACACCAATGGCATCAACAGCATCGCCAAGTGCACCAATGCAATTGCTGCTAAAACATCCGAATCACCGGTTGATTTCGTTTACGTCTCTAAATTGTCGGATCTGGATATGACTAAGATTTTCTTTAATGGAACTCATATACATTTCACTCCTACTGTTAAAAACTTAGGTATTACCTTAGATCAGACTCTCTTGGGCACCTCATTATAATGTGAAGTCAGTAAGAAACAGCTTCTCTCCGTTTGCTGAACTTTATCTCTCTTCATACCAAGACGTTGCTTGCTCGTTCTCTTCTACTCCCACTTCTTGACTATGGTGACATTGCGTATCTTGATCTTAAGTAAGAACTGCTTGGCAAGCTAGAGCGCTTGCAAAATGTCTGATAATATTTTCGGCCTTCGGAAATACGATCATGTATCCCATTTCCGCAGAGAACTGAAAATTCTGCTTCATGGCTGTCGGTAGTGGCCATCGTTTGCTGTCTAGCGCGAACTTGGCCCTGTCTACCCCACCGTGATTCCATCTCACAAATTTCGTGCATACCTACGATAAAGCTTTCGTGGTGTGCTCTGTGAAGTTATGGTATGAGTGGCCGCCTTTAGGCAGTCGCAATCGGTTGCGGCACTCAAGGGGAAGTCAAAGAAACTGTGGCTTTCTGTTTTTGGCAAGTTTCATATCTGCCTTACTTATTATCTTTAACATATTTCCAATTTACACCTTTGCTGTTCTTGCGATTTGTGTATTTATCTTGTGCTTTTATGAGTATGTTTGTTTTTTATATATTTTTTTTTGTACCTTGTCGTACTGGTTGCTGAATTTGTCTGCCTCTGTTTATTTTTCCTTTCATATATACTCAAAGGTTAACTGGAAGAAATCTCTTAGAGGAATAAAGTCACCTTTGTACTTGCCCTTTCCTCGTGTGAATTTAACTTTTATTAACGTGTGTACAGTAAGAGCTTTACTACTATTACAACAAACCACCATATACTGTTCTAAAATTTAATTTGAATTTGTGCTTATCACCTTATCGTAAATGTTTCATAATGTTCCATTCAAAATAGGTTTATAACATATTAAAATTATAATTATTATATACAAACACTGGAGTAAAGCGTAAATTTTTTATCTGCGTTTCATTAACACATTCTTGGCAATGTATCATCTGAGATACATTGCAATCACAACTAAAAATGTGGGTATTCCTGGCAATGTATCCTGTAAGATACATATAATATTTCCAAAAAAGGAATAGCAAAATTTTTTAAAATATTTTTTTCTACTTATAGTATTGATTCTCATTCAAAAAAATAATCGAATTTCACAATTTTTTTATTTTTATTTTTTGCCAAGAAAAGGGTTAAGAGACGTTTTCAAAGAAAATGGAATACTAACTCTGACATGTATCTATATACAACAAATTTGTTTATTTGTTAAAGAGCGAAATGACATTTTTATAAAGAAAAGTGACTCTAAAAATAATATCCGTTCACAGTATAAAAATGATGTATGTACGGTTAGACCTTCTAGCTTTATACTTCGCAAGAGCTCATATGTCAATGGAATTAAAACTTTTAATCATCCATACTAATATTATAAATGGGAAAGTGTATGTGTTTGTTTGTTTGTTTGTTTGTTTGTTTGTTTGTTTGTCCGTCTTTCACGGCAAAACGTGGCGACGAATTGACGTGATTTTTTAAGTGGAGATAGTTGAAGGGATGGAGAGTGACATAGGCTACTTTTTGTCTCATTCTAACCCCCCACTTCCCTAAAATGGGGGGTGGAAGTTTGTATGGAGCATTCCGCAATTTTCAAGGTAGAAAGCTAAAAATTGGTATGCGGAATATTTGTGACTAACAAAAAAATCGTGCATCATTTTTTTTTTGGAAATCTGTACCCAACCCCTTACAAGAGGGGGTGAAATTTTATATGGGACTTTTCGCAGTTTTCAAGGTAGGAAGCTAAAAATCGGTACACAGACTGTTACTAACGAAAAATACCTGCCTTTTTTTGTTAATTTTCCCCCAGCCCCTAACTATGCAGTGTCAGTACGTAGAGTCGATATGTAGAGTCGATATGTAGAGTCGATATGTAGAGTCGATATGTAGAGTCGATATGTAGAGTCGATATGTAGAGTCGATATGTAGAGTCGATATGAAGAGTCGATATGTAGAGTCGATATGTAGTCCATTTGTAGAGTCGATGTAGAGTCGATATGTAGAGTCGATATGTAGAGTTGATATGTAGAGTCGATATGTAGAGTCAGTATCTAGAGTCGATATGTAGAGTCGATATGTAGTCAATATGTAGAGTCGGTATGGTATGTACAATTGGTATCTAGAGTCGATATGTAGAGTCGATATGTAGTCGATATGTAGAGTCGGTATGTAGAATCGGTATGTAGAGTCAATATGTAGAGTTGATATGTAGAGTCGATAATTATATAAAAGAAGAAACTGACTGACTGACATATCACCGCACAGCCCAAACCGTTGGATCTAGAGATTCCAAATTAGGCACATGGGTTCCTTATAAGTTCGGGTGCACTAAGAAATGTTTTTTAAAAATTCACCCCCTAAGCGGATGAAATGGGGGTCCAAAGTTTGTTTGCTGGTCACTGATTACGAAAACAACAACGATTAATCCAACGTGGCGGACGTGAAATACCATCTCCCCTGTTGGTTTTTTGGGAAGTTAATTACGAAAATGGCATCGATTTTTAAATTTAACATTGTGAACATGAAAATTCTTGAAAGTATTTGTGCCAAATTGCAATTCAATTGGAACATACAGCTCAAACTGAGATGCAACTTTTTGTAGGTAAACGATTAACATTACTTTTAGTACGCGGGCGAAGCCGCGGGCACAAGCTAGTTTACCAGATAATATTAAGTCGCAAGATGGAATCAAATTTAAAAAAAAAAACTCAAGGAGTGGCTATTAATGAAATCTTTTTATAATTTAAATGAATATTTTAGATGTTTAGATTGACTAAGAATGTTGTAATGTGATAATTTACTCTTGTACGCCCGAAATAGGCAAACTGTTGGACTTCATTTTTAAGATGTGATCTATTTGTACACAGTTATTGACAATAAATGAATCTTATCTTATCTTATCTTATCTTTGGTCCATGCTTTAAGAGTTAGGTAAGTGATGATTGCTCTTTAAGTTGTCTTGGTTTTATTGATTGTAGATTTTAGTGGCAACGAAATTCAGTTACTACTGTGCCCAAAACGCGGGTCACATTGCACGTAGAACCGATGGCCGTTGGGGCGGAAAGGTTCTCGAGTGGCGACCACGTACCGGAAGGCGCGGCGTGGGTAGGCCCCCCACAAGGTGGACTGATGACCTGGTAAGGGTCGCGGGAGTCCGCTGGATGCGGGTGGCGCAGGACCGGTCAATTTGGAACTCTCTGGGGGAGGCCTATGTCCAGCAGTGGACGTCTTTCGGCTGATATGATGATGATGTGCCCAAAAACAATTACAGACTGATACTTATTTCGTATTAATCTCAAGATATCAACATAACAAATCCTCATATCAATAAACGGTCGGCTACGTGTGCTTGTGATTCTTCTGGTGTCGCAACAGTGTCTGCATGACAGGCTGTATGCTTGTTTGCCACCGTCGTAGTATTAAAAAACCGGCCAAGTGCGTGTAGGACCACGCAAAACGAAGGGTTCCGCGCCTGACTTTACCCGATTTCAATTGATCCAATAAAACGCCTAAGAAAATGCACGAAAAGACAGGTAATGTACTTATAAGGTTTCCCATCATAGTACCTAACTTATATTCATTACCCGAGAACGTTATTGCACGAATGTGTTTTGTTTGGCTTCTTTCATTACATGTGAACGATCTGGCTTCGAAGGAACCGACCTAATTTGACCAAACTTGAGATCAAAAGCCATTTTTAGGGTTCCGTAGCCAAAACGGAAACCTATAAGTGTTTAGTTTCGTCATGTCCGTCGGTCCGTCTGTCCGTCTGTCCGTATGTCACAGGCATTTTATTCGAAAACTATATAAGGTGTCATCATCATCATCATCTTAATAATATCAGCCGAAAGACGTCCACTGCTGGACAAAGGCCTCCCCTAAAGAGTACCAAAGTGACTGGTCCTGCGCCACCCGCATCCAGCGGACTTTCGCGACCTTTAGGTCATCAGTCCACCTTGTGGGGGCGCCTACCCACGGTAGGTACGTGGTCGCCACTCGAGAACCTTTCCGCCTCAACGGCCATCGGTTCTACGTGCAATGTCCCACTGCCACTTAAGTTTAGCGACCGTACATACTGTACAACATTAATAAGCCTACGAACAAAAGAAAGAGCGTCCAAAAGAAATTTCCACTGTATATTGTTTGAATACACCAGGGCAGGGCACATATCATCTCGGATGATTGATAAGCAACACACACGCAAGCTTCTGCTTTATATTCAATTTATCTTGGGAAGTTTGCTAACAGCACGGTAATAGCTGAACTAGAAGAGCCCAAGGGTTACATACGGCTTTTTGCAGTACTACACACGCATTATCGATTCACGTGATTTTGAAAGGTAATCTATTGCGCAAAAGTTGCGTGTTTGTATCGCTGCAAAAATTCGCCGTGTTTAAGAGGATTTTGAACCTGTAAATTTTCATACAAAAAGCGATAACGTTTTTCACCCCGTAAACATAATTCGATTTTTATAATTTTTGGATATAATGTAGGCTAGGTATGTACGTTTTGATCTATTAAATACATCGTCGTCTAGTACCCATAACACAAGCCTTATTGACCTTACTATGGGACTAGGTCGATCTGTGTAAGATTGTCCTTTAATATTTATTAAAAATTGTATGACAAACTATGGATCTTAACACAGTACTTCGCGACCGAAACAGCAATTTACTTGATTTTCCATACAACGTGATTAAATTCCAACTAAGGATTTTTCTTCATTCGAATTTAAGGCATGTGATTTTGACAAAAAGTGCCCACGACACAAGTGCAACGTCGAGTACCAACTGGTCGATCACGTAACGCATTGTACGCGCGTGAGGTAGATCTAAACGTCAAGTTTTATATGGAAAATAAAAGTTGGATCTACCCGACGTGCGTTCGGAACGTTACGTGATTAGATACACCTCAGGACGTTTACTTGAATTATATTGCAGTTTTGCCTTGTCGCTGAATTTACTGTTCATTGTTTATTTGTATCCGTGTTTATAAGGCCGTCTAATCCCGTGGTGTTTACTTAACACTAGTAAACTTTTCTGAGCCCCCAAGAAGGAGTTGTTGGTAAAACTGAACAACTAGTTGTTGCAAACTGCATTAATCATGTTGTGTGTGTAACTCACATTATGTCGAAAGTTGTGTGAATATCACTCGGAATCATTGTCGCTAGTTTTTAACAAACATCTATAACAAATTGCCAAAAAATATACGCAAAGTAGAATTCAAAAAAGCCTGTTTACACTTTTAATAGAAAAAAGCCTACTATACACTGAATTAATATTAAACGGATTGTGAACTCTAACAAAATTAGCACGCATTTTAATACAATATTTTAAGTTTTTTTTTCTAGCATCCATATTTTTTTTTACAAGCCACTGCTGGGCAAAGGCTTCCCCTCTTGATTTCCACACGTCCCGATTCTGAGAAATCTCTGGCCAATCGTTGTGAAATATGTACAGGTCATCCCGCCATCTCCGTCTCGGCCTGCCACGTCGTCGCCTTCCATCGTGCGGCACCCAGTCCGTGGCTAGTCTAGCCCACCTCTGGGGATGCAAGCGGCAGACGTGGCCAGCCCATTCCCATTTCAGCTTGGCGGTCTTAGCTCCAACGTCAGCAGTGCAAGTTTTTGAGCGCAGCGTAGAGTTTCGGACTCGGTCGATCCGTTTGACTCCCAGCATGCTACGCTCCGTAGCATCCATATATAGTTGAATTTTTTTGAACTGAGCCGATCTACTTATCTTCAAAACAATAGCATTCAAGTTAAACAATACTATTGTCTGGTCGACGCGTGCCAACAAACAATGAAGGAAAATTTCTTGTTTAAACCTGGCTCGCTGTGAGCGGGGTTTTTTTTAAATCTTTTAGTCCATTTTGATTCTATTGAATAAGACGATAGAGTTCATTATTCAATGAACATTTTATATGGCGTTAACCTCTTTTTTGCCAAGTTTGGCACACGCCAACCAAACAATCGTATTGTTCAACTTGAATGCTATTGTTTTGAAGATAAGTAGATCGGCTCAGTTCAAAAAAAATCAACTATACCTATGTTTACAAACAATTAAATTATTTTTATTTTTATATTTTTTGAGTTTTAAAAGGTAAATATTCAACTTAATCTAATCTTCACAAGGTCTAGTTTTCCCTCTGGGTTGAAGGGCAGATGGCAATCACTTTCGTAAAACTGGTGCTTACGCCAAATCTTGGGATTATGTGTCAGGTTCCTTTAGGGTAGAACCAGGTAAACCGTGTAGGCACGTATAAGAATAGGTCTACGGTCTCCCCCGTAGTCGTAAAGGGTGACTAAAGAGGGTCATCGGGGTTCCGCTTGGCGCCGAGGCACTCGCTTAAAAAACCGGACAAATGTTAGTCGGACTCGCCCTCCGAGGGTTCCGTACAAAATAACAAAATGTATAGTTTATAGATTTTTCCCTGTACTCGCAGTATAAGACGATATTATATACATGCCAAATTTCATAGTTCTAGGTCAACGGGAGTGTCGAAATAGACGTTCTTTGCGGCATTTAAACGGCCGTATCTTTTTTTTATGTTAGCTTAGAAGTTTGATTTTTGCACAGCTTCAAAGGACTGTAGACATGAGTAGGTATATGGAATATATTGCAAACGGGTCATTAATGTCGAATATCGCTCGACATGTTTCGAATCGATTCGCGGTTCTTAGTCATGAGCACTGTGCTAAACGCGTCGGCATGACTAAGAACCGCGAATCGGTCGAGCGATATTCGACATTTAGAGCCCTCGCCCACGTCGACTTTTTACAGCGATGCTGTCGCACGTTTTGTAAACGCGCAACAGCATCGCAACCAACGCGCTTCAGCAACGCGCTACAGAAGCGATGCCAACGCGCTACAGAAGCGATGCCAACGCGCTACAGAAGCGATGCCAACGCGCTACTAACGCGCTACAGCATCGCGACTGCATCGATGCAAACGCGTGACTGTGTCGGACGTCGGGGAATTACTGAATCGCGTTTGCATCGCGACTAAAGCGCGACAGTATCGCGTTTCCATCGCGACTGCATCGTGGTTACGTGGACGAGGGCACACAGCTACCGACCGTATTGCGAGTGTATCGATGCGAACGCGCGACAGTATCGCTCTTAAATACGTGAGTGACCCGTTTTCATTATATTGCGTATACTTGTACAGGCTTAGACTCGGATCCTTTGTTTCGTTAAAAGTTTTTGAATTTTATATATTTCTCGCCATTTTCTTGACACTATGGGTACACTCTAGACTATATAATTCAATTTCTGTACACTTCAGTGAATAGGTAACGTCAAAGTAGGTACTTCGCATAAACGCTTTTACTTTAAACTTCAACACAATCCGCTCGACTACAGAAACTCATTTTTGCGACCGTTACAGTCGCGACGGTATGTTCCTCAGATTGCACTAACGTCCAACTTTGTGCACAAGGCTGCTTTCCATATTTAAAAGGTCTCAAGTATTCCCAAATTTCAAGCAATTCAAGCCTTTAATGCACACACAATAGGTATAACTGCGTAACCGAAGCTATCAAAGTTTATAACTTTATCTAATACGGTGCTATATGCAAACGTCGGGAACTCTGTAGTGAGCACTGACATGAACAACTTGGCACAACGGATGGTGTACGGAATATATTTGGAGAACTTGCGGCAAGGTAATTCTATTCGTAGATTATATAAGAGATATACGTGGAATGATAGATTACGAGGGGCACGTTGATACTAGCAAATACAAGATAGAAAAATATTACAGAAGAAAACTCAAATTTGAAACTAAAATGCTGGATGAATTAGTCACTTGGGGAAGTGTTGAAATAGTTATTTATGATACAAGTGCTGAAAGTATCCTATCCGCAGGTGTATCATACAACATATGACATTGCACTGTATAATTAAATTATCTATTTATATTCTAATAATTGACGTAATATGATATTAACCTTTAACCTGTACCCACATTATCCTAATGAGATTGATGTGCCCTTGCAGGGTTCATGTTTCTGGACATACTATCACAATTACACCATGTAAACAACATATTATAGCAATAAATGATTTTTAATTTGAATTTGAACATTTTGCAATGCATCACGCAAGGAAATAAAAATCCTACTTATATTATAATTGCGACTGTTTGGATGTTTAGATGTTTAGATGTTTGGATGTTTGTTACTCAATCACGCAAAAACGGCTGAACGGATTAAAATAAATTTTGGTATACATATAGTGTATACCCTGGATTAACATATAGAATACTTTTTATCCCGGGAATCATCCCCTAAAGGGGTGAAATAGGGGGCGAAAGTTTGTATGGAGCTACGATATAAACGAGTTCCACGCGGACGAAGTCGCGGGCAGAAGCTAGTATATAAATAAAAGGTGAAATTTTAACTGTCATGAAATCTCATTCTCGCACGTGTGTGGGAATATTTGCCCGAAATCCATTCCCGCTCGGACCCGCGCTCCGCCCGCACCGCCATACGGGCATAGCGGACTTCCCGTGTTAATGTTGTGTTAATTTTCAACAAACTACCACAGACCATTGTTGGAACTGTGGAAAGTGATGTTGATTTAAAACTATTAAAAGAATTTCTATTAAGAAAGGCTTATTATTCAATAAATGATTTTTTAACGGACCGATGCACTTAATTAATAACTAATTCATAAATTAATAATTTTGACTACATAATATTAGTTTTTAACGGACATACGAACTTAAATGATTATATTTTTAATAATTTTGACTATATAATGTTAATTATTTGTAAAGCATGCTGCATGCAGGAGCATGTTGCAAAAGTCACAACCATATTTGTATGCCGCAAGGCGCCACATAGTGATACTGAACAAAAATGTAATACCGAATAACTATCTATGTTGGACAAAATAAATATTTGAATTTGAATTTGAATTTGTCCTATATAAAGGCGCACTTTCAGAGCGAGTGCCGAGTGCATTGTAAATACTTACTTTTCCACCAGTTGTGCCTAGCAGTGGGACATATTACGAGTATATTTAACGACCGGTTAGTCTAATGGGTAGTGACACTGCCTACGAAGCTGAAGGTCTGTGGGTGACTAGCCTAACGAGTGTAATTAAACAAGCTAGTTCCACATTAACTATTATATTATATTATTATTGTCAACACGGCACAATAGAGAAACACAGATCACTTGAGAGTCACTAGCACAAAGAGAAGAAATAACAGTTTTAAACAAACACTTAGATAGAACGGAAGAAAGTCACAAGAAATAGAAAAAGCGTATACAAAAGCCGAAGCTACACATAAGTGGTGCACTGCGCAAAACCGTATAAACGTGCATAAAGTAAGGAAGCAATATCGACGCGTAAATGTTAACCGTTAGCTCCGAGCGGCGCGAGCGCAGCGTCCAGCCTCGAGAATGGTTAACGGCCGACTGGACTGGATTTCCGAGTGCGCTTGCACATCGCCGGCTGGCCGCCGAAGATCGGCGGCGCGAGCCGAACGATAAGGTTAACCTTGAACTAGCGCGCGGGTCGCGCTGAGCATACGGTAGGTATATTCTTTTATAATATTTTACAAACATACATAAAAACAATCAACGCATGATATATATACTTAATTAAACATAACAATATCATGGTGCAAAGCTGTCGCCACATCAGCCCCCCCGGAGACCTTTAGGGTCGATAAAAATCGGGAAAACGTATCCGGCGACCAGAACGCGATACCTTAATATGTTCCGAAGGAACATTAACAGGTGTAGGTTCCGAAGGAACTGAAACGGGTGGTGTTACCGGGACGGTCAATGACGTTTTAGTAATGCCAGGCGCTTCAGACAAAATGTAGGCTGGTTTCAGCCTATCAATTGAGATAGAAACTACTCTCCCGGCAACATCTACTTTAAAATATTTATCTGACCTCTCCACAATTTTGTAGGGACCGGCATAAGGCGGCTGAAGCGATCTACGGACTAAATCCTGCCGCACAAAAACATGCGTAACAGTAGCCAAATCTTTAAAAATAAATACTTTGGCAGATCCGTGTCGAGTAACAACCGCTGGTTGCAGGTTCCTCATATGCAAACGCAAACGTGACAGGAAGTCAGTGTAGTCCGTCAGTCGGTCAGTAGTCGGTTGCAATAAATCGCTGGGGAGTCTTAGCGGCTCGCCGTAAACTAACTCGGCGGTCGAAGCAGACAAATCGTCCTTCCATGCACTCCGTATACCTAAAAGTACTAGTGGAAGGGTTTCAGTCCAGCGTTCGTCTGCGTGGCACATTATCGCAGCCTTCAGCTGGCGATGGAATCTCTCTGCTAAACCATTACTAGCAGGATGATACGCAGTAGTTTGCAAATGACGTGCACCAGTAATCGCCGCAATTTGGCGAAACAAATTCGAGTCAAATTGCTTGCCTCGATCGGTGGTAATATTTTGTGGGCAACCGAATCGTGCAATCCACATCGAAATGAATGCCTTGCCTACACTTTCAGCTGTAATGTCGTGCAAAGGTACTGCCTCCGGCCAGCGCGTAAACCTATCTACAGCGGTGAGGCAGTATCTGTACCCATTAGACACGGGCAAGGGACCAATAAGGTCAATGTGGACGTGGGAGAACCTACCAGTAGGTGGTTTAAAATCGTGGACTGGTGCGTGTACGTGTCGTGAAACTTTTGACCTCTGACACGGAATACACGAACGCGCCCATTCCCTACAATCCTTTTTAATCCCCGGCCACACGTAACGCTCAGTCACTAACCTAATTGTGTTCCTAGCACTAGGGTGGCTAAGTCCATGAAGGGAGTTAAAAACCATTTTACGGAATTCGGTGGTTATAAAAGGACGCTGGACTGGCCCGGACACATCGCAAAATAATTTAATTCCTCCAAATGGAATTTTCTCCAAAACTAAGGATGAACCGGTTTTGATCAAATTTCGCAGTTCGGTGTCCGTAGCCTGTGACAATGCTAAAGTTTGTAAGTCCAGTCCGTCGGTAATAGCGTCAATCCTAGATAATGAGTCCGCGACTACGTTGTCCTCACCGGATATAAAACGGATATCCGTGGAAAACTGGGAAATAAAATCCAGATATCTGAACTGTCGCGGAGAACACGAATCAAGTGACTTTTTAAAAGCTGAAACTATGGGTTTATGGTCAGTGAGTATAAAGAAAGGTTTTAACTCGATCATGTGTCTAAAATATTTCACTGACTCATAAATGGCTAATAGTTCGCGATCGTAAGCGCTATACTTACACTGAGCAGGGCTTAACTTGCGAGAGAAAAATCCCAACGGTTGCCAATGTCCCTCGACTTCCTGCTGTATTACTGATCCGATCGCAAAATCTGAAGCATCTGTCACAATTGCTAAGGGGGCGGAAGAGTCAGGATGCGCCAGAAGGGCAGCATTTGTGATACTTGACTTGCAAGCATCGAAAGCATCTTCTAAAGCTGGAGTCCAGACTACCGGGCTGTTGCTCTTCACCTTTGGACCAGCTAATAGTGCATGGAGAGGAGCTTGCAATTTAGCAGCACCGGTAATAAACCGCCTATAAAAATTTAGGGCCCCTAGGAAACGCCTCAGATCCTTTATAGTTTTAGGTTTCGAAAAATCCTGTATCGCCTTAACCCTATCAGTCAGTGGCTTAGTACCCTCTGAAGAGACCAGATAACCCAAAAACTCGATCTCGGGAACGGCAAAAACGCATTTACCAACGTTAAGTAATATGCCATGGTCATTAAAACGCTCAAAAACCGCGCGCAAATGCGCTTTGTGTTCCGAGTCGTTGGCAGAGGCTACTAAAACGTCATCGATAAACGGAAAACAGAAATCAAGACCCCTGAGGACCTCATCCATAAATCGTTGGAATGTTTGCGCAGCATTGCGCAAACCAAAGCTCATAAATGGGAAATCAAAGAGACCAAAGGGCGTCGTGATCCCTGTCTTCGGAACATCCTCGGGCGCAACGGGAATTTGGTTATATGCGCGCACTAAATCTAACTTACTAAAGACCTTACAACTGAAAAGGTTATGCGAGAAGTCAGCAATATGCCGCACTGGGTACCTATCGGGAATAGTGCGCGCGTTAAGAGCGCGGTAATCGCCGCAAGGACGCCAACTATTGTCCTTCTTAGGCACCAAGTGCAGCGGTGATGACCACGGACTCTCCGATCGTCTCGCAACGCCCGTGCGCACCATATCCTCGAATTCCCGTTTCGCTATTTTAAGGCGATCTGGTGCCAAACGCCTTGGCCTCGCGAACACAGGCGGGCCAGGTGTAGTCTTAATAAAATGCTGGGTCTGGTGTTTACATTTGCGCTCCACAGGTCCACCAGCAGGTCTTATAATATCAGGGTATTCCTCAAGCAAACTATGGAATGGCGAATTCCCTGAAATGACCTTTATTTGCGGACACACACTGGCTGAAGCGACTAGAGCAGCTGATGAAAGCGAAGTAATATTGTCAATTAAGCGAGCATTTCGAACATCGACAAGCAAATTATAAAATGAGAGGAAATCCACTCCTATAATGGGTTTGCTCACATCAGCAATAACAAAGCGCCAAGAAAACATACGGCGTAAATTGAAATCTAGCGATAAGCTAAGCCAGCCATAGGTACTTATTGTAGTATTATTTGCGGCGTATAGTTCATATGACGTCTTATGACGTCGTTGCGCATGCAAAAAACTAATCGGGTATACACACAAATCCGACCCAGTGTCCACTAAAAACTGTACCTTGGTTTTTACATCCGTAACAAATAAACGGTTAGACACTGACGCACTTTCACTGGCCGCTACCAGCGGCCGATCGACTAGTTTTTTGGGTACGCACAAGGGGAAATGCACTTATCTGCCTTATCCGCATACTTGTAGTGATACCAGCATAAACGCTGGCCGTCGCCGCTGGGCTTAGTAGCCCGCGAATGACTGCGCGAACGGTTCCGCGGCTTGCCGCGGGACCTCGACCGGGGCTTGTCCTGACGGCCCCGGGAGGTGGACATCGCGTCAAGCCTCTGCGTCAGAGCGTCGATCTTACGGTGCAACTGGTCTAGCACTGAAGTAGGAGCACCCGATGACGATGCTGCGGCTACCTGGTAAGCAGGTACCGATGGCGTGACCTCATGGACCTTGTCCGCCATTTGCGCTACGTCGTCCAGAGGTAAATTATCCTGGAAGGCCACTATACTTTGCAGCACAGTAGGTAACCGGCTTGACCACAGATGGCGAATAAACTCATCCGGGTAATCTGCTCCCGCTAAACTCCTGATGTGACGTAAAAACTGGCTCGGCTTCCTATCTCCGAGCTCCTCTTTCATCGTCAGCTGCTTCAAACGCTCCTGCTTGGAACTTGACAAACGCGATATAAGCTCTCGCCTAAGAGTACCATATTTGTCATTTTCCGGCGGCCTGGTGATTATGTCCTCTACCTCAACCGCGTATTTATAATCCAACACTGACACAGCGTGGTAAAACTTGGTAGAATCGCTCGTAATCTTCCCTAACAAAAATTGTCCATCCAGCTGTGCGAACCATAAAGACGGTTTATCCGCCCAAAACGGTGGCACTTTCACACTAATGTGACTCACAGCCGCATCACTGGTACCCGCCAGTACCCCTGGTGCTGGTACTGGTACCCCAGCAGCCGGATCGGCCACAGCGCCAGGTTGTAGCACATCATTATTTCCCATTGTTAAAAACACAAATGTCCGTTAAAATGCTTTAAAAACTCAAAATCCGTTAAAACTTGTGCTAAATTATCTTTAAAACAACGTCCGTTCACATATAAATTTCAAAAATGTCCGTTAAAAGATAAAATTTAAAATGGCCGTTACGAGTTAAAATTTAAATGTCTGTTACGCAACTGTCCGTTTCAACAGGGGTCACCAATTATGTGGGTGACTAGCCTAACGAGTGTAATTAAACAAGCTAGTTCCACATTAACTATTATATTATATTATTATTGTCAACACGGCACAATAGAGAAACACAGATCACTTGAGAGTCACTAGCACAAAGAGAAGAAATAACAGTTTTAAACAAACACTTAGATAGAACGGAAGAAAGTCACAAGAAATAGAAAAAGCGTATACAAAAGCCGAAGCTACACATAAGTGGTGCACTGCGCAAAACCGTATAAACGTGCATAAAGTAAGGAAGCAATATCGACGCGTAAATGTTAACCGTTAGCTCCGAGCGGCGCGAGCGCAGCGTCCAGCCTCGAGAATGGTTAACGGCCGACTGGACTGGATTTCCGAGTGCGCTTGCACATCGCCGGCTGGCCGCCGAAGATCGGCGGCGCGAGCCGAACGATAAGGTTAACCTTGAACTAGCGCGCGGGTCGCGCTGAGCATACGGTAGGTATATTCTTTTATAATATTTTACAAACATACATAAAAACAATCAACGCATGATATATATACTTAATTAAACATAACAATATCATGGTGCAAAGCTGTCGCCACAGGTCCTAGGTTCGAATTCCGGTGATGAGCATGAATATTTTGTTTCTGAGCGTTTTTCAAAAAAAGTGTACATGAACTTTTTTTTTCAGAATTCGATTTTTTTTGGCTTTTTCTTACTCAGAATCGTTGACACTATCGATCCTTATACAAGAAAAAAAGTGTCCAAAATATTCCATTCCAGATCGTCACATTTTTGTATGCAGTTTATTTTTATTTATATGGTCGTGACGCGCTAGAAGAAAAAAATTACATAGTAAAATCTGGGTCAACTTTTTTCTTGTATAAGGATCGATAGTATCAACGATTCTGAGTAAGATAAACCCAAAAAAACCGAATTCTGAAAAAAAAGTTTATGTACTCTTTTTTTGAAAAACGCTCTTCTGAGTCTTGAATGTTTTCTATGTATTTAAGTATTTATATTTATTACATATATCGTCGTCTCTTACCTGTAACACAAGCCTTATTGAACTTACTATATAGGCCTAGTTTGATTTGTGTACTAATATTTATTATTTATTTATTTATTATATATCATTTTCAATACATTTTCATTTATACAAAATCATGTAAATTAAATCTGTTAAATACAAAGTTAAAATTAAATCATAGCAACCAGTACACAAGACTATTTTACATAACAAAAATTAAAACATAATCCTACTTTCGTCCTACTAATATTATAAACGTGAAAGTTTGGATGTATGGATAGATGTATTTACGTTCCACTTAATCTCAAAAACTACTGGACGAATTTATACGAAACTTTCCAGTTTTTTAGATTTAACTTAGTTTTAATTTATCTTAGTTAATGTTAATTATAATCTTGTATTTTTATTTCAATAAATTTTACTTTCCAGTTATGTACCTTATAATTATATCAGAATAGGACATAGGCTATAATTTATGTCAAATGTCATCCCTTTTAGGGACGAAAAAGGGGATGAAACTTTGTATGAAGACCAAATTGCTCGTGGCCTTCATCAGGCGCTGGGTCTCAAAATGAATGGGAAAACTAAAATCCGACTCGCTCTTGACCACAATTGTAATTGATATTATTTAATAGGCTATAATTTTTTGGGATAGTTTTTATGTCGACGTCGCGGGCGGACGCCAGTTAATAACAATCATGTCATGTCCTAAAGAATAAATAATGATGATGGTAATGATGATTACCAGGCATTGCGAATACTAACTCAAGATGTTAAGCAGTTACTACAATGAGCTCACCAACGAAATGAACTTGAAAACAGCCTCTAAACGAGTTCTTACTTACTTGAAATACGAAAGTACCATTTGCCGTTTCAAAGTAGCACGCTCACGTTACTTTACCAAGTGTAATTATATGAATTAGCTTAAGTATGACTTACTGTGTTGCGTGATCTTTGAAATATGATACCGTTGAAGAGGTTTTGGTTGGGAAGAGCAGGTTGCTGGAGATCTTTTGCGTATTATAGGTATAGACATATTCAAATTCGAATTCAATGTCATTTATTTCAGGCTTTTGGACCCATATGTGACATACAGCCAAATGATATATTTGAACAAGCGAGCGAAGCGAACGTACTCCGTTTCAGCTTGGGCAAAAAAAAATTCGTATGTCCGGCTGTTCCCCTCTACAGGTCACATTTTTCAACTTTTAGAAAAAAATCGTGACAAAAAATTGCTCTCTGACACTTTTTTTTGTTTAATTGTCTTTGTCACGAATAAATGTCTCTTTCTTTCTTTCTTCCTAATCACAGACCCAAACCTCCCCGCTATTCTGCAAGTTATAGTCGTAGTGTTTTTTTTTTATAAACATAGGTGTTTACATTACAGTAATGAAAACCGGACAAGAGCGAGTTCAACTCCTTCCGTAAAATATAGAGAATTTTCCCGTTACTTTGAATACTCAAAAGGAAAAAAACGGAACCCTTATAGGATCACTCGGTTGTCTGTCTGTCCGTCTGTCACAGCCGATTTGCTCCGAAACTACTGGACCGATTGAGTTGAGTTACACATATGTAAATTGGTGACCCAGGGTTCCGATACCTCAAAAGGAAAAAACGGAACCCTTATAGGATCACTCGGTTGTCTGTCTGTCCGTCTGTCACAGCCGATTTGCTCCGAAACTACCGGACCAATTGAGTTGAGGTACACATATGTAAATTGGTGACCCAAAGACGGACGCGTAAAGTAAATTAGTGAATTCTGAACAAGGGTGCCACTTTTGGAGGGTAAACTGGAAAATGAAAAAAAAAGTTTCGCAAACTGTATTGTGTGATCCACGATATATCAAATGAAAGGGGTTGTTGTAAACATTCAATTCAATCAAACAAGATTTTTTTTTTAATTTTAGCACAAACAGATTTAAAGTAATTTAGGAAAATGGACGAAAATTGATCATTCCCCCCCCCCCCCCCCTTTATCTCCGAAACTACTAGGATTAAAATCCTAAAAAAAAAAAATTGGAAAATAGTTCATTGCCTAAAGATTACAGGAAAACCTATAAGAAGTTTGAGTATACATAAACACTTATGAAATTTAGATTATATACGAGAGTTGAACTCGCACTTGTCCGGTTTTTTGTTTTTATTAACTAAACGTAATCAGGTCTAGTTTCTTAGGGGTGCGGGTGAAGGTGCGCGTTAGCGGGTTCCGAACCCCTTAAGTGGTACTTTAACTAGTACCATACATACATTGCACAATGTTATATCAGCTTGGATGTATCACTCAAATCACCGTATCCTTGTACCTCGGTACCAAACATGCAAGTCACCATGAATTAGTGGTACATAACACTACGCACACAATAACAAACAGCGAAGTATTCTACTCAGAAAAGACATATCAGCCACTGGAACTCGTATCTCGTGCGTTGTTTCGTATAGCGATACCGGCACCCGCTTATCGAGTTATAAATAAACACGCACAGCCACTCGGCGATAGACGCTCTTCGTGGACAAACGTGAGTACAATAGTTTATGAATTTAAAACACATAAACGCTCATTTTATGTATTTTTACGGAACCCTTATAGGATTGTCCCTGTCTGTCCGTCTGTCACAGCCGATTTGCTCCGAAACTACTAGACCGATTGAGTTGAAATTTGGTGAACATGTGTAAATTGGTGACCCAAAAATGGACGCGTAAAGTCAAAAAATGAATTCTGAACAAGGGGGCCACTTTTGGGGCGTGAACTGGAAAATTTAAAAAAAAAGTTTCGCAAATATATTGTGTGACATGTCAAATGATAGGGGTTGTTGTAAGCAGCTCAGATATATTTTTTTTATAATTTTAGCAAAAACAGATTGGAAGTAATTTAGGAAAAAAGACGAAAATTGACCATCTCCCCCTTATCTCCGAAACTACTAGGCTTACAATTCTGAAAAAAATATGGAAAATAGTTCCTTGCCTAAAGATTACAGGAAAACCTATAAGAAGTTTGAGTATTAAAAGTAACGGGAAAATTCTCCATATTTTACGGAACCCTCACCACGCGAGTTGAACTCGCACTTGTCCGGTTTTCTTTGTATTTAACGTAGTGCATGAATATTAGTCACATTTTTTTGATGTATAGTTTCAATCAGTGTATAAAAAACATTATATTTACTAAGGTCTCACAAAATTGTCGGAACAATTTGTCCTTGTAATCGTTGGTACAGAGATAACTGATTTATATTTAAAAGGTTTAGGTTAACTACATAGTTATGGTTAATATACTAAGTTATCATTTTCTTTTAAAGTCGTTTTCCTCACTTTAATTGCTGATAGCTTCTGATAAGCTGTTTAGAAGGCGGGTAAGCCATATGTTTTTTTAGTGTTCAGTCGCCTTAATAGTTGTTAACCTTCGGTACGCACAGATTACCGGACGCCGTAGCTCTACTAACATAATATTATATTAACTGTGATAATCGACTACATGGTTGTACCCGGAAGCTACTCGCATTCTTCTCCCGTTAATGGATGCAAATAAAAACAGGTGACGACATACTTTAATGTCAATTTGTATGAAACGTTGCGGCTGTAGACAGCGAGCTCCGTCTTTGACTCAATTTTTTCGGTATTTATGTTCTTTAATTGTTGTTGCTCCTGTACAAACATTTGTTCCTCTCCAAAAACTGTTTGAATGACATCGTAAAAAATCTTAGATCACTATCCTAATTGACGGCAATTCAGACTATACTCCAATTTTAATACTATGACTATGTGTGCATGTGTGTGAGTGTGCGTATGCGTGTTACATGTGTGTGTGTGTTTGCGTGTGTGCGTGCGTGCGCATGCGTGTGTGTGTGTGTGTTTACTTTGATTAAATGCATGTCAGCAAGCCCGCTTGGCTTTGCTAAGACGGAATGGGGAATGGATGAAAATTTTAGAAATGCCTGATTATTTTTTTGGTGATAGGAATAACCTTCCTTAGCACCAGAAAAAAGTTTCAGATTTTTTAGCTGCGACAATTATTTTTGAAAAATATAAACAGTTTCCTCATTTAAGTTTTGGGTCAAGAACGGTAAATAGATACTTTCCTTGATTGGTCTCATATTACAAAAAACTATCTTAAATATCTGTGGTAAACTGACACTGGTAATGATCAATATAGCTGCTGTAAGTGTCAATATCATTGCCAGTGTCAGTTTACCACACATATTTAATATATTTTTTTGTAATATGAGACCGATCGAGGAAGGTGCCTAACTGACCCAAAACGTAAGCGAGGAAATTGTTTATATTTTTCAAAAAAAATTGACGCAGCTGAAAAATCTGAATTTTTTTTCTGGTGCTAAGGAAGGTTATTCCTATCACCAAAAAAATAATCAGGCATTTCTAAAATTTTCATCCATTCCCAATTATAAGGCAGCAGGAGGCGTACTTTAAAAGTTCGCTTTTGCAACAGCTGGGCATAGTTAGGAAGATTAGCACTAACCATGCACTGGTCATGTAGCCTTCAACATATATAATTGCCTGATCAGAAGGTTTGTTTCTCGATAGAGGGCGTAAGTGGAAAATCGGAAAGGTTTCCTTAGCATGACCTTGATCAATGAATATAAGTATTCGTTTTGTTTGCAGATGGTTAAACTATACAAGATGGACCCCAGCCCCCCGGCCCGGGCGGCTATGATAGCGTGTGAACTTTTCAACGTACCCGTTGAGATGGTCGAAGTCAACCTCCTTGAGGCAGGCCATCTGAAACCCGACTTCGTGAAGGTGAGTTTGTCCAGGGCTGTTATTCGCTACGCGCAAATGCGGCTCACCCCGCCGGTCACTCGTTACGAAACTAGAGCTCTACCTACGCTTAGTTACTACGCATCGCGGTGTCAAATTATAATTGTGGGTGAGCGTTGAGGTGAGCTTAATAGTTATTTACGATACAAGTGCAGAAAATAGGAAATTCGCAACGAGTGGCGATAAATTAAATCACGACCGAAGGGAGTGTTTTAAATCGACACGAGTTGCGAATTACCTATTCGCACGTGTATCTTACAACGTTTTACAGTACATAATGGCTCTATAAAGTTTCAACATGTGCAAGGAAAGAGCTCATTTCCGCACTAGTGCGGGAAAGTAACACCATGTGTACTGTAAAACAAGTTACAAAATAGGGGGGCTGGGATCATTGCGTTACATTACGAACAAACATTAGGACAGCTCAAATGTCATTTTCCAATGCAAAAAAATACATTTAGATATACCTAACTTACGTTCGAAATGTTACTCTATCGACCAGCTGTTATCAAACCACTTTGACGACCACGGTTGGCCTAGTTAGTGTAACCCTGTGTACAAAAGCCGACCGTCCCGGGAACGAATCCCCATAAGGGCATTTATTTGTGTGACATGCACGAATGGTGTTTGTTTTGGATGTTTACTATGTATTTAAGTACAAACACAAATGACAAAGTAACAGATAAAGACTCATCATCATCATCATATCAGCCCAAAGACGTCCACTGCTGGACATAGGCCTCCCCCAAAGAGTGCCACAATGACCGGTCCTGCGCCACCCGCATCCAGCGGACTCCAGCGACCTTTACCAAGTCACTTTGTGGGGGGCCTAAATAGATAAAGACTAACAAATGTTAATTTATTTTTCTTTTTTGTGGGACAATTCACACCAATTGATCTAGTCCCAAACTAGGCAAAGCCTGTACTATGGGTACTAGACAACGGATAAACATATTTATATAGATAAATACATACTTAAATATATATTAAACATCCAAGACTCGAGAACAAACATTCGTATTCATCATATAAATATCTGCCCCGACCGGGAATCGAACCCGGGACCTCAAGCTTCATAGTCAGGTTCTCTAACCACTAGGCTATTCGGTCGACAAATGTGTTTTTGATTAAATAGGTTTAATGAAGTTTATGACTACAATTTCATGTAGATCGGATAAGTCATGTAAAAGTTATAGACAGACAAGCACAATTTCACATAAATAAGACTAGTACGGAATTACGGATAATGAAATTCGATTTTCTCTTTATTTCAGAAAAATCCTTTACACACCGTACCAGTACTGGAAGATGGTGACTTGATTATTCACGACAGGTAAGCTGAAGCTACAATAACCTTGCCACTAAAATTGCATGTCATTACATTGGATGTCATTAGGGTATTGTTACCTCTCACACTCGCCATCAGTCTATAAGTCCGTCAGACCACTTGGGACGACGAGGAAAATTCTATTTCGTTTGACCACAGAATACTTAAGTAATAGTACAAGTACAGAAATTGCACTTACTAGCATAAACGGCGTTTCGGCATAAGAAACGTGCCTACTCTGTGCATCTCTGTCTATCGTATAATTTGTATTCATTCGCACACGGCACGTGTAGCGCTAGGGCTGTCACGCTAAGAATACATCAATGAGGGCAAAAGATGTTCTAGCTCACCAGATGTCCTTTGAGTAAATTGAACCGATATTAATTAAGTGCATGCTACTTCACATGTAGTGTCATTATCAACCTAACCAAACCAACGTCCCTTTGGGTATTCAACTAACCATAAACAGCCCTGCTAGCATAACTTGACTCTCAACTCTACTCGCGCGCGTGATAGACTATCTGTCACTTTTTGACAGCATTAATCAGAAAGTGACGGACAGTCTTTCTTGCGCGCGAGTAGAGTTGAGGCATGTGACAGCTATCCATTACTGTAAGGCCTGAGTGGACGCTGCGCTGTGAGCGGGGCGTGCAGGAGCCGTAGCATGGTTGGCCTTATCACGCGACAAGTGACAAGATAAGAGCGTCGTCTCGTTCTATCGTACGGTGTCAGCCAGTGACGCACGCTCTATCCTATCACCTATCGCGTGACAAGGCCAACCATGCTACGGCTACAGCTCAGGCCTCAGGCACTCAGGCCTTACACTTAGGAGGGCCATAAGCTTGTCTACCACCATCGTGAATTTTATTTAGTACTAGCTTCCGCCCGCGACTGCGTCTGCGTGGAAAAAAGCTATCCTTTATTTTAATCCAAACTATAAACTATATTCGTGCACAATTTCATCCCAATCGGTTATGCCGTTAAAGCGTGATTGAGTAACAAACATCCAAACTTTCGCATTTATAGTATTAGTAGGACTAGCTTCCGCCCGCGAGTGCGCCTGCGTGGACCCTGAAAAAACTATCCCATATTTTAATCCAAATGTAATCCAAACTATAAACTATCTTCGTGCAAAATGTCATCCCAATCGGTTAAGCCGTTTGAGAGTGATTGAGTAACAAACATCCAAACATCTAAACATCCAAACTTTGGATTTATAAATAACAATAAATATAATAAATATCGTGGGACAATTCACACCAATTGATTTAGTCCCAAACTAGGCAAAGCCTGTACTATGATTACTAGACAACGGATAAACATACTAATATAGATAAATACATACTTAAATGGATATTAAACATCCAAGACTCGAGAACAAACATTCGTATTCATCATACAAATATCTGCCCCGACCGGGAATCGAACCCAGGACCTCAAGCTTCATAGTCAGGTTCTCTAACCACTAGGCTATTCGGTCGTCTATATTATTAGTAGGATAGATAGTAGGATTAGTATTAGGATTTAACTTTGTCATTTGTTCCAGCCATGCGATCCTGATGTACCTCGCGGATGTGTACGGCAAACAGGACTCGTTCTACCCTAAAGATCCCAAACGGAGGTCTCAAGTCAACCAAAAACTCGTGTACAACGCTACCATCCTATTCCCAAGACTGCGGAACATCACGGTATATTTATACACGTTAAATGATATTTAAAGACTTGCTTCTGCCTCCTTCGGAGTGGAACTCATTTATATCGTAGCTCCATACAAATTCTCACCCCCATTTCACTCCCTTAGGGGGCAGTTAAAAACTATCCTATGTCCTTCTCGGGACTCAAACTGTCTCTATGTATACCAAACTTCATCTCAATCGGTTCAGAAGTTTAAGCGTGAAGAGGTAACAGACAGACAGAAAAATAGACGGACACAGACAGACACACTGTCGCATTTATAATATAAGTATCGATATGGATTATTATGGATGATTGTGGCACTCATTGGGGGAGGCCTATGTCCAGCAGTGGACGTTTTTCGGCTGATATGATGATGGATATGGATTATTTTGTTTTCGTAGATTGGATACGGTGAAAGACAAGCTCGTTTAAAATCTTACAAAAGTAAATTTCATCATCATCATAATGTACTATCACAGGCACGATTACTGATGTGTCATTGCCAATTTGGTGATATTGTCGGAAATATTGCCATTGCAAGAAATGCCAGTGTGAGATTTTCTTGATTTTGTTTGCAAAATACTGCAAATAATTGTGTACACAAATGCGCAAGTGTTTACACCCACCTATGATATTTTTCTACTCGGTGACTTAACTACAATCAGTAAATATCGAGCTTTTCTTGACAGTACCCCCTGCTTGTCGAAAACTCCAAAGACATAGATTGGCCAAAACGCCTCAGCGATATAGAAGAGTCGTACGGATACACCGAAGAATTCCTGTCTCGGACCAAGTACTTGGCTGGAAACAACATCACTATTGCCGACATTGCGGCCTACGTCACTGTTATTAGCCACGGAAACCTTTTGGCTTTGGACGAACAAAAGTAAGTACCTACAGGTTGTAAGGCTGCGTCTCCTCCCACTAGCACGGTTATCACAAGACGCCGCGCGTGCTGTGTCGCGGCGAGGTAGACTATCCGTGTCTTTCTAGAAAGAACACTTAGAGAGACTGATAGTCTATCTCGCCGCGAGACAGCACACATCGCTTCTTGTAATAGCGGTAGTTTTTTTTATAAGTAGACTATTGTTTTTTTTATCGTTAGCTTTTTGGTGAAGGAAAAACATCGCGTGGAAACCTGCATACATCTGCGAAGAAATTCAAAGGTATATGTGAAGTTCCCAACCCTGGCGACACGGGTCCCTATAGAATTAGAAACCGCGCTTGATACCCCTTCTATAGTATTTAGTGTTCTTTGGTGTCGTCGTTTTTTAAAACTCTTTACATTAGAGGAACAGCCCTAAACGGCACCCTTGGAGTTGTAAGAACACTTTGGCACTCTTTGGGGGAGGCCTATGTCCAGAAGTGGACGTCTTTCGGCAGATATGATGATGATGATGATGATAAAAAACGCCCTAAAACCGTGTTTATTTCACAGATTCCCAAAAACACACGCCTGGCTGAAGGAACTGGGACAACTACCTTACATTCAAAAGCATAACACAAAAGGGGCTGAAATCTTGAAACAAATTATTGCTTCAAAACGTGCTTGAGTTAGTTGTTATATTTTTATGTAAAAGAGTTTTATTACATAATAAATATTTGTCACTAATAGTTTTTTTTTCACTATATTACACCAAACTGGGAAGCAAAAGCTTATTCAAGAGGCAATAATCTATACATACAACTATCCTTACCTACCGTCACTTTACAATCTTACTAGGTACATATAGATAAATCAAAGCCCGGATTTTTTACGGTAAAACAAAAAAAACTATAGTAATCTAGCCAGTCGTAGAAACATTATTTTATCGATATCGATAATTGTGTAGTCAGTAAAAGAAAAAACGTCACCAAAAAAAAAAATATTTAATAAAAAAAATACGTTCAAACACGTCTGTTTCAAAGCGTTATAAGAAATAAATAATATCTATACGCAATTTATGTTTTATACGTAATGAAATGACATTTAAAGTCTTATGGAGTTATAAGTGTCACTAATTGACTGTATTGTCTATTATTTTCAATGAGATGGCATAGTCATTATCGCGACTTTTTAGTTAGGTAGCTCAAATACCTTATGGCGTTTTCGGAAGAAAAATACACTTCTATTTTTTTATTATTATAATATATTATAAAAAAGTTGTTTTGCACACTGTAAATTGTCAATAATGTAAAAATAAATCGGCATGTTATTTTTATACCTATATATCTAATAATACACGATATCGATAAAATAATGTTTCTATCGCTGGCTAGATTACGATAGTGTTTTGTTTTGCCGTGAAAAATCCGGGCTCTGTAGATAATAAACAAATTGTTCTTACAATATTAAAATAAAAAAAATATAATATCTTTATTTCAGAACGATCATTCCATACAAATTACATAAAAATTACATTAGTTACATTAAAATTAAAATAATTTAAAACAATTGATACTATTTTATTCCTAAGGTATACAATAATAAATAATTTAATGTCAACAGAGTAAATGTGAAAATGTCAAGGTGGTTAATTATTTTTTTTAACCCAGGCACACAGGATGGAACCGTCTGTTCTATCAGCGATTACCTTCAGTATCCTATTATGATAATACACATGGTCTGCATTGGATGGATAGATTACCAGTGATCGGAATTAGGTGAGCCAAAATACCTATTCTTCGCAATAGGACATTATATAGAGTGGTTACAACCGGATAGAAAAATATTTAATACCCGGGATTCGATATTTTTCCGGGTACTAGTCGTAATTTTAAACATATATGTTTTTACTTTTTAGTCAGCAAGTGACTAAAAATAGGTTACGAATTTCGAAAGACTTTTTTTTTTGGAACAGTAAACCTTTTGAGGATTGTTATAAAACAAACGTGACCTCATCTGGGTTCTACACACTGACCAAAACGATACCCAAAAACGGGCCACGTGCGTGTCGGACCACGCACAACGTAGGATTCCGTGCTTATTAAAAAGGTCGTATCGTCACAGAAATCTTATGGCACTTACCTACATCCTTTTCTTTAAGGAAGGCAGTTTTTCAGCAATATCTCGTAAACCTTTGAACAGATCTTGTTCAAAAAATTTTTTTGTGAAAGAATTTAATAAGCCCTATGTCCATGATTTTTTTCATATTTTTAAAATACTCCGTTCAAAAATTAGAGGGGGGGGGGGACACAATTTTAGTGACTTTCGGGGCGATTATCTCCGACTACTTAATCAAAAAAAAAAATGCTGACAAACCTTATATTTATTTTGAAAGGCCTATCGATTGATATGCAACACGTGGGCTAAGAATAAAAAAAAAGACTTTTAGTTTTATGTATGGAGTGCACCCTTAAAAATATTATTGTTTAGTTATTTAATTACAAAACTATGTAGCGGCTAACAAAATACACCTATCCTCAAAATTTTATTCAAATACACCTTATAGTAAAATGCCTGTGACATACGGACAGACGGACAGACGGACAGACGGCCGGAAACTATAAGGGTTCCGTTTTTGCCATTTTGGCTACGAAACCCTAAAAAGTTGCCAGTTTTTGAGAAAAAAACTATGAAATGAAAATTTTGCGAAACAATACATTCGGTGATACTTTTGTCGGTAAAATAAAGAGAGCCCATATAATTTACATACATACAAACAGTACAAGCAAGTAAAAAGATACCATATCGTAACATTAACACTAATAACACATTACCGGGGCTAGGTTAAAGTAGATAGTATCATTTTTTTGCGATAACAGTCGTATTGACGATAAGCTATGGAAAGTAAAGTATTGTTTGCACACGAGGCAAGGTCAGGGATATATCCATATCCATATCCATATCCATATATACTTACTTTACTTACTTACTTACTAATATTATAAATGGGAAAGTGTATGTGTTTGTTTGTTTGTTTGTTTGTTTGTTTGACGGTCTTTCACGGCAAAACGGGGCGTCGAATTGACGTGATTTTTTAAGTGGAGATAGTTGAAGGGATGGAGAGTGACATAGGCTACTTTTTATCTCTTTCTAACCCCCCACTTCCCCAAAATGGGGGGTGGAAGTTTGTATGGAGCATTCCGCAATTTTCAAGGTAGAAAGCTAAAAATTGGTATGCGGACTGGACTATTTGTGACTAACAAAAAAAGTGGACATCTATCTAAATATGTAGAGTCGATATGTAGTCGATATGAAGAGTTGATATGTAGATTCGATATTTATAGTCGATATGTAGAGTCGATATGTAGATTCGATATTTATAGTCGATATGTAGAGTCGATATGTAGATTCGATATGTAGAGTCTATGTTCGATATGCAGAGTCTATGTAGAGTCGATCTAAATATATAAAAGACTGAAACTGAGATGCACTTTTTTGTCAAATCAGTTTGGACGTCATTGCTCGGTCGTAGGTAGGGTAAATCGTTAGTAGCTGGCCACCGTTTCAATAACTGGCCACATCATACTAAATTGAATTCTGTTTGTAGGGGAACAGGGTGCATTTTAGTGTGAGGGGGCCAGCTATTAAAGGACGTCCAGCTACTGGCGATTTACCCAACTTCATTTTTTTTGTTTTTTTTTTTAATTAAGCTATTAAATAAAGTTGCTTTCTCATACAGTGTGTGAATGCCATAAGAACACATATTTTAAGGGTTGCTAATAAGCCCTAATGAACGTAAATTGGTGTTTCTAGTTAGAAACAAAACAGTTTTTTAATATTCAAATTAATTCGGCACGCATTATATCGGTAACAAAGCTAACAACTGACAGTAACATTTGAAACTGGCGCTGTCTCTCTGAAACATCAAATAAATGTGAGCAGTTAATAATTAATTATAACTCTTCATTAGGAAAGGTAATTGTTATATTTATTCGATAAAACGGTGCACAGCACTTAAAGCTATTTACTTAAAATTTATGTTCTAATGGATGTCACACGCCACGCTGTATAATTTGAACATTCGAAAACTATGGCTGGTTAAAATATACGACCGTATGAAATTTACAGGCTGTATACTATTGCTCCAATATTAATGACATTTAATTGATCGCGGACAAGTCTAGTTGGTCGATCACATAACGCATTGTACGTGGGTCAGGTAGCTTTAAATGTCATTTTTAGGGTTCCGTACTCAACAAGGAACCCTTATAATTTGTCTGTCCGTCTGTCTGTCTGTCTGTCTGTCCGTCTTCGGCTTAGCTCAGTAACCCTTACAACTAGAAAACTGCAATTCGGCGTGGGTATATAAACCAATCACGCCGACAAAACAGTACAATAAAATCCTGAAAATTTTTTTTTATAGGGTACCTCCCCTACATGTAAATTGGTGATGTATAGATTTGAAGTAATTTAGGAAATAAGACGAAAATGGACCATTCCCCCCCCCCCCCCCCCCCCTTATCACCGAAACTACTAGGCTTATCATTCTGAAAAAAATATGGAAAATAGTTCCTTGCCTAAAGATTACAGGAAAACCTATAAAAAGTTTGAGTATCGGGAAAATTCTCAATATTTTAGTGTATTTTGTATGGAGCGCCTGATACTTAGAGCATAGCTAGTTGACAGTGCTGCTAAGATCCTTTATGAGAAGCTTTACTCCTGTATTAGCCAATTCGTCCCCTTAAGAAACCGACATAGAGTCGTTTCCAAATACGTTTATCCGAAATGGTACACAGCAGAAATAATTCGTAATATCAAATTAAAATATTTTCATTTGAAAAGGTTTAGACAAGAGGGAAAAGAATACAATAGACACATGTTTAAGTAGGTACTACAGAACACATGTAAAGACCCTAATTAGTAAAGCTTATAAAATGCACATACAGACTGTGCAAAATTATATTATTAGTTGCCCGGTGAAATTTTGGGAATATATAAAAGATAAAAAAAGTGAAAGACAGCACCGAGATGAATCTTTTACTTTCGAGGGCCGTAACGTGAGCGGACAGGATGCGGCGGATGCATTCGCTAAATACTTCAGCTCGGTGTTCCAGCAGGACAGGCCACGATTGGATGCTGAAGCTGCGGCGCGCGTAGCCCACTCCTCGGGTGACTCTCGATCGGTTTCGATCCCCTCCATTACTGAGGTTGATTTTAGAGCGGCAATGCAAAAGCTCAAACCGCGGTCTTCTGGAGGGCCTGATGGTATCCCGGTGTTTTTGGCCAAGGATTGTGCTTCCGCCTTGGTGACTCCCTTATTGTACATTTTTAACCTCTCGCTCAAACAATCCATCTATCCTAGTTGTTGGAAAAAATCCAGAGTAACGCCTGTTCCCAAAAGAGGATCCGATATGGAAGTCACTTCTTTTAGACCCATAGCAGTTCTATCAGTTTTCGGTAAAGTATTTGAGATGACCCTTAACAAACACATAAGTCAACAGGTTTCTAATCGTTTGCACCCCAGTCAACACGGTTTTCGTAAAGCCCGATCTACCACCACAAATCTAGTTGCCCTTGCTGACTACGTCTGCAAGGAGATGGACGATGGATGCCAGGTCGATGCTGCATATTTCGACTTTAAGAAAGCATTCGACTTGGTGGACAACGACATCTTGCTGGGAAAGCTTGCATTACTGGGCTTCACGCCAAAGCTTTTAAGTTTCCTCTCCAGTTACTTGTCTGAACGGCGACAGTACGTCAGGGTAGGCGGCTTCGAGTCAAACGATTACTGCACGCTGTCTGGGGTGAGCCAGGGCAGTACTCTGGGGCCTACATTATTTCTTTTAATGATAAACGATTTGCCTGGTAAAATTCGTTCAGCTGAATGTCTGCTTTTTGCGGACGACCTAAAATTGTTGCTCGGCGTCAGTAGTGTGGCGGACAGCGCTGCGTTGCAGAGCGACATCAATGCGGCAGCTGAGTGGAGTGCTGAAAACCGTTTGCCTTTTAATGCAGCAAAATGCAAGGTCATAACGTTTTCACGTAAGCGCTTGCCATTTTTAACCGATTACGGCCTGGGGGACGCTTGTTTGGAAAGAGTCGACGAAATCTGTGATCTAGGTTTAGTTTTAGATACAAAACTAGATTTCCGTAAACATGTATCTAATATTTGCAAACGGACCAGCAAAACCCTAGGTTTCGTCATGAGGGCGTCGAAGCAATTTCATGTCGGAGTCGCTATGGCTTTGTACAATGCCTATGTCCGTAGCAGGTTGGAGTATGGGGCTGTTATTTGGGATCCCTACGAGGATAAATACTCCCTGTTGGCGGAAAGAGTACAGCGTAAATTCGCCCGCTGGTTGTACTGCAAATCCTACGGGTATTACCCATACCTATACCCTTCATTGTTTGTCTCCGGTATGGTTGGGCTAGACACGCTTCGGATGAGAAGGAAGTTGTTGTTGCTAGTCCACTATCTGTCTGTTGTCCATCATAGAGTGGACAGCCCGGCTGTGCTGGAGAGGATCGGGTTGGTGGTTCCGAAAAGAATCCCCCAGGATTCGGATGGCGTGGCGATGGCGCCTCGCCGCCGGCCGGGCCTGCTGCAGCGTGTGTCCGCTCGCACGTGCCACGCTCGGAACGCTCCTACCGCGCGCGCAATATCCTGGCTATACCAAATGCTCACTCAGTACGAGGAGGCTGACCTATTTGCTGATCGCTTTAGTCAATTATGTCGTACTGCTAAGCAGTTCCTTGACAATTTTAATTAATTGATATTTATTATTTTAATATATTGTATAATTTTTAATGTATAATTTCGAATGCTTTTAAATTGATGACATTTTTATTTTTGACATGTATTGTTTTTCTACTATGTAATAATTTATCGTGTAAGTGCTTTGGTCTTAATGCTGTAAACTTACATTGATTTTTAAATAAATAAATAAATAAAAATAGCAATTTTACGGAACCCTCACCACGCGAGTTGAACTCGCACTTGTCCGGTTTTCATTTTATTTTGTAGTGTGTGCTAGGTATTTGATTTATTTGAATAAACCGTTTTCTATTCTATGCTATAAACCTATGAATTGTTTATGGTTTATCGAAGTAATCATGAAAATAAGTACCTCTTGTTGTTTAGAAGATGTAGCAAACATTAAAATAGCCCGTTTTTCAAGGGTTTTTGGTTCACAAAATATTTTAATGTTCTACAAAAATCAAACAATGAGATAAAATATCAAAAAATAATATATTTCCTAATTTCTATCACGAATCTTCACGTTTCAAAATTGACTTCTAACCGCACTACCTACTTCTAAAACTCTTTTTTATCATAATACCCCTGCTTTTTGAGGGATGCAAAGTCATATCGCAAAATAATCTTAACGCAGTCGAGGAAGCGTACGGATTCACCGAACAATGCCTTATCTCCAAATAAGTATTTGTCTGGAAATAGCATCACTATTGCCGACATTGCGTAGTATGCCTATTAAAAGCATCGTTTGCCTTTTGGATCTGAACGTCCAAAAGTAAGTATAATCCTAAAGCTACCTACGTTGGCAAGGAGCCAAATTAGACTTTTAAAAATGTAACATTCTCACCACGTCATACTGAATACAGATATGAGATATCTTCCAAAATGATAAGACACGGTAGACGTCGAGTCTGTATTTTCTTGCATTTTTTTTAATTTTTGGGGAGTAAACTGGAAATTAAAAAAAAAAGTTTCGCAAACTTTGAACTGATTGTGTGACATATCTAATGGAAGGGGTTGTTGTAAGCATCTCAGATATTTTTTTTTATAATTTTAGCATAGACATATTTGAAGTAATTTAGAAAAAAATACGAAAATTGACCATTCCCCCCGCCCTTATCTTCAAAACTACTCGGCTTAAAATTCTGAAAAAATATGGAAAATAGTTCCTTGCCTAAATATAACAGGAAAACCTATAAGAAGTTTGAATATTCAAAGTAACGGGAAAATTCTCAATATTTTTGTGTATTTTGTGTGGAGCGCCTGATACTTAGAGCATAGCAATTTTACGGAACCCTCACCACGCTATTTGTACTCGCACTTGTCCGTTTTTTTTATGATATTTAGCAACAGAAACTAATTTCCTACCTAGATTACGGCGGGTCCTATTAAGTATACAAAGTTTTTAAGTTCTTTGAGGGAGGCCTATGTCCAGCAGTGGACGTCTTTCGGCTAATATGATGATGATGATGATACAAAGTTTCATGTTATTTCAGCATGCTGTTTTAAAATGATAACCAAACTACTTCTGTATGGAGAGTCGAAATTCATTAAGATTAAACAAAATTTTGCAAGTCTGACTATAAATTAAAATCTTGCGTGACTTTTGTGGCAACATTAATGAACGTTATTTCATTCCATGCCATAGTGAAATCAACTTTACTTTGTTTTCCATCTAAGTGCTTAAGTTAACCAGCTTAGGTACTCTTACCTAATGAATGGCGCATTTTAATGAGAAAACGCCATGTGCTAAATTTATGCCTCAATGCGAGACTACACATTTTGTTTTACTCGAATTTTGCTGTACCTACATATCTATTTTTATTATTTTGATATTGAAATGACTACATCTTTTACAGTACCCAATCTCCATTATATAAAGTATAAACTCGCTTATTACACAGCCGGGTATCAAAGCATTGTCTTTGGGGACATATATTTCAATAACTCGACTGTGGTATTGCGTATAAATCGTTATATCAGACACTTGATAATAATTCACTGGAATAATTTGCATCCGGACAAATTTTCGTTCTTTATTAACACCCGATTTATTGTACCTGGAATCTCGGTGCAGATAATTACTTTTAGCTAATGCGTTATATTAGGAGTTGGCTTGATTACATTTTCAGGGTAATTCTAAATTATTCTGATATCGGAGTGACCATTTATTTCGCGCGAGGGTCGCCGATGGTGAATAATGAATGGGCGCGTCGCACACGTAAAATGGCACTTTTTTATCCCGTTCAAAATAAGCCTATTTTTGTAGAGGGAGTGATGACATGTAAGGTACGGGTGGAATCACATATTAGCCTCGTTCTGGTTTTATTTTAGGCTTCATGAGAGGTGGACTAATAAAAAAAGGTAGGTAGGAGATACGAACACAGGCACGATTTGCAACCATCTGTTTAATGGATGTAAAATATTTTATATCGAATTTATTACATTAAAAGTTTATATTGTACTTTTTTGTGCGGAACACAGTATCCACTTGCAGTAAGAGCTAAGTAATAAAAAAAAATACTGTACTGTAAAAGCTTTCAACTAAATATTACCACAACGTTTATAAATACAACATATTCATACTCATAATTTGTTGAGAACTTTTATCAATACTCTGCACGTTATTTCAAAACAGTACAATTTTAATACCCTCTTACAACAGCAAACAAGAAGGACTCGCCCGGAGCAAATAAAAATAGAATAAAAGAGATGTAAAAAGTGGAGATTTCAACAACGCTCCAATGACACTAATTACTGCATTTGTATCGGATTGGGTTCAAGGGTGCATTTGTATCTGATGCAGCTGAAATACAGGGCGGTATTCAGGGCGTTCATCGACAGCTCTTGCAAAGTTTCTTTAACCTTTTAACAGCGAGGGTGCTAAACAAAACGGTGCCCAACTGTGGCCAAAACAAAACAATAGCCAGACAAAATATGAATAAAATGAAACTTCTGATAAATATTGTCATGTCAAAATAACAATATTTATCAATATTATCATGTGGCCGTCCGTGGCTTCAGTGGCACGAGTTTTCGTCCGCGTCCACAGCCGTCTTTAGCTCTCAAAGGGTTAATATCACGACGTAGAATAATTTTATTTTCAATCAATATCTATTGGTCGATCACGTAACGCACTGTACGCGCGTCGGATAGATCTAAATGTCAATTTTTATATGGAAAAATGACCCGACGCGCGTTCGGAACGTTAGGTGATTATCCCCCTGAGCTGACATCGCATCGGTTCGGCAGGCGCTATCCCCTTCAGTACTGGACCTGTTGAAGATCTGCTCTGACACCTGATAGATAGTCTAGCTTTACGACCTCAAAGTTATACTCTGGTTGCTCTCGAAAATTATGATTAAATTAATTAATATCGGCTCGGCTTCACGACACGCGCCAACATGTCCAACAGGGGACGCAGCGGATTGTCATCTTACTACATATGTGGGCTGTCCTACTTGGGAAGTACCATCGCCTTCCAGAAAACCGCAGCCATGATGGCAGCAGCAGATTGCTTTGTGGGTATATGGTGTCGTGGTCGTAAGGTCGCCAGAGCTTCTGTGGTCACGCTGTGTTGAGAATTTGGGACCTGCATTTGTCTCTACTACAATGTCTACTTACGATCAAACAGGCCGTAAACTTGGCTCGTCAGATTACAAAAAATAACATGTTTTGAAGTCTCGCATAGCTCACGCCCTCTCGTTTGCTCGACTGTGGCTCCGACTCCAACACCGACTCCGGCTCCAACTTTATAGGTAAATCAAATTGAAAAACTCTGGTTCCGATTAAACCGCCTCCATAACATTTCTAGCCCGAACGTCTGATATAATCTTGGTAGAGGTAAACAACGTACGGTCTTATCGCTAACGAGCTATCACTTGAAGATAACCTAGCAGATAACTTATTTATCAATTACCGCAATTAATACGTATGTTGCAATATGCGTCATCTTCAGGGAAAAGGTTTTTTTTAATACAAACTGCTTCACGTCACGGCGTATGGCAAAAGCGGCAACGACAAGATGGTACGTTTTCCCTGAGAATCCTACTAATGTCATATTAAACTTACGCGTTTATAATATTAGTAGGATTAGTAGTAAGTAGTCATCCACTAAAAAATCACATCGGCTGTCCTATGAGCTATACAGCGTGTGACTTTCATAAGAACATTTATTTTAAGGAACGATAGCTTTCAGTGCTTTGAACCGTTTTATCGAAAAAATATAACAATTACCTTTTCTAATGGAGAGTTATTTATTTTTTAAATATTCTCGAGCAGCAATGTACTGCTAACATTCACTTGACGTTTCAGAAAGGCAGAGCTAGTTACTGTCAGCTGTTAACTTTGTTACCAATACATTGCGGGCCGAATTAATTTGTATGAACAAAAAAAAACCGTTTTTTTTTAATTACAGATATCAATTTACGTTCATTAGGGCTTATACTTTCAGCCCTTAAAATAAATGTTCTTATGAAAGTCACAGATTCAGATTCAGATTCAGATTCAGATTTGTTTATTATCATAATTTTACAATTAAAATCATAGTACAATGAATATACAGATAAAAATGTGTTAAAATTATGACTTGTCAGTTACAATACAATACAATAAATCAATAGATGTGTACAGATGTGTACAGAAATGTTGTATATGGCACACGCTGTATATGGAGCTCGCATTTTAACCGATTTGGATGACATTTTGCACGAAGACATTTTAAAGCCCGGATTATAATATAGGATTTTTATCCCGGGTCTACGCAGATGAAGTCGCGGGCGGCAGCCAGTACCTATTATATCATTCGGAGGACACTAGGATCTCAGGTAGAACTGGACGACTACATCAAAATCAGTCACACAGACATCACGTCGCAAATCCGCCCCTGTTTCATTACCGCGACGGGATTGGATTGAAGCGGGCCGCGTGCCAATTCGCATACTTGTATCAGTTTACAAAAACCGATGATATTGTGAATAAATCCATCTCTGCGCTCTGACCATGATATATGCCGGTACAAATTGGATTTATTCCCCGCTTTCCCTTCGCCGTACTACTGTTATTGCACGTATGAACGATGAGGTGTCATGAATAAAATATTCTATGTGAAACGCGTGACGCGTCCCGATCAAGATTTCGTGTATTGTCACTGATTTGTGATTTATTTTCATGATGGGTTGTAGTGTTGTTTGAGTGTTAGTATTTTTTTTAAAGATACTTAATGGTCGATCTCACTAACATTTATTATCAATAAGTATTAGGTACATTCTACTCTGTTTTCTGTAAGGCTTTAACTGCTCTGACCCGAGTTTGATAAAAAGCGTTCATAGAGATAGTCTGAGTTATAGAAAAGGATATTAAGATACTTTTAGGGTTCCGTACCTCAAAAGGAAAAAACGGAACCCTTATAGGATGGGGGGTAAACTGGAAAATTAAAAAAAAAGTTCCGCAAACTGTATTGTATGACATATCAAATGCCCTTTCATTTGTCCCATAGTTGTAAGCATCTCATTATTTTTTTAAATAATTTTAGCAAAAACAGATTTGAGTAATTTAGGAAAAAAGACAAAACTTGACCGTTCCCCCCCCCCCCCCCTCTTATCTCCGAAACTACTAGGTTTAAAATTCTGAAAAAAATATGGAAAATAGTTCCTTGCCTAAAGATTGAACTCGCTTCTGTCCGGGTTTTATGAATCAATATCAATATCAATATGAAATCTGATGTGTAACCGGATACACATAAAGTAAATTTTCACTGTCGAAGTAATTAACTCAAACTCAACTCAACTCAAAATGATCTTTATTCAAGTAGGCCTAGTAACAAGCACTTTCAAATCGTCAGTTAATTTTTTAGAGTAATTTTTAAACATAAAATATATATGATTAAAAAATTGTATAAAAAATACTAGTACAATATTTCGAGAAAAACAATCTAATGTCAAAAAACAAAATATTACGAAAATAATAGATTAAAAATTCAGTCAAAATTAGTTCCATGGAGTTTTATCATTCATGTAGTCTTGTGTGCTATAATAAGCTTTCGAGATAAGTTTACGCTTCACATAGTTCTTGAATTTATTAATAGATAACTCAGTTAAGTTTCCTGGAACTTTGTTATAAAACCTTACACAATTACCCATGAATGATTTTTTTAATTTTTGGAGCCGAGTGGTGGGCACCGCGAGCTTATGCTTATTTCTAGTATTAATATTATGTATGTCACAGTTTTTCCTAAAATTGGCAATGTTTTTATGTACATACAGAAGGTTTTCATAGATATATTGACAATGTAATGTCATTATATTAATATTTTTAAACTTATCTCTAAGTGAGTCTCTATGGTTCAATTTATATATCGCCCGAATAGCCCGTTTATGCAAAACAAAAATCGAATGAATCTCTGAAGCACTGTTTAATATATTATTGAGTATTGACATAAGATTCACTGGTCCTGTAAAAACATGTGTTAATTATATTATTGAGTATTGACATAAGATTCACTGGTCCTGTAAAGACATTTTTCACTATACTTACCCGTGCCTATTGAATTCTTCTATAAATTTAATAGAACGAGGGCTACCGCGAGTGGATTCGCCGCTGGAGGTCTCCGAAATGTCAAATGTTATAGTTATTTATTTACTGCATATCACATTACAAAAGAAAGATGGTAGGTACATTAATAAGATATTCATGTGAAGCCCTGCAAGGGCACAACAATATATAAGTAGATAATAGCTGATTATTGAAACGGATTTCAATAAGACAGCAGACTTATACCTAAACTTACAACATATGGACATTAACGCGGATATTTTTGGTCCGATAACCATTCTGCCACTAGAAAAAATTAAACATAATAATTCAGCTGTTTAGCCTGTAGATGAACACAGACGCCATGTTAACATTAAAATTAAAAAAAAATCTTCCCGGCCTAGGCCTTCAATTTTGTATGAAATTGCTTACCAGTTCTCTCGAGTAGTTCCGCCCGAAACGTGATACTTTGAAGCCTGTTATAACGCACGTAAGGGCGACATTTCATTGCATGTTTGAGAAAAATATATTATCCTATACATAGGGTACACATTTTACCTGCTTATGAGAAGTATCAGTCCCCCCACGGTTGAATTTGAATCTACGAACTGTTAACTTGCCACACGAAAAATCTTTTCGTTTGGCAAGTTTACAGATATCTCTAAGATGACAGCTGCCGGCGCCATATTTGAGGTTAAAGAAATTTATTTATCTCTAAAGAAATTTACATTTCACTTAAAACAGAGAAGATATGCATGTTTTTACATATTCTAAAGTAAACAGAGAGTAATAGATAATTCCATTTTATTCCGGTCAGTAATGTCCGGTACCTAAATGTAAATCTTCCTAACCTGTAACTCAAATCTATTTTAATGAAAATAATTCTACCATGGACTTAATTAAACTAGGCTACAATCTATAGAGATTCTAGCCTCTAGATTTAATTAATCCTACGTACCAAGTAACAAACAATTACCTCTTTATAATATCAGTATAGATATTAACTACGTTCATTGAACTGTATTCATTATTTACACCCTAGGTACTTTATAACAAGGCTCGAACATTAAATACTGTGATATTAATAAGCCCCGCCATACTTCATTTGCCGGTAACAAAAGAGGAAATTACTGTATAGGGAGATTACAGGGGCTTCGCTGCGAAATCATTACATTAATAGGGGAAGATACTTAATAGGCTTTTGTGTGATTGATTAGAAATTGTGGTAGATTGAGTGAAATAAGGACGGAGATGAAAGCTTACCTAAGGCTCCCAATGCCTGGACAGTCTGGGCTTTTTATCCGGAAAAAACTTCCTAACGTTAAATTACATTTAGTTTATGAGTAGGTACCGTAAACCGGGGTTACTTTAGGAAAAAATGGGGCTACTTTGATCATTTTGAATGTAGTATAAAAGCAGACCTATTTGAAATTCTGGTGCCAGAGCATCGGACCGCGGCGTTTCGAGGTAGCTTTAGGTTCGCGGCGTCCAAGTGTTGGAATGATCTCCCTCCACCTATCCAAGGAGCGTCGAGCAAGTATACCTTTAAGCGCCAGCTTAAAGGCTATTTGTTGACGCTCCAAAAATCCCAACCTTAACCCATCCAGCACTTTTAACATCCCAACCGTGTCGTGTTTTATGCTTTGTATTTTTCATCCCGTTGTGGTACTGTTTTATATTAAAAAAAACACATTTATTACATTAATTATTTATTTATTATGTTTCTACTATCGAATAGTATGCTGTGTTGCGTTCCGTGGGTCACTTACGGTGCTGTCTGAAAACCAGCGCTGTAGGTGTCTGTCTGACACCTCGGCACAATGCTGAGACAGCGACCGTTTCACTGCCGCGAAGACACACACAATGTGTCAATTGTATTGTATGTCTACTCCCTTTATATCTGTGTGTCTTTTGTGTAGTGAATAAATGTCTTCTTTTCTTTTCTTTTCTTTTTCTAAATTAAGAACATTTAGTCGAGTATACATCAAGATAGAATACTAAAATATCCAGTGCCACAGTTCACTCACAAGTAAAAACAATGATTTCGGAGAAAAACCTATTTGATCAAAGTCACCCCCCGAATCAAAGTAACCCCGGTCCACCGTACTGAAGTTACTTTGTAACGTCCACAATTTTCGAATTAAGATTAGAAAAAAACTGTCTGTAGAATGATTTTAAATGTTTTGGTGTTTTTCTGTGTTGCGTATCATATTTGGTCCAAATCATACAAACTATTCATTTAAACTAAATAAAGTACCTACCCCCAATTTTTTGGGATTTTTGTTTTGACGATGGCGGAGTGAAAATCTGTAAAATGTAGGTATTATTTTATCCTGTGCTTATAAGTATCGTGTAACCATAAACCCAGTTTACTTCTTTACTTCATGACAATAAAAATGTTAGAAAACTGGCATTCAATAAAAACAATTAGCATAAACACTAACCAACAAAAACAACAATATGACAGACCCAAGGGATTGTCCGAAACAATTGTGTAGCCGTATGACAGATGTTACCAAAGGCAATGCTTTTAAGTGTCATATCTTAGTAGAATTGCGACATGACGAGGGTAAGCGCGAAGTTTCAGCAACTCATAACCAAATGTCCAAAGTCGTTTTTTTTACACACGATTATAGTGCTAATTGAAAAGAATTTAAACCTTAAAATGGCATATCATATAACTCGAGTCCGTTTCAATTAAGGTGAAGATTTATACTCACGCTTGAAGTAGCGTATGTAATATTGTTTATAGTCTGCAGTTATGCTGTTTTAGAAACAAGTTTCGAAATGTAACGAACCATCATGAAACCTCCACTCGTTTGTTTAGGGTGAATAACCATCAAAAATTTGCGAAAATGTCTTTTCATATTTCTAGCGTCGCATGCTTGACAGCTAGGTTTCACCATCATCATCATGTCAACCGAAAGACGTCCACTGCTGGACAGGCCTTCCCCAAATAGTGCAACAATGAACGGTCCTGCGCCACCCGCATCCAGCGGACTCACGCGACCTTTACCAGGTCATCAGTCCATCTTGTGGGGGATCAACCCACGATGGTCTTCCGATACGTGGTCGCCATTCGAGAACCTTTCCGCCCCAACGGTCATCGGTTCTATGTACTTAAGTTTAGCGATTTGGAGGGCTACATGGATTGCCTTAGTTCTGCTGAGGATCCAGCCTAATTTTTGATGCGATCACACAGAGAAACTCCCAGCTTAGCCCTGTCCAATGCCCTTTGGGTGACTTTGAGCCTTCTTATGAGGCACACAATGAGCGACCACGTATCCGACCACGACCACTGGTCCAAGACTCTCGTCTTGAGACACTGCGGAATATTGGACGAAAATATGTGTAGGTTTTTACAGTTTTCATTCAAATAACCTAATAGAGCTGGAGGGCAAAATCCTATCCAAGATATTTGACTGTGACTGGTAACCGAAGAGCTGGCATTTTTCTCGCGCAACGCATCGGCATTGCAATTCAACGAAGAAATGCCGCCAGCATCCTCGTTACAATGCCTCGAGGGCCGTTTTTAGATTTAACTTAGTTTAAATTTAATTTTGTTAATGTTAATCATCATCTTGTATTTACTTTAGAAAATAAATGATTTTAAGATATTTGATAGAAGGCTCACAATGACAAAAACTTCAGTGAACACCATGAAATTATTAAATAGAAAAACATAGAAACGACTTCCTGCAAGCTGAACATGAACAAATCACCAGAGACACCTTTTACAAAGTGAACAAACGACAATCATCGCCATGTCACAATCTGTCATTATATAATCCGAACAGAACTATTTATGTATTAACTGACAGAATGGGATACATCCCCACATTCATGAGTCCTTAAAAATCAGAAACACATCAATAGGCATATGGATTACCGACCTACCCTGCTCCGCTAAATGCTAGGACCGTAAGGCTGGAAACAGTGCTCGACCGACGTCAGCGCGTATGGTCGGTCGCGCGTGTTTTACTATGGCCGCATACGCGCTGACGGTGAGCATCGGTCCGAACGCACAGTATGCTTTCTACAGCGATAGCTACGCCCGACCGAGCATACGCGCTGACCGTCGGTCGAGCACTGTTTCCAGCCTTAAATTCTATAATTTCCGTCATAGTTTTCTAAGCCGTCAGCAAACTAACATCAAGTAGCGAACGCATGTTGCGGCCGACCTATCAAACTCGGAGAACAAAGCCGACTAAGTCTTGTATTATGCAAACGAGTATCATGTAAGGCGTGGATTTATGAGCCAAGTTCTGCAAATCGCGCTTCGCCCATGGGAGCACCCGGCTCACTATTGCTACATATATTCAAATTTGGGGTTAGACAAAGAGGTACTTAGACGTTCGCCCCCGGGCTTGCATTGAGTGACAACTTATGATTTAGCACGTGACTTGTTATTTTGTTTACGCTAGTGCTATGTGCATGCAGCAAGTGATCCTGCGAATGAAAGTTTACCTCTAAACCGAGGAAATGTGTCTCGATTAACGGGTAATCGACATAATTTTAAAGCTGGCGCTTTCAACTTAGGTATATTAGTACATTACGCAGATAAACAACAAATCTCGATGAATATGCGATCTAAGGCTTTCTTTATTACCATACGTTTTGTCTACTACCCCTGGCCAGGAGGTAGGAATTCCCGCACGCGCAGCGGGCGGTAATAGCCACTTTATATCATGTGACTTAGTATCCATTTTCAACACAACTGTTGTAGGTCCTGCTTCTGTTAGACCACATCCACAGGGTCGCCAGTACGCTCAACTCTACATACAAATCAAGAACGTTGTCAGGGTTCCGTACCTCAAAAGAAAAAAAAAACGGAACCCTTATAAGATCACTCGTGCGTCTGTCTGTCCGTTGAAGACGGACACGTAAAGTAAATTAATGAATTCTGAACAAGGGGGCCACTTTTGGGGAGTAAACTGGAAAAAAAAACATTTCGCAAACTGTATTGTGAGACATATATCAAATGAAAGGGGTTGTTGTAAGCATCTCAGTTAGTTATATTTCTTTTATAATTTTAGACCCCCCCCCCCCACCTTATCTCCGATACTACTAGGCTTTAAATTCTTTTAGTATTCAAAGTAACGGGAAAATTCTCAATATTTTTGCGTATTTTGTATGTAGCGCCTGATGCTTAGAGCATAGCAATTTTGTCCGGTTTTTATTAATACATAATCTCTAATCGCTTCATTTTTTTTCTATTATAATATAAAGTAACAGAAACTAGTTTCCGAACTACATAGATAGAGAAAAGTTTCATGTTATTCCATTATGCCGTTTTAAAATCAGAACCAAACTAATACGTTTGAATGGAGAGTCGATTTGAATGAGTGCTGGTGACTCTTACCCACTCAGATTTAGGCGCAGGAATTTAGATCGTAAAATTCCGCGCGCATTTTTCCATTTCTAAAGTTCATTTGTTTTATTATTTTCACCAACGAATGAAATTATCATTAAAAGGGGCAGCGTCAAGCGTTTGTCGCCTCGCCATTAAATAAAATAGTCACGGTTTACTCAAAATAAATTAAATGCAAATGCGAATTTCATAACTAATTCAATGGGTTAGTTTATTTAGTTTCCATATTCAGCTCAGAAGCGAGGTCTCAAAATTAGTTATTCGGCTATTTCGATGCATAATGCGATTCATTTGAAATTTGGTCGTGCTTATTTGGCTGAATATAATTTTAAATTAGAACTGCATTCGGTTTCATTCACGTGTGTTTTGTATGCTCTGTTGCTAACACCTCTGAACAGTTTATGGTTTAATTATTGTCCCTGCAGTTTTGCTTGACAAAAACACCGGTGAAGCCGGGGTTCGCTAATAACCTCAATATCATTGGCCTTGTATATATATGAAAAATGATTTAAACAGCGTCTTATCTTATCTAGTTGAGGGCCCTTTCGGATACACTCAAAAATTAAACGCTATGAATATTGTACGTCGAAATGAGCAAACTGGTTGATGCTATAGTTTTTTTTTTTTCACCACAATGTACACAGTTCTGATAATATAAATTATACTATCTTTTCGTAACTTGTGTTTAGGTAACGTTTCGCCTGTGATAGTTAGGGAGGCGAATAGGGGAATTTTCTGCAATACTCGAGCGTGGCAGTTTAAGATATGAGAGATACCTTAGACCTAATAGAACAACCTTGTAAAGTATTTAGCTCTATATGTAGTGACGCGCGCCTAGGATAGACGATCAGATTAGTAAAAAAAAATTGATAGTCTGAAATACTCGAGCGCGTCAGATTAAGATATTGGGGGTTGATTTTAGTGTTTAAAGACTAAATTTAACTAATCTGACGATAAGTCCTTGACGCCGCCGAGTTATAGGGGCGCGAACTTGTAAAAAAAAAACGTTAATCCGGCATTCTCGAGCGCGATTTTTTTATTTTTTATTTCGAAGAATATAATCTAAAACTTACTAAAAATACAAAATCTGCCGGTTTCCGCATGACCGGAAGTGTGGAGGAGCCATTTCGTCTTCCTAAGAACGCGTTGCGGCATATAAGTCGCGAACGATACATTTTACAAAAAAACTTATAAACAAAAAAGGTAATTTTATTTTACACAAAAAAGGTCTCTTTACATTTTTGTCCAAAGTTAAAACTTTTTGACTTGAAGCATCATAAAAACTCAAACTCCCGGTTTTTTGAGTATATCTCGAAAACTGAGGGTGTTAAAAAAAATTGATATGAAATAACGATGATTAAATTATGTGACTTTTATTATAGCTCAAATTTTTTTTACGCTCATAAACGCAACCGACATACGCTCATAAACGCATATATATTTATATATGTATGTAGGTATGTTATATTATGTGTATGTTCGTGAATTTTTTATACATATTTTAAGAGCTACAAAGAAAGTGGCCTACTTCTTTTGGACTCTATTATTTGTCTATTGTATGTACGTTTTTTGGGTTCCGTAGCCAAAATGGCAAAATATGGAACCCTTATAGTTTCGTCATGTCCGTCTGTCCGTCTGTCCGTATGTCACAGGCATTTTACTCGAAAACTATAAGGTGTATTTGAATAAAATTTTGAGGATAGCTGTATTTTGTTAGCCGCTACATAGTTTTGTAATTAAATTACTAAAAAAAATTTTTTTTAGGTGTGCACTCCAAAGCCTCTCTCCACTTTTTCTAAAGCTTCTCGACAATTTTCGTGGAAAAAGTTACGCGTATCTGTACAAAAGTATTATTAACATGTACAGTTCCTCGGCCATTCCTCAGTCAGCCGGCATCCGGCACACGTGTCCGTGTCCGGCACTTGCGTATTTCGAGCTCACAGTTTATTCAATATGTTTTTGTAGTTTATCGACTTTTGTGGTAAGATTTTCGTGATGAGTGATAATGAAAGGAAGTGTGTGTTTTGTTCGGAACTATTGACTGCTAAATTTGCGACGTTTACTACAGAAACTTTGAAAAAGTGTAAGACAGTGTTTGAATATCGCCAAAACAAACCGAGCGTCAGAAAATCACGTACGACGTATGACAATCTGAAACTTCCCGATGATGCATCGGGAGATGCTGCATACCATTCGCAATGCTACAAGTGGTTTACAGCGATCAAAATCCCGGCAGATTTTTCTAAAACCACTGAACAGCTTTGCGCTGTCGAGTCAAACATTGATCCGGAAATTCCTGCCTCGGTGGATTGCGCAGCTGATATTCCTACAACTTCAACCGACGCTGCTGACACATCTGTTGACGAGTAAGAACTTTTGTTGTTAACATTTTGTCGCAATAATTGTACATTTTTTTCTTATATGAACTCTATAGTTTTGATTTAAAATTATACCTGGGTTCTCCTGATCTATGATATTTTATATGTAGTAAGCCATACACTAACATATCAAGTAGGGCTCGTGGTCGTGTACGTGTTTCGTGACCCCGTGTCACGTGTCAAATTTTTTTGCGCTTCCGCGGATAATTTGAGCATTTCAACATAACGCAGGTCAGCATTTTGTTGCTTAATACTAGGGCTCTGGATATCCGTGAAACACGCCTACCCGTACCTACGTGTTCTTAACCCCGGCGGTACTAAGATCACGAATTTCACGAACACGGCCGGTACGTGGCACGTACCTGCGTTCGCGCACGGATTCACGTGACACGCCAAAGTACGTACCTGCGTTCGTGTGCACCGCACCCGTCTGAACGGAACGATACACCCGGGCCGCCGCTGGTTAGAGTTAAAATTAAAACTAATTATTACTTAGTACGGGTCGAAAGGCTTTTTTTCTATGTGGATTTAAGTTTAAATTATATTTTTTGCGTAGTTTGAGTTATAAGGTATATTTTACTTAAATATACCTAACAATTATAACGGCGTTATTCTGTTTTCTGTATAACCAGCTATTGTGATTTTACTTAAAGTTAGACTTATATTAATTATACAATTAACAGACTGCGTATTTTACCTACGTATAGAGTTATCATATCAGTAAATACTTATCGTTAAATTAAGAGAAGAGCTTTTTTTCTGCTATTCATGAAAAGAATGAATATCAAAGTTTACTGTCTAGGGATATAACATAGTCAAAATGTTAACATGCAAGGCAATCCTAATCCCAAGAAACAAAAGAGCAAATTTCTGCGAATCTTCGGTACGTATGATGACGGTAAATCCAGGCAAACAACACGTGCATGGACTTAACAAGAAAACAACAAACAAAAAAGTACACAGCTGCAGTTCTTATCGGTTTCGGTTCGGCACATTACAAAGTAGATAGAGATAGTGCTATATTGTTGTTCGACTGCTTCATTGTATGACTAACAAGGTAAAAAAAGTTTTTCGTTAAATGGATTGTCGCTATATAGAGTTTAATTACACTACACCTATATATATTCTACCATGAAAGTAAAGAACAAAACCCGCAGACGACATTTTATTTTACATCTCTATAAAAATATTTTGGGTTCTCTCAAGGTTGAAAAATTATTGAGTCATTCATTTTTATTAACCTACCAGGGTGGTATTTTTGTAGATAAGTGGAGTTGCACGTGCAGAATTGCAGATAAAGATACTCGTAATAAAGGTTTGCCAGCGACATAATTAAACAAACAATACTCATAAGCAGCTTTCGGCTTTACCTGGTATACCAAGTTTTTGTTCGTGAAGTTCAAAGAAGTGACTGTTGGTTTCCATTTATTTATTACTTACTATATATTTAAAAGTCCATGCTCCTAAATATTAATGCATGAAACGGAATAAAGAGCTACGAATAAAAACTCACGATACAATTTCATTCGTCTTATCCGCGTGTACTTAAGGTACGTGAACCCGTGTCACGGATCTACACGTGACACGTGACACAATTACACGTAGCCTAATTTCACGTGACGAACGGGCCTTAAAACCGTTACCGTGTAACACGAGAACGGGCGCACGGCTCCCGTGTCACGAAACACGTACACGACCACGAGCCCTACTTAATACTAGGGCTTGCGGTTGTGTCCGGGTTTCGTGTAATCGTGTCGGGTACCCGTGCCTGTGTAACACGCCCGCGGGTTTAAGCGACCGGTCCGAACGCACCCGTGTAATTAGAGTACGGGTACCCGTGTACACGGGTACACGTATGCACGGGTACACGCGGGTACTACCCGTCCTTGAGGTGTGAAGCTAGGAACTATCCCGTCGTTCTAAAAATGTACATACAAGTACCAAATGAGTGTTCGTAGCCTTTTGCAGATTGATAAATGTAATAAATTATAACCTAGCACCACAGTTGAGCAAAATCTAATAGTTCTAATTGCAATTGTTTTCTCTCACTTTAAGCTCCAGGTAAAAAAAAACCTTTTGTGCAAATTATGATAATGGCGCAAACTTTCGGATGCATTTATTTTCAACCTTAAAAGGATTTAAGTGATGATAACATTTACCAATTCTTAGTTCCTAAACTGTAATTACTTATAATTGAACAATGTGTCACAGATTATTTTTACAGAATAGATAAGCATGGTTGAAAATTCAACGAACTAATGAATGCCAGTTAAGGAAAAAGTGTTGTTTACATCGGCATATGCACAAAAATGGGTTTTTTGAAATATTGTAGTGGAAAGGTTCTAAGAACTAGTCAATGCACTTCTCAGATAAGGATTAACTATTGTTCGGCGTTAACAATAGTTAATTCTGTAAAAATAATCTGTGACACATTGTTCAATTATAAGTAATTACAGTTTAGGAACTAAGAATTGGTAAATGTTATCATCACTTAAATCCTTTTAAGGTTGAAAATAAATGCATCCGAAAGTTTGCGCCATTATCATAATTCTTTTAACAATTAGAACCAAAATGGCATGTACCGTCGAGGAAAATGAAGATTTGGCACATGTCGATTCTATTTGAATGACGTTAAGGTTCAAAAGTGCTAAACATTCAATTTACTCGACTGTACAATTCAATAAACACTCGGTTAAAATTAAATAGTTATCATAGACATACTTACTGTTTTTGGTTAGCTATTATATCTACATGTGGCTATTAATAAACGTAAAAAAAATCCCTTTGTCCGGACAATCATTAAATAAAATACTAGGCTTATACAATATTATGACGCAAAAGAGCAAACATAGGCTTCCTGCGATGTATCCTTTTGCCACATACCTAATATAAAATAACATCAAACTCAAACACACTAAACTCATAGAATTATTAATACACATAGATTAATATAATCTATTCTACTTGCTCAACTCAAACGGTCACGGACGGTCCGAACCGCGGGTACACGTGTACACGGGTACACGGGTACCCGCCCGTCGTGTTCGGGTAGAACGGGCGCTTAGCACCGCGGGTGTAAGAGTACGGGTACCCGGGCGGGCGTGTAACACGTGTAGCGGGAGCCCTACTTAATACACGTTATTTGTGGAAAAGTATTAACCGGTGTACACCTTCGCGCTTGCGTCAGGCAGACTGAGACAAACTCGTACACATGACACGAGGTGAGTGCTTCAATTTTGGAACGTGTATAACACATCTACATATAAAATATCATAGCTCCTGATACAATCAATAGACATTATACAGCCTTTTTACGAAGCAGCTGCTACCTGCCCCAGTCCTTATTCTCACACGGTCATCCCTTCAACCCATATACTAACCGTTCAAAATATATATTTCGTGTCGAATTTTTTTCTTAACGTTTCAAAGCCGATAATTTTTTTTATTGAATTTACCGGAGATAGCAAAAATATAAAATAACTATTTTGGAAAAACCACTATTAATTTATTAATTTATTTGTTTAAAATTATTATTATTATTATTATTCCTTTATTTATATTTTATCTTAAGTTAGGTTTTTACAATATTGATATAAAAAGTAAAATATAAAACTATACATACAAAATATAAAATTATTATAAAAACCTAACCTAGGGTACCGCCGGCAGCGAGGCGGGGCCTAAACTACCGGTGGTCAGGGCGACAGAGAGAGGAACCTCCTGACTATCCGCGCCGTTATTATTATTCTTATTTTTATTATTCTGATAAAGAATATAATTCTCTATAACATAAAGTATTTCTATTTCTAAAACAATATAATTTATTTATTTCAATTTTTTTTAAATAATATTATATTATTATTTAATTATTAATTAATTAACAATAATAATAATAATAATAAATAAATTTATTAATTTATTGAAGAAATTGTCTATATTCGTTTGGTTTTTTTTTTTTCAAACTGATGTAAAAAATCGGCCAAATAAATTGATTGTTGTATGGGAAAACATTATTTTCAGGCTTGAGGTGGCAAACCCATGGGAGGAAGGTTGTCGTGACGAAGTTCAACAAAACGAACCGAACAATGAGGATCTGCGACTGGCACAATGTTTTATATGCGAAAGACCACGGAAACGTTTTCATGGACGCGAGGTTCCGCTGGCCGTAACGAAATCTGGCACTGTCGAACAAATAAAAAGCGCGGCCACGGAATTTTTTGATCTAAAAATGTTGGAAAAAATCAATTCCTTCGCTAACGAATCCGATATTCGTTATCATAAGTGCTGTAAAGATCAGTACTTGCGCGACATTTCAAGGAACGAGGATCAAGCATTTTTCATTAAAAGGAAGGCATCAAACAGTGCCTACATGATTTTGTGCCAAACGTTGGAGCAACGCATAGTAAAAGAAAAAGAATGCTTGTTTTTTAACACTGTGAAGAAAGAGTATGACGAGTTACTAATAGAAGAAACGAAATCGCTATCACATTCTATCAAGACCACCGCACTCTCCGATCGTCACTTGGAAAACAAACTGATGGAAACTTTCCATCGCAGGATTAAGATTATTTATGCCGAAAAGAAAAAATTTCTAGCTCCGTTTGACGTCGACATTGTAACCTACCAGGATTTATTCAAAAGTATGTCGATGAAAGAAAATATTCGGTCCATTGCAAAAGACATAAGAGAGGAAATTGTGAGCTACACCACGACAAAATTACCCCATGACCTTTCTGCAGAAGATTTACTGAAAGGAGAATGCAATTCCGTACCAGAGCTTTTGACTTGCTTCCTGGAGGCATTAATTTTAGGCGATGCGTCACGTATATCGAAGAAAAAGCGTGAAACTCAAAAAAGTCGCAACGAATTCACGATTTTTTCTCTCGGACAAGATCTGATGTACGCTACGTACAGTCGCAGAGTTTTAACATCGAAACACGTTTCTTTGGGGTTGGCGGTGAAGAGCATGTGCAACAGCAAAAAAATTGTCGAGTTACTATCCAAGTTTGGGCATTGCTGCTCTTATACGACACTCGAAGAATTGGAGACTGAATTGACATATTCAACGATAAATTCGACATACGCATGTCCGGAGGATATTGCACGCCGCCCTGATTTGAATACTGGAGTCGCGTTTGATAATTTTGATCGCTTTGTTGACACACTCGATGGCAAAGACACACTGCACGACACGGTGGGGATCATTTTTCAAGATATCATTCCTAATGAAGAGGCAATCATATCACCAGCTGTTTTCCGTGAAGACAATTCCAACACCAATGAATCTGCTCACGCAAGTACTGCAGAACCATCGCTGAGTTCTGTACGCAGGCGGAAAAGACGCAGGACGTTCGAAGAGGTCACATTTGAGTTACGACCATTTACAAAAAAAATTAAGATTTCAGGATGGAATGAGCTTGATGTTTCACAACTTAATTACCCACCTGATAATTTGACGAAATCTATCCAACTGGATACTGCGTGGATGCTGTTACACAAGCTCAACGTTAACGATGTTCCCATGTGGGTCGGCTATCAAAGCATGATTACGATTGACATTTCACCAGTCCAGAAAGTCTCGTATCTCACACCGATCAATTTATCTCCAACCAATCATTCGACAGTACTGAAAACTCTGGAAATCAGTCAAGAAATTGCAGCTGAATGCGAAGCCTCCTACATTCAAATCACGTATGATTTGGCCATCGCTCGAACGGGTTATTGTATCCAAGCTCAAGAATCCCCCCAATTCGACAACATTTTTATTCATTTGGGGGCTTTCCATATTGAGATGGCTTTCTTTAAAGCGCTTGGGACCTTCATTGAAGAGAGTGGATTGACTAATATAATGGTTGAGACTAATCTGATTGCGAGTGGATCTGTCGGTGGGTTCATTTCCGGGAAAAATTACAATAGGTGTAAACGATTACATCCAATTATGGCTTTGGCGTTGGAGCAATTACATTTCGAGTCATTCCTTGATCGCAAACATTCGACGATTTCAAAATCGGTGATAGATTATCTCGCCGAGTTCATGCAACACAAAGGTGCCTCTCCGCAACTCGACCACGCCGAAACTCAGCAGTTGATTCAATGGTACGAAGAATATAGAGCAGAATCTCTTCAAGGTAAACACGGAAAAACGTGCCAATTTTACGCGATGTACAGCGATTTTGTCAATCTCTATCACTTCTTCGTTCGCAGTGTTAGAACAGGAGATTTGAATTTGTTCATTTACGCTCTTGGAAGAATCGTAATTTTATTCTTTCATTATAATCAACAAAACTATAGTCGATGGCTGACATACTACATAAATCAACTGCTGCACATCGATCAAACACATCCAGGCCTCCGATCTGAATTGGCTCGGGGATCTTTTGGGATTCGAAGGACTCCGAAAGCTTTCTCTCGAATTCCGGTTGACCTAACGCTGGAACAAACCATCAATGGAGACGCAGCACGCCGACTTACCGGAATAACAAATCTGACAAATTCAATTGGTGCTAGACAGCGCTGGGCGAAAAATCACGGAGCTCGAACGCGAATAATATCGCACGTACTAACTCAAGCAGGACTGAACAAGAACCATGATATCTCCGCTGAGCAAAATCCACAGCGTATGGAGAAAGATAAGAAGCAACGTCAAGATTTTGTGGAAGGTATTCGTCAGACAATAAATCCATTTTCTTTCTCAATCGATGCTGATAAATTGTTTAACATCTCGAGTGGACAAGCTGCAAATCCTGAAGTAGCGAATAGCTTGTTGAACGCAGTATCAAAGGGAAAGGAGTTACGAGACAAATTTATTGCTGAATGCAATGACAACTCTGAGAGATTTCACGCAAGAATACCAAAAAATGCAGTACTGACTTTCGCGAGCATGAAGAAAAAGAAAAAAATTCAGATCGGCCGAAAAGTACTTGAAGTTCGTCTCCAGCGTGACTTATTTGGCCGATTGTTGTCTTTATCTTTGGACGCGAAAATTGATCTTGATAAGATGCTTCGTTTTCCAATAACGCCAATTCCACTGTCTTTGTGTCACATAGATGGTTCTATAAACAAAACTGTTAAATCGGTGCTGGTGAAAGTGTTGGAACAGCAAAGTGAAGACATAGAACAACCGCCCTCTAACGTGGACATGGTAATCATCGATGGCTTCTTTCTGTTAAATACCATGACAGACATGCCTCGAACGTTTGGAGATGTATCAAAAAAACTCTTGGCAGTTTTAGTAAAAAATCAAGGAAATGAAATTGCCATAGTTTTTGATCGGTACTTTACACCTTCCATTAAAGATTATGAGCATACTCTCCGCAACAGTGTGAATGACGATAAGGACTACCACATCAGCGGTCCTCAGCAAATCCGATTAGTAGACTTTGCGAAGGACTTGAAAAATATCAAGTTCAAAGAAGCTCTAGTCAAGTTTTTCATTGATCATTGGAATAGTCAAGAGATGGCCGTTATTATTCGCAACAAAACAATCTATTTGAACCACGACTTGTGCTACGTCTTCAAAGTCGTCGATGGAACAGTGCAGAGAACAATCGATGATAAACTCTCATGCTCAAGTCACGAAGAAGCCGACACGAAGACAGTTTTCCTTGCCTGTCAATTGCCACAAGGTTCTACAACAATCATTCGAACATCAGACACAGATATTCTGGTCATTATGTTGGCCAATGTGGAGCATTTGAACGAATCGGTTAGAGTGTGGATGGATCTCGGAGTCGGTAATGCACGTCGCTATATAGATGTTTCGGCACTGTCAGTTCAGTTAGGCTCAATGCTTTCACGCGCACTGCCTGCTTTCCACGCTTTAACAGGATGCGATTTTAATCCAGCATTGTATAAACGAGGCAAAAAGAGACCTTTTGATATTTTGAGAAAATCTGAGATCTTTCAAAAAGCGCTCGCTGATGTAGGGTCCGATCATTGTGATATCCAAACAATTTTCCCCACGCTTCAATCTTTTATATGTCACATGTACGGACTGAAGAAACTCGCTGATGTCAACGAAGCTCGATTCGACATTTTTAATAAAACGTACAAGGTGCACGACATATCGAAGCCGTTCTCGTTGGACGTACGCAACTACGACGCTTGCAATTTACCCCCATGCCAGTCAGAGCTATACCAACATTGCCTCAGAACTCGGTACATCGCCAATTTGTGGAGGAATGCTTACAAATCCGACATCACTGACCTTGCACCAACCGATCATGGGTGGAATGAAAATAATAATAAATTGGAGTTCACGTGGTTTAACGGGAATCAATTGCCCGATGCGTATGAGAATGTTGTGGTATCGCCGGATATTCTGGGCAACGAGAATGACACTGAGGACAGCAATGACGAGACGCTTGATTCAGGTAAATTTTTGTAGGTACTTCTACGAGTATAATATTCTTTCAACAAAATTACTGAATAGAAATAATTGTTACGGATGTTGCAGGCACTCAGCAGGAAAGAATTGTGGATGAGGAGCCACCATATGAAAGTTCCAGTGAAGAAGAAGAAGAAGAATAGCCGAGTTTATTACGCCGGTTCTTCTCGAGGCAGAGGTTTACTTTCCGAACCGGTGGTAGTTTATCGACATTCATAGGTGCATGTAATATGCCTAAATTGAAGAATAAATCACTTTGACTTTGACTTTGACTTTGACTTTGAATAGAATAGAATAGAATAGAATAGAATAGAACAGCCATTTATTGATTATTAATACATTGTTACATAAGAATTTTAATTTGCTACGACACTACGTTTACTTATTTTTAAATTAAATTTAACATTAAATTTTGAATGGCCTCTCCTTCGGTGAAGAAGAAGGAGGGATGGTAATAAGACTCCATGGGTTACCAGCCCTGCTAGGAGAATATAAATGTATTTAGTACCAACTTAATTTTACTTTAATTTTTATACACATTATTTTGTTAAATAAAATTTAGGTATCATTATTTGTATATTTTGTGTGTACTCTCAATTACATTACATATTAGAAGATACATTTTATTAAAAAAAACTTTATTTGCTAAAGAAAATACAAGATGATAAGTAACATTAATTATATTAAATTAAAACTAAGTTAAATCTAAGAAAGGCCCTCGAGGCATTGTACCGAGGATGCTGGCGGCATTTCCTCGCTGAATTGCAATGCTGATGCGTTGCGCGAGAAAGCCGCCAGCTCTTCGGTCACCAGTTACATCGACCAGACGTTTCGCGATTTCTGCAAATAACTTATGCGCACTGGGACCCCACGGACCGAGGGTCTCGACGCCAAAGGGTACAAAGTCGTACTCTCTGCCGAGGCCTCTATATTTATTACATTTCAGATTTTCGGCGTTTTCCGCCGCTGCACCCGCTTTAGAAGTAGTCCGGTGGAGGTGAGACGGTGCCAGTGTGTCTACACATGTAGCGTCCCACACAAGCATCCGACCCAACCTCCACGGAACCAGAGACACACCATCAGGTCTTTTGCCATCATCTCTGACAATGCCAGGCGGCTCAAGAAGAGCAGGCACATTGATGTTGGCAAGAGACCGGCGGATAATATCATTAAGTGTCGCATGTCTTGAAAAGCGGCCTGCACTTTTTTGACAACAAAGTCCGTGGTGACCCAGTCGGTCCACGTCCGTGCCACAAGGGCATATGTGTGGAGTGCATACCGTGACCCCAAGCCGCAGACCAGTCGCCAGACGAAGGGTGGTCGGATCCAGGAAGGTACCGGTATTTGAAGAGGGATGGGCATGAAGCCAGTGACCGGCCTCTTTGGCTCCGACCGCCAAAAGTCTTGCGCGATCTGGACCTGAACTGCGGCTCAGAATCGATTTGTAGGTTAAATCGCAATAAATATCGTCCCAGCTCCTTTGAGATTTTGGGTTATCTGGAATTTTATTTATATATTAAACTCATGTACCTATTATTATTATCATTTTAACATTATCAAATTGATTTCATTTTTTTTTTCTTTTTTCCCTTGCCTTATTTAAAAATAAAATAAATTATTATTATAGCATGCAAGTTTAGTTCAGTTTGGTACGTCATTTGGTCCGAAGTTGTGGTGGTGTCGGTATAGGTCCCTCCAGCCGTCGCGGTCACGGGCCGCGCGTCGCCAGAGCGGGCAGCGCGCGCGCACGCAGCTCGTCGTCCCAGCGTGCGCGGGGCCGCCCCACTCCGCGGCGCCCGTCTCTTGGTGTCCACTCGGTCGTCCTTAGTGTCCATCTGTGGTCACTTAGACGCATTATGTGACCAGCCCACTGCCACTTATTTTGGTAAATGACTTCCAGTATGTCCATAACGCCAGTTTTATTCCGTATGTCCGTGCATTTGTTTCTATCTTTTAATTTCAAGTTCAGCATGCTTCTTTCCATTGAGCGTTCACAAGTTCTTAGTTTGTTTTTAAGTTTTTCAGTTAGCGTCCATGTCTGTGAGCCGTATGTGATCGTAGGTATTATTACTGCGTTGAAAACCTTGCGTTTTAAATTGATGCTAAAATCTCGTTTAAATATATGTTTTAGAAGAAGAAGATGAATTGTATTGAGCAAAAATGTAAAGATCATACATAAGCATAACAATACAATTATAATCCAATGTTTATATCATTTCATTTTTTTATACAATAAATAATACACTTCGTACTACATTTCATCTACATTTACGTTGGTTGTATCTATCGCTTTATTGTCATTCTTAAATTCCCCGTTTTATCAAGGAGAAAGAAAGGAAAAAAAAGAAACCAAAAAACCTTTTTCGGTCAGATTAAGAGAACCCACCAACATTTTTGTCAGATTAAAAAAATATGCTTTCAGGATACCGAGATAAACCTCCCCTATGAAAATCTGACGCGCTCGAGTATTTCAAAATAACTTTTTTTTTTTGCATTTTCAAAAATTCATCGTAACTTATCGTCACGCCGAAATCGTCAGTTTTTTTAAAGGAAGCTTTCTTGGGGCCTACTTAACACCCCTTCCGAAAATCTGACGCGCTCGAGTATTTTTTTTTTTTTTGCATTTTTGACTACTTTATATGCCTACCCCCACCACGCAAACCGGCAGATTAGTATACCGTTGTTATCAGAGGCACTCGGGGCATACGTAGTATGAATATCTGACGCGCTCGAGAATGCCCAAGTAACTGTTTTTTTTAACATTTTTGAAAAACCGTACACGCCAAACCCACCGCTAAAATGGTTTTTGCCATACGAGCTTTTCTTTTCGAAATTATTTTATCTTTCGATTTTGATAGGTCTCGACGGCGCCGTTGAATTACGCCATTTAGCTACCTCGCCTCCCTAACTATGAATAAAATGATTCTTTTTATTATTAAGTATGTCTTTGCCGTATCTCGGGACCACGGAGTCCCATACCTTTGGAAGGTATGCGTGGGGCCGAGGCCAACAACAGCGCAGGGGCCCTTTAAGACAACAATAATCTAAAGCGAGGGATACACATGGCGGATACCATAACTGAGTGCACAACATGATGCAACCGGTGATGGTCCTCGCCAGGTGCAAAGACTATTGCAGTGCAGCACTGTGACTGCGCCTGGTGGTAAGGGGTCTACGTACTTTTCGGATATACTTCGACCCAGTAGGGTCATTTTTGCATTTGCCCTCTCCTTTATAGCTATTCCCAAACTCGCTCCAATATCATTGGCCTTGTATATCTATGAAAGATGATTTAAGCAGCGAGCGTCTTAGTTATGGTGGTGCGGCGGGTCACAATACAATACAATACAATACAAATACTCTTTATTGCACACCTCACACAAAAAAAAGCAGTTACAGAGAGAAACAATACAATAACATGTAGGTAGAGGTAGACAACAGGCGGTCTTATCGCTGAAGAGCGATCTCTTCCAGACAGCCTTTGGGTATCGGAGAAAGAGATAAAACTAGATTATGCAGTAGGTGGTGCAGAGATTATTATAAATCAAAAATCAAGAAATTATAAAAATAAACGTACATAAATACCTCTATATATAAACATACACACACAATCATACATATATACAAATAACACAAACACAAATATAATGATACATAAACAGTCAGCCAAAAAATACAATCAGGGTTAGGGGAGAGACAAATAATGTTCTTTAAGAAGGGATTTGAGGTCACCTTTGTTTTGTCAAAAAAAAATTGTCAAATTATCACTTCCCAAAAAAATATTCTTAGAATTTCATTTGCCAAATAATCGTTTGCCAAATTAACACTTGACAAATAATTCTTATGCAAACCTGATGTTTGGCATGTTCATGTTTAAGCAATATCTCGTTTACCAACTATTACTTTGACCAAATTTCATTCAGTCAAATACGTTAGTTGGCATAATATGTTTTAACCAAAACATAATAAGGCAAATTATTTGTATCGTCAATATTCAATTTACCATCGCGCGCTTAGGGTCGCGGTACACCTAACACTCCTCCTCGCTTCGCTCGTCGTCGTAACCTACACCAACCTGTCTTAGAGTTAAGAGTAAAATTTCATAACCCAAACAAATGTGATTTTTGTCTATTTATAGTTTGCCCTAACATTAACTTGACTAAATGTTTATTGTCTAATGTTTTTTTGCCTTATTAAAGCATTTGCTAAAAGACCAAATGCCATAATTTTTCGTAATAATATTTTGCACAATGAAAATTTGACGTAATGAAAATATTCGTATTAAAATTAGACAAAAGTTTGCATTGGCAAACAAAACAGTTCCTAAAATTTGTTTGGGAAATGAAATTTGACCAAAATAAATTTGGTGCGGCACTTACGTACCTATTATGTTTACACATTTTCATCTTATTCCATTGCACAGACAAGGGCACCAATATGATACACCAACAAATTCTCAAAAATATGTACACAAACCTTATTTCTGCAACAGTAAGATTGTAGTAGGTATACATATTTATGAAACTTTGAGTCAATACATATTAGTGCCCTTGTACCTTTTGTAATATTGTAACTTTACTGCATTTATTAATTTTTGTATACCTAAAACTATGTAATATTGTGTTATTGCAGTTACAAAATTTTATTTCATAAGCAAATCATTTATTTATTAGGACTTTCAATAATAAAGCATACCATTACATAATATTGCTCTTATATGCACAAACTAAAACTAAGTACCTTATTAATTACAGAAGAACACAGCAAGCCACAATTAATTACAATAATGATTAATTAGAATGCCTGACTTGGATCTACGTAATATCTCACAACTTTTCACGGTGGTAGAGTTTCGAGACTTGGCCTTTTTTACATGGAATGTTTTATGGGATCTAAATTCTTTTTGTAGGTTAATGTGTTATACAAATTTATGAATAGAGCTGGAATAGTACATTAATTATCTAGCGTGGTAAAACAAATAATGTCTCAGATCACAGGTATTTCACGCCCAAGCCAAAGACAAGGGCGATAAATATGCTATCTGAGGCTTTCTTTATTACCACCCGTGATGAGTGCAAAATGTCATGTCTCTCGCTGGCCAGAAAATGGAATTTTCCGCACGAGTAGCGTGCTGTAATTGCTTTTTTATGGCCAGGTATGACGTAAATAATATATTTGCATCGACTTTGTATGGAAATGTTATTTTGCCAACCACAAATAAGGTTTCTAATAGTTTTCTAGTGCATTATACACCTAATACTAACCGCATGCAAAATATCAAGTTCGTAGGCCTGCTAGAAGTACCTTAGAATTTTGATGATCGGTCAGTGAGTAAGTGAGTCAGTGAAACAATTGAGGAACTTTGATTTGCAATAATCTTTTAACTACTGGTTCGAATTTAATGTTATTTGGGAACATATCTAGCTACGTATGTAATGACCTCTTGATCACTGAAATTTTAAGCTTCTAGTGTTTTTCACGACTAAGTTACAGGGGGGTCGAAAATAGCCCGAATGGCTTCGAGAAAAGGATGTTACCGCCGTGCCTTTTTTGCTCCTTGCTCAACTTTTCGGGTGCACCGCCGTGCCCCCAGATGTCACAGTCAGATTGTGAACTCAGTCAGTTTATAATCTTACTCACGATATTATAAACTGTCGAAAAATTCTGAACTCACAAAACTGTTTACAATTTCACGTATTATTTTTAATTAATTTAGAAAGTATCAATTTCAAATCGTCAAATTGTGGACCGAGATTAAATATACATCCCTGTACTTACAAATACAAATTTATTTATTTACCATAACAGCGTTACATCCGAGTGAGTTAAACTTAGGTACTGTTAAAATGCACATTTTTAACAAACGAAGAAGAATATCCGTCAGCCCAAAACTAGGCACAGCCCGTATCTTGGGAGCTGAGAATACAGATTTAACAAGCAGAATTTAAATTAGTGTGTGTGTGTGCGTGTGTGTGTGTGTGTGTGTGTGTGTGTGTGTGTGTGTGTGTGTGTGTGTGTGTGTGTGTGTGTGCGTGCGTGCGTGTGCGTGCGTGCGGCGGGCGGTAACATAGAGATACTATAATCTTTGACGTTGATTGTATGGGAGCCACAGCTACGACCGCATATTGGACAAGGAAATGTTGCGCATGGTGATGTTAAAACTCGGCTTTAGACTGACAAAGCATAACTATCCACGACCCAACAAAATACGTTCCTACACTTATGCTGCCTTAGTGAGCTCACACAATAGAGGAGATTCAATACGGCACATTGGTTTTATTGCACATCCCATTCACTCCGACAATCTATAGCGTCTGATAACCTGGCCCGCGAGGAAATAGCATAATACATTTCAGTTATCTCGCGATTGGTATCGTAAACTGAATACAGCCTAAACTGTATTTATTCCACTGACAAGGATCGACCTCTTACGATGCATATCGGCCTATTTCGGACCTTTATTCGATATTTAGTAAGTTTATTTTTATTTTATATCCTGAACTTTTCTGGTCTTTTTAAATTACGTATGTTGAAAAAAATAAAACCGGCTTTTTATTTTAATTCAATATAATAAGTCGTTCTTGCTCACATACACATAAAATTGACTTACTTCCTGGAAATGGATGGTTAATCAATCACTTTTCTCGTTTTTTAGGGTTCTGATACCTCAAAAGGAAAAAACGGACCCTTATAGGATCACTCGGTTGTCTGTCTGTCCGTCTGTCACAGCCGATTTGCTCCGAAACTACTGGACCGATTGAGTTGAAATTTGGTACACATATGTAAATTAGTGAGCTAAAGATTGACGCGTAAAGTAAATTAATAAATTTTGAACAAGGGGGCCACTTTTGGGGGGTAAACTGGAAAATTAAAAAAAAAAGTTTCACAAAATGTATTGTGTGACAAATCAAATGAAAGTTGCAAAAAAAAGGGGTTGTTGTAAAGCATCTCAGATATTTTTTTTTTTTATAATTTTAGCAAAAAAAGACGAAAATTGACAATTCCCCCTTATCTCCGAAACTACTAGGCTTAAAATTCTGAAACAAATATGGAAAATAGCTCCTTGCGTAAAGATTACAGGAAAACATATAAGAAGTTTGAGTATTCAAAGTAACGGAACAATTCTCAATATATTACGGAACACTCACCACGTGAGTTGAACTCGCACTTGTCCGGTTTTTTTGTGTTTGGAGCGTACTGCATTTCCCATGCAATTAGATATTCTGTCCGAAACCATAATCACTTCAAAAATTCCGAACGCAATTTTCTGCTATATGAAAATTGGGACGCAGATAATGTAATGGAATATATAAAAACCGGCCAAGTGAGAGTCAGACTCGCGCACGAAGGGTTCCGTACCATTATCTATAAAAACGCCAAAAAATCATGTCTGTTATGTGGGAGCCCCAGTCCGACTCGCACTTGGCCGGTTTTTAGTATTTGTTGTTATAGCGGCAACAGAAATACATAATCTGTGAAAATGTCAACTCTCTAGCTATCACGGTTCTTGAGATACAGCCTGGTGACAGATATACGGACGGACGGACAGCGAAGTCTTAGTAATAGGGTCCCGTTTTTACACGTTGGGTACGGAACCCTAAAAAGGTCGTTAGTATTATATCCTGCAAAATCGAAAATTCTTTCAGAGGAACTGGAACATGGTTTTCGGAATTATGAAATTCGGAAAAAATATGCTTTCGGACTAACTCTTCGGAATCATGAATGCGACCGGTTAGACGAACGGTTAGCCTAATAGTGGGTAGTGACGCTGCCTACGAAGCTGAAGGTCCTGGGTTCGAATCCCGGTAAGGGCAAATATTTGTGTGATGAGCATGAACATATGTTCCATGAGTCTTGGATGTTTTCTATGTATGTATGTATGAAGGTACAGTCAGCATCATAAACATGTATACATTCTAGGACCTTATTGCTCGGAGATAAGGGCGAAAAATACATGTTTATGATGCTGACTGTACCCGATTAGATAGCTTCCCTCATAGAATACTACGCTTCATCGCTTTAAAAAAAACTCAAAAAATAATTGCAAATCGAAACTCACCAATAACGTAAAATATTAAGGTACCTACGATAACAATTTAACAGCATCTTTTTAAAAGACCTTCCTTAAAAAAAGCAATATTCTTTTGTCCCCCGTATTTATATTTGCCAACGGACCATCTTGGCTCCCAAACAAAATAATATAAATGTCATCGTGTAATCTCCCTTAGTTGAAGAGCCTTCGGGAAAAAAAGTTTCGCAATAATAAAAGGAGATACAACCGCAAAGTTTGCCCAATTTGGACGTCAACAACATTTTCAGATGCTATTTAATTAATCTTTGTCTAAGGTAATGTTTAAAACGGATTATATAAGTTTGTGTAAGTTAATTAGTAAGTTGTGGATAATGAAATACGAATAGGCTCTAAACTTCACTTGTACCAGATATTCTGTTTAGCAACGTAGCCGGAGGAGTTCACTCGGGAGGTTCACAGTTTAGTGAAGGTACCGTGATTTGTGAACTATTGTTTCTGTTTTACCCTGGACTGGTATTTACAAACAAAAAAAAAACATCTTCCTCAATTCCCTGTATAATTATTTCGGTATCAGTTTCAAAATGGTATTCAGTTAGCGAGACGCTGAAATATTAGATGAGTCAGTTCAAATACAACAATTAGATTAGAAAAGATTAATTTAATTCTTTTTACAATTTAAATGTTATTTAAAAATCGTCTTATGTTTGTGCGAAAACAGATTTTTGAGTAGCTAGTAGGTATAATATAATATAATAAATAAGGAGGGTATGTATTTATGTATGTATGTTTATTGGTATTATTGTATTGTATTTTATTGACATGAATAAATGATTTTCTTACTAGCATTGATTCACAAAATGATCATCACAGTATATATGAATAGAAAAAAAAACAAATAATACGTAGTCAATTGACATACAATGCAAAATGAAAACGAAAATAATAATAAGGCAATAAGTAAATTTAAATAAATAAATAAAATAAAATAAAACGGTACAATGAAATATTAAGCGAGATGTCGAATTTGACTACCGATACTTGTATGAAAATAAGGTCGGCATACAGTCTCTGGTTCTTTGGCTCACATTTTTAGGACACCTGTAGCCAAAATAGTAAAAACTGGACTCATAATAATATTTTCGTTGTGTCCGTATATTTGCCCGTACGTCACTTTTCCAAATGAAGAATTTGCGTGTCCATTAGCGATAATGACATGGTTGCAAACTTGTCTGAACATGTCAAAGAAACGTTTAACATCAGCTTGTCAAATTGACAAAAGACCTGATGGAAGAGGTCGCTTTTCACGTTTTATCGCGCCTTAAAGCGCCATAAAGCGTTTAACAAAATAAACATTTAACAAATACGAGCATGTACCCGTAAATGTGTGAGTGTATAGTTAAGTAGATTATATGTGTTTAGCAAGGGCGTAGCCAGGGGGGAAGGTTTTAAGTTTGACCCCCCCCCCCTAACCGAAATGTAAAAAATGTAGTACTTACCTACATTAACCTGCATATTTATTTTATGCATATTTTTGTTGTTTTATTTTCTTAATGGTGTTTAGTTTTAAGTTTTATAAAAAAACTACATATAACCTATATAATTTTATATAGGTATCATACATTATATAATATATAAGGAGGGTATGTATTTATGTATGTAGGTATTGTGTATAATATGTCTTATTCTTTGGCACGCCCTGAAGCCTAAACCGTTTGACGGATTTCGACATACGAGGTGTTGTTGGATTCCTCTTAATCGTGGAAGTGACATAGGCTATATACTTCTTTTTTTTATTTTAATTTCACTTGTTTACGCATTTAATTAGGTCAAATCACAATATGGTTAGTTTTAGCTAAGCACTCACGTTGTAACTTTTTTATGAGACTTGGCTATGTGTAGTTTTCATGTGTGCCAAAGTTACCCGCCCATTGGGTAGTAAGAAATGAGATATTTAAATGTTCCAGCCACCATTTTGACGTAAACGCCCTAGTTAAGTATACCGTCTAAACAATACTTCAAAAACTAAGTTATGTCGCCGAGTTAAGTAACTTGTGTTTAATGACCGAACGGAGCCAATTGGAACAATGAACTGCAATGCAGATTTTACTCCCGACCAGCTTTGCCAAACGTCACGAGTTTTAATTAACATTTTACCAAAAATAAAATATAATATTCGAATAAATAATGACTTTTTTTAAATCGTCTTCTTATTCTTTTATCGAGTCAGGTAAATATTACATGTCACATATTTAACAACATTTAAAATTAACAATTCCATACTTTTAATATTAATAAAAATACTAATTAACAAACTTAAGCACAGCCTAAGCTTAGTCAAATAGGCCCCCGCGAGTTGCTCCGGGCGCAAATGTGCCCAACACACTTGCAGCGTTTTTTAAACAGCGTCAGGTGTGAAAACAAGGAGAAAACAAGAGCTAATATATTTATAATACCAAAAATATATAAAAGTTGTATTAAAAAATAGATTAAAAAAGACATTTTTCGGAAAAATTACATTAATACTTACATAGGTAAAAAACAATACTTGCAGTTAAAAATAATTAGACAAATAAATAATTGTAAACTTTAAGTGCGGGGTTGAAGTGTTCAGGCATTGTCATGTTTAGTGTCTAAGCTAGTGTTTAAGATTATATGTAGTTCACAAAGCATACCTAACATAGTTTTAACATAGGTACTTAACACTAGTTAAAATGAGCGCGGTGACCAACAAACTGGTTATCGCAGTTTGGCGAGTAACATAACATTGTTAATTGTTTTGTACTTTTGATAAAAAAATAATAAAAAAAAAAATCCCGTATACTTATAAAAAAACTGATAGATCTGTGTACACCATTCTGATGCAAATGAATGTATACAAGAGATTAGAGATTAATTATAGTATTTAAAGCAAAATAGGTAAAGCTATGGTAGCCTAGTGGTTTTTTGTGTACGGAATATCATCTGATGTTAACCGTTAGCTTTCGTTAAAAGAATAAAATCGTCAGAAAACCTGCATACATCTGCGAAGAAATTCAAAGGTGTATGTGAAGTCCACAACCCGCACTGGGCCAGCGTGGGGACTGCTAAACAAAAATTAAATTAAATTGATTAATTTCAGGCAGAAACCCATATTTTTACATTAACAATTGCCATAACTACCTGTTACATATTTGCGACATTGGGTAAAGATCATTACTTTGTTTGGCCAGTGATGATCTTTACCCAGTGTTTTGTCATAGGGCAGTCCACAGAGACGCAACTCTCTTCCTTCTGATGGCGTGGAAGCCATCAGTGTGCGCCTGCGCCTCTGCGAACATACCCGACGCGCTACAGCGTCACGGCAATTTCATCAGCACCTACTGCTCGTCCATCCATGCCCAGCAGTGGGACACGTATGTAGGCTGATTTATTTATTTAAATAGGTAAACTTATGATTATTCTAGTATTTGAACGCCTGTCGCCATCAAACTTATTATTTTGGCGAGTATAATTAAAATGTAGCATTTAACTAGCTGTTGTTGTAACTTATTTACATGTATAACTGGAGCTGTCAGAATATAATGAGAAAACGACGTTTTAGGTCGATGCGTGTCCTGCTTCATCAAAAAAAACTGGTAAAAGGGTTTTAATGGCAGCTATGTAAAATAAAGTGAGTTTGACATTAAGCAAAAAAAGAGCATATAATGCGTGGGTACTTAGTTAGTTGATAACAATATTATATAAATTATATCCTATACACTTTTTCAAATTATTCATATTTCGAAAAATATGCAATGGAACGAGAATCGGTAACCACCGAACACCTCCTTAATTAGCTCATCGAGCTGGCTGCATTGCAGATAACTCTCACCTAGTTTTGGTATCACTTCGTTTTAATATTTGTGCCAGGAACGGTAACAACCAGGTATATAAAACTAATTTGGATGTGAGAAGACTCTGGAAGTTTTTATTCATGAAACTTTTAAAATACGATTCGTCTGGTGCTTGTTTTGAAGTTTGTTCTAAGACTTCAGAAATGTTTAATCGCTTTCCCTGTCTCGTTCTAATCATCCTTCTTTAGCATGTATGCGCCAGTATTATTAAAAACCGGCCAAGTGCGAGTCGGACTCTCGCACCGAGGGTTCCGCAATATTTTTATTATATGATGTAACTAAAAAAAATCGGTTTTCGCAATATTTCCTTCATCTGTGCTATAAGACGTTGCTTCATACCAAATTTCAAGATTCTGAGTTCACGGGAAGTACCCTGTAGGTTTTGATTCCCTTGCGAGTTTCGAAAATTTGCGGCATAAACGGCTGTATCTTTTGATTGCGTTGGCTTAGAAGTTTGATTTTTTTCACAGCTGTAAGGGACTGTAGACCTGAGTATTTGATATAAATTTTAGTTTGATACCTCCACGTGTTCCTGAGAAAAAGGGGCTTGACAGACGGATGGACTGACGGACGGACGGACGGATGGACAACAAAGTGATCATACAAGGGTTCCGTTTTTTCCTTTCGAGGTACGGAACACTAAAAAGAAATCCTAACTTCACCCCAGAGATAATTATCGAAATAAGGCTGGCGTACAACGTTGTTAAGTACAGTAAGGGAAATGTATTCACGTACCACCGTAAAACCCTTTCGCAATATGGAGATATATCACTCGAGTTTAAGTGACAGCGGCCTGTCAAATGCGACAGGGTTCTACCGGTGGTACGTAAATACATCCCTTACTGTACATTATCAAATTGTCATTCGACAATTAATCACGTACAGTAAGGGAAATTTATTCACGTACCACCGTAGAATCCTGTCGCAATTGACCGGCCGCCGTCACTCAAACTCGAGTGATATGTCACCTTATTGCGATAGGGTTCTGCGGCTGTACACGAATACATTTTTTCCCTTACTGTACCATTGAGGACACAATCGGTTCTTTCCTCATAATCGTGCGCACTTGCCGGTTTTGTTATTTCATTCACTCAGAAAAGTGGTTCGAATGGCACTGAAAAAATGTGACAAGTATAATTGACCACTTGTCACATTTTCAAATTGTAGGGCGACTGTTCCGACTTGGCGAACAGCGTCTGTGTGGTATTTGGTCACACACACACACACACATACACACACACACACACATACATACACACACACTCACACACGCACGCGCACGCACACACACACACAATCACACACGCACGCACGCACGCACACACACACACACACACACACACACACACACACACACACACACACACACACACACACACACACACACATTCTGAAATATCTTAACTTTTATACTCCAAATATTATTTAATGTTATATCTATATTCATGACAATCTACCTAAACGCAAATGATGTTTAATCGGATATTTAAATACTTAACTGTGTTAATGCTAAATTAATTATCTTTAATAAAGTGGTGTCACAGGACAGGCTTAGCCTAGTGTGAAGTGTGAACCACTGTTTTTTGTAAGGGCATATATGTGAATGGATCTACTCTAAAATACATTTTACTTAGGTACTTTACAGATCTTCTCACTTGTCGATATACTCGGGTTACATTTGGCACAGTTTGAACCCGCCCCCAACTGCACCCTAAGAATTTTCCCTATTATGACAATGTAAGACATTCCTCCTCGATTCCTTAGCACATATCGTTAGAATTCTGTAGATTGGTACAGTCGCCCACACTCCTAACTGACCATTCGTGAACCTTATATCAGTGACATAAGGATCACAAATGGTCAGTTAGGAGTGTGGGCGACTGTACAACGACGTTGAGGGAAATTGTTTCCGCATAAAGACGGGGCGACAGCCGCGCAGCTGCGTTCTGACAACGGTCGCCCCGGGCGACAGTAGGTAATCTATTACGCGACGCTCACGCCCATCCTGTTTATGGAGCTAAGTGGAGATTCCGAGTTCTCAATTGTTTTACAATTATATTCTACCAGCCTCTACAGAGATTTATAATTATACTGTTTCGAACAGATTTTGTGCTGCCGGTCTACTGTTTGAGATCGATAAGTATACCTAGATATTTTTCTAGCACGAACGACTTATTGTAAGTGATTGACAAAATAAAAACATCGACAGTCCTGTTATCGATAAGTACCACTTCAACGTCATAGAGGTAAATAAATACAAATATATATAGGGTAATTAAAAAATTGATAATAATAACAAAACTATCAATTTATTTATATTTTACATACTTCAGAAAACAATTTGAAATACTTTCGTAACTTTCTTTCTTCGTGTCACTGAATTAATTATCACCTACTTTACTTTATAACACACACACACACCGAAATTGTCTTTAAAATAGACGTAGAATCGACATGTAGTTTTTCCCAAACCCATTTTTGGTCCCAAAAAAAATCTGTGTCTCTGTATGTGGTTACAGTGTAGGTGCACGCGGCGTCTAGGTAGGTAGCCAATATATGTCTGTGGTTGGTGGTCCGTATTGTCGTTGAAGTAGTATGTACTTATCGATAAAGTCAAAGTCAAAGTCAAAGTGATTTATTCTTCAATTTAGGCATATTACATGCACCTATGAATGTCGATAAACTACCACCGGTTCGGAAAGTAAACCTCTGCCTCGAGAAGAACCGGCGTAATAAACTCGGCGTAATAACAGGATTGTCGATATTTTTATTGTGGCAAGCACTAAACAAATGTTGTTCCTGCTAGAAAAATATCTAGGTATATTTAATTGATAAGATGCAATTTTTACAAGCTTTATATTAACCCGTTCGTATGTAAATATGAAGTTGTTCGTCAGAATTTGCAATTAATTTTTCAGTCACCGTTATCCGATTGAGCTGAAATTTTGGGTATTAGTATTTGGATGACGATTCAATATTTTGGTACCATCGAGCTGATCTGATGATGGAAACAGAAGGTCGCCATGAGAATTCAGTACTTAACCGACGTAACTCCGTTGAGTTTAGGCGCGTTAGAATCGTCTTAATGATTAGTTGATGATGGTATACAGAAAATTACAGACGGCACTAGACACGGGTTTTCTTTACTTTTTAGCCAAGATGTAGAATTTGTAGAGCGTGACTGGTAGAGTTAAGCCGTGTGGAGTAGGAAGCTTAGCGCTACTTGCGATCTCATATCTTTTTGACGCTGAAAGCTATATGAGCTAGGAAGTCTTGGCATCACATGCAATGTTTTTAGTTGGTATACTTTTCCTTTCCTTAATATATTTTTGAATTGCTAAACTTAAGTGGCAGTGGGCGGGGCACAGTACACGTAGAACCGATGGTCATTGGGGCGGAAAGGTTCTCGAGTGGCGACCACGTACCGGAAGGTGCGGCGTGGGTAGGCCCCTACAAGGTGGACTGATGACCTGGTAAAGTTCGCGGGAGTCCGCTGGATGCGGGTCGCGCAGGACCGGTCAATTTGGCACTCTCTGGGAGAGGCCTATGTCCAGCAGTGGACGTCTTTCGGCTGATAATGATGATGATGATGATGATGATGAATATATTAGTTTTAGTTGTTGGATATCTGAAAAATAATAAATAAATACGGCGCTCCAGCAAACATGCAGTGCTAAGTTATATAAGTATTTTCAACAAAAGCGAATTCACAGCAATCTAATTTCAAACCGATTATCATGATACCATTAACCTTAATAGACTATTAGCCGGATGATGTGTTTGATTGATTCGGCTGTCATCCCATCTGTATCTGTGGCACACCCGTCCCTCACTCGTGAAACCATTTAAGGTTTCACGAGTGATTAATCCTGGAGGGAACGGTCGACAATGTCTAAGCTAAGAAAACTATTAGAAGGGCCTACCGACTTTACAAAGATAAGTAATAGTTATTGTTATAATATTTAGGGGCTATTTTTAGGTTGCTGTACCTCAAAAGGCAAAAACGGAACCCTTATAGGATCACTCGTGCGTCTGTCTGTCCGTCTGTCACAGCCGATTTGCTCCGAAACTACTGGACCGATTGAGTTGAAATTTGGTACACATATATTGGTGACCCAAAGATGGACGCGTAAAGTAAATTAATTAATTTTGAACAAGGGGGCCACTTTTGGGGGGTAAACTGGAAAATTAAAAAAAAAAGTTTTGCAAACTGTATAGTGTGACATATCAAATGAAAGGGGTTGTTGTAAGCATCTCAGATATATTTTTATTATACTTTTAGCAAAAACAGATTTGAAGTTATTTAGGAACAATCTCAATATTTTACGGAACCATCACCACGCGAGTTGAACTCGCACTTGGCCGGTTTTTTTTCTAACATCCATACTTAATCCACCAAAGGACCTCTCCAGTCTGACTTGGCATCCTTTCAGCGTAATACATAACATCAACACAAAAGATGAGCCCGATAAGGAGAGCCTGTTAGTTTGCCATCGAAACCAAGCCGTATAAAGCTAAATCTAGTAAATCTACTTCGATACGCTTTCTTTTAAAGCTGGGTATAGACATGCGTATTTTAACGCACCGAGTGGCACGTTCGCGGGATTAAAATTGGCATAGCTAGTGACTCTGTGAGCTGTAGAGCTCACGGGCTGTCTTTTTATTAACCTAATTTAAAAAAACCGGACAAGTGCGAGTTCAACTCGCGTGGTGAGGTTTCCCTAAAATATTGAGAATCTTCCCGTTACTTTGAATACTCACACTTCCTTTAGGTTTTCCTGTATAATTTAGGCAAGGAACTATTTTCCATATTTTTTTCAGAATTTTACGCCCAGTAGTTTCGGAGATAAGGGGGGAATGGTCAATTTTCATTTTTTTCCTAAATTACTTCAACTCTGTTTTTGCTAAAATTATTAAAAAAAAACTGAGATGCTTACTAACCCCTTTCATTTTATATGTCACACAATACAGTTTGCAATTTTTATTTTATTTTCCAGTTTAGCCCTTAAGGGGACTTTTAAAAGTGGCCCCCTTTTTCAGAATTCATTAATTTACTTAACGCGTCCATCTTTGAGTCACCAATTTACATATGTTTACCAAAATTCAACTCAATCGGTCCAGTAGTTTCAGAGCAAATCGGCTGTGACAGACTGACAGACAGACGCACGAGTGATCCTATAAGGGTTCCGTTTTTTTTTTCCTTTTGAGGTACGGAACCCTAAAAAAGGAGGAGGTTCTTCGTACATCCCATTGTTATCAAAACTTCAGTTTGATGATGGGAACCATGAGGAATCGAGGGATCTGCGTCCCAATGGCTATCGGTACTGCGTGCAATGTTCACTGCCACTTGAGTTTAGCGATTCGGAGGGCTATATCGCTTACCTTTGGTTCTGCTGCGAATAGCCTCATTTCTGATGCGATCACGCAGATAAACTCCCAATATAGGAAACATATAGCCCTCTCGATTGCCCTTTGGGTGACTTTGAGCCTTCTTATGAGGCCACTTACGCATGCTCGTATAGAAACAGTCCACGCGCGACAAATACACACACAGCCTTATACGGCGTTATAAAGACTAATAATAAAAAACCGGACAAGTGCGAGTTCAACTCGCGTGGTGAGGGTTCCGTATATAATCTAAATGTCTTAAGTGTTTTTGAATACCTACTCAAACTTCTTGTAGATTTTCTTGTGATCTTTAAGCAAGGAACTATTTCCCATGTTTTTTCAGAATTTTAATCCCAGTAGTTTCGGAGATAAGGGGGGGAATGGTCAATTTTCGTCTTTTTTCCTAAATTACTTCAAATCTGTTTATGCTAAAATTATAAAAAAAATATATCCGTCATGCTTACAACAACCCCTTTCATTTGATATGTCACACAATACAGTTTGCGAAACTTTTTTTTTAATTTTCCAGTTTACCCCCAAAAGTGGCCCTATTGTTCAGAATTCATTAATTTACTTTACACGTCCATCTTTGGGTCACCAATTTACATATGTGTACCAAATTTCAACTCAATCGGTCAAGTA